>CAXKWD010000010.1:83449393-84113885 GCA_964059195.1 Ectobius pallidus | reverse complement strand
AGACCATTTTGCATAAAGATACAGATTTTATAAAAAGTGGAAATTCGATGCACCTTAATGTTTTAGCATTAAAAAATCCCTCCTAAGATGCTGAGCAGAAACCGATCCAAACTCTCTTGGAAATAGGAAGGGGTTTACTGTTCTTAAAATTCTCCAGTTCCATGTAATTAATAGTAGCGTGATTCTTTGGTATAATGATAAACGCGAAATATGTTAACATTGAAATTTGTGAGTGGAAAATGCAAATTCCTTAGTGAAACTCACAAAACCATGTGAAATTTATAAAAAAATTCACATCACCATATGATTGTATTTTTTTTTTCAAACTGTAATTTTTTTGTTCTACCACCGGGCAATTTGCCCAATTGCAGAAGTGAAATATATGCAATACAATATGATAAAGAGCTTTAAAAAGACAAGTTTTTTTAAAAGAATTAATAGGAAACCCCCTTTTTCGAAGAAAAAAAAAACTTGTAAAAAATTGTGTTTGAAATCGTAACCTCACAAATATCCTTACCAGTCTAAGTTACGATAGGAAATATTGCAAAACAAATATGTTTTCTGAAAATTGATCATGCAGGAGAAAAAAGTGAAAGTGACTCCTTAAACAGTATTCTGACAGGAATGGTTGGAGATAATCAAGAGTTGTTACTTGAAGAGTCTATCAGCAAAGCTGGCATTCTCCATTCTGATAAAAGGTAAAGATGTTAACTTCTAATAAAAGTTTCCTGGTACATATTTAATGTATCTGATGCAAATCTGAGTTCCTATTAATTCTTTAAAAAAACTTGTCTTTTTAAAGCTCTTTATCGTATTGTATTGTATATATGTGGGAATTCTGATTTGTAACACATACACTAAAAAGCTAATAGGAAATGCATTAAACTTTCATTAGAAGTAAGTTAGCATCTCTATTTTTTTTTAAATTTAAAAAAGGAGATTGCTGGGTTTGCTATAGACCCCTCACTTGTTTCTTGACTTCTATAGTTTCAGTGTGCTGAACTCCTCGATGTTAGATTTGCTCCCAACTCTGATTGGCTGCCACCTAGAGATAGAGGGAGATAAAAATTTGGCCCAGGAATTATATTAAGAAATGACCTATAACGAGAATAATAATAGTAATAGCAAAAACAATGTTTGTTACTGTACTAGATTCTAACAGTCGTGCACTGCACAAACTCAATGCATGTCATTGAATTAACTATGCAGACACGAGTAGTTGGAATAGTTGGAAATTGTTGCAAACCAAGCAAAGACAAACCTAAATTTTTTACAGTCCATGCATCATACATAGGGGCCGTATTTTTTGGTAACAACGATAAGCGCGAAATTTTATAAAACAACCTCCCTTAGCTATATTTAGCTTTCATATGCTTAAAATACCAATATGAACCAAATTGAATCCACGAAATAACACAAAATTTACTCGATTCCACAAAATGTGTCTATAAGCGCGAAATATGCCCCTTCTGTCCGTGAAGTGAGAAATGAGCACGAAAATGTGCCTTAAAATCACAATATTGGGTTTTGGTGTACTGTATTTTTTATTTCTTAGCAGCATGCTTTTTTCATGCTGTTTCTGTGGCTGTCGAAGATTTACCGATATATCGATATTTGTGATCAATTACAAAGATTGCAGAATTTACGCAAAGATCGTCTGTGACCTGGTTTGTACTGCTGAGTACACTCCTTTCCTGCTATGTCTTTGCCAAGTTAGCGATGCCTATGATGGATTACAGCAGAAGAGTGTAGAATGTTTGTTACTTGTATTCAACAGATTTTGTCTTTTATCCACAGTGGTATGGTTGGGACTTCTGTTTGCAAATGGCTATCTGATGGTGATTAGTAGAAATTATGATAATATTTCTCGTCATTATATTTGAACATTAACTCTAATCATGCCTAAATCGAAAGTTACTTCAGTTCATACAAGCGCATACAAGGGCTGGTTATACAAGGGCAGAAGAATATAGAAATGGAATGTAAATAAAGGAGCAAAGTTTATCATTGCGCAATGTTCCCAATGTAGTATTTAAGTAATTTATTTCACGAAATACCCACCGAAATAGAAGGAAGTTAACACCAAAATCAGCCATTTTATTTCACCAATAAATCAGGGCCCTAATCATACACCATCACTTATGATATAACATGAAATCGCGGTGGTGAGTCATGGTAAGTAAATATCCAATCCAGCATTTGCCTTTGCAACTAAAGAACTATGAACAAACGCAACCCAAATACATTGGAAGTTTACACAGTGAAGCTATATTATAAAGGACATAATATTGAGTTGGGTCTAGCACGTATACATCACTTTTTGTATAAATACCTGAAATAGTTTCGAAGACCATCGTCATCCATAATCAGATTAACACCAACTGCTGGTGTTATCTGATGATTATGAATGAAGATGGTCTTCAAAACTAGGTCAGGTATTTATACAAAAAGTGAAGTATATGTGCTGGACCCAACTAAATATTATATTCTTTAAAACCCAATTCAATTTGGCTGGCTAGGGAGTTTGAACCCAGGACCTTCAAGAGAGTACCATCTCAGCCATCTCAACGGTTTGTCACACTTTATTTTAACCACATTACCAAAAATTCATTATAAACATTTTTAAGTAAAAGAAAATAATGATAAATAAGTAGTTTAACCATCTAACAAACCAGAATAGCTTTAAAAGTTATTTATGATCCAAGTGTTAAAAACTGAAATTTTATTTTGTTTGCGAGTGTAGCAATCCTATGAGCAAAATAAAATCACGTTACCACATGTAATAGACAGTTGTTAAAATCTCTGAAATAATAATAAATGTTAGATTTATTGTAATAAATTACACACCAAAAAAACAGCCATATTCAACAACAACAGCTGTTGTTGGTTTTCTGGTACAGATCTGCCAATTTAAGATCTAGTGCTTTCCGCCCATCAAGCATGATGATATTTGCAATCACCATGAGAAACTTCACTTCACAGTTAAAATTTTATACCACTCACTGGCATTATTTTCTCCTTTTAAGTAATCATCTAGCGTTAAAAGTGCTTCTTTTACCTTTGACTGTTTAAAAAACATTTTTTACTTTGAATTTATTACTCTACAAACTTTAAAAATGCTCTTCTTTAAAATTCACTAAACTGTTTGACTGTTTAAAAAATTTTTGATTTTGAGTTTATTATTCTACAAACCTTAAAAATGCTCTTCTTTAAAATTTACTAAACAACTGCATCCATTATGCAATGAGTAGTAAACCTATAGATTTTTGATAACATAAAACTGAAACAAACAAATGCATAAAGAAAATGTCAATCAATTTTTATTTTTCAATTATATAAATACAGTATAACAACTCTTTTCATACTCCTCCAAATCCCAACATTTTAGCAAAATAGATAAATTGACACTAATGGTCTTATTCTTATTACTAATGGTCAATGATTATCAATTCATCTATGCCCCAATCTTCGTAACTGTTGTCGGGTAAATATCGTCGGATGATGATTGGAATTTTTCGTTGTTTCAGTTCTTTCATTGCTATCTGCAAAGGATCTGTCTCCCCTTCCAGCTCCACCATGACAGGGGCACACATAGCTATCTGTAATGCCCTTGTCCCTAGCACCCGTGCCCGTTCGTACTTTGTCATGTATCTAGTTGTAATTCTTTTTGACTTCTGTACACTTCCTCTGGCGTCACCAGGTGCTAGAAGATCAATGTTCTCTCCATCCTCCTGTAATCAATTTTATAAAAATCATAACATAAAATATATAACATAATATAACATAAAATATAGAAAATTAATAGCCTTACAATTTGATACTTAAATACAATAATATGCTACTAGAAAAATTATTTAAAAAACTTTTGAACAGTGGATGACAAAAGGAAATAATCATTACCTTTGTAATCACGACGTTTCTGCCTGCCCACCAGGCCTTCCTAAGGTGAAATGTGACTGCCCTCATGTTGGTCCGCTGCCCTCTCCGAACGATGTCGCTGCCGTCCTCCCATTTCCATTCAGAAAACTGCTACTAACGCAGTCATCCTCCACACCCTCGGCACAGTTCATAAAGGTAGAATCTCTGTGATGCGCATTAATCCATCTCTTCGGAATTTCATACTCCCAAGACCATCCCAACATACACAGGCGGGAATTTTGGCTTGTTTGCTCCCTTCACCAACCTCTTGACGATGTTAAGCCACTCGACGCCAAGGTCTCCCTCACAGTTGTTAAGACAGTTCTCCGTTCTACTAATGATGTGAAACGCCTCGCTTACTTTCCTCCGAATAGGATTGTTCTCCACCCTGAAGATTTTAAGGTTACTGATTTGATGCTTGTTGCCAACCATGTGTTAACTCAAACCGGCATTGGTCTTTTTATTTCTAACATCGTACCCATGCTCACGAAGTCTTACGTTGAATGACCTCCTCCCAGTCTCCCCTACATAAACACCATCACAATCCTTGCAAGTTAATGCGTACACATCCAGTTCTTCATTCTTCCCAGTTTCCCTCCCTAATCTTTTGTGCTGTAAAAACATACTTTCTATAGTCCTTACGCCCATGTACGCCGGTCTTAACCCATACTTACACAATACCTTACCCAAGCGTTCACTCATCCCAGGCCTGTAATTCAAGCTCACATACTTCGTGCACAAATCTTTCTCTTTTAAGGCCTCTTTTACTCCCCCACTCGCACCACAAACACCCTCCATTCTCCTCCAAATCCTGTCTACTATTCTCTCGCTGTATCCGTTTGCCCAGCCAATTTTGAAACCTCTTTCTTCTCTTTAAGCAAGTCTGTGGTTTGCATAACCTAAGTGCCCTCTATATAAAGTTGCGCCAAACATTTAATTTTGTTCCAAGGTGGTGTGCAGATTCCTCATGGATGTATAGGTCACCTTTACCTGGCTTCCTATAGACTCCTAACCTCACTTTCGGGGGAACAATAGTAATGCTTATGTCCAAAAAGTCCAAGTGTCTATTCACAGATTTTTCACAAGTAAGTTTGATCCTGTGGTGACAATGGTTAAAGCAAGTCACCAAGTCGTCAGATATATCCCCTTTCGTTATCACCAAGACATTGTCCACTTACCTCATGTGAGTTACAGTTTGGTCCATATGTTTGTTAATAAAAGGATTTTCCATAAAGTGCAAGAATATGTCGGACACGATCCCTGATACTGAATTGCCCATGGCCAACCCTTCATTCTGGCCATAAATAACTCCATTGAACTGAAAAACATTAAATTCCATACACACATGAATACTAAGGTACATCTGTAGTATTTGTTTGCTACGATGCTATCTATACCCTTCCTGATCAGCCACTGAAACAACACCTCACCCGCTAAAGCCCTCGGCACACTGGGGTATAAAGATGTCACATTAAGGCTAAACACAGTCATTCCGTCTTTCACCGCTAGACAATCCCAACCTCATAAGACTTGGCAATAGACCATTCCGTCCTCTTCTGTATACGTGTAAGACGTTCCACCAGCAATCTGGCCAATTCATAAGTGGGATTGCTATACATCAGCACAATAGGTCTCATGGGCATGCCCTCCTTATAGGTTTTTTGTAACCCAAAGCAATAAGGTCACTCTGATTTGCTACACGAAATCCTCCTCTTTGTAGCCTCACTTATTGACAGACTACTTCCAATCACCCTGTCCACCTCCCTCTGAATGCTTCTAATGGGGTTCTTCAACACCATGGAAAAGGCAGGAGGTTTTAAGCACTCGATCATCTTATCACGATATACGTCAGAGTCGATAAAAACAGAGTTGTTCTATTTGTCACTATTAATAACCAAAATCCTCTTCCTATCTAACCACTTTTTTGCATAAGCAATGTCCTTTTTAACCATCTCATTTGCTGGCTTTCCCTCTTCTTCCATGTGTATCTCCTCCATCACAACCCCAACCTCACGGGTAAACCTGCTTCTCTTCCCCTCCAACTTCAATCAAATTCCCCCCTTGTATAGAGGGCACTATCAAGTCTTCTACCGGGATTTTCCCATGTTAGGAGCATATTTGAAGCCATACTTGAAAATATTTGACACCCTCGCAGGAATAACCTCCTTAGTCAAGTTCACAAAATGGTCCACCCCACAGTCAACCTCGCTGCATGTTGTCCTTCCCTTTCCGAACAGTCCATACTTCACAAATTTAGGCCTAATGTTGTTCCTTAATGAGGTAAGATGCTCAGAGACTAAATGACGATGCCTTTGTATTACACTCTAAAGTTGCCCCTCGTGGATTGTTCCAGTGATCTGCATGTGCGCATTATAACCTTCCTTGTTCGTCCAATCGAGATCCATGTATGCTTCATCAATGCATTCCCTTAGGATGTTAAATTGAACCTTCCATTTAAAATTATCAGTTTTCCTCGTCAATGGTTTGAAACCCCATTTTAAAAAACTGGGAAAAAGCGCCCCTCTGACAGCAAGAGCATAGGAAGTCAATCCTCGTGACCAACAAGGAGATTTTCCTATGGCAATCTAAAAAGCGTTGGACGATGTTCTTATGTTTCAACATACCTGGTAATTTACCCAAGTCCAACTCTTTCCACTGTGTGTGATTATATGATAACAAGAGGGGATATATCTGACGACTTGGTGACTTGCTTTAACCAGTGTCACCCCATAATCAAATTTACTTGTGAAAAATCTGTGAATAGACACTTGAACTTTTTGGACATAAGCATTACTATCGTTCCCCCAAAAGTGAGGTTAGGAGTCTATAGGAAGCCAGGTAAAGGTGACCTATACATACATGAGAAATCTGCACACCACCTTGGAACAAAATTAAATGTTTGGCACAACTTTATACAGAGGGCACTTAGATTATGCAACAACCCCACAGACTTGCTTAAAGAGAAGAAAGAGATTTAAAAATTGGCTGGGGCAAATGGATACAGCGAGAGAATAGTAGACAGGATTTGGAGGAGAATGGAGGGTGTTTTTGGAGGAAAGAATACACGGAGACGCCTTGCTTGCAGTGTTGTATGGGAAACAGATGAAGCCAATGACCACGCCCCCTTAGAGGACCAAAAGGGAGGCTTGCTATATACAATAGCACACAAATACTCCGAAGTTTCACGGGTTATAACAACGTAACGGTAGGGAAAATATGTAATATCCCAATTCCATATATTAACTACATACTCTGACATCATAATAATCCCGGTAGTAAGCATTAACCTATCTCAGAAGAGCCAAAAATGTAACTTTCAAATGAGCAACTTTGGGTCATTCCATGTAAACTGGGAATTGTAAAAAAAAATTATTTTTTATCGGAATTCTTTCCCCCTTGAAATATTTATAGTCAGGATATCAAATTATATTGGCATGGCTGATTTTTCCCTCCAAAACCAGTTGTTCACTTCTGGCAGCCATTGTTTGGGAGAGTGTGCATGTTGCGTTTGTTCACGGTGAAAATTTGATCACTTTCAAGGTAAGAGAACATCTCAATAAATTACAACAGTTATTACGTCATGTACATTAATTGAAAGAGTATAGTTTCTTCTTCTTTTCTTTCAATTTTTGAAAGCATATCTTTAGGCATGTTGAATAGAGTAACTTTTAATTAACCTAACTTCCAATATGTAACGTGAGTTACCAAAACCCTCATTTTTTAAAATTTTCACAAATATATTAATGAACGTCAATCTATATGCCACTTTTTTCCTTCTCACAAATATGAGTGATGATTGGATATTTTTAAAAAAATTCCATCTTATAACCTTCTCCTAGTATCGGGGATTTTATTTATGTAACGTGAGTTACCATCATGTGCGTAACGTGAGTTACCATTCTTTATGTAACGTGAGTTACCATTGTCATATTCCGAATTGTTCTAAATTTTTAAAAAATACTTATTTAACAATTTTTGCAACAGGTTAATGTTCATTTACCTTTATATGTTACATAAAGGCCTATATGGGGAAGAAGCTATTTCAGTCAGTCTGCTATTACCTACTGGTAGTCATCACGAATAAAAGTGTTCCAAATCTGCAGCTGGAAAGATGAAAAGAAGAAGAGAAAAGATAAAGAATGAGGGAAAATATAAGGAATACAAAAGAAAACACAAGGAGACAATGAAAAGATACAGGGAGAAGAAGAAGGAACAGGGAAAACGTTTGAACAAAAGGGAACATAAAAGGATTACCATAGAAAAGAAGCAGTGTGTAAGAGAAAGAGTAGCTAAATACAGAAAGCAACTAAAGGAAGCATCTTGTGATAAAGTAAATACCACACCAAGCAGATCTGGAACTCCTCTGTTTAAAAATATGTCTACCTTGGGGAAAGCCACCTCCAAAGTAAAACATGCACTTGCATCGTCACCCAGAAAAAAGAGCACTGTTATTAAAAGGTTATATCATACATTTGTTGTACCATTAGCAATGGAAAGACCTAAAGCAAAAATAAGTGCCGTAATAATTAGTGCAGTTCAAATTTCTATGAAAGGGACGATATCAGCACAGCAGACAGGCTTCAGGACGGAAAGATCTTGTGACTGTAAGAGATAAGAATGGTAAGCATAAGCTGTAAATACCACACTTAATGTTTTAATTGAAAGAAGCTCATGCATGTTTTGTAAAGAAAATGGCAAAGTGATTGGGAAAAGTAAGTTTGCAGAATTCAGACCAAAGCATGTGATGCTCTCCAACAAACTTCCTCACAATGTGTGTCTTCGCAGGCGCAGATATCATGAGAACTTCATCAGTGCCATAAATTCTCTTCACAATATAAGTCCCTCAAATGCCTGACACTACCAGCAACTTGCCTGCATTTTTTGTATGTGTAGAATCTACAGCTGATTGCTAATTAGGAAAGTATACAAAATGTATCAATTTCATAGAAAAAATAAACTTTGAGACTAATGTAATGGTATACAAGAAATTCATTACTTGGAACTCAATAATGGTGAAGTGATAGGACACACTACTTCATCTGATGCACAATTAAATAAGAACAAAACAAAGAAATCAAGACCTGATTTTCAAGTGGATGATTGGGTGGTGGTAAAACAGATGACTTTCATTTCCCGGGAAATATAACACAAGTTATAAACAAGGAGTATAAGGTTAATGTTATGGTGAAAGATGGTAAGTTATGGAAGTGGCCTCAAAATAAATGTGAAATATTCTACATTAAGGACATGATAATCAGAAAAGTGGATCCCCCAGGTGTAGTAAATTCTCATGGTTAATTTAAGTTTGAATGTGAGTTGTGACACTGTAACGTGAGTTACCATATGTTGTAACGTGAGTTACCGGATTTCTAATATTTTTTGTTTATTTGACTACAGTGTGGAAGTTTTTATTTGTGTTAAAGTACTTATAAGATCTCTTAGTATTATGTGTAAAATTTCCACCAACTACTGACTTATAGTAGAGCAGACTTTTGTGATTCTTTATTCATATGCAGAATGTATATCCTGGAAACGTAACGTGAGTTACTGAGAATAATCAAAAGTTTTTGTTTGATAAATATTATAATTTATTAATTGTTGTGATCCAGATTTGTAAAGCATTCCTTATTAAGGGTATTAACAAACAAAAAAATGCCATGAAATTCTTTTCTTCCATTAATAGCCTGAATCTTATAAGCTATTGTCTGTCACTTTGTAACGTGAGTTACCATGGAATGACCCCTTTACATGTGCGAGTATAAATACTGAGTCAGAAAATGATTAAGTGACCGTGCGACTATGATAATTCAGAACGAGAAAAATATTCTGGACAGTTATATAGCTACACCATGTGGTTATTGACTCTATTAAACGCAATAAATGGCAACTAATATAAATATTGGAAATCTAAAGCAATAAATTACTTAGTATAACTAATAATTCAGATAAATGCACTTTATTTGATTAATTACAAGTAGCCTAAGGCAGTTATAAAGAAAATACATCAATAATTAGCAGCCTAGTGTAAAATACAAGTAAATTATGCTTAGCAATTATACCCATATTCATTCATCCCAAAAATTGACTATTTTCAGTACCTAAATTTTACAAAATTATTAATTTTTAAGGTAAGTTCATAGAATAGTGCACAACATGCACTCATTTTCACTTCTGAATTGTTCAAAACAAAGAAACAAAGACGAGTAACCACGCTATCCGTGCACACTATAAACATATAAACACAGTGACACGCCCCCT
Source organism: Ectobius pallidus (assembly GCA_964059195.1). Lineage (NCBI taxonomy): Eukaryota > Metazoa > Arthropoda > Insecta > Blattodea > Ectobiidae > Ectobius > Ectobius pallidus. Next base: position 84,103,709 of record CAXKWD010000010.1, on the reverse strand, counting down.
TAAGTACCAAACGCTCGGACAGTTGGCTTCACGCTTGCGGTCTCAGGGCATCTCCGTGTTTTCTTTCCTCCGTGATAGGAAGCCAGGTAAAGGTGACCTATACATACATGAGAAATCTGCACACCACCTTGGAACAAAATTAAATGTTTGGCACAACTTTATACAGAGGGCACTTAGATTATGCAACAACCCCACAGACTTGCTTAAGGAGAAGAAAGAGATTTAAAAATTGGCTGGGGCAAATGGATACAGCGAGAGAATAGTAGACAGGATTTGGAGGAGAATGGAGGGTGTTTTTGGTGAGAGTGGGGGAGTACAAGAGGCCTTAAAAGAGAGAGATTTGTGCACGAAGTATGTGAGCTTGAATTACAGGCCTGGGATGAGTGAATGCTTGGGTAAGGTATTGTGTAAATATGGGTTACAAGGCCGGAAGGGCTATAGAAAGTATGTTTTCGCCACAAAAGATTTGGGAGGGAAGCTGGGAAGAATGAGAAACCGGTTGTGTACGCATTAACTTGCAAGGATTGTGATGGTGTTTATGTAGGGGAGATTGGGAGGTCATTCACTGTAAGACTTTGTGAGCATGAGCGCGATGTTAGAAATAAAAAGACCAATACCGGTTTGAGTCAACACATGGTTGGCAACAAACATCAAATCTTTGACCTTAAAATCTTAAGGGTGTAGAACAATCCTATTAGGAGGAAAGTAAGCGAGGCGTTTCACATCATTAGTAGAACGGAGAACTGTCTTAACAACTACAAGGGAGACCTGGGGACGAGTGGCTTAACATCGTCAGGAGGTTGGTGAAGGGAGCAATCAAGCCAAAATTCCCGTTGGGATGGTCTCGGAGTATGAAATTCTGAGCGAATGGATTAATGTGCATCGCAGAGATACCACATTTATGAACTGAACCGAGGGGGTGGAGGATGACTGCGTTAGTAGCAGTTTTCTGAATGGAAATAGGACGACAGCAGCGACATCGTTCGGCGAGGGCAGCGGACCAACATGAGGGCAGTCAAATTTCAACTGACAAAGGCCTGGTGGACAGCCAGAAATGTCGTGATTATAAAGGTAATGATTATTTCCTTTCTGTCATCCACTGTTCAAAAATTTTTTAAATAGTAACTTTTCTAGTAGCATATAATCACACACAGTGGAAAGAGTAGGACTTGGGTAAATTACAAAATATGTTAAATACAATAATGCGAGAGGATTGTACAGGTGGCCACGGTCATGACCAGCAATACATAAAATAGATAAAATTAATAGCTATACAATTTGATACTTAAATACAATAATGTGAGAGGACTGTATAGGTGGCCACGGTCACGTCTAGCATTTGTGTTTGAAGGGCATGAATATGAAATGAGTTTTGACCAATAATACAGTCAAACCTATGTATAAGGAAGACCGATATAATGATAAACCTGCATTTAGTGAAATGCTGCAGAGAAACCAAAATGCTTGCAGATGTTTTGGGTTCCTGCCCCTTTGGAGAACTACTCCATAACACCCAACATCCCTACATTCGATCCATGATCATACAAGAGCTGAGATCATCAAACTTCCAGGTGTACAAGGAAGTACATGGCCTGGCAACCGAAGGCAGCACTAGAAGAATTGATATGAATGCTAACCCCCATCCACCAACAAGAGAAATATCATTGATCCAATGGTTCATTCTGAGAAACGTGAAGGGCAATCCGAAGAAGTACACAGAGAAAAACAGAACATCTGCAACCCAACAATTCGATACTTTAAAAAAAAGTATGCACTTCTGGAGACAGAAGTAATTAGAATGATGGTTGGTGATTGTGGTACAATTCCTTAGCATTTTGTTTCTATGTGGAAAAGGTTTGGATTGAATAAAGAAAGAAGGAAGGACACTGTTATCAAGGCTCTGTGAGGATCCATTTTCTTTCTTCACCATCATTATGTACCAGAACTCCCAACAATGCTATTCTTCGCCACCTTAAGAATGATATTCTTTTAACTCCTTGATTAGGCCTATAAAAAAGTAAAGTGTTCCCTATACAGGTCATGGAGGCCCAGAGGGTTCCAGGAGCCTCACCATTATTTTTGTTCTTGTTCATGTATTATCTGTAATATTGTCTTTTGTCTGCTCTGTCCAAGTTGGCAACCCACAAATACAGGGAGCCGTTATTGTATTTAAACAATAAATACCATAAATAAAAATACAATTACTGAATCTAACAGTAGTAGATTATCTAATATAGTTTTACTTTTATGATTTAATTTATTCATTAAAATCTAATAAGAGGAATGTTCAGGAATTTTATTCTATCAAGCATTTAAGGAGGTTAGAATGACAATTTAGAGTTTTGCATCGGCCTAGAATGAGTCCACAGTAACTGTGAAATCAGTAGATGCAATGCTTAAGGGCACTTACACACTGCATAGTTGTATGTGCTTAAAGACATTAAAGAGTTCTGTATTCTGTCATCTGGTCCATAAAATCAAGGTCACAGGCGACCAGGAGCAGCTTATTTTAAAGTGATTTTGCACAAGTGGTAGCTGTGACTGCTTGGGTGCCGAAGACCAAAGAAACATGAGCAACTCACATGGTCCAGGAGTGTGGTTGACCAATGAGACAGCTTAAAATGATAGTAATTGATATCCGGGCTAGGCCGCGTCGTGTTTATGGTGTCTTCTGACGTTTCGGACAACATATCGTGTCCTTCTTCTGAGAAAGAATTGCAAGAAAATAAGTGCCTGTGATTAGTAAACAGTCGCAGTTGTCATGACGTCAGTGTTATTGTTTCACGCCAGATGTCACTAATCTTATAACCATCTTCCCTAGCCCGGATATCAATTACTATCATTTTAAGTATAACTCTGGCCGTGGAAGCCTGCGAACTAAGTTAATGAGACAGCTTGTTTATCATTCGGGACCAAATTTTTTGGTAACAATGATCTACTCTTATACAATTCAACGGTCCTAAATAGCGTGCTTGCTCGCCCGCTTCGTGAGACATCGGGTATACTCGGCGATGTTCGTCTCTCTCGCAGTCTAAACTTTCATGATGACAACAAAATTAGGAAGGAAAACCGTTTCTTTATTATATAAGGCCTAAGTGAAATGAGCACAATGAACAAATATTCTAATTTTATTTTTACTTACAATTTTCATAGCTGTGAACCACAAACATTTTTAATAATCTACCAGTGTAATTTTCTTAAAAATTCTGGAGTCAATGAATAATGGCGGGCGAAGCCGGGGGCAACAGCTGTAAAATATTGATGGTTTTATCTCTTGAAATATCACTGATAATAATAATCCAAACAAACCATTCCTTCCCTTGAAACATTATATTATACTTTCTGAAAATTACACTGAATTGATAAAATAAAATTCACATCATATTCATGTCAATAAACGGCTGAGAAACAATACGTATTATGTGTTCACAGGTTCTTTGGAACTGCATAATCGATTCTGATATAGTTTTCCCAGGGGGCGCTTTCATGTCGTGGAATGTACTCTAAAGAAGGAATTTTAGCTGTTTCATTAATTATTAATGGCTTAGTTTATGAATGATTCGCATGCAAGTGTTAATAAATATAATGCTTTAATAGTTATTATACTCTTAATTTTTAATTTTGAAAAGAATTACCGTGGCGAAGCCACAGGCACCTCCTAGTAAACATACAATTTTACAAAACAGCTTTCCTTAGTTATATTTAGCTTCATAGATGCTGTGCATACAGGAATGGACCTAAAAATTTAAGTATGGTACCCAATTTTTACAAACTAGTGGGCTATGGATGATGACTCTTGGGTGGGTATCAAATTCAGCAGCTGTTCCAAATAATATTTTTTCAAATAAATGGGTTAATATTCAACCTTTTTAAAAACTTTAGACACCACAGTAACCATTCTCAGGTTCAATTACTGTACAGCTAAACAGATTGGCTGTGTTGATGGTATTATAAAAGAAGTAAAAAAAATGTGTAGTCTAATGTGAGTTAGGTAGGCCTATATATATATATATACATTAGCCCAATATTGTTATTTAGGACTAGCCTACATTGCATTAAAATGTTATTTGTACTACACTTAAAGATGCTTAGGAACTCCTTAAATTAGATCCATTAGTTCCAGGCAAAGTCTGTTTGAAGGAGGGAATAGAATTGTTGACTTTTGTACCCGACGCGACCCTTAGATTAATTTATAAGGGCCGGCGATTTTATTATACGCCAAGCTAAGACGGTAGAGCTGGGATTCGTGGCAAAATGATACGGGTTATTGCATAAACAGCTTTTAAATATAGTAAATAAATATTCACATGTTATCTTAGCTATAGATGATTTATTTTCCAATTTGTCACAATTTCACACGGTCACAGTCACTATTATAACCTTGTGGTCTGGAGCGAATTATACTCTTCCTCACTTTCAATCCAGCGGAATAATTACACTTTTTATTTATAACAATGTTATTAAATTGTACCATATCTCACAACGGATTATATTTTATAGGCCTATCTCTCATATTACTTCTATAACAATAGACTTTTGCCCTAATACATTCGTAATAATTTGACTAGAAACTGATCAGTTTATCAGGCCGCAGTCAAAAAAGCCCAACAGCCAAAAAGCTCCACTGCAAACCACCAAAAAGCCCCTTTGAGACTGGGCTTATCCCTTATATATGGGTTTGACGTAACAACGTCTTAAGTACAATTTTCTAGTCTCATTGGATCATTTCTTGTCGCACTCTCTGCCGATTGGTTCTTCTTTCAAATATGTGACAGGCGTTTGTACCGAAATGTAGGAAAATTTCCACTCTCTTACAGTTGAGAAAACGTTAATCTCCCGCTGGGTGATGAATGTGGTGCCACCAAGTCTATAGCTTATGACAGGTCCTTATTATTTCACAAACCTGTGATTATAATTAACATTAAACATTAAATTCGCGTCCGTCTCGAAAATCTAAGAATTTTGATATATAATTTCTTATGAATACATCTTCTTTAACTACTTTTAATCGATAAACTTTATTTTGATTTATAATTAATTACTCAATGTTATGTTCCAATATATCAAAAGAATCGCGTTAAAATTGTCGTTTTAATGATATGATTTCCAAGTCTCTCCAATAACTGATATTCGCGTAATAGCTTACAAAACATTGCCAATAATCGTTATTTTATATCGTGTATCATACAAACCCTTACACTTTGGATGTTGCAAGTATCAACAAAATAAGGTTTGGAATAGAGTTCACAATATAAACTAAAAATAAGTAGGCCTAATCTTAGTCATAACTTTATCTGGAGTAGATCGTTTCTACAGTTCTCTGCTATACATGTTCCTAATTTATCACAAGTAATCCCACGAGAGTTGACAAGTTTATCGATAATGAAACTCGTCAACTAGAGTTGGATTTATTAAGGCTATTCCATGAATAAAAATGTAACAGATTATACAAATAATAATTACTTTCATGCTTTGTTGTATAAAAACAAAACTAACAGCTGCAAGACCACGGCATACTCAATTTGTAATTGTAATTGTAATTTATTCTTGTATCAACCAATTTACCTCCTTGGCATTACACTGTAGGTTTATTGCCAAGCGAAGTACTCTGTACAGACAGTTTTCCTATAATAAATTGCAAACTTGGTGGATTAAAATAATATGCTTATTGTTTCTCAAGTTCAATAACATGACACTGATCCATTCACACGTGCTGACTTTGCAGATAACCGATCCTATTCAGCTTACTGGTCTCTCGTAATATTGCAACTGGAATTGATGTTTATACTGTGGTAACATATTACTACCCTCACATGTGCTACATATTAGTGGAGTAAAAAGTTACTACTAAATTACTATTAAGTTACTAATAAGGAGTTTAAATTTGTTCTTTTTATATCACTCTTATTTAGGTCCTATTTGGGAACTTGTTTAGGATATCAGTGGCACGCACCTCTTGTCGACACGTGACTTATTTATCTTTGTGTACACTTACTTACCTTGCACACTCTATCCTAACATAAGCTCTGTGCAGTAAATTATATGACCTAAAAGAATTAAATTCTACCATTATAGCATCTTTACTCTTTCATGACTGGGGGATTAGTCTATCATTGCCTATAGCTTCCTTCTCCGTATTTCATATTATACTTTTATTTTAGCACCCTTAGACTTGGGAAAATCAGCCCTAGACCTATTCTCGAAGCACTGAACCTATTTCTTAGTTTCATTTGATAGAGAATCCGAAACAGTGAACCAGTTTCTTAAATTATGTGACTGATTAACACTCTTTGACCGTCCTCTACGCAGAGGGGCCGAACTGTCTCGAGGTGATGGGATATGTCCTCAGCTTCCCTCTCTATATATCTTACGCCATCGGTCTTTTCTACCGCTTCCTCTGTTCGCAGGTCAAGTGTGTTGCAAACCGCTGATGTGGGGGAATTCCTCTCCTGGTGCGATGAACTCGTATTGTCCGGCCGTGTGTGCTGTATAAGTGTTTCGCTGTTCTGTCTCATCGTTTCCTGGATCGTCGTGTTCGCTGTATTCACTTCTATTAATTTATTAGAATTTGAGTCCCTGTTGCTATGCCTATTTGGGGCGAGCCCTTTGTCGTTTGCTTCCCTGGTCAAAGTTATATTTTTTCTGCAGTAGTCAATGTCAAAGACCTTCTGGTCTATACGGAGCCTGTCCTTCACTAACATAGAAAATTTCCCTTCATTACGAGCCTGTATCATGTAAGGGAGTAGTTCCTTTCTTTTGGCCCGAACTTCTCTGCTGTAATCTTGCGCAAACCTCACTCCTGTCCCTCTCAGCATCTTAGCCCTGCTCAACACCATGTCTTTAGTTAGCACACTAGTAAACTTCACTAATATTGGTCGGTTCTTTCCTTTTCCTACACGGAACACATTATCAAGATGGAGTTCGGAAAGTTCCATTTGAAGTTCCTTGGTAAAAAGATTAAGCACCTGTCCACAAGTGTCCCGTCTTCTCTCCTGGTGGCTTTCCTCTAATCCGAAGATGATGATGTTCCTCATCCTTACTTCTCTCTCCAGCTTTTGTGTTGTCCATTTAATTTCTTTTAGTGTGGCGATCTCATTTTTTAATTCGTTGTATTCCTCATTAATATTGATGATCCATCCCTTTACATCTTCCAACTTACTGTTGATTTCGTCGAATTTATTAATTAACTTCTCGTCTAATTTGGTTATCAAGTCCGTTAACGCAGCTACATTCCCACTATCCGCACTATTTTCACCGCTCTTGCCTGGTCTTGGGCCAGGATTTGCCTCGATGCCTCCAATTAATAACAGTGCTGCTATAATTAGGCCAAAAAACCAATTATTGACCGAGGGATCATGTACCTGTTCGTTGACGTTAGATGATTCTGCTTTAAGCCTTCTGTGAAGGCCTATTCTCGCGCGGTAAGTTGTTAGGTCAATGCCCATCGTTTCCGTATTCAGCGCAACTCCGCATAAAGCGTCTAACTTCTTCCACCTCTGATACAAGACTGAAGACCACGGCATACTATGAATCAACTATCCAAGAATCAATTCGAGTTACCATGTTGTGATCAGTGCTACCAATGGTGCATATAAGACATCTAGTTAACTACATTCAGGTAAGCTAACAGCAGAACAGAATAAAAGCACATGAACTGGCTTGTACCGAATCGAAATTGTGTTTTTAATCAATGTACATTTCTATTATTTCAATTTCCAAAAAAGTTATTTTGTATAAAATAATCTGTTTTCATGTCGCTTAATGGCAGCATGTGATGTATTAATCACTGCACACTGATGCTTACGTGTCCAGTAACAAGCTGATGATTTTACCCAATAAAACGGCATCCTTGCGATTCCTACAAAAATATTGTAAGATAAAAGGCTGTGATTGGTCTACCGTATATCCGAAGAATTACTGAACATTATTGGTCAATTGGTCAATTTATGAGTGGAATAATCTTTGTAACAATTACCTCTTGCTGATCCAGTTCCTCGATGTTCTCGTCCTCATCTACATCATCGAAATCATCACCAGCACTGAAAAATACAAATGATGCACTTGTCAGAGTGTAAGCTCAAAGAAGCATGTTAACATATAAACCAAGGAATTAACTAAATGCTTGTCCTGCCAAGTACTAACAGTAAATCCTAGCAAAAAGTTATGACTATCAGTTCTAATCTGGAAACCAATAACGCATTTATTCAAATCATGGTAAATAACTAAGTACCGGTATGAACAATCCACTGAAACAAACTGGGAGTGAATACATATATACACACACACACATATATACATACATTTATATAGAATTTTCTTAAACAATCCACTGGTACTTTTGCCACTATAAGTGACATGCATGTCAGAATCAGGAAGGCCAGTATTGCAATTGGTGTGAGCAACACAGTCTCATAATTAATTTCATCCTCAAACTATTTTTGGACATTCATTCGTCTCAGTCAAATGAACATGGGATACCGTACTGGTACTTGACTGATCATGTTAAAATGATTAATCTTATGTCTGATTTATAGCTATATCCTTGAAAATCAGAGAATATTTTAGGAAAAAAATTCTTCTGACTCCGCGATTTGAAGCCATAACCTTTGCCTTTCTGTGCCGATGCTCTGCCAACTGAGCTAGCCAGAGTTTGACTCAAATGGTGCGCAGATCAAATCTTTGGTACAAGGGTCTTCTTGTGGGAATGAGTGAATCCACTATAACAGTGAGCTGCAGTGCCGGCCCGAAAAGGTTGGTTAGGGGAAGCGGGTCATCACCATAGCAATGCAACGCCTAGAGTGGATGGAGCTTAAGGGGCAACCTGTTCTCTTTTGTCGATCTCTCTTCTTTGATGACCAGTAATGGTACCCTTAATTGTCGACAATAATGTCATATACAGTATCGTGAGGCACCCTATTTTAACGATTTTGTGACTGGGTAACCGGTTTAGGGTTTAGTTTCTCACTTTGCTGGATTTCCACAAGCGATGTTCAGCGTTACTTCGAGGGCTCTGGCTTGCAGACCAACACTCCTATTGGCTGCATGTCATTGGTCTGTTCCATACAGTGCTGCCAATAATTTTAAGCATGCACTTTTCAATTCCCGCAGAAACAGGATTCCTGGGGTTTTCTAATTATCCTATATTGAGGGAGGGGGTTTGGGGGCAGAGCCCCCAAGAAGTAAAAATGTTAGGTTAGGTTAGGCTATGTTAGGTCATGTCTAAAGAGGGTTTGGGGGCAGAGCCCCAAGAAATAAAATAACTTTTAGTTAGTTTAGGTTAGGGATGTCAGCTCTTCCGGTGGTGTTCTAGACAGTGATAGCGATAGCAACTGACCACCATCATGTTGGTAGCCCTGATCCCAGCACCAAGTGACTAATCAGCTTCTTCCCTGCATGCACCTGCGCTGTCTCAAGCAGCCGATTCTTGTGTGTACACTTCCTTTCCGAGCGCCATTTTAGGCTAGTTTTCTGTGAACTTCTTACCAATTTACCTACATTTAAAATATTCTTAGAAACAAAAGGTACCTATATATGGATTCTACAACTTCTGGGGGATAATATTACATGAAATTTGGCTGTTTTTCATGTGTAAAGAAAAAATTAACCAATCCAGCAAAGTGGGAAACTGTCCCCCCGGTTTCTAATATTATTGTAACGGTACCACATAATATGTAGACCTAATTCATGAATTCTCAGAATATAATTTCTATTGAACATTAGCACATGAGAATAAGTTTGACTCTCTGTGCCGCATGAAATTTCATATCTTTTAGAGCCGCATTTAGAACTGAATCACTAATTTTTGTTAGGTAGGCTTGGTTCAGATTTTGAAGAACGGTATAATATCGTGTTTGGCCATTTTTTGTGTTCATAAAAGCCAAAGGCAAAATCCAAAAACAGGTGGCCCTTAAGCTCAGCCCACTCGATATTCACATTTGCACGGACTGTGTTATGTATTTTGTTTCTTAGTGAAAAAGGATGACCGGGAAAATCCAAAAACAGGGCGAACCTTGGGATAGTGGTATCCCATCCGACCCTCCCAAAATACCACGATCTAGCGAATTCTTCTGTCCTCGTATTATGAAGAAACTCTTGATTGAACGTAGGAGGTGTGACGTCATATCGCTAGAAGCCAGTGACAGGCTGACAAACCTTGGGTACAAGGCACTTGCGACAGTATACAAGGTCAGTGAGTACAAGGCACTTGCGACAATATACAAGGACAGTTGGTCATCCTTCTTCGCTAAGAAACAAAATACATCACACAGTCTGTGCAAATGTGAATATCGAGTGGGCGGAGCTTAAGGGGCCACCTGATTTTGGATTTCGCCGGATGACCAACTGTCCTTGTACATTGTCGCAAGTGCCTTGAACCCACTGACCTTGTATACTGTCGCAAGTGCCTTGAACCCACTGACCTTGTATACTGTCGCAAGTGCCTTGTACCCACCTCATATTTCCCGCAAGGATTATCAGCCTGTCACCAGTCGTCTAGCGATATGACATCATACCTCCAACGTCCAATCACGAGATTCTACATAATACGACAGAAGAATTCGCTAGATCGTGGTATAAAAGAAAGTGCACCATTTTGGTTGGGTCGGGCGGGATACAACTATCCCAAGGTGCGCCCTGTTTTTGGATTTTCCCAAGCAAAATATCACATTCATATACTTGCTACATACCCCTAATGTAATTTGGCGAAAACGCATTTTAAGCACAAGCTGCCAGTTAGTTTAATTTCTTAAATTGTTTAATGTTACAAACAAGACATAACCTAAACTTTACTATATACTTGAAGAATACATGGAAATTACCTGAAAACAGCTAAATAATTTTAAAACGGGATCAACACTTACTCATCACCATCAAACTCGTCATCAGCCATTATCCAAAGCTAAAAATCTTGGGTTTTGTTAACTATTATTACAAAAGTGTGAGATACGGAAATCCACGAGTCCAGGGTCCACAATAGGTTGGCGGAAACGGAAGTACAGTTCTCAGAAGTATGAAGTTCAAAGTTTAAACTTTATCAATCATATGTTAAAAGTAAACAAAACCATGATGCTTGTCATATCTGTGTGCTTGTCATAGGATATGCTTCATAGAAAGAAATATATAGATAAATTAATTTTCCGTGAGTGTTGTTATGTCTCAATAAATACGACGTCACGACATAAAGTGGGTTTTCTACAAATAAGCCTATTTGTGGTAACATTGGTCTTCAAAGGTAAATTTACCTAGTTATTTTTTATTAATTTTGTAAAAATTATGACCAGGTCATAGCATGATATCCCCTGATACTCATAGGTCCCATTCCAATTCCGAAGGTTTGTTCATAACATTTTTACTTTTCGGTTTATCAGCTTTGTTGTTATGCCATGATGGTTATAAATCGAGAAGCTTGGTCCTCAAAGGTACATTTACCTAGTTATTTTTATTAATATTGTACAAATTATGACCAAGTCATAGCATGATATCCCCTGATACTTCTAGGTCCCATTCCAATTCCGAAGGTTTGTTCATAACCCTTTACTTCTCGGTTTATCAGCTTTGTTGTTATGACATAAAGGTTATAAATCGAGAATTCGATGAATGCAACGCTAAGGATTTTACAGCAGATTACTCATGAAGATCATCAACATAAGATAAAAATTGCTACTTTACCATGACTCATTCAGATCAGCAATTGTCAACTCTTTGCAAATGGGCAATACTGGCTGGCAAGGCTGTTTTCACTAAGGACGCACTTAAAATGCAAGCAAGATCAGCCTTATTGATACTTTGGGAAATTAGTTTTGTCTTAATTGCAACATGTTGACAATTAGATCTAATTTGATTTAAATGTTCTTTTTTTCTTTCTTCTTATAGATTCTGATGGAGCTGGTTTGAGATAAATGCCATTATAATTTAACTTAGGAAAAAAATTATTTTTTTCCTCATACACCTTAGAAAATGAATATATATACTTTGAAATGGATAATACTAACAGTATTATTTATCCTGACATTCATATTCAGCATGCTGCCATTAAAACTTATGTCAAAACTTCGGCATACAGAAAATCCGCAGCAGCATTCCAGGTACAGTATAGAATCATAATGCATTAAACTCAATGTGTGTTTAAAAATATATTTATTATTTATTATTCAATCTTGTAAGAATATTCACTTATTGGATTTAATGTTCATTTATACTTCACAGTATTTTTGCTTCAGGAATAGGTGTGTAATATTTTGCTTATTAGCTTTTGTGTGGAATCTTATATAACTTCTGTTTCTTTTATTGGCAGATATGAATGTATTGTGGGCTTATTGAGTTGTTTTGCAGCTGGTGTATTCATGGGGACAGGACTGTTAGATCTGTTTCCAGAAGTAAATGAATTACTTAATCAGGTACAGTAATCAGACTTCTACTTAAATAATTTCTTCTTTAAGGAATGTGCCACCACAAGACTGGGTACTATAAAGCTGACTCCAATAGATGGTCAAGAATATAACAGAACATTCTCACTTTGATTTCATTAATTAACTTTTCTAATTATGCTCTGGTCTTAAATTTCTGTAGAGAGAAGAAAAAGAAAAACATGGTGGCTCATGTATTTTTGTAGATGTAGATGTAGATATCTCGTCCTGTAGATCCTGTGTTGAGCGGGGCTCAAGGATATAGAACACGTCAGATCAAAAAATACATGCATGTTATAACAATAATATACAGAAACTGCAAGCTGCCAAATTTATCCAAGCTGGAAATATTCCTCAAATTGTAGAAGGTGTGAGTTATTAAAAATTCCTTGACAGATGTTTTGAAAGGTTTGCTCTTTCTTTGAATACATAATAATTTAATGTTGTTTGGAAGCTTGTTATATATCTGTATTGCAGAATAATAAACACCCTTCTGAAAGAGCTGTTAGATCAAGTATACAAGCTAAATCATATTTATGTTTTAAATGTTGAAAATAACTTTGTCAACCATAGGCATTACTAGAACTATTCATTAGGATGTGTCAATATTAAACTTAATGAGCAGAGTGGGAGTAGGAAATAGAAATACTGGTACCAACTTCTTCCTTGTCCTTTAATACAATGGTGGACGTTTTTATCCAGACTCACTACAAAACGGTCCATTTTTTTCAATGTAATTTATTTAAACTTTACTTCACAATACCACTTCTTCAGGGGAAAAACAGCTGTTGACCAGAGAATACAGCAATCTGGGAACAATTAAATGATAGGTAAAACTTTTTTTTTTTCATTCGTGTTACAAATTTCTACAAAGGGTGGAAAAAAATAACTCTTGGTGAAAGCATTTAGATTAATATAAAAAAAAAAAAAAAACTGAAATAAAAATTAAGTGATAATAATATACAATTATTCTTTTCAGGCAAAAATTAGCCAATACATGAAGGCTTCTTTCCCCGTGGCTGAATTTGCAGTATCATTTGGATTTCTTCTCGTTTTAATTCTTGAACAGATTGTAAAAGAATACAAAAGCCAGCATTCAAGCCCCTCTGTGGAAGAAGAGAGGGAGAGAAGTGAACCACACAGTACACAAGATGTACATCAGACAGAACAAAGTGTTGACATAGATGAGCCGGGTGCTTCAGACTTCAACGCAGAACCGCATCCTAGATTACGCTCCATTTTCCTTTTATTTGCCCTTTCCCTTCATTCACTATTTGAAGGCTTGGCGATTGGTTTACAGCCTGATATAAATGATGTTTTACAGATTTTTATTGCAGTTATCATTCATAAAGTTATAATAGCGTTTAGTTTAGGACTCAACCTTGTACAGACTGATTTATCTGTATCAGCTATTATTAAATCAAACTTTCTCTTTAGCATTACATCTCCTCTTGGAATAGGAATTGGTATAGGGGTGGAAGAATTTGGAGAGAATGTTAGAACTTCCATTTTAAACGGTATTTTGCAGGGATTAGCCTGTGGTACCTTTATATATGTAACTTTTTTTGAAATACTTCCACATGAACTAGCAGTTACTAAACACCGTATGTTTAAACTATTAGCCCTGATACTGGGATTTTCAATGGTATGCCTAGTACTATTTCTTGACCCAAGTGAAGCTGCTCATAGCATAAAACCCTGACGTTCTTGACTGCAGTGTTGACAGCTTGTGCCACAGAGCCAAACTTTCTTTTTAGCTTACATCAAGTAAGGAAGGAGTAAAAACATAAAGCTTTTATTCATGCTTTTCCTTAGATGTTGTATTCTTTTTTCTTTCTTATTTTTTTGCATGCATCATATTATATTTGTTAAATATGTTAATATTTTAGTTTGCTTTTGTTTATTGTTCAAAATTGTCGTTTATTATTTATTGGCAGGCTATGTCTGCATGACATTCCTAAAGTATGACAGCCATCCATAACTTGGATTGTCTCCCCTTCACATTGCTCTTGCCATTTACTTTACATGATATATTTCGTTGGTTAATATATTAATTAATATTAGTAAGCATGTCATAAACTATACCGGTAAATGCTTTTCAGCAGTTGTCAAAATGCATACCAAGGTACTATTTGAACAATACAGTAAGAAAGGAGATTTTTTCACATGACATTTGTTCAGAAAGATTGAGATTATATCCTAAAAATAATAGTCTGAGCTGTAAATTATAACTTGTAAATCGTTCTACATTAATACTCTCACGGTTTTTAAAAGTATTCTTGAATCCTAAGGATTATTTTTGTATATTTTTAACATAAGATTTGGAACTACGTAGGTAGATAGGTATGTTAAGAGTTCTAGGGATTAAGTTTTGTTGATATAGATACTAAAATCCTGTCTATATTATTTTACTACAAGAGAATCTTCAAAGGTGAAATATTATTTTCTGAAGTATATTTTTCATTACGCATATGTAAAAGTAGGAAAAGTAAAATGATACTTTTTGTAAGTCATCAACTAATTGTTGATGCTACAACCATTTGCCTAGTGAATATCATTACACCAATAAAATAGAGATCCAAACTTATCGTTATCAGTAATGGGAAAAGTACAAAAAGAAAGTAATTGGGCTGAATTACTACAATTAATAATAACTGAATAACTACAATTACATTTACAATTACTTTACAAAATGGCAGTACCTAAAGATTCCTTGTTTTTGGTTTGTTTTGGGCACAAGCCCAAATTATTAATCAAAAAACAAAAAAACACATTAATGAGAATATTTTCAGAAACATTGAGTAACTTTTTGTTAATATTAACTCTAATTTGGATATTAGTTGCAAAAACAGTAGTGATGATGAAACAGCAAGCGAGAATGATACTAATACTAACGACTACTAAATTGTAACAATTACAATTTTATTTCCAGAAGTAAATTACAAGTAAAAATTACATTTTTTAAAAGTAATGATTACAAGTAAATGGGACCAAAAAAGGAATTGTTACTGTAATCCGATTACTTTTACTTAATTACTTCCCATCACTGATCGTTATTATTAATTATTCAAAAAAGTATGCATAGTTGCAGTATTTGCACACAGAATAAAAAGATGTGTTTAAAAATATTACAAGTCAGTGGATAAAAGTTAAAATTACCACACAACGTTTCAACTCTCCCCTGGAGTCTTCCTAAGGTGACTTCTCACACAGTACAGTGTGTGGTAATTTTAACTTTTATCCACTGAGTTGTAATATTTTTAAACACATCTTTTTATTCGATTTGACTCAGTGGAAATTTGGGACCGATATGGATGTTTTATTTGCATACAGATCATCAGGAATATTGTTGTTAAGTTCAACTTGGAACACTACTGATTTCAACATGACTGGAATAATTTTCCTGCTTGTGCAATACATTAAAATCCAGAACTAGCATTAATTAGTTCAGGTTTAAAAAATAATTAATATTTGTTTACTTGTTCTCAAATTTTATTTATATAGTACATTTATTTTATTTATCTGGTTCATACTTGAGCTTACACAATGGCAAAAGATTATTCCACTGTAAATGACAGTCATTGGATACTTCAATGATGATAAAACAATTAAATTAAATTAAATTTTAAAGAAATGAGCAATGAAGACATTTGTGGTTGAGTTCCATACATGTGGTTCCTAAAAATGGCAATTGAGTATTTTATGATGTTCGCTACTATTGCATCTAGAACTTTTATGATTTTTATATTTTGATCTCCAGCTGAAGATCAAAATTTTGTTTTTGAGGTTTTACAGGAAATACATGTTATGAGACTTGAGATTCCTGAATAAATTAAGTGGATTCAAATGAAAACAAAAACTCAAAATAATCAGTACAGGTATGTTAGTGTGAATGTGCAGCCTTGCGCATGTGAATACTGTGTGTGTATGAAAAACATGAGCGATAAAAAAATCTCACAAAAATTAAGATCTGTTAAAAAAGAAAGTTTTAAGATGGATTTTAACACATGAAACTTAATTTAAATCTAATAACTGACTTGAACATGTTTTGAGGGTCATTACCCTAATCATCAGCTATATTCTCTGCCAGTTGGTCAGCACACCAGCATCCTCCTTGTGGACATCCAATAAATTTCAGAGAGAGATCTTCTGCAGAGATTTCAGAGTTATAGAAACTAATATTGGTAAGAGCACAGTGAAGTCATAATGTATATAATTAAGGCTATTTTACCACATTTAAACTTCACTATTAACTATTTACCTAGGACTACGTTTTTCAGTCACCCTAACTATTTACCTAGGACTACGTAGTTTCAGTCACCCTAACTATTTACCTAGGACTACGTAGTTTCAGTCACCCTTACTACGTAGTCCTAGGTAAATAGTTAATAGTGAAGTTTAAGTGTGATAAAATAGCCTTAATAATATATATTTCAAAGTTTATTTTTGTTTTGAAACTGATGCAGATAGAGTGCAGCTGAGGATGAGAGTAATGTACAGGTCAGGTTTTAAATTTAAGCAAAGTTATATGTATTAAAAACAACCTGAATATAATTTTTTTACTTTCTCTACCAGTACCAGAGGAAGTATTGTGTAAGCATTTTACAGTTTCAACACTTTGAACCATTTTTTAGAGCATTATACTGTTTAATCAGGTGCCATGAACAATGTACTTATTACTCTGAAACCTGATATTTGTAATAAAATTAAAGACCGATATATTATGTATTCAATTTTTGTTTAAATCCACTTCCCTACGTGTTCCCTTGCTCCATGCACATTCACAAATGAACTACTCAAGAGTAATTAATCATTGTATGGAAGTTTACACAGTGAAGCTCTATTATAATTTAATAATATTGAGTTGGGTTTAGCACTATGCTTCACTTATTTTATAAATACCTGTACTAGTTTCGAAGACCCTCGTCATTCATAATCATCAGGTTAACACCAACTGCCGGCAGTTTCAGACAATTTCAACATGGGATGGATGAATATAGCAGGATGGTTTCAAAATCAAAGGGGCACTAAAACTACCATTAAAAACCAGATAAACATTTTTACAATATGTAAAGATTTACTGAAAGACAATTTAAAAAAATTACCACTCAGAGAACCTAAAAACTCATCCTTTTGAACTTAATTTTTTATAAGATTTCCAGAGGCTCCCCTCTGAGCTGGGGGATTCCGTACCACCTGATACCATGGTGCACCTTTGTAAACTTATTGTATCTTTGTAAACTTATGTATCCATCATTTTTTTAGCCTTGTACAGCTGGCTAATAATAAACAAACATATAAAACATCAGATTTTGTTTAGTTTAGAATTACAGTACAAACATTTTTGAGAAATCACTGTTTTACTCAACAAATGCCTGATTGATTTGTAAACTTTTCGACAGTGACAAGAATTTATGATTTAGTTTGGATGTCCGTCTTGGATTAAATCTAAGATTCTAAATCTATTTTTATTTATATATTTAAAAATTCATGTTTTTGTCCCTTTTTTCGGTTTCAAAATGTATGTTCTTTGTTCTGATTTTAAATTTAAAGTGTCGGTTTCTCAGCTTAAAAAAGCCAGTTTCTTATTCATCTTTAAATAAATGTTATCAGCTTTTGGCAAGATGGTAATAAGCGCCACAACCTGCTCCCCCTTCCATTTGCGCAGCCGCTTTCCCCACCTGGCCGCTGTTCAATGCCGGTAATGCAGCTTAATATTTCACATTTAAAAGAAAAATTACCCTTGCACCAACGCCAACATAATATTTCACTATTATAAAAAACATAATATTTCACAATAAAAAATAACCCTTGTACCATATATAATATTTCACCGCCGCTAGATGTCTACACTGTTTTAAGTTTCTTCCCTCCAAAACCCCTACTTTCCAAGCGGGTCACATTAGAGAGTTGGAGTGGGACTCGGTTGTGGCATATACTACCATTTTCCCCAACTTTTTGTACAAATTTCATGTGCAGCCATTTTAATTGAATAAAATATGTAAAAGCAAACACACAAATATTTGACAGTGTGTTAACCCTTTCATTGCTACAGCCATATATATGCGTCAGTGTACATCACTGCTGGATGTGGTATTGATACATACGTATAAACAATGCACCACTTTGCATGCCAATAGACAATATAAATTTTCCATGAAAAGTGATTCAGTGAGCCATCTGTTGTCTAAATCCTGACATCATAGTCCCCTGATCTCTGTTTTTGGCTGAAATCTGTAGCTAATATTTCAGGCAATGTATTGCATCATGCACTGACATGTGTTTATTACCCTGCTCTGTTATGATGACATGCAGATAACCCTAGTATTGCGAAAATCAGTATAACTTCAAGAAATACATGTTTTGCTCTTGTTCTCATGGAAATAGACCATGGAAAGATCACTTCCCACGCAGCACACTATGTATAATATACGAATAATATACGTATAATATACATATCGTGCTGCGTGGGTTGGAAGACCTAAATGTAGGTGGGAGGACAATATTAGGATCGATTTAAGGGAAGTAGGATTTGTGAGGGATGGTTGGATGGAATAGGGTTGAATGGCAAACTCACGTAAGCGCAGCAATGAACCTTCAGGTTTCATAAAATAGATATTCCTTTAGCTTGCTTAGTAATTGTCTATGGCCATTGAGTAAGTAAGTAAGATATTCCTCCTAGTGTAGTAAAAATGTCTATGCTAAAATTTGTCCCATCCTAGTTTGATCCTGTTCAAAACAAAGGGGAGGAGAACTCACAGAGAGTTCATGGAAAATTCGCATCATGTGACAAAACGTGATTGGTTAAAGTCATTAGCATGCGCCATTACCAGGGAGTGACTTGCTAGTACAGAAGTAGTGTTTGTAAGTTCATGTAACAATAATATCAACATTTACACTTGAAATAACACACACTCACTGGCATCGTCATCATTATAGTGTATCAAGTAGCAAACAAAACAAAGGATTCATTGTTCACGACGACCCTGCGGGTGAGTTGTACTGAGAATAAACAAACTACCACTAACACGGTGATGTCATGCGTTCTCACGTGCAAACTATGACAGCCACGCCTCTTTGTTATGAACAGGATCGTTCTTAAATGGGATATAGAATATTTAATTCTGCTTCCAGCTTCAAATGCAAAGTGCAGGAGAGTGTTTCCATCGAAAACAAATGATTATCAACTTTGAGTGTTTGATTGATCATTAACATTTTATTATGTTTTTCATCCACTTGTTTAGCGATGTAACCATCACTATGGTGGCAGAAGATAATTTTAAACCATTGTATAAAATTGCTGTGTTTTACAAGTCATGTTCGTAACAAGGATAATAATCTCCGCTTCTTAACATTATATTTTATAAGTCTGTGTGGTCACATTTAAGTAAATTTTCCTTGCACCCACAGCAATTAAAAGGTTAAACTGAATACGTAAAATAAAATAAAATATGCCATCAGAATCTCCCCAGGAATCTCATAAGGGGATTCCTTTATAACATTCATTGGTGGACGTGGAATGTGTGGAACATATTTACACCTTTTTAACCTCTTGATAACCCCCAACCACTCGTCGCCCAGGTCACCGTCAAACCTGTTCAGAACAGTCTCTTGGTTACACCAGATATTCCATGCCTTGCAAACTTTCCTCCTGATGGCATCGTCTTTAATCTTTAAGATCTTCAAGGCATCCGTACGATGATACACGTTCCCAATATACCACCTTTTTATTTAATTCTATCCGTGCGCATGCCACTAAATACGAATGTTTGTTTGTGAACAAAATACGGAAGCGACAGTCACCTGAAGAATGTCCAGAGGATAGGACTGGAAATGTTGTGAAGTTTTTCAGAAGGAAGGAACACGTGATCCACTGAAGGCATATTTTATTTTATTTTACATATACAATAAACGGTGGAAATCAGGACCAAACTTAACATCACTAAATACAAATAAAATAAATAAATAATATAAAGTTTTTCTGCCAGTGAGGATTGTCAAAACAAATTAAATGCTGTAACCTAAACTAAACTCCAAGGCGCTGCATCTCTGAAAGAATTAGGCCTACTATCCCACAGTTACATCATCAACCGCATAGGCAGATGGTAGGATTGGAGAGCATGTGGTCAGCATGCCAACTCCCATGGCAGTTAATGACAGGCGTGGCTCATGGCTGGGAAGTTGGGTGAAGAGCTAGAGAGCAGTCAAAGTAGGAAGACGCTTGACACCGGTAAGGGTAGATTGCATGGAATGGAAGTCTACCATTGCATTGCATTGCACCGTATGAAGAGCGCATGCGTAGGTGAAGTAGCACTTTGCCTACTTCCCCTGAATAACCACCATTGGTTAATGACAGTTTCCATGATCGTAGCTGGTACATCTTGATTATGTAGTACCTGTTCCAGACCTTCTTACCTCAGAAAAAATTCAAGGAGGTACCCTAGTAGCACAGATCGTTGGGCCAATGTTGGGGAATGATCGCCATGTTTCGTTGGTCAACGGTTATGAATGTCCGTCGGGGTTCCGTTGCCAAGGAGCGTTTTATCCAACCAACTGCCAACTGTAGCCAACCAATATACAACAAAATCCCAACAGTTGAGAGACATCTATTAGGTAATGGTGGAACTACTACGCAGCGCAGCGCAGCGCAGAGACATCTGGCGGAAATACTAGAAGCACACAAAACTTAATTTTTTATTTTCCCTTTCATCCCTTTAATCATCCCTTTTCTCCTCTGATCCCTATTAACTCCCTCCTCTCCTTCACCCTACCTACCTATTCCTATCGTATAAAATTCGCACCTATGGGGATTCGATCTCGGAACCGCTTGCGTTATAGTCTATCGCTTTAACCACTACGCCATTAGATCGTTGAAATAAAAATCGAGAATTCTTCTAGCCTATTTACTACAGAGATGTGTAATACATGATAAATAGTAAGAAGGATATACATCTCGTATTTTGAATATTTGATGTGAATATATGATAACGTTATTTTCAGAGAACAAATAGAGAGCCCTAATATTAATAGAAGTAAAAACACCATTCGGATTCTTGAACATATCAAGATGGCGAATAACTGTTGTATGACTTGTATCTTCATCGTCTTCGTGATGACCCGAACTACGCCGGAAATTGCCGAAGATTGGCAGGAAGAGGTGGAGCGAAGTAAATTTTTATCATGTAACGCGCGCAAAGAGCTCGAATAATTAATTAATTAAAACTGTTTTATTTTATAGGAAATGAAAATTTAACGCTTATAATGTTATTTCAACACTTTTTAATTTTAACATAAATGCGATCACATTACAACGAGATTTATTGTTGGGCCAGCAATCATAAACCCAACGGTAGGGAGAGCCCTCGTGGGTCAACGTCGTAAACCCAACGGTAGGACTTGGCGCATGACGCAAGGGAAACGTACATTGGGCTAACCGAGGAAATTACAACGAACGTTTTCCCAACATATCCCAACCAATCCAACCAAATCCCTCCGTTAGGCCAACGAAGTGTGCTACTAGGGTACCAGGGATCAAACTCAAACCTGCAGGCTAACCAAGAGACGGACCAGATACTTATTGATCAGTTTTAAACATAAAATCTGTTATGATGTCATAAAATATAAGAATATTTTAAGGTAGGCTAAGTAGGCCTATTTTTTAAATCACAGTTTCTATCAAATTTTAAAATTTAATTTATACAGTGGGTCCTAGGTGATTGGCATTTTTCTTCCTGCATCCTTAAGGAGTCATGTACAGAAGTGAAGGTAAGTTTTTTATGCTTTAATTTGATTAAGTGCGGGCATGTTAGAATATGAAAGAGTAGCCAAAATATTTCCAGTATTTTTCAAGTTACGACAAAGCAGGGGCTGATCCGCGGCCCCCTCCCTTCCCAAAGAATTTGTAACATTAAGCATAAATTATTCAAACGGTCAGCCTTCGAATAAATTTTGTAAAGACATACTTGAATTAAAGCAACGACATTCATTATTTTAAAATGTATTTATAATGCCGAAATGTTCATTTTGATCTCAATTGTGTACTGGGAATAATAATTTTTTTATGAGTGAAAACTTCCCGCTCTACTTTGGTTCCCCCCCAAAATGTATCTCTGAATCCGCCCCTGCGACAAAGTGGATAACAAAGTCAGGTCATTCGAACCACTAAATTTACTCCTTTCCCCCCTCTTCATTTGCCGCAACTTATTTATTTATATTTTTCTCATTACTTGGATAAATTCTTTTTAAGTGAACGAAGGAAATACTATTATTACGCAATAAATAGCGGACGGGATTTGGTCACGCTGGAAGTGCTCGACATTCCCAGCAGAGGACAGGAGCAGCCAGTGAGCTTGTTCTGCCATCTGTTAAGTGTACAGTGTATTCCTATTACGCGCGGTGGCACCACTTTTCCAGCATTTAGACACCGGACCCATCAACTTGTGGAGACAGTGTTGGTTTGGTACCAGTAGCTGTACGTGAAAGAACCCGAATGGTCGTTAGATCGCTTTTGCTCTCACTCAATGAATCCGATTGGCTGGTTGGTGGCATGGGTAATGGAAGTGCGACAGCGGTGGGCGGGGCTAATAGCGGTCTCCATGACAACGAACTAAGGCAGAGGACGAGTCTATTTCTAACAGGTAAATTCGGGTGGAACTGCGTGGAGTACATGATTACCCTGCACAAGTAGTTCTCACTGTAATTTGCAGATGGCAGTAATAGCCTTATTGTCTGCTCCTGCCCTCTAATGGGAATGTTGAAACTTTCAGCGGGTGCAACCCCGAGTATTTCAAAATGTTTTCTGCTTATAGTAAAGAACTGAAGGGTTATGAATAAAATAAATAAACTAAATAAAATAAAATAAATAAATGAAAAGCCGGGTAGGCTGTAACGTGAAACGTATTGGGTGTGCTGCTTAAATATAGAACATATTGAAAATTTGTACCTCTCCTTATTTCATTGGGAAAAAATGCAATTAAAAATGCATAACAGATTAACAAACCTGCCAATAACTTTTCAATTATTTTCATTTTCCTACTGAGCTGTATAATTTGATTTTGTTAATATACACTCCACCTATGCTGCAAATAACTGTTCCCATCCATGTGGTTATACATTCATGTAGGCCTAACTTCATTACAGTTCTGCGATCTTACGGCATTTTTTATACTGAAAAAACAGAGCCCAATACTTACCACTGAATGCTTATTTGGAATGCAATGTTCTCACTTTATTGCAGATATCCAGTTGTTTTTAAGAACTTCATTTTGAGGAAATCAGAGCCTATATCTAGTGGTATTGGTTTCCGCTACAATTAGGTGCACAACACTATAAACCATATTTTTTTAATATATTTTTTATTATGTATCATACAAATAAATTTACTTTTATATTACAAATCATTATGTTACAATAATTTACAAAACATACATACATAATCAGTAAAAAATCAAGCAACAAAACACAAATAGATAATTAATTAAAATTTACAAATGAAAGGTATTTTAAGTTCAATGTAAGATGATTTTTACATCACATTTCACAGTGTGTACCAAATTTCTAAATCGAGGCAGAAAATATATTTTCCTAAAATTTGCCATCATTATGTCATGTGACTTTGAAGGGTCATTTTCTTCCCATAAGAACATTTTTGCTTTGTAAATGATTGCCAAAATTTTTGTATAGAGTTGTGCTGTGAGATTGCAATGATAGAGATTAAGATAAAAAATAAAAACCTCTCAGTCTTAGGAGTGTATAGTCCTCCAATTGGTAATAAAAAAGTATTCTTGAATAACTTTGAAAATTGCTTAAATAGCATAAAAAAAAGAACATAATAATAGTAGCAGGGGACATGAATATTGACTTAATTAGAGAAAGTAATATTAAAAAACTATTGCTAGATATATTAGTTAGACATAACCTTACATTAGTCAAAACTGATCCAACGAGGGTGACAAAAAATTCTTCCACCTGCATAGACCACATTTACACTAATTTACACAAAAATGATCATTATGGGCAAATACTAATAGCAAAAATAAAAAATTCTAAATCACATAATAAACAAAAAACGTATGAAGTTAAACGAATAATAAACGTAGCATTGCTAAATAATCTCAAGGAAAACATGAGGCAAATTAATTGGAATAAAATATACGAAGTAAATGACACAAATAAAAAATTCAATGTTTTTATAAATTTATTGAAATCATGTTTAGACCACTCAATACCAAAGAAAAAAGTATATCAAGATAAAGTCAACAACAGGAAAATAAGAAATTGGATCTCAAATGGAATAAAAATATATAAAAAAAGATTGGAATCATTAAACAAACTTAAATCAGCAGATTTAGATGAAAAATTGCTTAACTATATACAAAAATATGAATCCATTCTAAAAGAAGTTATGACACAAGCAAAAAAATCACATAATAGATCACTAATTCTAAACTCTGAAAATAAAATAAAGACAACATGGAATATCGTGAAAACTTTACATAGAGATACAGGTAATAAAATTGAAAATTTAGTAATTAAAAAAAAAATGGAATCTTGTTTGAGGAGCCACAAAAAATCTGTGAATTATTTATTAATTACTTTATAAATATAACAAAAGAGTTGGGAATCAGTAATTCTGCCTTGTCTAATGAAATACATATCAGTTCTTAGAGTAATTCCATGGTAATAACAGAAATTACTCAAAATGATCTTCTCAAGCAAATCAGTACTCTAAAAAGCAAAAGATCAGTTGGATTCGATGAATTTTCAAATGAAATGTTGAAATATTGCAAGTTCGAGATTTTAGAACCTTTTACCCACTTGATAAATCATTCCTTCACAACAGAAATATTAAATAAAATAATTGTAAGACCTTTGTATAAACAAAAAGGTACAAAAAATGCTATTGAAAACTACAGACCAATATCGTTATGTTCTGTATTCTCAAAAATTATGGAAGGTCTATATCTCGAACAATTGCAAAGATTCTGCAATAAATTTGAAATTATGTCGAAACAGCAATTTGGTTTTCAAAAAAAGAAATCAACATTACAAGCCATTAGCAAAGGAAATGACATTATAATACAGGCACTACACAATAGAAAACATGTAATTTCAATATTCTTAGACCTTTCTAAAGCTTTTGACTGTGTAAACAATGAAAAATTATTAAATAAACTAGATAGCTATGGTATAAGAGGAATTACAAAAGATTGGATCAATGAATATTTAAGGAACAGATATCAAAGCGTAGAAATTAAACATAAAATAAAAGATAATATAGTCAATTACAGATCAAAATTCAATACAATAAAACAGGGAGTGCCTCAGGGATCAAAGCTTGGCCCTTATTTATTCTTACTATATATAAACGATTTGTTTCAGAAGGTTGAAGATGCAGGTGGAATTGCAATAGGATATGCAGATGACACTACAATTGTAATCACAGACGACACATTAAAGGGACTAGAAAATAAAGCTAGCTCATTAATTAACATGGTGGATGAATATTTCAAAAATCTAGATATGGTAATGAATCTTAAGAAAACAGTTTGGATGAAAATCGCTATGAAGAAAGAAAAAACTTCAAGCATAAAAATTAAAATAAAAAATGAAGAACTTCCGGAAGTTAATCATTCAAACTTTTTAGGCTTAGTTATAGATCAAAATTTACGTTGGTATTTACATATCGAGAAAATCAGGAAAAAAATAAATAAAGGTATTTACATTCTAAAACAGACGAGGCAAGTTATGGATAAAGTTACCCTAAAACAACTATATTTCGCATTCATTCACTCACACTTAAACTATGGCATAATTCTATGGGGGTCTTCATCAAAAATTAAATTATTAAGTATACTTAGATTACAACAAAAAGCAATTAGTGTCATAGAAAAAATACCTCAAATTCAATCTTGTAAAAATATATTTAAAAAACTGAAAATACTTACACTTCCTTGCATATATACCCAAAAACATTAAATTCGCAATAATCAATTACAATCGTGACAAAAATCAAAATATGCATTTCCACCATACAAGAAACAATAGTAACTATTTTAAGAAATCATTAAGAGGTTCTTTAAGCAATAAATGTATAGAAATTCAAGCAAAAGACCTATACAATCATTTGCCAGACTCATTAAAAAACATCTCAAATAATAATCTGAAACTAAGCAAAATAAAATCTTTTCTTTTAGAAAAAGCATACTACTCAGTAGAAGAATTTAAAAATGAAAAGAAATAAAAAAAAAGTGTGCATAAATCAAAATGTCTTGTGTTATTATAACTTTTAAAATTCTGTTAAAATTAGTGTATAATTGTATATTTCAGTATATGCTTGTTAACTTACTGTACGAGTTTGAAAATTTTGTATTTCATAGTATGTTTTGTAAACTTTTGTATATTTCATTGTATCTTTGTTAACTTATTTGTATCTTTGTAAACTTATTGTATCTTTGTAAACTTATGTATCCATCATTTTCTTAGCCTTGTACACCTTGTACAGCTGGCTAATAATAAAAACAAACAAACAAACAAACCACTATTCAGCATTGATTGCTGCTGCCCTTTGCTGGGTTTGTTAAGCACTTGCAGCGGGAGCAAATCGCCAGGTTTTTTTTTTTTTTTTAAATTTAATTGGCGTTTATTTAAAAGTGCCAGGTCTCAAATTGGACCCCTGCCTTATACATGATTTCGTGATAACCTTGGAGCAATTATTATACATACAATTATTGACAACTTTTATCACCAGAAGTGACAAGTTGTAACATAAACAATCATTGTGTAAGTTCTTTCATTAGGGGGTTGATATGATGTTTTAAAGATGTCAAAAATCTTTCTTGCATACAGTGAACATAATCACTGAATTTCATAATCTCCAAACACTCGTACAGTTCGACATTCCGTGTGAGGTAGTCAGCACCAGTAATAACTCTACAGACTGCTCTCTGGATTCCATCTAATTTTATCAAGTGCCTTGGGTGTGCTTGTGACCAAATTTCACATCCGTATAGCATATATGACCTGATTAACGAGGTGTACAAAAGTTTTTTCGTTTTCAGTGGTACATGACTTTTAAAAAGCTTTGTCCCTAATGTTTGAAATGTGTGATTTGTACGTCAATCTTTTATCAAGGAGAATTCCGAGATACTTAACAGAAGCACTGAATGGAATAGTTTGTTGTTGAGTGCTGAGTGATGTGTGAGATGAGGAAATCTTCTGGTAAAAACTACTGCATGTGACTTGGTTCCATTAATTTTAATTCTCCATCTCGAGGCCCACTGTGTAATGAGGTCAAGAGCTTCTTGCATCCGTTGGCAGCCGTAAGTAATGTTGAAGTTCCTTGTATAGATAACAGTGTCATCTGCATAGAGAGCATGAGAGCAATGTGGATGTCGAGGTATATCTTGTACATAGATAGAATATAGTGTAGGAGCTAAGACCGAACCTTGTGGAACTCCAGCTGTAATAGCCCGAGAACTGGATAATGAAAATCCGGAACGAATGCAGAATGATCTTTTCTGGAGGTACTTGGCAATTATTAATACATAGTCAGTTGGAATGTTCAATTTTATGAGTTTGTATAAAAGACCCTCGTGCCAAACTGTATCAAACGCTTGTTCAACATCCAGGAATGTAGCAACTGTATGAAGTACGCCAGGTATTTTAACCATGAAAAAACCAATGCATTGTAGATCGCCACCCCGCTGTTATAAGTGGTGCTCAGTACTATCAACAGATGGCACCGCTATACAGCATTGATTGCTGCTGCGGTTGCTAAGCACTTGCAGCGGGAGCAAATCGAAAGGTATTTTAACCATGTAAAAACCAAAGCATTGCAAGATCGCCGCCCTGCTGTTGTAAGTGGTGCTCACCAGAGGCGTAACGAGGGGGGGGGGGGGTTTGAGCCCCCCCATTGATTATAAAAAGGAAAATTGTATAATTTTTTTAAATCTGCTTATAAATTACTTAATACGAGTATAAAGCGTGGGAAGCTTAAAACTCGTTATTGTGATTATTAATTTTTAAAATTTTTCGGGGGAGGACCCCTCTCTCCCAGACACTGCAGATGTTATAACCCCCCCATATGGTCGGCCTGGTTACGCCTATGGTGCTCACTACTATCAACAGATGGCACCACTATTCAGCATTGATTGCTGCTGCCCTCTGCTGGGGTTGTTAAGCACTTGCAGCGGGAGCAAATCGCCAGGTATTTTAACCATGAAAAAACCAATGCATAGTAGATCGCCGCCCCGCTGTTATAAGTGGTGCTCAGTACTATCAACAGATGGCACTGCTATACAGCATTGATTGCTGCTGCCCTCTGCTGGGGTTGCTAAGCACTTGCAGCGGGAGCAAACCGCCAGGTATTTTAACCATGTAAAACCCAAAGCATTGCAAGATCGCCGCCCCGCTGTTGTAAGTGGTGCTCACCAGAGGCGTAACGAGGGGGGGGGGGGGGGTTGAGGCCCCCCCATTGATTAAAAAAAGGAAAATTGTATAATTTTTTAAAGTCTGCTTATAAATTACTTAATACAAGTATAAAGCGTGGGAAGCTTAAAACTCGTTACTGTGCATCTTAATTCTTAAAATTCTCCGGGGGAGGACCCCCCTCTCCCTAGGGGGTATACTATGCCCCCAGACC
Organism: Ectobius pallidus; assembly: GCA_964059195.1. NCBI lineage: Eukaryota > Metazoa > Arthropoda > Insecta > Blattodea > Ectobiidae > Ectobius > Ectobius pallidus. Next base: position 84,074,663 of record CAXKWD010000010.1, on the reverse strand, counting down.
CTGCGGATGTTATAACCCCCCATATGGTCGGCCTGGTTACGCCTTAGCATCCCACTGCAATTTTGTTCATTGTTGTCCTGTAAAGGTCCTGTTTTGAGAAAGCATTGTTGTTTGTGGACTCTGATGCTCTCCTGGTCTTACAGCAACATTAACATTAATATAAGTAATATGTAGACCTGGGATTTTAGGCTCTAAAAAAAGTTTGTTTTAGGCACCTAAAATAGGTTTTTAAAACAAGTAAATAGGCTTTCAAAAGAGAAAATAAGCACTTAAAATAAGCTTTAAAAATGTGTAAATAGACAGAAAATAGACTTTAAAATACTATAATGTGCGCTTAAACTGTAACGTGATCTTTTTTTACTGTAAAAAACGTGGTATATTTATTCTCAACAGAAATAATTACAAAATTAAGACAGAATTAAAAATACATTTATCAAAAACAGTTTTGGATTATATGAAAAATTTACACAGCATGTCCCTTTTTACTATATATACCTGCTACTTGTTTTGAGCAAATCCTCCCCCATCAGTTAGCATTCCTTTGGCGAAAATTGTTTAGGAAAATCAAATTTATGTGAAAAACTCACCCTTTGCTGTTCTGCTCTTCATTCAGGGAAGTCCATTAAATGATTGTAAAAGTTACAGAAGTTGAATTTTATTTTAAATGTACAAAATAGGCATTTTATGCACTAAAATAGTAAAAATAGGCTCCAAAGATCCAAATAGGCGTTTTAGGGCACTATAAAAGTCTATAAATATAAGTGGTATATCATGAAATGTCAACATATTTAAAAATTTTCATGTTATTTCATTAGGAGCAAAATAGGCATTTGCCTTAAAATCCCAGGTCTAGTAATATGCTAACATTCATGTAAGAAATGAAATCTTCTGAAAAATCATCATACTACACACTGTAATAAAATTAATGTATTTTGACTCGACTTTTTAAAGTCTTTAGACAGCTTATGTGAAAGCATGCATATTATAGTCCATGAACATTTTTCTTAATTTATTACATAAAAACTACAAATGATACAGCTTCCATATGTAGGCTACATCAAAGAGGGACTCAAATGGTTTCGCAATGATCTGATTTGGGAATCACTTGTAACTCTGCTTATCTTGCTATATCCTTTGAAGCGTATCCTCAGTTATAGTGGTGGCAACTTCTTCAATCCTACGCTTCACTTCTTCTAGATTATGTGGTGAAAGTGGTACAAACAATCTTTGATTATCCTCCATACGAAGAAGTCTCAGGGAGTAATGTCCTGGAAGTCACCAACTGCAGCGAATGCAGAAACTATGAGCATGGGTAGTAAAATCCAAACAAAACCATTTGACTTCCTCTTTAATATGACATATAATATATAATATATATATATATATGAAAGCTCTATAATTTGTAGTTTTTATGTAATAATTTTTTTTTTTTACCCTATGTACATAGTTCCAAATGGAGCGCTGTACTTCTGAGACAAACTAATTTGCCAGCAACTGGCATCAGTTACCATATTGGTTCAGTGGCATACCACCACCACTGAAGAAATTAGGCGTTTTTACAGAGCTGCTAATAAATCAAGGAAATCAGCAGGTTGGGAGAATGAAGGTTAACTCTTCCCAAAAACACAATACTTATTATTTACCAACAAAAATATCCTAGTGTGATACATTCAATCAACACAAGATTTCAACATGAAGTTTTCACATAATTATATTTTACTCTCATGCTTGAGAAATAGTATATAAACCACTTGGTTTAGGCCTCTAGGGGACATAATATCTTAGTCCATTGCAAATACAACTTTTAACTAAGTTTCAGAATTTAAATTTCATACAAGTATACTAGTAAATTAAAAACAAAGGGAGTAACTTTCAACACAATCATTTTTTGAACATTACATGTCACAGAAAACACATAACTTGATTTCCTTCATTATTTCTCTTCTTTTCTGTCCAAGTACAACAGATCTGGGGAGCAGGGGGAGAGTGATATCTTAATTTTATCATAGTTTATTTTTATGTATATCATACTATTTATGGAGAAACGTAAGTCACTCAGATTATGTTTCAAGGAACAATCCTTTTCAGACTTGTATATAATGAATTCTTTTTCATTAGCATTTTTCAGGAATTAAAAAATGTATGAAAAATAGAATAATGTGTCTCAAGAAGGGCAAAGGCCTCCTATCTAGATAGGGAAAACTCATGTTTCTAACGTGGTGAGCTATCGTACCGAAAAGTGATGGGTATGATTATTAACAAAAAATGACTTACAATCAGAATTATCATTAGTAGAATGACTTCAAATCATTATTATGGATCTCTCCGATATTTTTTTATGAATGTAAAACAACAGGAAAATTCTGGGAAAACAGTGAAGCACTGACACAGTAAGAACGAATGTTAAGTTTGTCGTGTGTATACAAACAATAATATCTGCAAAGGATAGAATGACTTTCAGTGTCATGTTATGTCTCTACTTCACAGACGAACATTCAGGTTCTGCTATCCTGTTGCTTCCAAATTCACAAAACTCCCAACTTTCCATATTTCACTCATTCGTTATAATTAATGCATATGGCAAATAAGGGATATAATGAAAAGGAATGCAATTTTACATGTTACTTTCAGAGTCAATTACCGTATTCACTCAATTGAAAGATCCCAAGAATGGTCAGTAGGCCTATTCATCCCTTATTAAAGAGTCACAACTAACAGTCAAATGCTGCAAAAGATCTTCCATACTAAAAGCTATACTAATACCACAAACATTCTTTGCAGTCAATTACACAGATATGTACATACACGGTACTTCGCAACTATAAGCTTAGTATGACTTCAATACTGCACAGAAATGTATTTTTACAAAAAAGGGTGCAGCTTAAAATTGACAACAGCTTGCAATTGAGAAAATACGGTTGTCAATGTCACTTATTTTGGAAAATCTGAGGGCAGCTTTTTATGGTCTTTTAGTATAGGATGCTATTCATTATCAACAGAATTCAGTTCAAATACTCCTGTAGTATTATCCACATATTTTATATAATTATTATCTATGTTATGCAGCATACAATTAGTGTACCCATATGATTGTAGAGGAGATAAAAAACTGGCAAGAAGGCATACTAAATTTGTCCATACTGTCAACTGTGTTGTGATGTGTCTAGTGCATGTATATGAAAATCTATGATTTCAGTGTGCTGAGAGAAATGTGATTTTTTAAGAAGGTACATAAGAAAACTGGTATCTCCTTCAAAAGCCCCTGAACATTCCATAATAAAATAGTACACAGTCTCGTGATTAATCAGAAATCCTGGTTCGCCTTACACTACTTCTTTAAATAAGAATAAACATTTCTCTCTTTTAGAACATCCTGCTTTAATCTGAAGCAACTTAGAAAGAAGGAATTATTTACAACTAATATTCTTGTATATACTCTAATCTCAACCATATTATTAGCTGATTAAAAGGTAAATAATGATTGTAAACTATAATTTCCTTTTACCAAAACAATACCCCTCATATTTATGTAAAATGCATGGTTAATACCACAGAAACTGACACTTTGCAACCCTGGGATGCAAAATGCAATGAGTAGGGCTAGGAAGTTGACGGAAAATCTGTTTCTTTTCAAGTGTCCAAAGAAGAAGGCCCAACATAAATTATGTTCGTTTTGGGTCAATGTATGCCAGAAATTGGCGTTTCTCGTCTGTCCTTTTTTTATGCTTATGTGTCCTTTTCTAAGGCCTTAAGGACTTTTTTTTATTGTTGCAACTTTACCTTCTTTTGACTACATTTTGACTGCTCTTTCTCAATTTGAACAGACAACAATGATTCCAAGCCATGGTCTGAAAATGATCTCCAGCAGACAATGGAGATCAGGAGGTTGTCCATGAGTTCATTTCAGTTTGTGGAAGAAAGCCATAAACATCACTAAAGCAAAACCTAATAAAACTTCTTTTTTGCCACACCTAATGTTTGAATTTGGAGTGGAAGTGTTTTCCACTGATGGAAGTACACTTTTCTGCAAATAATGCAAGGTGAAATTTAGTGCAGTAAAGCGGTTCCATGTCCAACAGCTTGTTAGGCATAAGACACACATGAGAGCAGCTTCCCAGGCCATGGAGCAAAGGAAATTGCACCTTCTGTTGGGGCAAAGTAGTAGTGAATATTCTAAGCCACTTCCATTTAACAAACCTTTGCAGTGTCTCAGTGCAGTTAGCTAACATAATTGATGAATCTTTCAAAAAAAAGGTTTTTGGAACACTATACAAATCAGAATATTCCTGAGGAATCTATCCTAATTAAAACTAAAATTATTAAAAATATTAATATTTTGCATCACATTTTTACTTTTCTTTTTTCAGTTCATAGGCCCTTTTTAGGATAAAATGCCACCATCTGCTCTCTTAACATTTAGTGGCACAAAGCGAGGGTGGCACTAATACTAAATTAAATTTTTAAAATATAAATGGCATAATACAATATTTCCTATGCATCTTCGGCTAACAGTTTTCCCACACAATAATGAAAAATGTGATGCAATAGCATGCTGGCTAGACTTCGGAAATCTTTCACTGTATTCACAAACTTCTCGTTTCTCTTGAAGTGTAACAATAACTCTTCATTTTAACAATCTTACGAGCAACTGCAGTGTAGTGGTTAACAGCTGAATGTACACTGGAGTAAAAGAAGGGAAAGTCTGGAATGTCTTTCTACCTACTCCACCCTCATACAGGCTGTCTGTCAGACTTCTTAACACAGCTTCCTCATTCCACCACTACATTTACAGTTAGGGGCAGGGGAACACTTCTTGGAAGTACAGTAGAGTATGTTTCTTAAATAATCTTCCTAACATTCACACCAGTTTTAAAAGAAATCTACAACTGAATAAAAATAATGCAACATATTTTTGCAAAAATCTTGTCTTATATTCACTGGCACTAAATGAATTGGCACAGTAACAAGGTTTCTTATGTGTTTTATATGGGAGAAGATCTGTTCACTTGAATTTATTGGTGCAACGCGAGGGTGGCACTGTAAAGAGGGGCACTGTATCGAGGGTTCACTATATTTTATCTTTTTTAGGCAAATTATACGTATTCAACTTCCAAGCCCTAGTAGTGAGGACACAGAAAAGCAGGATACTCACCTTCCATGCCAGTTCTATCAACGAAGCACTTCAATAACCTAAAAATTAACAAGTACAGCAAACTCCCAATTATCCGTGGACAGATTATCCTTGCTAGGTTTTCCCTACCTTTGTAAAACAATTTATTGTACGGTTGACATAAGCCAATACACCTTTTTGGCCAAGACAAGTGTGTCTGATGGCTTTTGGTGTGCAGGTCTCTGTTAATGCTAGGCAGACTTCATCAGCGACGCAGACTGCCTTGCTGAATGAGGAGAAAAGTGTCTGGAGGGTGTTGGCAAGCATGTCTTAATTAGCACAAAGCAAATTTCATTGGAGATACGACCTGGCTGCAGGCACTTGGCATGCCTTGCCATCATGACTAGAAAGACATTCGGTGAGGTAGGCATATGCAAGTCATTTTAGGAGCATCTCCCAGACTTCTCATGAAAACTCTGAACATTCATATTATCTATGTTTTTTTTTTTTTTTTATATATTCATGCATGGGAGTTTGCTGTACCATATTTTTCTCACTTTTCTTGAAACACTCAAACATAATGGATAATTACTCAATGGATATTTTATTTATTTTCTACAATATTGTTTCAAGAAAATAGAGAAACAACAGACTCAGTACCTAGGGATACTGTACTTATCCATGTCCTGAATTTCTTGCTATGGTTTCTGAGTGAAAACAGTAAAATCTTGTTACAGCAACATAATGCTCCTGAGCAGTAACTGCACTTGGGATGGAACTCTTTTTCCACGTTCATATGCTTAAAAAAATCTGTGAATGCCATATTGAAAGAGATCAGAGACAATACTGGAACAAAAGTATCATAAAGGATTCAGAACAATATGGCAATAAATTTTCATTCGCTTGACCAACTTTTCTGGTAGGCACCCTTTGACAAGACCTTTTCAATCAAGACTTCAATATTATATTAAAGTTAACACAGTGAAGCTATATAACTGAAGATATTATATGGAGAGTTGGAAATGCACCTGAACTTCACTTAGAGTACAAATATCTGAACTAGTTTCAAAAAACATTGTCTATAATCATCCAACATATGATATATGATTAAAGAAGGACACAAAATGGGCGAATTAGAAGTGGTGAAGATAGAAGCCAACCGCGTACGGAGGAAAATCAGTGAAGCCGTGAATATCATTGGGAGGAGGGATAATTGCTTCAATAATTATGAGGGAGACTTAGGGGAACAGTGGATTAATGTGATTAAGAACTTAAATAGAACATATAGAGTTCCAAGATTTCCCTGTCCAAGATCAATTTATGATAATAATTTTGATATCACGAGGCAATGGATAAATGAGCATTTCAGAGATAACACGTTTAGGGAGCGGGAGGCAGAAAACGGTAGGGACAGTAATGATCAACAACAACAACAGAAAAAAAGAACAGAAAAAAAAAGTGGTACATAGTTACGGCAGTTTGTTTACGATTTTTTCAATTCAGTACACTTGAGAAAGGCCTGGAGGGCAGGTTGAAACGTTGTGTGTTGGAGGGGATTGTTTTATCCACTATTGTAAATAAGTATTATTGTTTGTATTATATTATTTTTAAAGTTCAGGTATATATACTGAAAATGAAATTTATGAGCAATTTCCAACTCATATAACAACTTTCGTCATTCTGGAGTTCCTTCATTTCTTCAAGGTATAACTTCGTTTCTTTCAAAACTGAAACTGATCTAGCCTATGTACATTTTACTAAACAGAGTGATAGAGCAATAGAAAGCAAAGTTCCTATAACACAAACAATCTGGGGTTGATATGCTGGGGGTGATATGCTAAACAAAAGGCTATTCTAACAGACTGCCTTTCATAGCTGCCAGGGCAATCTTATCCAGAACGTGTTAATGGAGGGTGAATTTCTCCCAAGAATTTGGGAAATAGATTACAACAGGACATGAAATATCAAGTTAGAAGTCATTAGCTAAACGAATAGTTTTAGTCACCAAATGGTAAAGCATACAACCTTTGGGAATTATGAAGAATTACCCCCTCCCAATATTCTTTACCAATAAAATATTATAAGAGTATATCACTTTTAAATATGCAAATTAAATAAATAAGTAAATAAATACATACATAAGCCCACTCCCACCGAACTACCCCCACCATTACAAAACACTAATTACTAGTTTGTATTTTTGTTGTTGTTGACTAAAACAAACTAAATACTCGAGGAAGTATTATAACTGACCGTACGCTTTAATGGCTACAACAACCAAACACAAAGACCACTGCTTTTTACTAGAGGATTGGCTAAAACATAGGGAACCAATCAAAATAGTGTAGGAAATTCTAATTACATTGACAACTTCCAGATATTTTTAACGCTTCCAAATAAATCCAGTTCTTTTGTTCATGTCAAAAGTAACTGCTTACAGCTATATTTACTACTAATTTGAATTTTATTCCAGAAACTATAATAAAATAAATGTGATAGTTTCTTAAAATTGAATCTTTGTCACCAGTCTCAGATTTCTGGTTACCATGGTGATCTGGAGACCGGAAATTCCACGCCCTGGATTACAATGATGGAATTAGTGAAAACTTAATAATATAGCCGAATATCAACAGGACAAACCAGAAGGGTTTGCTAGCACTACTCTCCTAAGTTAACAAGTAAATCTTAGGCTTTTTGTGGAATTAGAAACACGAATTTGGTAAAAATAATTCATAAAAGAGTAAGTTTGGAGCAAAGTTACCTATAACAAAATTTTACTGTATTTTTAATGCTCACTACGGAAGATATACATCCTGCTATCCATTCATTGTTTAATTTCTTCAAATTTTACATCTTACAATTTTGGTTTCTGAATTTTTTTTTGCAAATATTGAATAGCGACCTTGATAATCATCGAAAAAAGGGTAAGCTTATAAACTGACAATGTTGCTACATACAGCAGCAGCAACAGCTTTTGCCTGCATGTGGAAGTGGCCCTATAATTAATATACATACATCATTGGAAACAGTGATTTGATTAGCAGGAGAAGCGTTGTTAGCTTTGTGACATCTGCCTGCTCTGCAGTAGCCTTTCCACTGCTGCGTTGATATCACCAAATGTCGCAATTAGTGCTGAAAAAAAAGAATTACCATAAAAATACTAACAAAGCAAAATCCCTCTTGGTGGGAAACAAATTGAAGTTTTCAATTTAGTACGACGATTCCAAGACCATTTGGTTCTCCAGGTTTGCACCGGTCTCCCACTACTGATTCAATAGAATTTAATGTGACTAAAGTGATTTCAGCTTTTGAAGATAAGAATCTTGCATGAATCACAGCTTGTGATTTGAGTAAAGCTTTTGACAGTGTAGAACATGACCTCTTGCTTACCCAGATAGCATATTATGGTATCTGTGCTGCTCCATTGAGATTTCTCAGCTCTTACCTGCAAAATTGTAGGCAGTTTGTTGATGTGGGAGGTGAATGTTCAGATTTAACTGATATCAACTTAAGTGTACCCCAAGGTTCAGTCTTGGGCCCGGATTTATAGGCTTTTATAAAAGGCACTTTAACCTTTTATTTTAGTGGAATAGCCCTTTTTAGGCTTTCAACAAACGATTTTAGCCGTCTTAATAAAATGTATTATAATGAACACTAATATTAACACCGAAAATTCTATTATAATTTTGACAAAGTTAATCTTGTTTTTTTGTTTTAAATACAAAATAAGAACTATGCCTTATATCGGCACTCGAAAAATAGCATCAACAATTGAGATATTTACCCTTTAATGATGCAATTATTCATTACACCACTCAATTCACTTCCGATCTTCAAAATAAGTAGACTGGAGCGACATGAATTTGTTCTTTTAACCCTTCGCGGGCGGCGATGTTTTATGGCTGTGGGCGGAAGGCATTTTTAAAGAAAAAATAAGTTAATGAGAAACGAATTGAAAGTAACTTAAATCATGCATAAAATCAACATATACCTTGGAGTTTTGCCGAATTCTGCCCCTAATCTGCTCTAGGAACGATTTTTAGTATTTAGCGAGAAAATGTTTATGCGGAAACGGCACAAGACTCACTGAGCGCATTATAAGTTTACATAGGTTTACAGTGGGCTATGATTATCAATTGGATCAGTATTTTGTTCAAAATCAGAAGGGAGAACTGGCCCTTGCTGGATATTATATATTGTAGTAATAGATGGTGTGCCTGCATCAAAATTACTCACTTCTATTGAGCAGGGCGCACGATTGCCTCCGGTGTCACTTACGTCGCTCTCACTCTCATTAACGCTGCCGGTAGCGATCTCGGAAAAACATCCCTTACTATCGCTAAATGATAATTCTGACACTTCACTGTCACTTTGAATACTTAATTCTTCAGTTTCAGAACCTGTAGGACACATTCTTTTTGCAATTTTACCGAAAATAAGGGAAAAACACGGAACAAAAAGTGCACGCTGTTCACTAGTTACGCACGGCCACTGAAATCCTCTACTAAAATCGTCCTGCGCACCTATATTGGGGAATTCCCAAGTCACAGTGGATAAGAGAATATTCTCCTGCCATCTGTTGAAGATTTTACGTACTTAGTGCGTGAGAAGAGCCGGTCACATTATGAGTCGGTCAGAGAACCCATATATGGGTTACCGCGCTGGAGGCATCGGACAGGCGTCCCATATATGGGATTCCGCCCGGGAAGGGTTAATACACTTCTCTCTAGTTGGTCGGCAACTTGTTATTTGAAAGTTGAAATGACAATGGATTAGTTGCAGGTTTCAAAGTATTGCAGACGGCTCAAGTTTCATTTCCTGCGATGGCGAGGCAGCACATTTTTGAGGTACAAAGACAAGCGACAAAGCATCATGTACATTGTTAATTTCAGTGCGTTGTATAAATTTATTTTTATGATGTCTTTTCTTAAAATGCACAAATTCACATATTTATTTTCCTTTGCATTAACTGGAACAACTATTTAAAAATCATGTTTTTCTGCAAAAGTCCTCTTTAGCCTCTAGTTTTTCAGCAAAAGTCCTCCTTAGCCCCTTTTAGGCCTTTCAGTCCGATTTAGCACTTTTTAGGTTCTTTAAGATTCATATATTCGGAAGCAAGGGACATGAAACGGAAAAATATGTTAAAATGATCTAATTAGGAAACTGGGAAAAAAATAGGTTAAAACCTTCAAATCCGGGCCCTACTAATGATCAATGACTTACCAAGTTCTGTAGCTAATTTTTATACAATTATGTTTGTTGAAGACACTTCTTTCCTAACCATACAGTCAAGTTTCGACCAATTAGAAATCAATACACAAAGAACTCTAGAACAGGTAAGTGCATCGTTTCAAGCAAATGGGTTTATTGTAAATGATGAAAATGCACAACAAGTTATTTGTACCTTACAAAATAATGACTTTAATGCAGGAAGTAACATAAAAATTTTTGGTATAACAATAGATAAAAAATTGTCGTGGACTCCTCATGTGGAACACACTTGTATGAAACTGTCTAGAGCTTTATAACTTCTAAGGAATCTTAAGAACACTGTGGCCAGTTAGTTATATATGGACAGGATATTTTTCCTTTTTTCATTCAATTTTATCATATGGACTCCTACTATGGGGTGATACAGGCCTTTCCAACTCGAGCATGTTTAGCTATATTTAAAAATTTCTAATAAAGTTTCAGTGATGAAATTTTAACCATAAATTACAACACAATAAAATAATGTTTTCTGAAAATTTTGGATTTTTGAAGTGTGTTCCTTCTGAGATTATTCAGATTGAAAAAATACCTGATTAAAAAAAACTGCAATACTTTGAAGACCCATTTAAAAAAGGATGTAATCCTCAGGTCTTAAACGTTTTAAGGAAGTAGTATACTATAAACACTATATCCATAAAAAAATTGCTGAGCCTTAGTTTCATCTTTAACATTTCTAATTTTAACACTTAACTATTTCTTTTATGCTCTTTAAACATGGTTTTTGAGTCAAATATCTTTAAAACCCAAGGAGCTACAAAGTTTAACGCAAATCTCTGTAAAATGCAAAACAGGCTGACACAACAAAATGGCCCTTTACAAAAAAAATGAACATTAAAAAAAGTAATAAAATCAGGTAAACTGATATAACAAAGTGCCAGGATGTTTTGTTTAATCAGATATGATTGCAGTTATGATATGCAGAATAAAAAAATAAAAAGTCAAATTGGCCGGTTTCGGGATTTCAGCCATGGAACTCCAGAATGTGACGCCAAGACGTTACCATCTCAGCCACCTGGGTCAGTTATGGGATAAGAGCATTTAAAGCAATAGTGTTGTCATAGCTAACTGTATTTTAATTGCCAAAGCCTTACAAATCACAGTAAAACAAAAGGTTATGTTGTCAAGATAACTGATTTTCATTTTTTTAATAAATTCTTTCGAATACGTATATTACCATAAAATAGGCACTAAATTGAGCATAACTCCGAAACAGGTCAACCGATTTTATTCAGTATCAATAGACGTCTTCCCATAGACATTATAAATGTGTATACCAAGTTTCATAAAAATCCGGTAAAACGTATTTGAGTTACCGCGTCTTTAAAATAGACACTAAATTGGGTTTTACTACGGTACCGGTCTACCGATTTGGTCCAATATCAGTAGACGTCTTCCCATCACATCATAAATGGGTATACAAAGTTTCAAGAAAATCCAATAAAGCATATCTGAGTTATCGCGACTTCTTATATATTAACATAAAATGCACTAAATTGGGCATTATTCTGGTACTGGCCAACCGATTTGGTCGAATATCAATAGACGTCTTTCCATGGATATTATAAATGCGAGTACGAAGTTTCATAAAAATCCGAAAAAGCGTATTCGAATTATTGCGCCTTTAAAATATACACTAAATTGGGTTTTACTCCGGTACCGGTCAACAGATTAGGTTCAAATTCAATAGGGCACTTTTCATGGGCGTCATAAATGGGTATACCAAGTTTCGTGGCAACCGGATACAGCGTATTTGAGCTATGGCGCCTTTCTAATATAATCTCTATTAAAATAGGCACTAAATTGGGCATTACTCCGGTACTGGTGAACCGATTTGGTTCAATATCAATAGGGTTCTTCCCATGGACATTATAAATGTGTTTTCCAAGTTTCATGAAAATCTAAAAAAGCATATTTGAGTTATGGTGCGTACAGACACATGGACAGACAGACAGACGGACAGACATTTTTTCGTCCACCACACAATCTCATAAAGTACCATACTGGCACTTAATAAATACCTGTTTTCAACTCTGAGTATATAGCAAATATTGCTAAGAAATTTTGTCAGCAAACCTTTTCAATTTAAATTGGTTGATTTATTATGGATTGACCCTATATCTTTTTGAAAGCTTGCAAATGAAAAATCAGCCACTGTATTCTGTTCAGTATAAGACTGAAAAGTGTATACTGGTAATCGAATGCTGACTTGTAAAAATATATTACTGTATACCAACTATATCAATACTTTAAGGAAAAAACAGAAGATCAGCACTTAGGAGTTGGTTGATTTGCTATTTGGAGCAAGAGGCACAGTTTCAATTTTTTTTTTTTTTTTCAATTTACATATATTTGACTATAAGATTTAGCAATATAATCATCCCACAGGACTCTCTCCAGACTGTACAAAGTAATTTGTTTTCTTCAATTATAATTAAATAAAAAGAAAACATTTCAGATATTTGTCTTAAAAATATTATAAAAAAGGAAACAAAGAGAAAAATAAAGTTAAAAAAATCATCTCATTTTTAATTAAATAGCCTACTTCCTAAAATTAATGAGATGAGGGCATGTCATCCAACTGGCATCCTTTATTAAGGCAGTTAGCTATCCAGTAAGCAATTTCTCTTTCTTAGTGTCAAGTCTGCACCCTTAGTTTCAAATTAACTAAACCTGTATTTCAGTATGGGCAATTTTTCTGCTGATAGAAAACAAATGTATACATCATGCTATTATCCACCGATATACGAATTTGCCAGAATATTTTACCTTGAAGGTTAGCATCCCGGTTCAGAAATCCCATTGCTGTGAGCTGCTCCAGTTGCGAACGGTATCTTTCTTCTGGTGGCAGATTATTACCCCCACTTTGAGCAGACATACTGGAAATCTGTAATGGATACGAATGATTAATTAATTTTATATAGGCCAACACATAGCATAGATTTCATGTTAGAACTTTCAGGGTTAACCCTTCCACTGCTACAGCTATATATGTCATCAAGTATCACTGCTGATGCACACATCCGACGCACTATTTTGCATGCCAGTAGACAGAAGATATTCTCATTAGAGGGATTCCTAGTGAGTCAGTGTATGGTGTTATCTGTTGTCTACTTCTTAACACAATCAGTTCCCTGTTCTCTGAACTCCGCTGCCATCTATAGCTAAATATTTCAGGCAAAGTATTGCACCATCCAGTGAAACACAAGGAAGCTAACTCCGCTGTGTTGTGACCACATTCAGCCCCGGGGTTGCATAAAACAGTCTAAACTTCAAGAAATACATGCTGTGCTATTATTTCAGGCAAAACTTATTTGTCCATTTATGATTTAAAAAATGTACAAATTAATTCAGTACAACCACTTTGCTCAGTTGAATATTACATTAGCAGTGAAAAGGTTAAAGGGGTGTCAGTGCATTCGTATCAGTGCATGCTGAAAAAGAACCCACAGCGTGAAGATGTATCATGATGGCTTTATATCTTAGCAGAATTAAATGGAAAACAAGAAAAGAAGCAAAGAAAGCAGACTAAGGGGGGGGGGGGGGGCACCTTACTCTTCATAAATTAGCAGATAGTAGGATCCAGATGATGTGGAGTTATTTAATGACACGAGTACTGGCATTAGCTACAAGATATCCATTCCTATTTTAATCCCATCTAAAACTTGCACAGTTCATACAATTCTACATTTTAGTATAGTAACTCATAAATAAACAAATTCATTATTAGTTAATGCAACTTCAAAACAATTGAACTTTACTATCATTTTACTCATAAATGTTTCAAAGGCACTTCCCTTTGTCATAAGCTAAGATCCACTGACAGTTTGTGTACTTCCTCCAGGGTTACTTTGTATAGGTTGTATGAATAAGAAAATGAGGTTGTTGTTCTTCAGGATCACCAAGTTAGTATCTTTCACTGTTCTTCTGGATGAACAACTTCTCCTGAATAGATAAATCAAACTGATTCTGAGCATTCTACTACTGTTCTTCTGGATGAATAACTTCTCCTGAATAGTTAAATCAATCGGTTTCTGAACACATTTTAGTAATTTTGCTTCCCTCAATTGGTAGCTCAGAAATAGATTTGACTGTAGAAAGGAATTATTCATCCAGTACAGTAAGGAAACCAGGAGAAATTCTATCCAAAGTACCACTGTCTAGCCTAGAAAGTAGTCCTTACCTCCCCATCTACTGTTTAGAGAAAAAGAATTGTCAGAAACAAAATTTAAAAGTAAAAGAAATAATAATGATGATGACGATCATAACAATAACAACAACAACAACAACAACAACATAGCAGCAATAACAAACAAACTGCACTTACCATCCTAGCCATAAACTGAGAGAAAACATCCTGTTGTGGGTTTGGTGCTTGTGTAGGAGTAGTGCCTGTGGTAGCTGAAGTAGTAGTGGTTGTAGGTGTGGAACTTGTAGTGGTCTCGGTGCCAGGACTAGTAGGTGCATCTGTTCCAGCTGCAGGGCTTGGAGAACCAGGAGTGGCAGCTGCTGGTGAAGATGGTACTGTCCCTGTTGCAACTCCACCACCAAATGGCGGCAGAGGTCCTAGTCCCATACTGTAAAATAAAATATTGCCATTACTGAATGGAAACCACCTGGCGTAGTTATTATTTGCATATCCAGCTCTCCTAAAAAAGTATCATGATTATCTTTCAAACACTGGCAGACAATTTCTTCACTTTAATCACTTATCAGTTCATATTGTCCACACAATATAATCTACTGAAAATATATTAATTCATACCCTTCTGCAAACGTTTCTCATTGACACAAGATCTGTATATTGAAGTGGCGTTATTATCGCTTAAGGGATCCATCCAAATATTGAGAAACCATTATACAATGACAACAATTAGGCTGAACAGGTTTCCTTTCTTCAATTTTTAATGGTTTTACTTCTTCATTGTTTTAATTGTCCTGTTATTACTGAAAACCTTAATGATTTAACTGGAAGTTAATGTAATTTTTGTGTAAGTGTATATTTTGTTGTAAGTTATTCTTTGTCTGCAAGGCAATCTGCTTTGTGCAGAAAGATTGTATAAATAAAAAATAATAACTCCATGCCTGACAAATGTCTAAAAGGGAGTATGAAACAAGTTATGGAAAAACCTGTATTTAGTGATTATGTAACAAATTTATAAAAGCCTAAGTCCATAATCGGAATTTTTGGCATTGTCATTCTAGGCAAGTAAACCCCTAACTTCATGTGCTTTCGAAAATCTGGGGTTTTTTGAACATAAACATAAACAATAAAAATAAAAACTTTTTTAAACCCAAATGACTACCTTCTGCCCAAAAAGCTCTGCATTGTAATTGTTAATCATGTCATATGAGCTACATTTTATGGTAATTTTGTGTAATAAAATGTATTTAATGAAAAGTGTTGAATTATATGAGATGCTACCTAAAGTTCCTGAAATTCATAACTAGCATGTGACCAAGCTAAATGGCTTTGTTCTAAAGGCTATAGTGTCCACATGAGAGCTAAGAATGCGAGAAACTCTCAAGAGTAATCTCAGATGGTATGTCCATTATGTTGCTTAACATAAAATAAGTTAAATTAATTTTCCTTTAAGCGTCGAGTGGGTTACGTAATAAGTTATAATATGGCTGGTCCAGTTAACAGGGCATTTGGTCTTAAGTCAACCATTGTATTAGAAAACGCAGAAACCAAGCTCTGATTATTCCTGGGGCTGTGTTGGTAACAGTGTTCCAAGAATCACTTATTTTGTGTGATACAACTTTTAAAAACGATGTCCAATTTTATACAATCATTTTTAATGAAAAATTATAGCAGTCTTCAACCGTAGTAAAATATCACATGTGCAAAGCTTCTAGATACAAAACACCATTTCAAATGAAAGCAGACTAAAATGATATGTGAAATACGAGGGTGGATAAAAAAGTAATGCACAATAATTTTTTTCTGTGTTGGTATTGTGGCTGGGATATTGAACTTTCACCAAGATGGAGTTTGAAGCTTTCGCTACGGACCACTATTTTGTTCCCATGTGTAGCTCTAGCGAGAGAATCATGAACTATGCAACAAAGATGGTGTGCATGTTACTATCGTCCACTTGTGAAGAGCAGAGAGTTGTAGTGCGATTTTTATGGGCTAAAGGGCATAACTCAAGTGAAATTCAAAGGACATGCATGACGTGTCTGGGGACGACTGTATGGACCGTAGCAACGTCTCCAGGTGGTGTTGCAGCTGTTCATGAGAAAATCAACAAATCTGGTTGGGAGGTGCTTCAGCATCCTCCATACAGTCCACATCTGGCACTGTTAGAACCCTTTGCATCAGACGCAGAAGTGAAAACAGCAGCCCGTAGATGTCTATACTCCAACCGAATGGACTTCTATGAAGAGGGTATTTTGAAACTAGTACCAGGATGGGAGAAATTTGTTGAGAAACGTGGCAACTATACTACAGAAAAATAGACAAAAGATGTCCCTTCATGTGTGCATTTGTTTGTAATTGTACCTGTCCCTTTATGTGTGCATTTGTTTGTAATTGTACCTATTAAACTTTTTGTAAAAAAATTGTGCGTTACTTTTCGATCCACCCTCAAACATTGAATAACACAATCACCCTGACAAAATGAAAAACAAAGATTACCGGTACATTTAGGATGGCTTCTTGGGTTACCAGATGTGTTAATGTTATTAAATTCAAGCTTTTGGCCATCACCACTACGCACCGTGAAAGCTTTAAGTCTTGTTAAGGATTACACTGTTTTAAAAATTTGGTTTACAGAACAAGGCTTCAAGAATTTATTCAAACCGAAATCACAAAGAAAAAACATACAAAATGATAAAATTAATATATGCATGTAAATACAAACAAAGTCGGTTTGGCTAATAAAATAAATTAAGGATTTTTGTGGCTGGTAATATTTCAGCATTACTCTTGCCAATGAATGGAAACTTTTTTACAGATTTATTATTAAGTGCCAGAATGGTAGCCTACAGTGTGATCCGTTTGAGATGTCAGAAAAGTAAAACGTTATATTTAAGAGGTTAATGTATATAGCTCTGTGCAATTTGCTGTAATGTAAGTGGAAAGGATGGGAGTTAACAATCAGTGATGTTTCAGACTTCGGCCATATGGCTTGGCGGCGCTATCGTGCATAGAAGACAAAATGGTGGTCACGCCACAACAACGCGCTCAGTGTTTAGTATGGTATTTATGCGAAGTTTTCTAGTGTAATACAAACACAGCGGGCTTTCCAATGTCAGTACAACTGCACCTTCGCATCGAGACATTGTTAACTGGTATCACATGTTCTTGGAAGATGGTCTCAAAATGCCTCGTACAGGCGGAAGGTTACGTGATAGGACTTGACTCCTCCAGATTTTTTTTTGTGTGGGGGTACATCAAGTCAACTGTGTACACACAAAGACCACAGAATGTAGCTGACCTACGACGGATGATTACAGCGGCCTTACAGCAAATCACTCCAGAAATGCTCCGCGCCACGTGGCGGAACCTGTCCGCGAGGTATGATCTGTGCCGCATTCGCAATGGCGGTCATGTTGAGTGCTAATGTGCTGGATTACAAAACTTACAGATTTCCTACACCTGTTTGTACCATTAAAAATTAATAAATTGAAATAGTTTCTTGTACACAATGCTTTACTTTTCTGACATCTCTAACGGATCACCCTGTACTTTATGAGATTGTGTGGTGGATGGAAAAATGTCTGTCTGTCTGTGTGCCTGTAAGCACGATAACTCAAATACACTTAATCGGATTTTCATGAAACTTAGTATATGCATTTATAACATCCATGGGAAGAAGTCTATTGACATTGGACCAAATCGGTTGACCGGTACCGGAGTAATACCCCATTTAGTGCCTATTTTATGGTAATATATTACAAAGAATTTATGAAATGCAAACCAGTTCTCATGACAATATATTGTTTTACAGTGTTTACATACGGCTTTGGAAGTTGCAATAGTTAGGTATGACATATATCACTACCCACATATTCCTTCACATATATTTATCAAACTAGACCTTTGTCCTTTGCCCTCCTTAATGAATCGATCTGGAGCTTAACTCTGAAATCGATAACAAAAATAACTTATTTTCTGCATATCATAATTACAATTATCACTGATTAAACAAAAGCATTCTGGCGCTTTGTTACATCAGTTTACGTGATTTATTTAATCATGATTTTTGGACATAAATATATTTTGTATAACTGCCTAGGCTATTCAGGTGGCATCGCATGGAGTGCTGGTGTGCCATCATTTCTACAAACATATAGCTGTCTTCTTCAGGGCTGATAAGTCAGTGTCTTCGTACAGGATGTGCTACTTATATTAACTATGTGTTCTGAAGTCTGTTGGTGGGTGGCCCATCAATCAGAGAGGACACACCTGCTAGAGTGCTGTGATTGGTTGGTTGGAGGAAACGGGCAGTAGGAGCTCCATGTCTCAGTCTGCTACATTATGGTGCCATAGAAGGGCATGCCAGATTTTTGTCTCAGTCTGCTACATTATGGTGCCATAGAAAGGGATGCCAGATTTTTGGCAAGTCCAGGCCTTTATTCCCACTAATCTTCTGGGGTCGCTGCGTTATTAAGTACAACATTCTCTACTAAGACACTGACTTACCAGCCCTGAAGAAGACATCCACATGGCTGTAAAAATGTGAACACTCAGGAAAGTGGCACTGCCCAGACAGCCTAGGCAGTCATGGCAAAGGCTGTGGAAGTCTTTGCACCCATATTTTGTATATAGCCTGAACACTTGGACAATAATTGCTAGTGAATTACATATTGTATATTTTCAGCAGCTCCAAATAATTGGATCTTTTATCCATTTATTATTTCACATTAGTAACATATTCATTAATTATTCATGCTTTTAGACATTAAAGAAATGTTGTATATACCCTGAATATTTGGACAATAATTGTAAGTGAATTAGAATACTTACAATAGCTTACAGTAGCTAATACTTGGATCTTTTAGTCAATTATTAGATGCTCAGAATCATCATGTGCCTTAAATTTTCATACAAAGTGAGAATTTCAATACATACCGAAATAATAACTGATAAACTTTGGCCCTCATACCATAAGTATTTTGGGATGACATCCTTTTCTTGGCCCTCTGACTCATGCAGTAGCTTCAACAATGCATACTTCACAGAAATAGTTCAAAAACAGAAAAAAGAATACAAAGCTTGTTAAAATATTTTTCTGATCTACTTAGCTGTGGTTTTTTCTTCCTGCTTTCTACATTTTTTTTTTTTTTTTGGTTGCGCCTTACATTGAGAAATATATATTTGATATTATAAACTAAATACTTGTATTATTATAATGTAATTTACCTTACAAACCCCTGTAAAATGGAATTATTTCAGGAACAAATTAAACATCCATTCTCAATTCCATGCATCCTCTTACATTTACAAAAACAAAACGATAAATGAAGTCCACAATTACTACTCACATCCAGTCCACTAACATGCTGCATGCTAAACACTGTAAGTGCTCAAGGATAAATCTTAGTGCCCACCATGGCCCTCCTTGGTAAAACTTTTCAACTAATACTAGTAGAAGTAACATAGTTGATTTTGTTTCATGGCAAGAAAAGAAAGAAAAAATACTCTACATAAAAATCTAATAATTAATCTCATATTCCAAATACAGTAGAACCCCGATAATTCGAGCTAATTGGGGCTGAGGCTACCTCAAATTACAAAAAACTCGGATTATACGGAAATATCACTAAATCAATGGGTAAATCATAAATAAATGTTTAATGGGCACAATAATTAACAATAAAGTATTATTTTCTGAAAGGATGATATGCACTGTACAATTGATTGACACGAGGTCCTGACAAAGAAAGATCGAACCTAACGGTTTCTGTCAATCTGTAATAGAAATGCATTAGCAGTCTGAAGCAAAGGTTATTTCTGTGTATTATGAACGAAAACCCTAAGTGGGACAGTCTTACTGCATTTTTTACATGGAAAAATTGAAAGAAAACTCAAAATGTAACACATTCGGAAGTGCGTAAAACTTACATGCGGACACCGTATAAAAACGGGATTTTACTCTAGTTTTATGGAAAATTTTAATTTTCTTAAGACCAGCTCGAATTACACGGAACCTCGAAATACCGGGGCTCGAATTACCGAGGCTCTACTTTATCTCGAAACTGACAGCAAAGGTTATCCACAATTAATGCCCATTGAGGTTAGGTACCGTATTTAAAATGTTTTATATTAATAAAATGTCACAACTACTGAAGAAAATTAGTATTACAATGTCTACTTATTGAACATTTTTCACTGTATGACGAGACCTAGAATTTTAACAGAGAATGCCATAATTTAACCAAGACTGAAAAGACCCAAGGTATGCATTCAATAGGGTAATGCATGGAATTAACTATTTCCGTCTTCTTAATACGTAGTTTTCATAACGAATGTGCATCTTATGGTCTGAGATGGCTTAGTGTCAACATATGCATGTTTATGACCAGACTATGTAACATGTGTGCCGCAACATAATTCGCAGAAACAATGTACGATTATGATTTTACAGTAATAAATTCAAATTTTAAGAAAAGTATCTGAACCTATATAGTAAGGAAATAGTGAAACTAATGCACAGTTAGCAAACTAAAAATGTTTGTAATGATTAAGCTTTTTTTTATGTCTTATTGTAAAATCATGATCATACATTGTTTCTGCGAATTATGTTGCAGCACACGTTACATGGTCTGGTGAAGGTTGAAGAACTGCCATAAGTAGTGCTATTACTCCGACAAAACAAAGCAGCTGGAAGAGGAATTTGTTTTATATTTTTGTGTATAGTAAATCTTTGTAAAACAAAAACAAATTACGGTGGTTGGGTGGTTCATAATTATTTAATGATGGCAGCGTACTGGTACTTGGGTCTGTGACCATCACTGGTATGCTGGAATTTTGTCCCACAGGAGTTATTTTACATGTCTGTAAAATTACCAACTTAGGCCTGAACCATGTAAGCACACATAATGTCACTGGCCTGGGCCAGGTACAAACTCCATGATCTTTGGCATAGAAAGTCAGTGCCATGTGAGTCCTGATATTACAGTGAGAGAAGCTTTAATGGGAGAACTATGTGGTGGTCCTACTGGTATATCCTTAAGCACCAACAGTGTGTATGTGTGTGTATATATGACACACTGGTATATAAATTATAGAGTACCTATTATTAGTTAAGGCACCTGTTTTTAGAAAACTTAATATCTGGCTTTAAGAAATCATACTGATACAGCTGCTTTAAGCATTTACAATTACACGATCAGAAAACTAGTATTTCTACATATCACATTAGCATGCCCTAATACTTACTAAAAAATTAAAAAGGAATAGAGTACATGTTATTGTACTGTGGTAACTTGATTGTTTGCCTTTACCTACTACCCCTATTATTTTATCATCTGAAGAGTTTATGTTTCCATACTGGAAATACTAAAACCATGCCTGTATTCTTAACACAACCTTGATCAAGTATCATGACAATTTCGATTTCATGAGTCGGTTTAGTCTGTCAAAGGAAACAACATTTACCTTTTATGTGTAATTTTGGACCTGAATTCTAAAAGCATACGGCATGGCATGTCGATCTCAGCACAGAATTAACTGCCAACTATCCTTGAAATTACTTGGGAGAAAATATAGGCCTAATTCAGTCGAACTCTGATAATCCAAAGTTGAAGGGACCAGAAAAAAACTGAATTATTCACAATTTCAAATTAGAAAAGTTGATTGCTTTGTATAGGAATGCCAAGAGGCATGTTAAAGTCAAATTATTCACAATTTCAAATTAGAAAGAGTTCGAATTATCCAAGTTCAACTGTATAATCATGCCAGATAGTCGATGTTAAATTTAACAATTGTGTAAAATGTCAGGAATTACAGTTAGGAAATAATGTATTCATTGCCTGGGCTATAGAACATAGCAATATGAGAGTCCACAGATCAAGTCGAAATGAAGGATGCACAAATTGTATTTTATAATTACAACCAAGAACTGTTCTGCTTATTTTCTTATTATAGTTTGGAATTGAACGTAAATAGAAACTAGGCCTAACACCATAGGATCACTTGTATTTTATCTCTGCACTCTTGTAGAACAAAGCGTCAGGGCCGTCGCGTGGTTTGCTGGCTCCCCGGGCAAGATTTCGTCAGCCCCCCCCCCCAACTCAATCCCACGTGCAACCCCCCCCCCCCCCGACATTCCACCTATCTGTAGGATTCAAGGATTTAAGGCCCACAGTAGAGTTCATTATTAGGGTATTATTATAAACAGTATACAAGCAAATCCAGCTGCTCAATTTTGAGCAAATATTTATTCTTGGATAACTTAGCAAATATAAAGTTATTGGTGTCAAATATTTATTTGTTCAATAAATACATACAATGTAATATTCAAAATTCAGTTATACCTAACTTTAAAAAATATGTTATCTACATCAAACTTCTTTTTTCAATCCTAGAATTTGAAGGAAGTTTATATAGTGAAGTTATAATCAAATTGAAACTTGAGATGGAGGTTTAACATACGTAACTTCACTTAATTCAAGCACTAACCTGAACATGTTTCGAGCAAACTTCATGACTCATCATCAGCTATACTCCATCTGTCTGTTGTATATTGGCAGCAATTCCTGGTGGTTGTTTAATGAACTTCTTGATGAGATCCATCCCCGCGGGTATTTCGAAATTCATGAGTTGGTCCTGATTTTTGTAAATATAAATCTTTTCCCAAATTGTGAGCTGTTTGTGTCCTTGGACACATTTTAGGAGTTCCGGTTCCACATTTATCTCATGGTCTTTCTCCCATACATGTGCAGCTATCGCCGATTTATCAGTTTGTCCATACTTTACATGTCTCAAGTGTTCTTTAGACCTAATCTCCAAATTTCTTTTTGTTTTTCCTATGTATTTTTGGTTACAATCTTTACAGTTAAATTGATATATGCCAGATTTTTTGTTTTGAGGAATATGATCTAGGTTATTGGATTTAAGTAAATTTTTTATACTATATTTATTTACTGGAGCTGTGGTAATGTTGTATTCCTTGAACACTTTTCTGAATTTTCCATCTGCCCATGGGTGGTATGTTATTTTCTTATAGATAACATCTTCTTTTTCTTTTTTGAGTGTGGTAATTTCCTTGATATGTTTTTGTTGACTGAATTTCTTAACTTTCTTTATGATTAGGTCCTTGTGGAATCCATTATTTTCTGCTATGGAAATGATGTTGTGGTATTCTAGATCAAACTCAGTTTTGTTTAGGGGAATGTTGATAAGTCGATGAACCAAACTATTAAATACTGCCTCTTTGTGTTTTCTGGGGTTATAACTATTGGCTTTGATGTAGCAGTCTGAATGTGTAGGCTTTCTGTATATACCAAATTCAATTTTGTTGTAGTGTTTAATGATTTTGAGATCAAGGAATGGGAGAACGTTATTCTTTTCTTCTTCCAATGTGAATTTTAAAGAAATATCCTGTAAGTTTAGAAGTTTTACACAATCTTGGACTTGATTTCGATTAACTATGGCAAAGATATCGTCTACGTATCTATGCCACGTCTTGAACATGTGAGGGAAGGCAGAAGTGATGTGGGTCTCTAAGGAACTCATATAAAGATTAGCCAAGAAAGGAGATAGGGGATTTCCCATTGCCAAGCCCGATCTTTGCTGATAAAATTTTCCATTGAACTTGAAGTAAGTTTGTTCAATACAAAGTTTAGTCAAATTGCAGTATTCTTCTATGGTATTGTCTTTAAATCCCACGGAGGTAAGCCATTTTCTCAGGTATGTTAATAATTTGTCTTGGGTGATGCTTGGAAACAATGACACTACATCAAATGATACTAAAACATCATCTGGGGATAATTCCAAATCTTTGATTTTCTGAGTAAGTTCAAAAGAATTGTTTATGTTTTTACTACTGAAATTTGGGAAAGCGTGGAATCTATTATTAAGCCATTTTGCTAGTTTGTATGTGGGGGCATCAATATTATTAATTATAGGTCTCATCTTATTACCCGGCTTGTGTATTTTGGGCAGACCATATATCTTAGGCAAAGTGGGGTTAGGAATTTTGATGTTTCCCTTCTCATTTTTTGGAATAATGGTTGCTTTCTTAATAGCAATGTCACAGGCAGAAATGCATTTTTTAAGTGGATCAGAATCTACTTCCACAAATTCCTTATCAGATAACAATGTTTCCATTCTTGCTATATAATCTTGTTCATCCAGAATTACCAACTTGTTCCCTTTGTCTGCTTTTGTAAAAATAGTGTTCCTTTCTTTTATAGTTTTAATGATTTTCCTGTGTGAATTATCTTTTCGGTGTTTACTCTCCATGTCCCTTACAATTCCCTCACATTTATTTCTAATTAAATATTTATCATCTTCTTTTAAATCAGCTATAGCTATCTCAATGTCCGCCATATAATCCTCAACATTGTTAGAAAAATCAACGCATGTATTTAGTCCTTTATTTAGCAACAGCAATTCTTTCTTAGTGAAAGTTTTTGATGATAAGTTCAGTACATTATCAATTTTCAGGTCTTGTGTTTGTCCAGGTTGATCATTGTTGATTGGAACTTGTGAATGTGTATGCTTGTTTATTGGATTATTAACTTCAGGGACTTGAACTTGATGTTGTGTAGGCCTAGGGATCTGATCTTGAGGGACCTGATCTAATGGTAGTGTAGGTTTACCCCCTGTATATTGTTTTTTGGGATTACCATTATTTCTAACCATATTTGGCTGGCTATTATTTAAACCTGAAAATTGATAATGTACTGAACTTATCATCAAAAACTTTCACTAAGAAAGAATTGCTGTTGCTAAATAAAGGACTAAATACATGCGTTGATTTTTCTAACAATGTTGAGGATTATATTGCGGACATTGAGATAGCTATAGCTGATTTAAAAGAAGATGATAAATATTTAATTAGAAATAAATGTGAGGGAATTGTAAGGGACATGGAGAGTAAACACCGAAAAGATAATTCACACAGGAAAATCATTAAAACTATAAAAGAAAGGAACACTATTTTTACAAAAGCAGAAAAAGGGAACAAGTTGGTAATTCTGGATGAACAAGATTATATAGCAAGAATGGAAACATTGTTATCTGATAAGGAATTTGTGGAAGTAGATTCTGATCCACTTAAAAAATGCATTTCTGCCTGTGACATTGCTATTAAGAAAGCAACCATTATTCCAAAAAATGAGAAGGGAAACATCAAAATTCCTAACCCCACTTTGCCTAAGATATATGGTCTGCCCAAAATACACAAGCCGGGTAATAAGATGAGACCTATAATTAATAATATTGATGCCCCCACATACAAACTAGCAAAATGGCTTAATAATAGATTCCACGCTTTCCCAAATTTCAGTAGTAAAAACATAAACAATTCTTTTGAACTTACTCAGAAAATCAAAGATTTGGAATTATCCCCAGATGATGTTTTAGTATCATTTGATGTAGTGTCATTGTTTCCAAGCATCACCCAAGACAAATTATTAACATACCTGAGAAAATGGCTTACCTCCGTGGGATTTAAAGACAATACCATAGAAGAATACTGCAATTTGACTAAACTTTGTATTGAACAAACTTACTTCAAGTTCAATGGAAAATTTTATCAGCAAAGATCGGGCTTGGCAATGGGAAATCCCCTATCTCCTTTCTTGGCTAATCTTTATATGAGTTCCTTAGAGACCCACATCACTTCTGCCTTCCCTCACATGTTCAAGACGTGGCATAGATACGTAGACGATATCTTTGCCATAGTTAATCGAAATCAAGTCCAAGATTGTGTAAAACTTCTAAACTTACAGGATATTTCTTTAAAATTCACATTGGAAGAAGAAAAGAATAACGTTCTCCCATTCCTTGATCTCAAAATCATTAAACACTACAACAAAATTGAATTTGGTATATACAGAAAGCCTACACATTCAGACTGCTACATCAAAGCCAATAGTTATAACCCCAGAAAACACAAAGAGGCAGTATTTAATAGTTTGGTTCATCGACTTATCAACATTCCCCTAAACAAAACTGAGTTTGATCTAGAATACCACAACATCATTTCCATAGCAGAAAATAATGGATTCCACAAGGACCTAATCATAAAGAAAGTTAAGAAATTCAGTCAACAAAAACATATCAAGGAAATTACCACACTCAAAAAAGAAAAAGAAGATGTTATCTATAAGAAAATAACATACCACCCATGGGCAGATGGAAAATTCAGAAAAGTGTTCAAGGAATACAACATTACCACAGCTCCAGTAAATAAATATAGTATAAAAAATTTACTTAAATCCAATAACCTAGATCATATTCCTCAAAACAAAAAATCTGGCATATATCAATTTAACTGTAAAGATTGTAACCAAAAATACATAGGAAAAACAAAAAGAAATTTGGAGATTAGGTCTAAAGAACACTTGAGACATGTAAAGTATGGACAAACTGATAAATCGGCGATAGCTGCACATGTATGGGAGAAAGACCATGAGATAAATGTGGAACCGGAACTCCTAAAATGTGTCCAAGGACACAAACAGCTCACAATTTGGGAAAAGATTTATATTTACAAAAATCAGGACCAACTCATGAATTTCGAAATACCCGCGGGGATGGATCTCATCAAGAAGTTCATTAAACAACCACCAGGAATTGCTGCCAATATACAACAGACAGATGGAGTATAGCTGATGATGAGTCATGAAGTTTGCTCGAAACATGTTCAGGTTAGTGCTTGAATTAAGTGAAGTTACGTATGTTAAACCTCCATCTCAAGTTTCAATTTCTTTTTTCAAATTTTGTTTTATTTTTGCCGTTGCCACGGCTCCCATGCGATGGCCCTGCAAAGCGTTGTATTCACATGTTTTGTTTGCACATTTGGTTTGGGATGGCGGTGACCACTAACTAACTAGTGAAGGAATCAGTTATTGAGTGTATTGCTTTCTTGCAATCCAACCTGAAGAATTAATTATGCTAAGTGCTGGGCTTTTCTAGTTTTGTTAAGGAAGTTAATTGGGTACCATGTGAAAATTTAACCAGTTCTTGCTAAGGAGAAAATACAATCTATATAAAATGAATTTTCCTAGTGGAAATGTTTCCTTAAAACAATTTGTATTAAAAACATAATTCAAGAAGTGTGCTTCAATATAAAGGGCAATGTAACAATGGCAGAAGAAATTTTAAGAAATTGAAAATATAAGCTAATCAAGATGAGTGATCATATGACTAGAGTCTATGCCAATAAAGATAAATTTTACCCATTCTACATATTGATAACAAGGTTTTACTCTCTATTGTCAAGTTAACTGCAGATGCATTAAAACCGTGGTGTCTTTTTTCTTATGTCCAAGTTAGCTTTGTTCCACCGTCTTCACCGCAAATTCACTCTTACAGGGTAAATATTTCTATATTTCAAAATTTATCCCTTCAAAATGGGATTTTCACTCAAGGGACTTCCTTAAATGAGGGAATTATGCATGGGTTTTCAAGTTCCTTAAAAAAGGAATTTCCTTAAAGCTGCTGGACTTGACCTCATTAGTTTTAAAAGGTGGGCTTTATTTTTTGTTTACAAAACCAATATTTTATTTAAATTATTAAAACTAAAATTGGGTTTTATATACTTTATGCACAAACTAACTGATTCAAAAGGGTAAGAATACTTGAATAATCTGCCTACACTTATGTAAATAAAATGTGTTGTGAATATGCATTCAATTTCACATTTTAAAAAGATTAACAACTTCCACAAGATTATTAACACTGAAAATATGCTTTGTAAAAACAGATGCCTCTTATATTAAGAAATATTAATACCTGTACTACATACCTTTGTGATTTCTCCATTCAAGCAACTTCACAATAAGCTGGATAGTCATGAACATGCCACTAATAAGTGATGCAAATAAAATTTAGGTATTCAAATTAAATCCTGAATTCTGCAAGAAGGGAAATTGCATATAAAAAATATTCTGTACCGCTACATAATACATGCAGTACTACTACTTAATAGACCTCCTGTTAAAGTATATACTTAAAATAAAAGAAAGCAAAAAATGTAGCTCTAAATGTAACAAAAATAAATTACAATAAAAAAGGGCAGAGTTCCAAAGACAATAATTTCTTTTGAAAACATTCACATTTCAGAATACAATAAAACTCAATACATTGTAAATAGAACTTACACTCAGAAATGCATTTGATCATGTGGGGCATAAACACCTTCAAAACGCCTTATTATCTCTAGGTCTGCCTTCAAGATTGTTAAATCTAATCTTGGAATTGCAAAAGAATAAGAAGACCAAAATCGAAAGACAACAATATAAAACTAAGCCTATTGACATCAAAAGAGGAGTTGTGCAAGAATCTTCTTTTTTGCCCTTTCTCTATAACCTCTCAAAAGAACTTTCTTCTCAAGGTAACTTGGATGAGCATGGATTCTCCATTGCAGACGACCTCCCCAATATATCATCTTTAGGCTTTTGGATGATACATTAATTATTGCCAATATTGAAGTTTCAGCATTTGTCCTTGGTTTCAATATTAATACTAACAATTCTAAATGCATCTCAATTATAAAGGGAGTTCTTAATTATTACAAACCCATTATTTTACAATTTGGAGAAATAATTCCAGCAATAAGTCCAGGAGAAGCTGCAAAATAGCTTGGTGTTACCTACCACAGTTCCATTATACTTGACAATGTAAAATGTATAGAGAAACTAAAGAAGAGACTTCACAAATTGGTGTCTACTCCTTTACTACCGCATCAATCAAAAGTACAGCACGCTATCCACCATTATTTGTCCTGTTCTGATTTACCAATTTCAAACAACACCACTGGACTTGAATCTACCTAGATTTTTGTCTGATATGGATAAACTAGTAAGATCAACATTAAAGGAAAGTCTTGTACAGTGCGTTCCATGTAAGAGTTGGCCAATCATGCGGGCTTCTGCATCACGGCAGCCATAGCGCTAATTCCCGAGTGAGCGGGTGAAATATCTACGCAAATAAAGCCGCTAAAGACCTTGGATCAGTGTCTCGACAATGCAGTCAGTGTCCCTTCAGCTTGTGTCAAGTGTACATGTGTTATTACAATGCCACGACATAGGCCTACGTATACAATACAACAAAGGATATTTATGTACGATTCATGTGATTACATCATCTTGCAAGGACGCAAGACGTTGGTTTTTAGAAAAATTCCCAGATGTACGCCTCCAAGCAGAAAAGCCGTATGAAAACTTGTACGTAAACTTCGGGAAAAAGGTTCGATTCGATAGTAAACAAAGGACCAAGCGGCACGAACTTACTGAGGAGAAATCAGATGAACTTGGAGAACGATTAGAACATTCCCCTCAAAAATCTCTGCAAATCATTGAAGTTTATTCAAAAAATTTTTGAAGATAAAGTAATTAGTAGGGGTTTGTGGCCTGCACGGTCCCCAGATCTAACCATATGTGACTTATATTTTGGGGGAACTTGAAAAATAAAGTGTATAGATCAAACCCTCTTACATTAGAAGAGCTTAAAGACGATATCAGAAGAGAAATTAACTCTCTAACAGAAGCTAAACTTATGCGCGTGAAAGAAAATTTCTTAAAAAGGTGTCAGTCTCATGTGGATGCAAGAGGAGGACATTTCCAACATCTCTTGTGATGAGGTACGTGGTTATTTTCATTGTAATTTTAACTGTAATCGTGAGAACCCAAATCATTATGCGGTTAGCAGTTTTATTTGCGAAGATATTTTACCTGCTCATTCCGGAGTTAGCGCTGTGGCCGCCACGATGCAGAAGCCAACATGATTGGCCAACTCTTAAGTGGAACGCACTGTACTTCCTACTGATATGCCTGACAGTATTTTGTATGTTAAGAAAAAGAATAAAGGGCTAGGAATGCTAGTTGGGAAATTTCCTTCAGCACATTAATGCTTGTGTATAGTCCTACAATGCTCACTGAATGTCCAGTGAAATTGAGGCCAGTCTTCATAAACTTGATCTTAAAGATTAACCTTCTAAATCACTGAAGGTCAGAAAGTTAAGACAAACATTAAGAGAATCCTAGTGTACTTTACCACAAAAAGGTAAAAGCGTTATATTATACAAGGAATATACTTCTGCCAACAAGTTGATTTAGTCAGTGGCAAGATGAGCTAAAAATGACAGCAAATTTGTATCCTCTGAATACCATTCCGGGGAGATCCCAAAATGGAAACCACTGCCACCAATGTGATAGTGAGATTGAAACAACTGGTCATATTTTGAGATTGTCCCCTTTTAATGAAATGCTTTGAATTCCTTGTCACCACAAAATTAGAACTCTGATAGCTACAGCTCTAAAGATAAAGGGAAGAGGTCCATGATCTATCTGACGAGGGCTCCTGTTAGTGTATTGATATACAGTTGAAGTTGGATAATTCAAAAATTAAAAATTTAATTAAAAATCATGAATAATTCAGACTTTTAGCATGGTCCTGGATATTGGGGATTGAACTGGGGCCTCTGGATCTCAGTGACACTAACCACGAGACCATGCAGGTAGTGACTGTATAGACATACATAAAATATAATATCTCTGCCCATGTAGATTGAAAATTGTATTCTGTTAGAAGAATATTACATAATAACTAGCTACACCTACATAAGATAATTTTTCAAAAAATGTAAAGAAAAACTTACATACATGAAGTGATGTCATGCTGTTGATGTGCTGCTGAAATAAAGAAACCTACCTATTTACTAACCCAGGTGCAACATTACGCAACTGTTCAACTCCCTGCTGGATCTGCATTATTGCTCCCAAAGCCTGTGGGTTCGACATCAGATTGTGAAATTCTGGGTTCTGCATCTGCTGAACGAAGTTAGGTATCATCATCCTTATTTGCTCCTGAAATGGGAAAATCAATTTAATTAGTATCTAAATTTGAATATCAATTGGCCAGCTTTCAATAAAATACAGTTGCCAAAATTGGAACAAAGCAATTTACTGTTTCAAAAATTCTCTCTCTAAAAATCTCGATTGGTACATACCATATATACTCAAATACTATCAGCAACCAAATTTTTGGAAAGGAAATTAATTTTATAGGAGTTACCTGAACTGGGCATTCCTGACTTACTATCATTCGCTATACGCCACAAGCAAGCCTTGCTAATAAACATGCCCCATTTTTAGGGAAACGCAAAATTCGCAATTGCAATAACGCGATTTTATTTGTGAATTTTAACGTTATTCCACTAAAAATGCAAATTTTAACATTATTCCATGAAATATGTGAATTTCCATCTTTTTAAATTAAAACAGTAATTTTTACATTTTGATGCATTTCTAAGTATACAGTCAATTCACAATTATCCATGGGTGGCTTATCCATGTATGAAAATTTGAATTTCCACTCACTTATTTCGAGTTTCCTGCACTTTATTTCGTATTTCCTGAACTTTCCTTCAAATTTCCCACACTTTATTTCATCAGATTTCTCCTTCTATACACTTAATTTCATCATATGCACAATATGGCGACAGAGTGCGGGAAATTCAAAATCTTGCACCCAGCTAATTCCAACATTTGGATTGTCCCTTTTTTCAATTATTTGTGCATGTCTTGGTCTCAATTAACTCTGATAATCGGGAGTTCACTGCAATTTTAAATAATCCTCCTAGAACGGACACGAGAACATAGTTACAAGAAAGAAATTTGGCAACAATGGCTTTTTTTTTCATTTGAAAGTTAAGTGCTTGATTTCTAGCATTTTACTTTTGATTTTTGTGCATGTTAGCCCAGTGTATCAATAATGTGCCCAGGTTTGTAATGTTTTTATTTTTATTTTTTTATGTATTATATTATAATAATAAATTAAGAAGAGCGCACAATGTGCAGTTGGGACATGACTTAGTTCTTGGTGCAGAACTTCACTAATGTTTCTTGGCGGAGTCTGCAGTTCATCGCATGATATCTCCCACACTCAGAGCCACATCTCTCACAGACACAGTCCATGCTGGGTTCATGAAAATTCTTTATGCAACACAGTCTGTGATGGAAGCCATGCACAGCAAATCTCGTCACTATGTGCTGCAATTCATATCCTCCTTGGGTCCATTCGCGATTCACCATTGCATCTGTGGAATAAAATTCTTCCCAAATTTTTGTTTTCTTGTCGTACAACTCTCTTAGGACCTCCTGATATGCCGGTGTTGCTGGAAGTAGTAATTTTAATCTCAAATCTTCTATATAAAAAGTTTCCTTGGAAAGTTCGTAGACAAGTCGCGATCGTGTGTACTTGGAGAGGGAAAGTACTTTCTTCAAATATGTGGATTTCAGTTTCTCCAACTTTTCAATACTCTTCTTCTTTAGATGCGTCCATACTCCTTCTAAGCCATATGTGGCTATTGGGTCTATTTTCAGCTTGAATAACTGCAAGGCTGTTTCGAGTGAAAGCTTGATGTCATTTATTGAGCTCTTGTTGCTGCATTTAGTCTGTCGTTTATATGGAGAGTGAATGTATTTCCGGATGTCTGAAAGGTGACTCCTAGATACTTGAAGTGATTGACTGATTTGAGCTGACTTTGACCTATGTAGAAAATGCTCTGTTTCCCTCCTTTCCTAAATGTCATGGATACTGTTTTCTCCTTGTTGAGTTCCAGTTCATTAACTTTTGCCCATTCCACTAACTGGGCGAGCATTGTTTGTAAGTCACTGTCCGAATTAGAGGTTAGTGCCATGTCGTCTGCGTACATGAATAGCTTGACGTTATCATGTTGAATAACTCTGGTTATGTCTGCTGTAGCTATTATGAATAGTAGCGGGCTTAGCGGGTCTCCTTGTAGAACCCCCAAAGTCTGGTGTATAGGGTTTGATCTACCAATTCCATCATTAATTTCCACCCAGTTGTTGGTGAGAATGTTTCTTATAATGGGCATCAAATAATGACCTTCTCCTATTGTACTCTCCAGCTTCGTTAAGAGGATAGTTCTATTTATTGTATCAAAAGCTTTGGAGTAGTCAACAAAAATAGTGTGCAATTTCCCCCCTCGGTGGGATAGCGCGTCTTCTATATCAGCTTGGAGGCATTGCACTGCTTGTGTCGTCGACCTTCCTTTCCTGGTAGTTTATTGTCTGTAAGTTCTGTAAGGCGTTTGCATAGAAGAGTTGTCAGGATCTTTAGCAAGACATTTTCAAGGGCTATGCCCCTGTATGAATTTGGGTCTGCCGTGTTTCCCTTCCCTTTATACAGCATGATTATTGTTGATTTTTTCCATTTATCTGGCACTGCTCCAAGTCTCAGGCACTTATTCATAAGGATAGTGATTGGTTTCGCTAGTACTGGTAGCGTAGCCTTCAAATGTTCATTATAAATGCTGTCGGGGCCGCTTGCTTTATTATTCTTTGTGTTCTGGATAGTTGATATTATTTCTTCCTCCGTGAATAGATCCTTCTCAAGAAGAACTTCCTGAATAACCTCATGAATCGTTGGACGCGTGTCTCTGGCCTGCAGAACTGTGGTCAGATGCGCTTCCCAAGTTTCCATTGGGATGTTTCTTGGGAATGTTGGTTGCCTTGGGTGCAGTGCTTTATACAGCTCTTGTTTGGCCTTCTCAATCATACATCTCTCTTCCTCTTCCTGAAACAAAGCCCGTGATTCTCTGACCTTGTTTTTGTATTCTCTTTTCAGTCTAGCGTATATTTCGAGCTGTACTGGTGTTTGATTCTGTCTTGTCCTATGTAGGGCATCAATTGCTCTCCTTCTGGCTTCGTAACAAGCTTCGGTGAACCATGGCTTCGATTTCCTGGTGCTATTGTTTATGTGATGCGTGGACAGCAATACCAGATTTTCTAGTGTTGCAGCTGCTTCATTTATAGAGCTTGTGTGCAGCGATTTTTCCATCGCATCGGCATTTAAGGTACTCAATGCTGAGAGGCTGGCTTTTCTGCTTAGCTTTGGGCAAGTCCTGTGGCGTTTTCTTGTTATCTCCTCCGCATGTAGAATTGTTTCCATGGGCAGATGTTTTCTGCTAACCTCCGGCAAATTGTTCTGTCGCATAGCTTTAAGACCTGCGTTAACAAATACCAGATCTATGGTACTAGAGCCATTATGGCATATATATGTTTTGGTGTTTCTTTCATTAATGAGCATTAGACCTTCTTCTTCGAGGTAGTTTAAAACCTCTCTGATATAAACATGTGTTGATGTGGGTAAACATTAAAGTGCTGTATGGTTAATTGACTTCTTTGTGAATATATGCTAAAATAAGTGGCTTATCTTAGAAATCATTTTTAACCCAACAATTAGTAAAATTGCATTAAAGATAACACCGCTTTTGGGAAAAAATTAAATCAGGTAAACTATTATAACAAGTGCCAGAATGCTTTTATTTTTAATCAGTGATAATTGCAATTATGATAAACCCATTCAGGAAAGAAGTTATTTTTGTAATAGATCTTCAAGATAAACTCCAAAAACATATTGCACTGGTAATATAATATTCATAATGCAATAGGCCTACGATTCCTTGACATGTTTCAAGTTTAAAGCATGAATGAATAAAAAGTCAATCTGAAATCTATCTGTCAGGAATTATATTACGTATATTGCTGCACAGGAACAAATAAGAAAATAATCACACTAAAATATAATGTAGACATCGGTATCTACAGAATGCACAATATAATATCAATATTTAACAACTAGCTGTCTTTTAAATCTTTTATTTACACTGGCATCATTGTGAATCAATCAAGGCAGGCTAACAATATCAATAAACAATTGGCAAATTTGTTACATTATGTTTAATATTATAATGTGAGCCATGCAGTAAATAATATTGTAGCGTTTTATATTCATTACAAAATTAATATTGATATACTCATTATTTTGGTACCAGTTAAGCGATTTGGTCCAAATTCAATAGGCTTGTACCCATGGATGTCTAAATGCATATGCCAAGTTTCATGAAAATCCGATAAAGCATATTTGAGAAGGTGAGATTCTTTCATTTCATGAGAAAGAAGTGACTGCAAGACTCAAAATCTTACCTGTAGAGCTGGATTGTCTGCAAACAATGGATTACTATTAACCACCTGTGCAGCTGTATTAGGATCAGCTGCAAAAGCTTGCAGCATTGACTGTGTATATGGAGCAGCAAGCATGTTTTGCATCAGCTGGGGATTTTCCATCATTTGCTGCATGAGACTTTGCATTCCTGGGGAGTTAAGGAGACCTGTACCTCGCGGAGCACTGCTGGGTCTGGTTCCAGTACCTCCACCTTCAGATCCAGCAGCTGACCATGGGTTTGGAAGTGGGTCACGATTCTCCTGCCCCTGTTGAGGATTTGTGCCATCTGTGAAAATAAAGGTACATAAAATTACTACAGGAGATTAAACACACGAAATAAAAATACGGAAATAAGAAAGTTATGTGCAGTTTGTACATTTTCAATGTTTGCTTATTGTAATGTTTTATGTAAGATCCAAGTTAGTAAGAAGATGGAAAACATATCCTATATGAACTGTGACTGATTTACTCACTGTAGTAAAAGAAAATGCAAAACAGCATACAGAACAGGGCTGATTATAGGGATAAGTCAAGGTTAGAATCTAAAAACTAAAGTAAAATAACAGGACCCACTGTATGACTGCTGCATCATATACTTAGTCTTCTCACTTCAGTGGTAGATAGAATGTGGTCTGCCAGCTAAATTCCATGGCAATCCATTATCATGGATATTTAGTTTTCATGAGTGACGGATTCAAGTTTTGTGGTTAGTGACAGGTGATTTATTTTTGTTTCAAACACATCTAAGTCAAAATACTGTTTAACATTTTTTTAAATTAATAATTGTGAACTTTTTCATAGTTAATGCAAAATTCTTCTATTTTAAAAACATTATTTTTTTCAAGGGAATTATCAAATTTTAGAAATATGTATTTTAAAAGAACTTAAATGATATATTTATCAAAAGTTGGATGAACATAAAATGTGCACATTAATAAAATAAGTATTCAACAAACCAAATAAATTTTGAATTGGCAGATAAGTCAGTGACACAAGTGTAAGGAGCTAAAAAATAAACCACTTTTTTCCAATTGCCATTAAAATAACTGCATGTATAGAAATGTTCATTTAACTAATTTTTGCTACAGCATTGGCCTAATTGAATTCAGGGCAGTTATTTATTTAATATTTTACTTCAACATAAGATAGATGTATTTTGGTGAATAATGATTTACATACTCAATGCAACCTCAATAATAGTAGTCCAGAGAGATTGTGGTACACTAGTTTATTCAAGGATTCTAAGTGTGTCAGCTTATAGTATAATGTTTTGTCTACATCCTGACACAATCAGTTTCCTGTTCTCTGAATTGGGCTGCCATCTGTAGCAAACATAGGCGTTGTATTGCACCATCCATTGAAATACATGATAATTAACTCTACTGCGATGTGACAAGAAGCACGCACAGGGTTGTGTAAGTCATTCTAAATTTAAAGAAATACATGCTGTGCTGCGCTGTGCTGACAAATATTGTTTGTGACTGTTAGTCCGTTCATTTATGATTACAAAAGAAATTTGCAAATTAATTCAGCTCCACCAGATTGCACAGTGAATAATATATCAGCAGTTAAAGAAGTTGTGATTCTTAAGAATGGTCACGGTTATTCTGCAGAGCAACAAATATTACCCATGCACGATTTCTTGGGCGCTCAGCTCCGTAGTCCTCATTTGGTAGGTTTCATTCAATTCCTTAAGCAGAGCAGTCAACATTGAAACAAGAAGTACGCTATACACCCTGACATCTAGTGGCTTCAATACTAAGCTTTCATTCTGCCTCAGGATCCTTATTTAATGTTCACAGTATCTTTTCTGGCGTAGGGAGTTATTGGGGGGGGGGGGGGAATTTTTCAAATTGCAGATTTCACAAACACGTCACATTGTACATCCAACACTTTCCTGGTGCTTAACACCTCTTTAGGAATTCCGTATGTGCTAATTTCTGACAGTCTAGTGAACTCAGATGTCAATTTCACAGTCTTTGAGCGAACTTTATAAAAAAAAAAAAGAATTAAATACGTTTAAAACTAGACCTACAGTCTCCTCCATTTTTAAATGCCTTACCTCTCTTATGCTTTACAACATGAAATGGTGAACCATGTTCTGCTAAGACTCTTCTACATTATGCTTAAAACAAGTCTTCCAATGTAACAATATTGAGCCTATATTATTTAATATTCTATTCCAGGAGGAAAATGACTTGATAACCAAACCCTTATGACATGTAATTAATTGTTACGCAATGCAGTCAGCCCGTTATATTGTTGTATTGCATTAAAATCGTTATACAATAACATTTAATCTGCAATTAAGGATTGATAACTTTATTTTAATTTTCTCGTGGCTCATTCACAGCACACCAAAATGCCGCGGCATACTGTTGGTAAACCTGCTCTACACAGTAGGCCATGCAACTATTGACTGTCAACTTTTCTACTGTTTGTGTATTTTAAATTGTGTATAGCAACTGATATTAATTCAAATGAGTATGGCACACGATGAAATAGCAAGGATGATTCATGGTAAGTATTTATCCAATTCGGCATTCAATTTATTGTTTGTCTCCGTACCTCACACTTAGCTGTAGATGCATGCTTACCATACACGTGATTCTGCTGAAATGTTGTTTCTTTGGTTCACAACATTGCAGAAAGACAGGCGGGCTAGCTATCTTTTCTTCCCCCCCGACCCTTGCTTCCCGTAAAACCAGCGCCCAAGATATTGTGTGCGGGTAGCAGTAATGTTTTAAAAGCAATGTAGTAAAAGAATCTTTATGCAGTGAAGCAGATGGTTTACAATGAAGTGGTCTAAAGTGTCTAATGTCAACCATCTCATTTAATTAAAATAGTAATGTTTTGGTGACTATGATAAACTGCTGAAGAAACAATTTTAAGGACTCTCAGCAATCCAGCAGTTTTACTAATCAGACACCCTTCCATAGAAGGAAGGGCCAGATTAAAAAGGGTCTAGCATACTTGGAAACATTATAATATTGCAGTCCATACCACTATTGCTATTATTTTCAACCAATCCTGCAAATGGATTTCTCCCAAACTGCTCGCTGGCTGCACTCAACATTGGCTCCTGAATGTCTCTGTACATACGTTGCAGGGCATTATAACCACCTGTAAATAGTTACAGCATATTACAAAAACTAAACTTAAAAAAAATGTAGTGAAGCTTACCACAGCAAAATTAAAATACAGAGTGGAAGAGGTATTACCACAGCAAAATTAAAATACTGAGTGGAAGAGGTATTACCACAGCAAAATTAAAATACAGAGTGGAAGAGGTATTACCACAGCAAAATTAAAATACAGAGTGGAAGAGGTATTACCACAGCAAAATTAAAATACAGAGTGGAAGAGATTGCAGAGACTGCAGATTTTAACAGTCTGTTCGGGTTTAGTTTCCCACTGTACTGGATTTCCACACACGATGTTCGGCGTTGCTATGCAGGCTCTGGCTTGCAGGCCAACACTCCCATTGGCTGCCAACATCTACATATAGCTAAATAATACATAACACTAACCACATATTTAAGTGCACAAAGCAGAGGTGGCAACCGTAGCGAAGCGCCCTTGCATTTTAGAATAATGTACGATACACTGTATGTAGGTTTCGAAAATGTGGCATATTCTATCTCCCAGAAGTTTGTCAGACCCTTATCATGTTGGCACCCCTGATTCCAGCACCACATTACCCATCGGCTTCTTCACAGCATGCACCTGCGCTGCCTTGAGCAGCCAATTCTGGTGTGTGACTTTCTTTCCGAGCACCATTTTAGGTTAGTTTTCTGTGAACTTCTTACTGAATTTACCTATATTTAAAATATTCTTACAAACAAAATGTGCCTACATATGGATTCTAAAACTTCTGGAGAATAATATTACATGAAAATTGGCCGTTTCTCGTGAGTAGAAAAAATATTAACAATCCAGTACATTGGGAAACTATCCCCATCTGTTCCTTTGGTAGAAACAAAAAAAAATTAATTTGAATGTCCTGACTACTCTTTTCAGATGGAAAAAAAAAAAAAAAAATATCTGAACATTAACTAGCTTTACTCCGTAAGTATTAATGAATGAACGAATGAATTTATTGGTGCTAAGAAACATTCCAGTAGGGAAATGACAAGTAAGACATAAACTGGTTTTGACTCTTGGTTACTATTCCAGTTCACTTCTAACTGTTCACATTCTAACTATTACAGTACTGCTCTTTCAGTCTGCCACCTCCGCGTTTCATGTTTTATCCTTCCTGTCCACAAACTCGGCACAGTTCACTAAGGACAATGGTGGCACTTACCTCACACTCTCACCTCTTGAATTTCATTTCTTTCCGCCAAATTAACATGCATTTAATGAGTATTTTGGAGCCCCTCAATTAACTTTTCTTCAAAGCACTTCACACTCTATCTGCACAGTCACTAATCTCACAATCATTATCACAATCTCAGTTATCATTAAATGAATAAAATAATATTGAGATGAGTTACTTACAATACTTAACTTATTTTAATTGCTAACCTGAACCCAGGGAAGTAGTGTACGCAACTCATCTCAATATTATTTTTTCATTATAATAACTTCCTTGTATAAAATTTCTAAAAATTTATAGAATCAGTTATCATTCTTTCTCCCTTTCTTCTACCTAATCTAAAAGCGTTCACAATCTCCCATACATTTAATTTCAGGTCCAACATTCTCTCAAAGATTTCATGCACTTCCGTTCTGGGACACACTCCTCTTCTTCTTTTATCCCCGAGAACAACAGATTCAGTTTTCAGTTGCACCCTTTAGTCTTGTTTCAAGCTGGTTCACTTCCTTCTTAATTCCTTGTATCTGTTCTGTTATTCTTTCCGGGATTTCTGCCACAGCTTTGTTCACTTAATTGTTCAGTTTTTCTTCCATTTCCTTCATTTTACTGAGCATGATCTCCAGTGCTCACTGCTGGTCCACTGACTTCGGGTCCTGTGTCCTGGATTCCATTTCAAAAGAGCTCTGATTAAGAATACACATGCCAAACTTTTATCTATATACAACGATTTCTATTAAGTTCCCTCTTCCACCAATTGCTCGGAGCGCGCACTCCACAAGACTGTCCTCTACCACTACTAACTTAGCACTCTACTCCATAAGTATTATCTTACTGTTTAATATTTTTACATCAGGAGAGGAAAGAATAAATAATACATTTTCAGTAAGTTTTCTTGGTAACAACTGGTCTGAGACAGGGCGACGGTCTGTCCCCTCTTCTTTTTAACTGTGCATTGGAGTACGTTATGAGGGAATGGTACAGAAACAATCCGAAAAATATAAAAATTGGAACCCAAAAGGACAATATACAGTTAAATTGTTTAGGATTTGCCGATGATCTAGCATTTCTGGCCAATGATATTCAGGAAGCAAAACGACAAATTAAGTCACTGCATGAAATAGCCCAAAATATTGGTTTAAAAATTTCATTTGAAAAAACAGAAATAATGCTAACTCAAATGCCGCTAGCAAACAAAATAGAGGTGGGAGGCCAAGAAATAAAAATTGTAGAAAAATTTAAATATTTAGGTGAAATAA
This sequence comes from Ectobius pallidus, assembly GCA_964059195.1. Classification (NCBI taxonomy): domain Eukaryota; kingdom Metazoa; phylum Arthropoda; class Insecta; order Blattodea; family Ectobiidae; genus Ectobius; species Ectobius pallidus. The sequence continues at coordinate 84,033,555 of CAXKWD010000010.1, read as the reverse complement.
TCACTTACAACATGAATGAGAAACCATCATGGCAAAATAGAATAGATAAACTGGTTAGAGCACAGCATGTTACCAAGAATACATACAATAAAAAGTGCCTCTCAATAGCAACCAAATTGAAACATTATAAAACAGTGACTCAACCGCAAATCACGTATGCATGTGAAACACTATTCAAAACAACTAACACAGTTGCAATAGATAGAGTACTCAAGGTAGAAAGGAGAATAGTAAGAACCTGTTTAAACAAAAATTACCAAGTAAATGGAGTCTGGAAACTAGCTTCTAATGAAACAGTATATAAAGAAATAGAACCAGTGACAAGTACAATGAAAAAAAAACGAATATCATTTTTGGGACATATTTTACGGACACCAGAAAATAGAATTAGCAGAAAAATAATAGAAAAATTATGGAAGAGTAAGAGTAAGAAAAATATAAGATGGATTACAGAACTTAAGGAAGATATGGCAGAGCTACATATTACAGTAGAGGATTTAATATACAAGACAGACACACTCAAGATATTGAAAGACAAACACACTACACTACAGATGAAAATCAACAAACAGAGAATAGGAAGAGTAGTTCCAGAAGCAGAAAGAAAATTGCGGTCAGAAAGGATGAAGAAGTACTGGGCTGACAAAAAGAAGAAAAACCTCAACCAGAAACCTGACTAAAGTGGTCCAATGAAGGCCAAAAAATTAAAATTAAATATATATATAATAATAATAATAGATAAATAAATAAATAAATAAATAAAAAAAACACCCGAGTGTCTTAGTTATTTTTTTATACACACAACAGGTGTCATTGCCATGGAAAACAAGCTTCTAGTAGTGCGCAATTCTGCAGAATCTTCAAACTTAATTCCCTCATATTATAAATATCATTCACAAAATACAAAATATTTTCTATATTTATTTTGTTGTGATCCACTGAATCTGCACAATTATGCTCCTTCCACTCTTTATTTGAATATGCTTTTTACTTATTTCTGAGCTCATTCTTTCATAGAGTACTCTTATAATAATTAACCTATAATCTAACTTAATCCTGAAGAGTAATTAAAGCTACATTAACCCTTGAGTAATGAATACAAGCCAAAAAATTTATCTGCATATCCTAGGCATATTATGCTGTAAGTGTTCATTAAGCATAGCAGAGGGCATATCCATTTTATGGGTACTCCTGCCCACTGCAACACATAAATAACACAACATGACTAATTTGCCAGGGATATTTGAATAAATTTTTGCACATGTATTCTTCATTTGCTCAGGAAGGGTTAATATGCAGTGCCATCAAGAAGTCGCTCTGCAGATCTTGTGCAGGCAAGAATCCGGTAAGAAACGGAATTCAGCTGGCAGCGCTAGAGTATGGTTATAATGTTCTGCTACAATCATTTATGAAGTCTACACAGAAGTTGAATTAATCGTTTATATAGGTGATGAAGGTGAAAGACACTATAAGAAGTGATAACTCTTCAGGACCATCTATACCGTATTTAGCCGTATATAAGCCGCAACTTTTTGCCTTCATTAAGTCCAGTGAAACATACCCTACCCTCGGCTTACAATTGCTCACAATATAGCTGGTTATCTACCGTGACCAGTTCCCCTCTTCCAAACATCGTCATTTAACAATCATTTTGAGTCTCCAAGAATACTGATATATTTATTGAATCAACATAAAAAATTCATAGTTTTCAGTTGAAGCATTGTACGAAATGAGTAATAACGAGTGAGCAAGTAATGTTCATTTTATGATATTGTATTTTTGCGTATTTTGTCATTTTTGACAGTGATATTATGGAATACTGCTGTACTGTGAGCTGCTCAGATGCAAAGAAATGCAAGTAATGGTAATTTTAATTGATAGTAACTAAAAGTACAGTTAAGAAAAATTGAAAAATAGCATGAAATTCAACAGTAATAGTCATATGAAATGTAAAGTACTGATTTCTGTTTTCTTTTCCGTCAGTTTAATGTTTGATGAAATAAAATTGGAATTTCATAATTTAAGTCATTTGACACTTTTGTTTTCTTAATTTAGGCCTATTTCAGCTAAGAAATGTGTTACTTTAAGGCCATGAAAATGAGGCAGTTTATTATTTCACTTTGGGGTTACTTTCATTTTTTATTTTACTTTAGTGTTAAAAAGGCAGGTGTAGCTTAAAATAAGGAATGGCTTATATTTGGGTAAATACAGTAAATCAGAAGAAGAAGAAATAAGATCGGGTAAACTGATGTAACAAAGTGCCAGAATGCTTCTTGCAATATTATGATATGCAGAAAATAAGTTATTAAAAAAAATATATTTATGATTTAAGCTCTAGATCAATTCATTAAGCAGGGCTTACGGAAGAGCAAAGGTCTAGTTTGATAAGCATATGTGAAGGAAATGTGGGTAGTGTTATTTGTCAAAGCTACCTGTATTGCAACTTCCAAAGTTGTATATGAACACTGTAAAGCAATATGTTGCCATGAGAACTGATTTGCATTTGATAAATTCTTTCTAATACACTACCATAAAATAGGATTTAAATTGGGCATTTCTCCGGTACCCCGATTTGGTCCAATATCAATAGGCTTCTTCCCATGGATGTTATAAATGCGTACACCAAGTTCCATGAAAATTCGATAATCGTATTTGAGATATCGTGCGTACAGACACATGGACAGATATTTTCCCATCCCCCACACAATCTCATAAAGTACCATTCTGGCACTTAATAAAATTAACATAAAAACTCACCTATGAAGGAAGATGTTGAAAATGTTTACAGTCTTCTTAGAGTGAGAGCAGATTCACGCACTTTAATATATTTTCAAAAACTTGATTTAAGATGTAATGTAATTACTTACTCCACTTTTCGACACAGATAACAAACAGATGCATAACAATAGTTATCATGGCCTACTCTGGTAAACCTGCTATAACTCAGAAAGGAAGGTATAGAGAAATCAACCATCGAATGAGTGGCAACATAACCAGAGCTGCAGAGAGACTTACTGGTGGCACTGAATATTATAGCATATTAATATGCTATTAAATATAAGCAGCAGCCATTGGGCAGTAAAATAAGAAACCTGATGCAAGTAAGAAGAACATTAAAAAAAAATCACAGTCCATGTAAACAATATAGCTATGCAAGGGGATTAAAACAACTGTTAGTACAGGAATCAATGATAATTCAATAAACATTCATCTTTTACCTGACAATATCAGAAATTCAACATAAAGCTCTTAAACAAAGATCCTTTCATAATAAAACTAAATTAACTGTAACTTACCTGGAATAGATTCCAAATTGGAAATGGCACGATCATGATTTCTCATCAATTCTTGCAACATGGAAGGATTACGAGCCAGTTCCATTGTTTGACGCAAAAGATCAGGATTATTCAGCATGTGACTTATTTCAGGATTTCTCTGCAAACAATAAAGAAAGAAAATACTTTCATTTCATAAAGAAACAAAACAGAGTCAGAAAGTCACAGCCAGAAAGTCGCTGCTCACTTTGTTAAGGAAAGTATTCTTTGAAACAAGTAACTTAAAAAGGGAAATAAATAAGATTCCATTAATGAAACTACACTGTATCATATGAGAATCTTCTTGGCTTCAGGGTGTCTTTTTTTTTTATTTTTTTATTATTATTATTAATACTGCATGCTCCGTTACTCACGCAACACTACATGCAATTCTTATGGCCGGTTCCACCGACAATCTTTAAATATACCCAAACGAAGACTTTAGTAACGCGCTATTACTGTATAACGTCTGCGTTAAGTGGACACTGTTCCACCAACACTTTTGTCGTTAAAATAAACTCCCGTTTCCAAACGCGCGTTAGAAGGCAGGCAATCTTGGTACACAAGCTTCTCATACATTCACTGTCGCTACTGCCAACATACAATGTTAAACCTGAGAACACACGACTAGTAATTTTCATATTACATCATTCAAAATTATAAATATGTTGAGTGAGTATTGTTTTTTATATATCGAGATGCAAAAATTGAATGTTATATTGTTTCCATGCCCGATTCCTTCGCCATTCAAAGTCATTTTTCCATTTGGCAATGTTGGCTGCTATGGTTCACAATACAGCAGAAAATAAACATTAGTAGTAGAACGCAATTATTATACACAGCGGCACTTTCGATGGCGTGTAGCCTAGGCGTAACTATGAGCGAAATACTTCGGAATACTGTTGTATGTCGTGCAACTGCGAAAAACATTTTATTTTGTAACCACTCGCCTGCTTCAATGTTACAGTATAAACTGATCCTCTCGTCTGAGTGACTAGTTTGTCTTGTGGAATGTGAGAAAACCCCAGATCCTGCTTTTGTGTTCATGCTGAGGGTCACATTCTGCTAGGCTACCTGACTGCTCTACCCTAGCAAAGAAAATTAATGAATCACTCCCTTGTATTCATGTTATTCTTCAGAAACTATAATTAATGCATTAATGTACTGGGTTTATTGTTTAATGTGGATAATATTGCATATTGTAGCATGCAACCACATTCGGCCATCTTGTTTCCAAGCAAACGCGAGATTTAACGCAAGGAATTTCTGTCTTTAAGTTAACGCAAGTATTAACGGGCGTGATGGACTAATCAGGCTCGGTGGAACCTAAACATGGTACAAGCAGGAGAAAACGACGCGTTTTAGCCGTAACGAAGGTCGGTGGAACTCGCCATTAGTCTTATTTATAACAAGTTAACAAATTTTTCTATTTTCTATACACAAGGAATACTTTTTTTTTTAAAAGTTTTTCAAAATCAATTTGCGTCATATTTGAGATGTCTGCCGACGTTTTGACCACCTTGCTGAGGTCTTTATCAAGGCTACTGCAGCTTGCTACGGAGGATTTTTACTGGGATTTTAACCCCAAACTATAAGGGCTTTCAGCCAGGCTCTTATCCCTGGATAGTTGAATTATTGTTGAAAATTTGCTGTTCTAATTTCGTAATTCCCGGCAATGGGAGATGTTTCAGAAGGTCCTTCTGTAGTGCAGGGATTCAGGCATTCTTATGTCAGGCAGGCATCACCTGAAGGTTTGGAATATTGGACAGCCTAATATGTTATTTTGGTTTTACAATTAATGTCTATGATTTAGTTAAGGTTTTTAGCCCGCTCTTGAATGTCAACAACTATGCGTACTCTCTTATATTTACGGTGTCATGCTTGTCCAATGGCTATGCAAACTAGTCTGTTTGTGAGTGTGTTTAGTTTCCATGCTTGTTTCGTGGTAAGTTTGTCTATGTATTTATGGATTGTTTTAATCTGTGATTCTTCATGTAGTTCTGTAAAATGTTTCTTTGTCTGTTTAGAAAGAGGAGCAGAAACGGGATGATTTGCCCATGCAGGAGCTTCTGTTGATTTAGCTATCTTCTCTGAGGGCTCTGTTCTGTATTCATTGCAGTTTCCGTATGTTGGAGAATGTGATATGTGACCAAGCTGGACAAGCATAAGTCAATTTGGACCTTATTATATAAATTGCACGCCCCAACATACAGATACTACAACAAATACAGAACAGAGCCCTCAGATTATGTTAAACAAAGGAACACTCACATTATGGAACTACACGAAGAATCACAAATTGAAACAATCCATGAATACATACACAAACCTACTATGAAACAAGCATGGAAATTAAACAGACAATAGTTTGCAGCATAGCTACTGAACACCGTAAATATAACAGTCTACGCATAGTTGTTGATATTCAAGAGCAGGCTAACAACCCTAACTAAATCAGAGACTTTGATTAAATTAATCGGGAAAACATTGTGAAGTGTATATTATATATAATCAATAAGAATATTCTTCTTCACACATATTTTGTAAGTCAAAACTTACCAATAGGACAATCGTTTCAGTGACTTCTCACCATCATCAGCTGTTCTCAACTGTCGTATTTCCTTCTTTATCCACCAGATATCCTCCATGTAGTAGATCGTCCTATTGGTAAGTTTTGACTTACAAAATATGTGTGAAGAAGAATATTCTTATTGATTATATATAAATCAGAGACATTAATTGTAAAACTAAAATAAGTATAACTTTTCATGCATTCTTTTTAAATCAAACCTGCAAAGCACTTTATCAGTGCTACAGCATCGCTTTAAGACTGCTGCAGCCGAAAAAGAACGGCAAAGTTCATCAGCTGAGAGCTTACTCAATGGAACCAGCACTTTATACTGCTGTCCAACAAGGTAAAGACACGCATTAATAACAGTTATATTGGGATGGAAATAGTAATTATTGTACAATATCATAGACTATACAGGTAAAATCAATCTTACTAACTGTGCTGTAGAAGGCTTTCGTACTCGGGAATTTAAACAATGATGTTAAAGACATCAAGGAAATTTTCAAGGAGCACCTACTCTGCCATGACAGTTCGTGCAGCAAAACCTTGCAGCACTCGTAAAGCGAGATCTGAGATCGCTGCACTGACTGTGAAGCAGACCTAAACCAAAGCTGCAGCGAAAAGTAAAAAGAATGAGTTCGATGCAGCAATGGTAAAAGCACTTTACCAGTACTTTAAAAAAGAATGCAAAGATAATATGTCCAATACTCCAAACCATCAAAAGATGCCTGCCTGATATAAGGATGCCTGAATGCCTGCACCACAGAAGAACATTCTATTAGTAGAAAGATCTCCTATTGCCGGGAACGATGAAATTAGAACAGCAAATTCTCAACAATTCAACTATGCAGGGACAAGAGCCAATCTGGGGCCCAAGCCCTTAAAGTCTGGGGTTAAAATCCCAGTAAAAATCCACCGCATCGTAGCAAGCTGCAGAAGCCTTGATAAAGACCAAGGCAATACGGTCATAACGTCAGCAGATATTTCAAATATGACAGAGCAGATACCTGGAAGTCAAGAAGATTCTACTACATGGTTTAATTTTTTAAGATTTTGAATTTTTATTTTGATAATTATGGCTAGAGAACCTATTTTTTATTCAAATTATTTTTGTCAACTCAGACCGCGGAAGCCTAGATCACATACTGTATTATACTGTTAAAACTATAATCACAACTTTGGAATTCTACTTTATATAGTAGAATAGAATAGAATTTATTTACACAATTAAGTTACATATATAATCTACATCCCTTACATATCTTACTTGTAAGTCTAGCACTAAAACATCCATATCGGTCCTGATTTCCACTGAGTCAAATACAATAAAAAGATGTTTTTAAAAATACTTCAAAAGCAGCAGATAAACGTTAAAAAGTTAAAACATGACGTTTCGACTCTTACCCTTGAGTCTTCCTCAGGTGACACCTCATTCTATACTGATCTTAAGGAAGATCAAGTTTCGTCACGGTAACCCATTTGTCTACCATCGACAAAAACATTATTTCTAATATGTCTGTTTATCCATTCCTTAGGAATATCAAATGTTGCTTCCTCTTTGCATTCCACAGGTGGCCGGGGATGTAAGTTGTGGGAAATGTTCTACTATACTCAGTCAACATATGATGGAAAACAAACACGTACTGGGGATGTAAACACTATAAGAATCAAGGATGATTGCATAAAAAGAAAGGTAAAGGAGGCATGGAGTATAATCGGCAACCAGGTGGTGTGGCTGAATAGATATGATGGTGATATAGGTGAGGAGTGGTTTGATATAATGAGGAGATTGAGAAGGGAAAATCCGGTGGTAAAAATTCCCTGGCCACTTGTGGAATGCAAGGAGGAAGCAACATTTAATATTCCTAAGGAATGGATAAACAGACATTTTAGAAACAATCGACGGTGGACAAATGGGTTACCATTTTATCAATGGTGGACAAATGGGTTAACATGACGAAACTCGATCTTCCTTATGGTCAGTACAGAATGAGGTGTCACCTGAGGAAGACTAAAGGGTAGAGTCGAAACATCGTGTTTTAACTTTTTAACGTTTATCCACTGGTTTTGAAATATTTTTAAAAACGTCTTTTTAAAGTCTAGCACTATCCATTACAAATCCCCTAATGCTTTAACGACTTTCTTATGTTAGTAACAAATTAAACCTATAACGATATGAACAAAAGAAATCTCTAATTTTATTTGAATCAGTAGAAAATATTCTTACAGCTCTCCTTATATTTCAAACCACTTATAAAATAATAACAACAAAATTCAAATACATATAAATAAATAACATACCTCCATCAGTTCTTGCATTTGTGGGTTTGATGTAATAAGATTTCTCATATTTTCTGGATCATTCATAAGCCGCTGCACTAAAGGATTGTCCAGAATCTGCCGCATCATATCAGGGTTACCTAGCAATTCTCGCTGCATGCGCTGTTGAAGTTCCATAAAATTTGCAGATCCCATCCCAAGACTCTCTAAACCTGCCAATCCACCAAGTGCACCCAGACCAAACGGTGTTGCACTAATGTCCGCTAGTAATGAAGAGAAGAAATAATGATTCAATATGTCAAAATATACAAATGAGAAACAAGCAAACATATGTGCATATCATACCAAATGGGCTCTGTCGCAGTTCAGCTGACAGATGGCCATTAAATATTGTTCTTATGGAGCTTTGGTAATATTTTTCATCATTATCTCTCAAAGTAGCTTTTGACCTATAGCCCCTCTAGAATGTTAGGTCTACATATGTAGCTAATTTTTTTTTTGTTTTTTTTTTCAGATACCTTGTCATTACAGTCAAAGCTAATTAACACCTTGAAAATGAAGTCGTTAGCTGAACAAGAAAAGATTTTCTATCTATCTTTGAGGAGAGAAGTTTAATGTAAGAAGCATGCTAAGTGTAAAGATTAATTTTCAATTTCATATACAGATCAATGATGTCATTACGTGTTGGTCAAGATGTACACATTTTATGAATACATGTTGGTCGAAATGTACACATTCCACGAAATTACCAGAAATAATAATAAATAACTTTACAAATCCAACATATGAATAGTGGAGAGTAAACTTTTAGTTGCCTAAAAGCTAAAAAAAATGAAAGGGGAGGGGGGAAAATTTACCCAAACCCAAAGTACATAACATGGGAAAGTTTTGAGTTCACTGTACCTGAACTTGTAAATTATTTATAGTGCATGCGGTATGTGCAGAACAATGAAATGGACGTTATTCAGAACCTAATTCACACTTTTTTAGTTTTGTAGGAGCTTTATGGAAATAAGTATACCACTGCAAAAATTTTTCTAAGCAGGTGTAGCTGTCAATGTTATTCTGCTTCTGTAAGCAAAATTTTGTCCATGTTAGCATAAATATAAGTTGATTGAATCATACAAAACTCACACCTGCGTTTGAAGTGTGCAAAGCACTGCCTCAACCTTGACTGACCAAACTAGATATCACTTTAAAAATACATAAAACAATTTCAAAATACCCTTACCTGGAGCTCGAGGCTGTGGTCCAGAACCTGCCTGCTCATTGGATGTACGAGAACTGGTTTTGATGACAAGGTGAACAGTTAACCCATCTTTAATGTTGTGATTCTGAAGATTTTCATGGTCTTTCATAATTTTTCCAGCGAAGATTAAACATAACTGATCTGGTTCAGCATTAAACTTCTTTGCAACCTGCTCCTTAAACTGTAAATAAATTCATAAATAAATAACTGAATAATAATAAAAATTTAATTGTTGATTACTTTAAACTCTTCAATAGAATATGAAGCCCCCCCCCAAAAAAAAAGAATGAAAACAAAAACATGGAACACATTTTACAAGATGGGGGGAATCATTGTGAATATCTGGCAAGAATAATCCACCTCATGGCACTAGATGTTACGCGTTAGTTTCGATACCTCGAATTGTGACCATCAGTCATGAAGAACAGTCTGTAATCATCCAATTTCAACCACCAAAAGTAATGGGCATAAGTAAGACATGTGACTAATGGTGTCATGGGTATGAAAATATGTGACCAAGGTTAAAGCACTTTAAAGCATGCTGTAACAAGAAAAAATCGAAAGCCTCTAAACCATGCATAAATCATTAAGGATTATGCAAGTGGAGCAAATGACTATGGAGGGTAGAGATGGGAATCCTCAAATGAAAAATATCGGAATTATTCAATTCTTGAAAGTTCTCGAGATATCAACAATCATATAAAAGGTATTCAAATAATTTAATGCTATGAGAAGTGTGAAGCCAGGACAAATTCTTACTACAGTTGATTTTGTTAATGCAGTGTAAGTTTTGCAAGCAAGAAAGGCATACATATGAACCTACAGCTACCATGTGCACAGAATGCCCATTCATAACAGACTGTTCCATGGCAGATGAGAGAGCGTTCTTGTCTTGTTGAATTTTACTCCTTGAATACTATCAGTATTATGCAGTTAACACAGTATCTGACAGCGCTGCATGAAACTAATTTCTATTGGTTTGTGGTTCACTGCATGGGTGAGCCACAACCTTTTGCAGAAACCAATAGCAATAGGTCTTGTAACATAATGAAATTGCTGGGCTTAACATTTGAATAATGATTTGAGTTATCAATCGAGTCAGATCTTGGGTACAACTTGAGTTCTCACAACTTGCATCACAAGTTCTTGGATTCTGCACTCATCCGAAAACTTTTTAATTTAAATGATCATTCGATTCTTTATAGCCTATTACTCAAGAACAGATTACTCGATTCTCGAAACCATTCAACTCTGGCCATCAGAGACCTTATTCCCTCTTGATTTTACATCAGTTGAAAAGAGACCTTATTCCCTCTTAATTTTACATTTTGCAGGAACTTTTACAACAGGCATGGGCACTTTGTTCTCTTGTTTACAAGTTTCCTCATTCCTCATCCCTAGTATTCTGTTTTGATGTGAACAAATACAGTAGAGAGTTGACTGCGTGGCTAGTAGTTACAGGTGTGCACAAAGTAGACAAATAGCCTACATCCAAATTGAAGAGGAAATGTAATTTTCAAGAAGCTTGGGAACTGGAATATTTTGCTGTTTTGCAAACTGATCAAGCACATTGTCTTATCTGTCAACTATACAGTCGAAACTCTGTACAGTGAAGATCGATATAATGATAAACCGCACTTAACAGTATTTTTCTTTGGTCCTGGATGATTTTCTATCTTAATAATGATTTAACTTGCAACAACTATGAAGCTATTTTAGAATGACCCTTTTATAACAATATCTTCATGTTAATTGATATGAAAACCAGTAGTTTAGCTCCTGCGGATGGTAACTGATAACAGCGTAGTGTTCTTCCCAGCCACCAACACTTTATTGGGGCCTGAAAAATGTTACATTTCTTACAAATTTCAGAAGAGAATGGTTCTGTATGGGTGGAAAACAGGGTTGCTGAGGGTAAAATCCTTCTGAATTTGGTTCATACTTCACCATGCACAGCATGTGTAGTTAAAACCCTCTATTAAGCAAATGGTTTTAGTTTTGATATATGTTCCTATGTTTCTCTTCCCTCTTCTCATCCTCTAAGAATTTGAGATTTCTAACACATGCCTTAGGGTTAAAGCTAGGCATGATCTATGATGTTAAACCAGTCTGAATTGTTATCTTTCAGTGTGGAAAGTAGCTACCGTACTGTTACTTCAGTTGGATTCAGTTGGTGTCAGAAAGATATTCTGAACTGATTGGTGTAGGCTAATATACATTAAAGAAACATGTCTCACTGATTTACATCAGACATTTGAAAATTAAATATGGGAACATAGGATGGCACCATTCTTCACATGAGAATCATTCAAGGTTATACATCTAATGTTCTCTGCAGCTCAGTGGAAACAAACAAGACTGCAGAACTACAGGTCCCTGCTTGTGGTAATTGTACTGTTTTGCTACGATAATGTTTTTATACTTGAAAATTATGTAGGCCTACACATTATTATTATTATTATTTTTTTTTTTTTTTTTTACGTGAAAAGAATAACTTAATAATGGAAGCTTGCCTGAGGTGGTGAGGAACTGGCAACCTGATGAAGAAGGCCGACTGAAATCTTGATGGGTGGTGTAAGGGGGAGGATGGTAGCAAGAGGACTAAAAGATGAAGATAAGTTGGACAGATGACAGTGGAGGAGCAAATTGGAATGTATAAGTATTACGTATTGTTTGGTTGAGGGAATGGTTGATGGAAACCAAAATATTGTGGAAAAAACCGAAGGGAGATAAAATTATAGTTTTCAATGAGTTATAAGTGGTTGTACACTGAACATTTCACTAACTGTAGCCTAACTTTTGTCCGGGAAAACCTGTTTTTAGTGGAATAGGCTTACAATACCCCATTCAAATAAAAAATGAAGTAGATGTAAACAAAACCACGTGAATACAGGATCTATTTTCTTATTTCCCATTTACTGTGAGTGCCTCTGGAATATTTCACAACTTTCGCCTTCTTGCATTGCATATTCCAGGTAGGCCTACTAAAATAATCTCACCTGTTAAATACAGAAAATATATTTTTTAGTACACGCTCCGCAAAGTGGCTGTTTCTCGGACTGCTAACATTGCAAAGTAGCACACCGTACTAGGCCGGTAAAGTTACCATGGTAACCCCTAGTGGAAATAGTTCCAACTGTGGCTCCTAGTTGCCTCTACAGTGTCTCCCAGTGTAAGTTCAATTTTATATGTTAAGGGTTTTATTGTTCATTGTCTATTAACAAGAATAGTAAACCTTGTCATTTAGAAATCTTGAATAATAACTTTATAATTTTTATGGCCCCGGGTGGACTCGAATGCAGAGATGCCAACCTTGAAAGGTGGTTATCAGTAGTGTGAGTCTAATCGGATGGTGGGAGACTCGACGTCTCGGGCAAATTAATATATGCAATTTCGAACTTCAACATGCACTAAACACAGGCCATCCGTATACTGCTTTCGATAATGCTGATTTGCCGCAGTTTGTTTTTGTCCATCACACTCGTCACTTGCACTGCAACACTCAATTAAACTTCTAGCAAGCAACGGCATCGGCAGTCGTCAGCGGCATTACAGTGATAATAAAAAAGAGAAAATATGTTAACACCAAAGATGTTATAACTACAATACTTATGATCTAACTGTAAGATATAACATCTTTGGTTAACACACACTCACGTCAAAAACGAAAAACGAAGAATTTTAAAAATAGATATTGGGATTCGTAAAATCCGTAATATTTAGTACAATTTCCGTATTGCCGTACCACAGTCAAGAAAATCGTAGAAACTACGGAAATTCCGTAGTGGTTGGCATCTCTGCGAATGCACGAAGTTTGCATTACTGCACCATAGCTTAAGTCTCCTAGGCCACCAGTGCAAGTTGGAAGTAATGAACAGTCACATCTATTATAATGTAATCTTCGTTCTCCGACAATTCAAAGCATTTTGATTGGCTCGAGGTCAACCAATCAGCGAAACTTTCACAAACAGTACAAAATTAGGAAAACAGTTTCTTTAATATAAAAGGCCTAAGTGAAATGAACACAATGAACAAATATTCTAATTTTACTTTGACTTACAATTTTCATAGCTCTGAACCACAAACATTTTTAATAAACTGCCAGTGTAAATTTATTAAAAACCCTGGAGTCAATTAATTATGGTGGGCAAAGCTGCGGGTACCAGCTGTAATATATTGATAGTTTAACCCTGGAAATATTGCGCACAATAAAAATCCAAACAAACAACTCCTTCCCTTGAAAAATTATATAATTTCTGAAAATTACTTGAATTTATCAAATCAAATTCATATCATATTTCTCTGTCAACAAACAGTTGAGAAACAATGCCGCATTTTTAATAATTGAGGGCTTTGTCTGCAATCCAGTCAGATGTTTGTTTACTTCGTTGATCTAGTTGACATTGAGTACTACCAGTACATGAATACTATACAGAAGGTACATTACTGTGAAGTAATTAGCGGAGTTGTTTGCCACTTAATTTTGTGAAATGTTGACATATTGAATTTCAAGTTGCAATACATTTAGATTTGACAAATGTGAACTATTCCTTCACATATGCTTATCAAACTAGACCGTCAAACTGACTGAGTTGGCCGAATGGTAACGTCTTGGACTCGTATTCTGGAGGTCACTTGATCAAATCGCGGAGCCGGCCGATTTGACATGGTTTTTTTAATTTTATTTTTATGTGAGTGTGTGATTATCAAGATATCACAAATCTGTAGTTCTGCTGACGCTGGTCGATTTTAATCTGATTAAAAAACTTATTTTCTGCTTATATCATAATTGCAATTATAATTGATTCAATAAAAGCATTCTGGCACTTTGTTATATCAGTTTACCTGATTTTATTGATTTATGGAAATGATTTCAATTGCTACCATGTTTAATTAGATATTTGTCAAAGCCCAGTGTACTATAATTTCCAAAGCACCACGTGAATACTGCAAACAATATTGTTGACATGAGAACTGAGGAGAGACTTTAAAGATGCATCTCCCATTTTGAAGGCTTTTTAGGGGATAAAAAATAAAAAATTGAACTTTTTGGGGATTTTTCCATGATCGGTTCGCCTATATCCTAAGAACTATAAGTGTGACAAATTTCAAGCAACTGCAAAGCAGGATACGAACTGTCCTTCTTCCATTGAGGTAAGTAATAGCAGGTAGGTTCTATTTTAGTGGCGGTTCGGTTACGCTTAGGTTAAGTTACTTTAGGTTATGAACAGTGGTATTGGTTTAGTAGGCAATCCAAATTCACAGGTTTTGAAAATGTTCATTATATTATATCTTCTGCAAGGTTTGTTGTGTTGGTCAACCTGTTACTCCGAATTTTCAGCCAAGTCAACAACATGGCCGTCAGTTATATCTTATTATAATTAATTACCGGTAGGTATTTTAAGGTATGAGAATTATAGGATGTATCCTTATATCTATTAACAAATTTTGCACCTAATTGCAATCCTTGAACATAGGGACATTTTTTATGTTGTTTCGTTCCATAAAAATCAAAACTGTAATGTCGACGAGATAGGGCTAGACCCTTTCAAGCTTCTAGCTCATCTGGAAGTTGGCAAACAATGTCAGTGAGTGAGAGCCATGTGGCTTTATCTAAGTTATAGGGACTCCTAAAATTATGTTAACATCATTAATTAAGATCATTCACCCTTTACCATTTATGAGGTCTTACTATTTTGTTATTGTTTGCATTGAATGTGCCAACAGCTAGTATTAGAGGGAATAAAATAGCAAATTCTTTCTTAAAATAGAGAATGTGGCGTGAGTATAAGTTCCTTAGAACTGGAATCAGATGCGAGAAAATAAAATCTTTCTTGGGGGGTAAAGAAAGTGGTGTGTTGCAACAGCGGGAATCAGAAGAGAAAAAATAGCAAAATCTTTCTTAGGGAACAGAAAATTGTATGTTACAAGAGCTAGAATCAGAGGCGAGATAACCCTAGCAAAATCTGTTTTAAGGGTATGGTCCCATTTTCAAAGTCATCGATTGATTGTATCAATGCCATCGAACTTTCGTCAGGGTGTGTGTAAAGTCAATGGACAATCCACCGGGAAAGCAACAGGCTGTTCGTAAACTCACCGGTGAAAGTTATCGAATGCAATCAGACTGATTAAACTTAAAGTACGATGCTTCAGACAACAAACATGGTGAAGCAAAGAAGCAGACGACAGTAGCCCCTAGCATAAATAAATTGAGTTTATTTTTGTGCGAAAGCTAACGAACTGCTTTCCATCAGTGTGAGTCCTCCGAAAATGAAAGTGATGAGTTGATTTTGTTTCAGAGAAAACGAGAAAAGAAAGAAAAAATACTCTACACAAAATCGGTATAAGTGCACTTTAGCTAAGTTTACAATTTATAAGCAAACCAAATTTTTATGGATCTGAAAAACCACTCAAATTGTTCAGAAATTTTCACAGAATTTTTTCACACTTCACATCATTCATAAACTAAACATTAATAATTAATGAAACATCTAAAATTCCGGCTTTAGAGTACATTCCACGATTAGAAAGCGTGCCGCCTGGGAAAACGATCTCAGATTCGATTACGCAGTTCCAAAGCTAACTGTGAACACATAATACATATTGTTTCTCAACTGTTTCTTGACAGATGAATATGATGTGAATTTTATTTGATAAATTCAATAGTTTTCAGAAATTATGTAATTTTTCAAGGGAAGGAATGGTTTCTTTGGATTTTTATTGTCAGCGATACTTCCATAGTTAAACTATCAATAATATTATAGCTGGTGCCCGCGGCTTCACCCGCCAATATTAATTGAATCCAGGATATTTAAGTAATTTACACTGGCAGTTTATTAAAAATGTTTGTGGTTCAGAGCTATGAAAATTGTAAGTAAAAATAAAATTAGAATATTTGTTCATTGTGTTCATTTCACTTAGGCCTTATATAATAAAGAAACAGTTTTCCTAATTTTGTACTCTTCGTGAAAGTTTAGACTGCAAGAGACGAACATCGCCGAGTATACCCAATGTCTCACGAAGTGAGCACGCTATTTAGGGTCGTTGAATTGTATAAGAGTAGATAGTTAGGCCGAAGTGTATACGATGTTAAATTGCAGAATATATCGTTTTAAGGCTACAGAAATTATAAATGTTAATATTAATGCGGGAGAAATAGCTTTCACATGTGGTATCTGTAAGAAAACTTTCACTGCACAATTACTTTCCTTTTGATTTGTCATTACTAGAGGATGGATTTCTATGACCTAAAAATAGGATATATGCATGCACTTATGACCTAAAAAAACATTAAAATATGACCAATAAAAAAAAATATTACTTTACCACTTACACATTGTGTATATTTTTTAAGTTTCATTACAATACATTTTATTAAAATAAAGTGTTAATTATTTAAAATATCTGTAAATTCTCAAAAAGTATCATTATAATGCAAAATTTACAAAATATATGAAACTTCAAAATTTCTTTAATATGCACACAAACATGCCAAAAATGGCATAAATATGCATATTCATACTAAATATGCTACAATAGTTGAAAATTTCCTAAATATGCAGTTATATGCAGAATAAAAGCTGTTCCATTTTCACCAGGATGCTTGGAATCGGGTTTAAATTAGTCGGAAACCTGAAATAATGCAAAGGGGAAAAATATGACATGTCATAGAAATCCGCCCCCTAGTCATTACGCTGATCCCCCTCTATTGAATGTTAATTTCCACATAAGTAAGGTAAAAGTAATACAACATTAATATGAAAAAACCAGGAGTATGTGTACGAAAAAAAAAACGAAATCCCAACTCCACGGAACAAGTTTCAGAGATTTATTTCAAGGGTTGGCAAAGCTCATATCAACTGGGCCGTTACAGAAGGCATCATGGCTGACAAAATGATTTTTACGGCAAAATTCATGCACTTATTTCTCTTTATTTTCATTTACGAAGAATTTATAAAGCCATGTTACATATGAAAAAATTCTGTGAAAATTCCTGAAAGATTTGAGTGGTTTTTCAGATCCATAAAAAATTTGGTTTGCATATAAATCGTAAACTTAGCTAAAGTGCACTTATACCTAAAAATCTATAAATTAATGTCTTTCTCTAAATATTTCGAATCTGACAGCACAGGTTATTCATAATTGTGGTTGAGGTTAGGTAGGCCTTCCGTATTTTACAATGCAAAATGTTTTATGGATTTTTAATATGCTCAAAACATTATTTATGAGAATGATAGCACTCAGTTAATATTTCCCTGCCCATCATATACCAAGGTATTATAATTTCCACGTCTTGCAAATCCATGACACAATAATTATTGTACAACTCGAGTACTCCCACTGAAATCTATCATCCTGTTCGTAAAGTCAATGGCTCATCATGTTCAGTGGCGGAAAAAATGGTGAATGATGTTCATCGTACATTCACCGAACTTTCATCACACTTTTCCACCGGATTTACTGATGACTTTAAAACGTGTCCTTATGTAGAGAAAGTTGCAGAACAATGCTTGGGTTTGAGAAAGCTATGTTTTTAGAACAAGAATTTAAAATATTCAAATCTAGTGGAGAATAATTAAACACAATATTCCTTTCATAAATAGGCCTATGTGATCCTACCTTCAGTGGGGCCACTACGACTATAGTGGCACACAGATTGACAGCTAGGTAAGCCCTACCTATAACAAAAAATTACCATCGGCATTCCTAGGTTTGTTCAGATCAAGTGTATTTGGGAAAAAATAGTTTTATGCTGCGCACTAGGCTCCTCCCACGAACTGTCTAACACGACCCGCCTCGGAAGGCGGGGTTTAGGGTTTCATCGCAGAAGAGATTCAATGTGAGACATAGGCCTAATGGCATAAACCAAGTATCGGGTGCTAAATAGGCTCCGCCCATCCCGCGTTCCGTTGCCATGGCGACAGCAGCTGTCGGCCGGCGACCTCTCGCTCGGCTCTCGCCCCGATGTTCTTCCGACCGTTCCCGAACGTACAGCAGCTGTCCGCCGGCGACCTCTCGCCCGTCTCCCCGCCTTCATTCGACAGTCAACACTACCCCTATTGAAGATACGATTCCCACGATGCGACAGTGCCCCTTGTACCAAATATTCAAAATACGAGATGCCCCTTGTACCAAATATACCCACACGATTCCCACGATGCGACAGTGCCCCTTGTACCAAATATTCAAAATACGAGATGCCCCTTGTACCAAATATACCCACCTAAGTATTTACAAATTATATTTACGAATTACCAAGGCACCATTAGGATATATGTTCACCAGTTTCACAGTTATACAGAACATTATCATTCTTATTACTCGTCATGTATTACACGTCTCTGTAGTACAAACGCTAAAAGTTTTCTCGATTTTTATTGCAACGGCACTCGTGGTCTAGTGGTCAAGGCGATGGACTAGAACGCTCGCGGTCCCCGGATCGAATCCCCGTAGGTGCGAAAATTAGTAGGATAGGAATAGGTCCCAAATAGGTAGGTAGGGTGAAGGAGAGAAAGGAGGTAATAGGGAGGACAGGAGAAGAGGAGGAGAAAAGAGATAAAAGGAGAAAATAAAAAATTTAATTTTCTTGTGTTTCTGCTATTTCCGCCAGATGTCTCTGCGCCGCTACTACTAATTCCACCATTACCTACTAGATGTCTCCCACTGTTAGTCCCCGCCCTAAACCCCTCCTTCCCGGGCGGGTCCCGATAGCGAGTATGGGAGGAGCCTATTTGGCACCCGATATTTGGTTTTTCCCGGCCTAATAAACATCACGCTATTCAGTATTTGCTCCTAAACTAACATAACGTTGCTAACCTAACAAAACCTGTCACTGACCTAGAATTTACCTATCATTATTTAACTAAATGCAGAAGCTTTTTACCCTTCCACACCTTTCATAAAACAGCGTTACGACTATCAAGGAAGCCATGGTAAAATAGGTTCGTGCGAAGGCTCGGAGCGAGGGGAAGGAACCGGCGGGCTATTCAAGTCTAATACCAAATTCAGAATGCCCTCCTAAATTAATATCACTGTTCATAACGTAACTGCCACTGAACTAGAATTTCGGGAGAATTCAGAATGCCCTACTAAATTAATAAAGTAATTTTACTCTGGTACAATTGTAGCGTGCGCATTGGCTCGGAAGCAATGGTCAGCAGGGGAAACGAGCGGGTGGAGCTTCACCGGTACGCAGCATATCTAGGCTATCTTTCGCCGTGTATTTAGTTAGTTCTAGGATTTCCCACTAACCTAGGAATGCAACTGCTACACTAATATTGTGTTATGCCACTAACCTAGGAATGTGACTGCTACACTAATATTGTTATGCCACTAACCTAGGAATGCGACTGCTACACTAATATGTTACCTTTTAGTCTATGCCACTAATCTAGGGTTATCACTGTCAGCAGACCGTGAGAACGTCATATAACCTATTTAAGGTGGCCATCAGTATTTAGGGGGTAAACCTGGATGTTACAGCAATTATAAAATGATGGCAGTCAGAAAGAGAGATGGTGACTGCCTTGCAGCCTGTGTAACAAGGCACACATTGTGGAATAGCCAATCTCGAACTATACTATCGCCGATATAACCATACAGGGGATAATCTGCTACGGTAACACAAAAAAGAAAAAAGTATCAAAATATTCTGTATTATATATTGTATATAAGGTTATGTTATTGCAACACAACACGACGGTTCTGGAAGGTTGGGTTCATCAAGCACAGAAACAACTTCCAAGGAATATGTGAACAGTCGAGCTCTTCTAATTAAAATCGTTGCTGTATATTTTCAGGAAATATTTTGAGAATGACACTTTAACAAACTGACATAATGTCACGCTGAATCATTAAATAAAACACTTCCTTTTTGCCCCGTACGAAAAGTGGCTTCGTCATCAACCTACACATGACAGCTTCCTACAAAATAAGTAAGTGACCTACATAAAAAATACAAATACTGATACATACGTCTTTAATCGAAGCATTTTCTTCCACTTCAATGGTTTGTTTTTCCTTCGGAGTTTTTACAGTAAGTGTAATTTTCTTTGACGGTTCCTGACCTTCCGCCATTTTGGAAAAGCGGGATGGGATGACTCGTTGATGAGTGTGTGTTCAAAAATGCTGTATTATTTGTAAATAAATAGTTTTACAGCTATGGTTTGTCTACGGCGAAAAATTCTAAATTAACGTAATAAATTAAACCATCGGCTTAAATGCAGGTACTTAGAGAAGTCGTAAGCAAATAGCGATTAACTTGGCACCAGCGTGAAATGTTATACAAGAACCGTGTACAGTACTATCATCTCTGGCCTAAGGTTGCATCAGTTGTGCAATAATAAAAATAACAATAGCAATAACAACACTAATAATAACATAACAACACTAATAATAACATAACAACACTAATAATAACAACGTTACGGAATGTAGCATCAAATTGTCCTGATGATTTACCTGCAACTACCTTCGGGATAGATATATAAGCATTCATGAACCACATATTGTCTCTGTTGGATATTACGTGAGAATATTATAGGAGAAAAATTCCTCCGACACTGGGACTTGAACCCAGGACCTTTGGCTATTCGCGCCAATGCTCTACCAACTGAGCCAAGCTGGAGTTCAATTCACAGTGCCAGATGGAACCTCTCTCCTATGAATGAATGCCCTAATGGTCTACCTCATAGACAGACAAGCCTTGATGGCTCTTTGGGACCTATAATTGCAGAAATAAAATAAAATAAATAAATAAAATGTCATATGCAGTAGCCTACTGTGAGGCACACAGTGATTTTTTGTGACTGGGCTCCCACTGTTATTGTACAGTTAACATTCAATAATCTGTGGGTCATGAATGCTTAAATATCTATCTTGAATGTTAACTCTACAATACCAGTGGGAGCCCGATCACAAAAAATCACTACTTAGTGTGCCCCACAGTACTGCATATGACATGACTTGTCTGTCTGTGAGGTAGACCATTAGAGCAATCAGTCATAGGAGAGAGGTTCCATCTGGTGCTGTGAATTGATTGGCGCGAATAGCCAAAGGTCCTGGGTTCAAGTCCCAGTGTCGGAGGAATTTTTCTCCTATAATATACCTTCGGGATATTTTGTTCGTACTCCCAAAGGCTCATCTCTCAGCCCTCTATTTTCTACTAACCCAAACATCTTTGTATTAAATGTTAGCTCACTGCTTATTCAATACAAGTCAATATTTATAATTCATTTATTGCAACCTAATGGTCTTATTAAGATGGAGAAATAATTGTGGAATGACACACAGTAGTGTAAACACACGCACCCCGTGAAAAATTTCCCCAACCCCAATTTGTTCACAAATTTCACATGGATCCACAGAGATTTGATCTCAGGTCCCAGAAGTGTGTGTGTGTTTATTTCATTATTTCATTATTATTACATAACTTAATCAAATGCAAACATTCGCATGGATCTGCACGGACTGTACATGCTTATTCAAAACACAAGAAAAAGATATACTGTAGAACAAATGATTATATAAATAAATTACAAAATAATAAAACAAACTAAGCCTATTCCTCACCCTCCAAACCTACACACCAGTTTGCTGCTTTCGCAAACCTGAACTGTCTCGCCTTCATTAAAAACTTCCCTACGCTTTCCTCAACGTTTTTGTCTGTCAGTAACTCCAAACATATTCGTTGCTCCCTATTTGATAACATAAAATTTATTGGTAGATATTTTCCCCTCCAATTTTCCAAACCCCTACTATTCGCCAAAATATGAAACCAAGATTCTTCCCCCTTTCATATGGGACAATTATCATTCCATTTTCATCTGTGAAGACATCCCGAAAGTGGAAGGTAAGTGGTCTAACTGATCTTATTATGTGATACCAGGAATTTTCCCAATGCATCCTCTGTGCAGAGACAGCCTGGTGCCAATAATTTAGCTCAGGCGTCCATCCAACTGTTTTTTTTTTTTTTTAACCTTTTGCTTAAAATGTTTGATGTAGTTAATCTCTGAGCATTTCTTGAAATGTACTGTGGTTAAATAAGGCAAGTTTCCATTCCGTGTATAATTTCAGCGAGGGCACACTCAGTGAGCTGAGGTCCTGGGAGTTTGTCCAGATTTTTTGGAAATAATGGCATTTACTTGAAACTTAATTTCTTTCTATCCAAAGAGATTTAAAGATCTGTATGATGAAACAACAGTTGACTAAATAAAGTTACTAATTTGGTACCGGGCTTGACCATGGTAGAGTAAGATCGTTTTTAAGATTATGGATCTATATGAAAAGAGAGATAAGGTCAACTCTGATTCCACAAGTCCAGCTCAAGTGGGTTATCACTCAGTGATGAGGAAGGCGATGACTGTTTTCCGTTCCAAAGTGAATACAACTAAGAGGAGGGTGAAGTAGATGCAACAGAAAAGATAACACTAAACACAAAAAATGCAGTAGCATAAAAAGTGCAGTTCTTGCTTTAAGTGCACTTATGACTTCCTGCATTAGAGGCAATACACAGAGCTCTTCAAAGTGTATAAATACCTGTTGATGATTCCACTAACACAGGTCACTTGTGAAAGAGCATTTTCAAAACTAAAGACAAGATTACATTCCCACCTCATTGAAGAAATATTTAGAGTCTTTGTCATGGAGCGAGAGCGGGATATTCTTGTAACTATCAACAGTAATGCTATTGAGAATGCTATGTGGAATAAGCACAGAAATGAGACTACTTTTAGAGATTTATTCTATGAGGTATTTGTAATGTATCTAATTGAAGTTATTACATTAATTCTGGTAGTAACTTTGGTGTTCCTTTAGTACCTCTGCCACTGAGTCTATACTGTATTATTAAACTATGTGAAAGTGAATTTGACTATACCATGTTTATTCATGACAATGGCAGCTTCTGGCCTCCTTTTCCACCACCCTCTTGAGGTTGCCAGTCTGAGCTGGGGTCTAACCATTCAGCCACATGAGTGCTCAAGAAAATACTTATGCCAGTATCTATTGGTGCTGATATAATCTCTCCTAAACGTTCAATATAAACAATTACAAAATATATATCAGGATGACTAAACAAAATGAAGAACAAGCACACTAACTGCCACATTACAACTAGGACTTTAACCTTATTTTAAACAACTACCATTTTTAATGAGGTCAAAGACATATCCTTCCCTGCATATTAATAATCAACTCATCCTATTAGCAGCTACTGTCAAATTCCTCAGTATTGTATCGCATTTAACCACAGTCTCTCTTGGAGACATTACTTTCAAAATTTACATACAAATGACACCTTCTCTGTGTCAACAAGTGGGGTGTCCACCTTATGCACCATTTCATATACTACAACAATAGCCTCATTGCAGTCAAAATAGATTATGGGAACCCCATTATCACAAGACCCCCAGCATATTGGGGGGGGGGGGAAGGTAGGAAACGTAACGTAAGAGTTAATGGCAAGTCCCTTTACAGTGCTATGGAAGAGCCAAAGCAAAAGAAATCCCAAAAGACAAAATTACTTTAATCCCTTAATATCCCAGCAATGGCAATGACAATGAGTTCAATTCAGAGGCACCGACTTGAAAACATTACATGGGGGCAAGAATTGGATTTTTAGTAGTTATACATAGGCCTTATATGGCAAAAACTTAAATGTTGGGGGAAGAAAATACTTGCCTCTCCGAAGTTCAATTTAAATCTGGCAGATATAAGCAATGCTTCACTACATGTAACCCTAAATGTGGCTGCAAAATGGGGCACACATCCTTGAGGTTTGGCTGCACGGTCTAAGGCACTACTCACATCTGGTCAGGTGAGCATCAGCCAGAATGTGGCATTTGAATGTCCAGTTATCAGGGGCGGATCCAGAGAGACATTTGGGGGGGGAACCAAAGTAGAGAGGGAACTTTCACTCATAAAAATAAATTATTCCCAGTACACAATTGAAATCAAAATGAACATTTCGGCATTTTATTAGAATTGTATTTCAAAATAATGAATGTCATTGCTTTAATTTAAGTATTTGGGTTATGTTGTCTTTACAAAATTTATTAGAAGGCTGACTGTTTGAATAATTTGTGCTTAATGTTACAAATTTGGGGGGGGGGGAATTTCCCCCCTGTGCCATATATACTGGAACCTGTGCCATATATACTGGACTCACTTCTTGTGACGTGGAGCAATCATTTTCAAAATTCGGATCACTTCCTCGTGATGGACAATTTGAGGAAGCATATTGTCGTATACCGTAACTCTTCAATACTTAGTGACTCCTTCCAGGAATGATGTCTGGTGAGTACCATGTACTTACATATTTATTTAGCCATTCAGATGATACCAAATATTTTAACTTAATACGATATATTTTTGACATTTCTGCACTTATTTTTTACTTTTTCAGCATATAAAAAAATGGATTTTTTTCAATTTTTTGGCACCTAAAAATCCAAGCCCTAGTAATCACATTAACCCATTTTCAATTGTTATTGTTTAAACACCTGGGTGAAAAATTTTTGTGGGAAAGTGAAATTGAATTTAAACCATGGATTGGGTCTTAGGTATTGATATTTGAGGACACTGATTTTACTTAAAAAATGTACATTTTTATTTACAAGACATGCAACATACTTGTTTAATGGCAACATCATATACAAACACTTTAAAACTCCTAAAATATTCATATGGAAATATCGAAGTTGAGTCTTTGGCAGTAGTTCTGCCTAAGAGGATTCTCAGACTTTCTAGAAGGTAATAGGGCTTAGTATGCAACTACTTTCAAGGAAGAAGTCAGTTGGTGAGAGAAAAGGACTTTTTGTATTAATTGAAAGTAAACTAAAATGGGGAGCAGGGCCTTCTCATTGGTCTGGTACAGGAAGGCAGGAACAGGGCTTTTATTAAAGTTAAATCATAGTTTTCTCAATAAATTTGATACTCTTAAACATATTTTGTGACTAGTGTCTAAAACACTTACATTACTGTAACAATACTGTAATAACATTCAGGGAATATCCCACTATTCCACTTTTACATTTACTGAAGTTTATTTGCTCTAAGAAAAAACCTCATCGCATCCAAAACACATAGCTCATGTTCAAGGCCAAACTCTGCAACTGGTTTGTATCTTACCCACAAACAGATCATGAAACAGAAAAC
This sequence comes from Ectobius pallidus, assembly GCA_964059195.1. Classification (NCBI taxonomy): domain Eukaryota; kingdom Metazoa; phylum Arthropoda; class Insecta; order Blattodea; family Ectobiidae; genus Ectobius; species Ectobius pallidus. The sequence goes on along the minus strand of CAXKWD010000010.1, from coordinate 84,007,985 downwards.
AGTTTCGGAATCTTGGTTATGAGTCTTTTCAAGACGAACTATCATAAATGTTCGAAAGCATTTTGCAAAGACCAAGTTATTGATTACTTCCTACAGATGTGTCCTTAGATGCAAATGCCATAAAAATTTATCTTTTGAATATTGCTGAAAATGTTGGAAGACAATATCAAAACTTTGTTGTTCCAGGGTACTGACAGGCCATTGGGTTGTAAGGTTACCAGTCCACTTAGTGATGGGACAAGCCAGCTCTTTCTTGAGAGCCAGCTCCTATGCTCCAGTTCTTGAAAGAGTCGTTTAAAAGAGCCGACTTGAAAAGAGGGAGGGAGGAAATTTCTCAGACAACTGCTCTCAATACGACTCATGCTCTCAAAGGACCAATAAGAGGGGCAGATTTAGTCATGTGTCAACACCTACACATCCACAACACTGAAACTCCGTAACTCTGAAAGGTTTCATATTCATTTATAGATGGCATGGCGAAATTATCTCCATTTAAAGTTGTTAAAATCTGAAGAATGAGAAAGAGAGAAGAGGACAAAACTACAAAAGATATTTGAAGCTTTTAATGAAATGTGTATTGCAAATAGGAGGAATAGACAGTCGTGAGGTCGTGTTGAGTTTAAATGGCATGACATTTAGATTTAACAGACAGTGGAATAGAGAGAAGAAGGAGCTGCATTGTGCAAGTCTCGCCGAGTGGATGTGTAGGTGTTGACATGTGACTAAACCTGCCCCTCTTATTGGTCTTTTGAGAGTGCAAGTCCTATTGAGAGCATTCGTTCATTCACAAGTTGTCAATTTGATTCTCCACGACTCCAAAACATCATGACCAGTTGCAAAGAGTGATCAACTCACCGCCAAAAAATAAATAATGCCTAAAGTATAAGAGGTATTTAAAAATTAAAAGTCATAAAACTTGTTTGTATATGTACAGATATACATTAGTAGATATATAATAAGTTAGTTACAGTATATCTGAGAGATAACTTTTTTGGGGTAAAGTCTTATAAATCAGGGATTTTTTTCAGTGAAATGCAGTACACTGATATGTAAATAAATAATAATTCATTAAAATAATTATTATGTTAGATTATACATGCATAATGCCTTATATTTTCAGTGCCTCTAAAAAATAAAAACATAAAACACCACCTTTTGAATTTTACAACAACAAATCTTGTAAAAAAATTAAAACATTTTCTAACACCTCTAACCATTGTCATTCATAATCATCAGATTAACACCAGTGCAAATTACTTATATATACATTATGAACTTAATCTTTCAGTTTCGAATGTTACACACATAAAAGTGGTACTTACACTGGTACTTCACATGATAGAAAGTTGTTCATTCGAATAACATTTTGACAAGAATTTCTTTCCTTGAAAAAGGGCGGGGAGTATTTAAGTAAATAGAGTGACATGTTTTAGGACTTACCTGATATATACAGGTCAGTCTGGTCTGAACATTTCTCTATTTAAGCAAGCACAATCTTACTACCTCCTCTAACTAGTTACTGCAAAAAATCCATTGCTCTACCAGATCATGACTCCAAATTCATTGCTGACTGTAAGAAGTATGAACTCTCTGATCCCTGCTGGCATGGTGATATCCCAACTTCTAAGATGATGGTATTTTGAAGACTTCTTTTTCTACTTAGGCATTTCTCTGTGAATAACAAGAAAAACAATAATAATTTTTTTAAATATCAAAATTGTTGTTCTTGTGTTACACAAGATTACAGCTATTCTCAGGCTGTTTGTAGCTATAGCACTTGACCACAAAGGAATTTTTTTTATGTCAGGGGGTGTGTCAAATTACCATCATATTTGTGGTTTGTTTTACTAACACTTACACGATGTTCTGTGTTTACATGTAAAGATTTTATTTCAGAATTCAAGTGTTTCTATCAATGAACTCTTATTACAAGAATACTACGAGGGAGAATCAAATGAAAACTGCAATATATACATTTTTTTCCACTATTTTATTGCAGGAAGAGCGTTTGCTTGTACATTATGTTTCTACACAATCCCCTCCCAGTTCAATGCACTTATGCCATCAGATAGGAAGTGCTTCGATACCGCACTATTATAATCTATAGGTTGGGTAATAGAAGTTAGGGAAAAATAACTGCAGTTAGTTAAAGTGATTGTTGGCTACCAGAACAATATTTCTTTCAAAATGGATTGCTGAACACAGTCGCACCACAGTGGAACAAAACAATACTCCCATTGTGCATGAGCCATGTGATACATGTACCTGTATATAAGGGAAAATGAAAAAAATACCAAAAATAGGTTTTATTTCGCAGATTGTGGCGATTTTGGTTTTCTTTATGAAACTCCCATTATTTCTGGGCTTACATATGCCCGCAAATGGTACCTAACATCTTAATGTATGAAGATAATAGGCCTATAATCTTGACATCAGAATACATAATTTATATAAATTTAAGTATAATTTTTTTTATCTGTCCTATAAGACAACCCCGGATTTTCTGGGCCTTTTTTTTTATGATTCAACTATCATCTTATCTGTGGAAATATATGGTAGTTGAAAAATGTGATTTGGTCTTCATCATATTAATGATTTATGAACTCAAATAAAAATTCAACTCTTTGATTATGGCACAACGTTAAAGAACACTCCATTTTGTTCCCCTTTAACATTTCTCAATATGATGTGTAAAATTATTTAGCTTATTATGGGAAATCTACATTCTTACTTATTTCACAGTAAAAAAGTCATAATAGTTATTTATGAAACATGTGGTAAAAGAGAGATTATATTTTGTGAGACAGCATGTTTGCAAAACGAGCCCTTAACAGCGAATGTAGCAATCCTACAAGCAAAATAAAATCATTTTACCATGTGTATCATATGCTATTTTTAGACAAACATTAATGTTTTTGAACTAATAAAAATATGAGATTTATTCCAATGAATTTACATTCTATGGAGCCCTACTGAAGCATTGAGCTGCTCTACTATCAACTGCCACATACACACAAGCACATGCCCAGACAGAAGTTACTGATTTTCTTGTGCATGGCTGCCAACATAAGGAATGGAGTTGACAATGCTTTTCAACCACCAAGTATGATAATTTTTGTGACCACCGGGAGAAATTTTAATACTTAAAAAAGAATAACAAGTTTTAACATTTTCAATTTTTATCAAAATAAGTCAATTTGATAATCATATGCCACTTATTCTTAATTTAAAAAGTATTTCCGTGTGGCTGAAACCGTAGGTAACAATGTAGTGGCATAAAGATTTTATAGCACTAGGGATAATGTGCAACTTTGTGTCTTGTGTTAAAAGTTCTACTTTTCATTCAAGCTGCCTAAAAAATTCCTTTACCGCTATTCACTCTTTCTATCTTAATCTTTTATCTTTTATGCAGAATGCCTCACAAATCATTGACTACAATAAACTTTATGACTTACCATCTTTTATGCTGATGAATTCATATATTACAATTCAACAACTCATCTCAAAGCTTTTATTGCTTTGGTAAGGTTTTCTGCAAACCACAAATTTTTGAACTGCAGCAAGACAGTCCTATAACAGAAAACACATAACAATAAGCACATTAAAATTTGTCTTTAACCTTTTAACTGCTATAGTCATCACTATGTCAGCAGAAGATAATGTTTAAACCACTGTGTCTTTCAAGTGATACTTGTAACATAAGAATAACGATCTGCGCTTTTTAACATTAAGCACTGCTATATACTTAGATTGTAAAATTGTTTACTCTTTGTGGACACATTTAAACAAATTTTCCTCACGATCATGGCCACAGCTGTTAAAAGATAGGGCCATGGTAGTCATGTTTCCATTTAATGAAGGTGTGGTATAAAAATTAAACCACAGAAATGCATGTAATGTAATGAATATTTCCGTTTAAGACAGTGACAGTTAACTTTTGTAAATTAATTAAATTATACTTTGTACTTCAGAACTAATAACACAAGAACAAGACACGTTCCAATTAATATACTAACTTTCTTATTCAGTCTTCAAATTCTGCATGCTGAAATTGTTTTGTAGCTTTCTTTTAGTGACCGTAGGTTAGACTTTTGAGATTTGTTTTGTAAAAATTATGCACTATAAATCCTAAGAAACAATTAGATTGAGATTTTTTTTCATATTTTTGCATTTTGTTGCATGCCAAATCTACACCAGAACAGTAAATGTCAATTTGCAAAAATGGCATTGCATTAGTAACTCTTATGTAGATATGAAACTAAACTATCTATGGAAATTTAAATATTATATGCATCACATAGTAAATAGGTTAGGCTTGATAATTGAGTGATAAACGTGAGGGGACCCCAACAGTAAATCTTGGAGGAGGCCCCAGAATTCCTTAAATCAGCCCTGGTAACATAAATATGGAGAAGAGATTATACAGATAGCAGAATTTTAGGGGCCCACCCGAACACCCTTTACAGCAGAATAATAAATAAGTATAAAAAAACTGATGAAAGAAAAGTGGGTAAACTATTATACAAAATAAAAGAATAGATTGGTTAAGCACTGATACATGTGGCTTACTATTCTGCTGTTTGATCAGATTATAGTGTGACACCATTGCGTACACCTATTATAGATTGTTTTCTTAATGATTAACTAGTGCCTATTTCCTCAATTGCTCCCTCCTTCATTACACAGCTAATATTTGGACAATAAAGCAGTGGTAAAGTAGGTGGAAAACTAAGATACTTTTCAAAATCTAGAGGAACTATGTAAGGGGCCCCTGGTGAAATACTTTGTAATCAATGTGGGACCTATCAAGGATAAATGTATCCGAATTGTGAACAAATGAATATATTATTACATTATATTATCCATTCTTCTCTATACAAACTTCCTATAAAATCTTAAGATTATTTTTTATTTATTTTAATTTAAAAGTGTCATTTTTGGCTCATAAAATCTGGGAACCCTAAAGGTATCATCACATGCCATGATAGAATGTGGAAGGATATTCTGACTTCCTTTCCTCAGACACAGCACAACATAGTTCGCTGGTGGCCATACGCAGTGCTAGTCTATAAACACAAAGTTTCTAAAAAAATTTTTTGTGAAAGTCATGTATTTGAATTGGATTCTTGGACTGCACAGAAGCACTTTATACAAGACACCATTAATAAAATACTTAATTTATACAAAAAATTCAAGATATTTCAGTGGTTTCAAAATGTGACATTAGCAATGCATTTAAACCCTCAATGTGGCATAAAATTGGCATATTGGAATAAAATGAAGTTCTGAGATTTCAAAATATGAAATCATTTATCGAGCTATAATAAATATTAGTTTTGAAATCACACTATTTTGATTTAAGGATAAACTCTTCATGATTTTGTTCTGACTATATGATCAAAACACCCCATAGAAACTCTTCTGATTAGTTACCAAAACACGCGTTACTCTCACACTGGTTTCTCAGAGAAGTCAATAGCAGAATTATTGTCAAATAAGTAAACAAATAAACAAAGAAATAAACAAATAAATAAATAAAGCATAACCAAAGCTGAAGATATACAATAGCAAGTAATGTTTTGCTGAGGGTATTCGGTGTATACCAGCATATACCCTCGACCACACTACTGCCTAAATTCCTATAGTCTGTGTACGGTCAAGAACATGTCTTCCTCTCCATGCATTTTGTGTTAACACTGCTCTTCAAACATGCCAAGAGTGTATGCATGTGTGCATTCACACTTGTCCAAATGTTTATGACTGACTATTCTGTCTCGGTGTTAACTTTTACCTATATGCCTATATACGTACAGTCGGTCAAATAAAAAAACGTCGGGACTCGTATGCAGTTAAAATTAAAGTTTTAACGCATTAGTTCACAAGTTTCCTATAAAAACATAAAATACAGGTTATTCTCGGAACACATGAGGCCATGCGACAGGAGGGAAATAATGAACGAGGGAAAAAATTAACAACGCGGAAATTGCAACACACGATATTCAACTTAATGTATTGTCATAATTCATTTTGCTTTGTGTCATCGCGCCATATACAAATGCTAGCTTGAGAGAAAGTGCAATTAGGGCTGTAATTGACCTGCATTTTTCGGCCTCTGAAGCAGCGAGAAAGTTCCATATTTCTTAAAGAGTAGCTCAGAGGTGGGTACATCACTTTAATGCGACCTGAAGTTTTCATAGGAAACGTGGATCTGGCCGGCCGCGTATTTCAATGCTAGATTGGTTGCAGAAGCTGAACGTAAGTTATTGATTTTGCACTACAAGTACCGGTATTATAAAATAAAATTTTTAAAAAATGCTCCTTGAATAATCATATTCCTTGCAAATATATTAAATATTAATATTATAAGAATTTGCAACCAAGAATATGGCGGATGTGAGACATACAGCCACAGCCTTCTATACATGTTTGTTTTGGAACAAAACTGACTAAATAATCAAGAAAATACATGGAGAGACAAGAGGCAGGTGTGAACCTAACCTTAAGTCTTCCTGTACATGCGCATATGCTCGTTCGTGATACTTAATCAAATACCGCCCGTTTTTTATTTGACCGACTGTACGTAGTTACTGGTATTTCAAATGATTTAGCCCTACCTTTTGGCATTTGTCCATGACTCCAACATTTCAGCCTTCTTAGCTGCTTTTTTCAGAATGTTTGGTGGTAAGCTGGCAAGCCGAGCAACATTCAGACCATAGCTTTTAGTGGCTGATCCACTTGTTACTTTATATAGGAAAGTCAATACTTCAGGCGATTCTTCATCATCGACTGCAAGAAAAAAATAGTTATATAAAAAAAAAGCAATTGGGAGGCTGAATAAAAAGAAAAAAATTTACTCTTTTACATATATGAAGGTGGATGTTACACAAGTTTGCACGTACCGTAAAACTTCCTTTTTACACTTATCAAGGGACTGATGCAAGAAAGTGCAAATAGCAGGAAAGTGTAAATTACAGGAAGTGTAAAAGCTGTAATGCTTTATATTGCAAAATTTAATACTTGAAAATAAATGTAGGTACCTATGTACACTTAAATTACCTGTTTAAAATATGGTGCAAAAATAGTTGCACCAACTTTTTCCCATAAAGATGTATTGTAACATTAAGGTTTCAAGGTTAATGAATGAAACAACTAAGTACCATTAAAAAATTCATGTGCAACTTCCAGGTTAATTAGATTTAGGGATTTTAACAAATTTTTCATATATTTTCTTTCTATTACACATATTACATGAATAAATAATTGCTCTGACCATTCATTAGATTTAGATGGTATTCAAAGTTGAGACAGAGAGTCCAAGCTCTTTTGCCAAATGAACACATGTTCCGACACATGAATCAGTACAACACAGATGTAAATGGCAGGAAATACAATTGTTTAAAAGTTGGTAATGGCAGGAACGCTATGTATTGTCGGTATAGGATAAAAGATGGGACCAGCAGAAAATGATGTAAATGGCAGGAAAATGTAAAAGGCAGGAATGTAAAAAGGGGGTTTTACTGTATGTGCAGTGTGCTAATCCCATTTTAGATACACCATTATTCCATTCCATTAAGAGGTAAAAATTTAAAAATATCATACCTTCATCATGAACTATGAATGCCATATGGTAGTTCCGAGCGTTTCCTTTGTAGTGATTTTCTAATTCCATGACATGTGGAAAATGGGTCACGAACAATGTCAGGCACTGAATCTACAAAGAGACATTTTATAATCATATTCAAAATTCACACAAAATCTATGAAGAAGCATATTGATTTAAGAAAAATTCTACAACCATCTTCTGTTATTAAAGAAGAAGTCCTCATATATTTTAAATCATTCATATATTTAAATTGCTATATCATTTAGATTTCATGCTTTGAAATTTCAAACTAGGTCAGTAACATTTCCATAGACCTGATACTTTGTTTAAAATTTCCTTAAATGTTTTAGTCATATTGATGAATGTTTAATATTAACAAACTATCTGTTTCAGTTATTTTGTAAATTCACTATATAAACTTCCTATTTATTTGAAAATCAGTTTCAAATCTGAAAATTAATTATATCATAGTATACTGCAGTGATCAAAATGGGTAACCTAAATTATGTTTCAATAAACTCAGAATATTTATACTTACTAAAATCTGGAAACCAGTATTAGCAAATAATTGTACATGGAAAATATTCCACCAATTATACATGTTTATAAAATACAAATCTTTTCACAAAAATGCAACAAAACGAAAGCAATCATGCAACAATGTATATGGCGTAAATGTCTTTCAGTGAGGTTGACAATTAAAGGTAACCATAAGAGATTGGCATCTGGCACTTATAAAATGTGGTTAGCCCAGTTGGGACAGCATCAGCATGGAAAGCCAAAGATCAGGGAATCAAATCCCAGTGTCAAGAAGGAATTTTTCTTATATCTTATCACGTAATGTTAAACAGATCAGTGAAATATTTTTATCATAAACATATTTTTTATTTTTCCTTTGAAACCTACTAAAAATGACATCTGGATCCTTTCTCCAATTTGTTTCTATATTGTTACATATTCCTCTATAACCTACTTCTGTGACAAGATGATGTAATGTGGCAGCAGCAATTGCAGTTCCGTCAGAAGAACTAGTTCCACGCCCAAGTTCATCCATAAGAACCACTGATCGGTGAGTTGCCTTCTTAAGGATAACAGAAGTTTCCTCTAACTCCAGCATGAGAGTACTTCTTCCTCTGAACATTTCATCTCTTGCACCCATCCTAAGATTACAAAATATTGTATATCTATTAGTTCCAGAAAGTTATGAAACAAGGACTGGCAGTTAGTCAATAAAAAAGAATTTAAGGCCAAACTGGTATTTTATTACATGCAGCTTTATATACAAAAATTATTCAATCAATAAATATGTACACATAAATACATATAATAAAATTAAGAAACGTGTATTAACTGAATAACGAAAGATTTTTAGGGATTTTAAATTTTACAAATATTTAAAAGCCTGAGAAAACTTGTGCATGGTGACAATGTCTCTTTCTTAGCTTTATGTATTGAATAAATGCTTTTCTTGCATTGTATCAGACATTCACAACCATGATACAAGAGGCAAATATGCACTTAACCTTCCCCAATACAGACTTCAAATGACAGAAAAGATGCCCAGCTATATTGGAATAAAGCTATACAATGCATTACCAATACAAATAAAAAACAATGAAAATAGCAGGAAATTTAAATTACTTCTTCGAAGTTTCTTGATTGATAAGTCTTTTTATGATATTAATGAATATTTGAACTCTCAAATTTAATGAAACTCTACATGTGGTGCTAGATAATAAAAGATAATAAAATTTATAGGCATTAGCTCATATCATGTGTTTACTAACTTTCAACGATATATGGTGCGTGATAAATACATGTATGCTGTATGTATGTTGTATGCTGTATGTATGTTATATTGTTTACTGTTGCAGTTATATTGTTTACTGCTGCATGGTTTGAATGAATGTATGTATGATGTATATGTATTATATGTGTTATATATATGTATTATGTGTTGTATAACACTAATATGTAAACTGACAATGTATCTGAAATGTAAAGCAACATTATACAGAACAGCAATAAAATTGAATTGAATTGAATTGGTTACAAATGTGGCCATAAGAAAGCAAACACATGCTTCTGAAGGTTGCATTCTTATGCAGTAGGGAGAAGGAAGTCCAGTTGATCTTATAGTTAGTGGAGAGGGGAAAAAGGTTCCACAGGCTCTTGCCACTAAATAAATTCATTCATTTACCTATTCTGATGAATTCAGTGGATTAGAAAATGACATTACTGATAGTGATAGTGATACAGATGGTAGAAGTTATTTGCTATAATAACAAGAGCCTATATGATATACGCCTAAAGAAACAACTTGTATTACACACAATACATTAAAATATTTATCCTGGCAAGTACAAATAAACATACTGTTTTACTGTCTTATAAGTTATCTGCAGGCATTCATAATCAATTTGGTTGTAACAAGTATTTTCTATAGTCACAACATCTCAACCTGTTATGAACCTTTGTTACAATGGAAAATGAATGTATTTATAATTTGGTATAGTACCTTCTCAGCCTTTTTATCTATACATATACGGTAGAACTTGGTTAATGTGAAGCTGAAAGAATCTCTAAATGAACTGCATTATTCAACAATTCAAATTACATATGTGAATTTTTTTTAAATTGTGCAACATACGAAGGGATTGGGGAAAAAGTTCAAATTATTAATGACTTCAAATTTAAAATGTTTGAATTAGTGAAGTTCAACTGTACTGCATTATCAGAAAGAATAAAAATTGTGGTTGAACTGTAAGCTATCACAGGATGACTTACCGAGTGAATACTGAATCCAGTATGCTAATGGTGGCACTCTCTGCAGGGACATAGGAACCGATATGGGCCATTATGGTTATAAGAGCAACCTGTCGCATGTAGCAGGATTTTCCACCCATGTTTGGACCTGACAGAATTATGCAACACTGCTCCCTTGACTAAAATACAAAAAATGAAAACAAATATGTGTTAGTTCTCTCTAAGGACTACTTATAATTTATTACTATCATTAGAATTAGTTTCACTTACAAAGAAATGATTTGTACCTTCAAGTTTTTAAAATATTATCTTTAACACTTAGTATCAGATTATGGTACCTTATATTTCACTATGAGGAGTGGCTATAAAATAACTGGACTTGCTACTCTAAAATTACTTACCAGCATTGAGAAATTTACCCAACGGAAATCTTGTCTTCGTCTCGTTTCCAACACTTAATTAATGTAATTAATTCCACTATAAGTTGTAGGTAGTGCTGCAGATCGTATTCTAATAGATTGTTCATAAGCTTCGCAGCTTTTGTCTTCACTGAATCTATTATTACATACCTAACCGTACAGGATAAAAGAAAAGTTATAGGAAGCTAATTCCTGAGATTAAGATGGCTGTTCTAATAGTCTTGACATCCAGAGTGTTATATAGGCTATTGGTTCATCAGTGGTTTATCAGTGAGATGTTTTGGCACCATGTTTTGCACAAAATCTTCCCCACACAAAATCAGTTTAAATGTTTCTTTCTCAAAGTTAGACAATTCAGCAATTGCTTAAAAGCTCAGGCAACAATATTTTTAGGTGCTTTCAATGACTATTTTGACATCCTCAATTTTTTATGTGCATGGAAGCCTGAACGTGGATAATCTGTGACCTATTCACTTCCCTCTTTACGTTTCTTGAATCACTTGAAAATATGAATATGAAGAGAGGCATCACCACAGCCTTCACAAACTGTACATTTTCGTACTGGACTCTCCAACTTTCATCAGGATCTGATGCTCCATTTCATCACTGAACATGATTCCAACAGAGTACATGCACATGGTCTGCTCCTAACCAATGCTACTTTTGAAACCTAGATAATGAATAGGGAGTAGAACACAGGTCAATGCAATAGTCACTCCTTTACTGTGATATCAACAAAATACTCCACACTAAAATCAGTCTAGTTATTTTATAGCCACAACTCATGTATGAAGAAAAATAACAATATTATACCTAGAATAATTTAGAAAACAGCAAGAAATTAGATTATGTTACTAACAGAACATTTTAAATCAAGCAATAAATAAAATGTTTAAACAAATTAAGCTGATGTAAAACAAGTCTTAGGTGTTTTATACCAATTTGATTTGTTTGAAAATACAAGAAATTATACACCATTCAGCTAAGGAATGACAATGATGTAAACAAAGCGAAATACAGTGAGTCCCACGCAAGAGTTGGCCAATGACGCGGGTTTCTGCATCGCGGCAGGCACAACTCCAACTCCCGAGCGATCGGGTGAAATATCTACGCAAATAAAGCCGCGATCGGTGTAATGATTCAAGTTCTCACATTTACAGTTAAAATTACAATGAAAATTACCACGTACCTCATCACAAGAGATGTTGGAAATGTTCTCCACACAATACTGGCACCTTTTTGGGAAATTTTTTTTCACGCAAATAAGTTCAGCTTCCGAGATAGAGTTAATTTCTCTTGTGATATTGTCTTTTAAGTTCTTCTAATGTATGGGAAATTGACCTATACACTTCATTTTGCAAGTTTCCCCATAAATAATATTCACATACTGTTAGAAGAACTTAAAGACAATATCACATAGGCCTATCATAGGAGAAATAACTCCGTCTTGGAAGCTGAACTTACACACGTGAAAGAAAATTTCCTAAAAAGGTGCCAGTATTGTGTGGATGCAAGAGGAGAACATTTCCAACATCTCTTGTGATGAGGTACGTGGTTATTTGAATTGTAATTTTAACTGTGAATGTGAGAACCTGAATCATTACACCGAATGTGGCTTTATTTGCATAGATATTTTACCCGATCCCTCGGGAGTTTGAGCTGTGCCCGCCGCGACGCAGAAACCCGCGTCATTGGCCAACTCTTGCGTGGGACTCACTGTATTTCACTCCATCAATCATGTGGAATTTAACACGAAAAATGCAATAAATAGATACATACATAAGCTACATAAATGACATAATTATGCCATCTTTATAGTATGAGAAGCTCTTCTAATGTTGTGTGGTCTGCATTAACCAGAAACAGAAGCAGGAGCCATAACGTTACCAACTGTCATCTCTTTACGAAGACCATAGATGCTAGTTTCTGACACACTGGTGAACTCCAATGTCAATTTTAAAATTAAAAGTTAAACAAACTTTTCAGAAAATGTATTAAATACATTTAATATTAGGCTTTCAGTTTTTGCTTTGCTTTCAAATGGCTTACCTCTCTTATGTTTAACAACACGAAATGATGAAGCATGTTCTGCTATGACTCATCTTTATGCTTTAAAAAAATCTTCTAGTGTAAAAATATTAAGCCTATATTATATGATATTCTATTCTAGGAGGAGAAAAGCTAATTTGATAACCCAACATTATGAGTTATAACGTATAATTAATTGTTATGCAATAGTCACAATGTTAAATATAATTATATTGCATCCAAATTATAATTATAAAATATGTTAATATGAGCAGTTCCTTAACATGGAATTAAAATACATCTTCTATATTTAACACATAGAATGCAGCGAAGAAGACGGAAGTTGTGAAACGTTCAAGAGACAATTACACAAAATGGGAATTAAGAAAAGAAATCCTGTAATCATGTGGTTTTGTTTATATCCACTTCATTCTTTAGCTGGATGGTGTACAGATCTTCACCATACTTCAGTGACTAAAAAAATGAATGAATAATGTTTAAGTATTCCTAGATTTTACATCAGTATAATCGGACTCAAGTTAGTTTATGTATTTCTTTACCTTTAATGCAGTGTCATTTGCCACAAAGGTATCTTCACTTGAAAAAAGAAGTGGAATAATTGGATGTCTTCCATTAACAATATTAATCATTGTTTCTTCAGAATCAACTAGAGTAGGTCTGAAAACATAAAAGTAATGTTTAGATTCCAACCCTTGGGGTCAAATAAAAAAAAAACAAGCACTTCTACCAGGAACTGAACCCAGGCTGGTAGGCAAGCATGCTGCCAACTGTGCTGTGACAGCACACACATCAAGAACTAGATCTTTTGTTTTGTTTCTATATAGTTATTTTACGATGAAGATGTGCTACAACTTAGGTCTGTGACTGTCGCCGCTGTGCTGGAATTTTGTCCAGCAGGAGTTCTTTTACATGCCTGTAAATCTAGATGTGGACCTGTCACATCAAGAACTACAGCTAAGTATTTTTATGGATTGTGATATTTTATCATCTCATGCTCAAATGAATCTAATAAAACCGAACTTAATGCACTTTACATACTTTATATGAACATTTGTTGAACGGTGTTATTTAAAATTGGGATCCTGGTATTCAGACCCCACAAATTTTCATGAACATTTTGTCATACAATTATATGAAAGGTTATACATTGCTAAGCATACAAGAAGAGAAAGGCTCCTACATAACAGTTTTCTCTATAAAGCATGAAAATTCTAGAACCTATGCTTAGGGTAAAGAAGGTTATGCAAATATTTTACAATACATCAAACTAGATATTTAAGAACAGCTTAGGACTGGATCTTACCTGCAATAACCTTCCTGCTTTGCTACTTGTGCAAAAGATAAGAGAACATCAATTGTGGCCAAGTTCTTTACTGCCTTCTTGTGATGAAAATAATGTTGATTGAAATCAGACACAAAACACAACCAAGCAGAACGACACTCAGCTTCTAACTGTTCTCTGAAGCAATTTAAACGTCGTACAAAGGATTCAATATCTGGTGATCTATAACGAGTCACATGTTTTGTTCTGCAATGGAATGAAAAAAAACATTCTTGAATAAATTCCTACTTTCAAATTTGTTGTTCTCAAACAAAGAAAGAGCAAAGAAATTTCCTAAAGTATAGCAGCAACCATTACGGCCACCCTAAAGGAATTTATATTCAAACTTTGGCCTGCTCCAAGTCCAGACCTTAAATCTTTGTGTGTATCTTTCAGTATGTAGGCCTACCTATGGTATGGGTAGAGAAAGTAAAAATATTTTGAGGTTGGTGCTTAAACGTTTCAGTTTTACTGTTTTGCTTTCAACAAAACTAGCATTTGGAAACTGCCTTCACTAGCATTCCATCAGTATACATGTATTTTCCTTTTAATATACTGGAATACGCTTTATATTAACAAACAATTTTAGGGGCTGTCTAATCTCATTTTACTTACCCTGACCATAGCCAGACCACAGCCAAACCATGACTTTGCCAGTTTTGGCACTTCCAGACTAAAGAAACTAAAACCATCAAACCCTCGGGTATAATAATTATGTCCCAAAAAATTTCCGCTGATACTCTACATAACTGGGAAGCTTTGCTTTGTTAATAAGAAAGTACTCACAGTGGTTTATGATTAACGCTACGGGGGGGGGGGGGGGGGGGACTTGGTGGGGGAGCTTAGAACTATTTCACTTGGATTTACGGAAGTTCCAATACTTAATGATTTAAACGCCATGTTCTTACTATTAATTGTTTTTTTTTTCTTTTATTTTTTGTGATTTTGTTGAAAATTAATATAATGATTTTGAACAATATCTACACAATATCTGCCAGTATTGTAACCATAATTTTCATATTAAACATATTTATAGAAATAGTTTGATGGGTGGGCTAAATGCTTTGTTGAAACACTCAAATTCAAGAATTACTTTGCAAGCACACTGATCTTGTACATTTTTGCTAGCAGCAGAATCTACATTGTGGTTATATGGTAGGAAGCGATGGGTCATAGATCCCTTATCCCCATGACTGAAGTAATACTGTAAGTAGTAAAAGAATTACTTTAGGAAAAAAAAAGATTGTACTTGAAACCTACAACCAAAATTCTTACCTGAAATCTACAACTTAAATAAGCTATATCCTACTACTATACATACATGGGAAGTAACACTTACTCATTAACTTTATTCCACGAGTTTGGAACAGATTTTTTTCGACTTATATTTACTTCTATGAGAAACTCTTCACCTCCTACAGTCACATAGTCGAATTTCAACAATCCCAAATATTGAGAAATCTGAGGTTTCATATCATCCAGCTTCTTTAAAACCTCTGAAATCTCTGTTTGTTTATTTAGTATAGAGGGAAAGGTTGAATAGTCATTAAGTAAATGTCTCCACTTTGGCTTCTCTCCATCCCTAAAAAAGAAATTACAAAACATTAAGGATTGTATCTATATTTGTATCTGGTTTCCTATAACCCCTATGTTGGGGCGAAGGGCCTCGAAGTGGAGGTTTCTGTTACCTATGTGAATTTTGTTATGCTTATTTTCCAAGAGAGGGCAGAGGGACAGGTGGTAAGCCCATCGCATTTCAACCCCCCTCCGGAAACTAAGGTATTACTTGGACATGAAAGGGCCAAGAAATTTTGTTCAGAGGCACTAATTTAGGCTTGGGGTTCTTTATGTGTCGTAAATCTACGACATGGGCCCACCAGCTTAAAGTCCCTCCCAGAGGACTCTGTGCCCAGGATTTTTACGTCCTGAAAAATCAATCGACCACGACCAACTTTGATCCAGCAACCTTCAGATCTAGAGACAGGCACGCTACTTCTAGACCACCGCGGCCGACCATTAAAAGTGATAAGGGGTGAAATATTCACCATTTTTGGTCAAGATTACCATTATTTGTTTTATGTATGAAAAAATACTATGTGCCTTAATGTACATATTGGATAAGTTTCAGTGCCCTCAGGCTCTTTTAAATCTCTGAAATTATGTGAATTAAAAAGGTTATACATTCATTAATGTTTAAATCTTAGCAATGAAAATAAATAATTTTTCACAAAATTAAAGTGTCTTCAGAATATCATCCCTAAGAAAAGAAAAGTAATATTCAAATTTGTTTAAAAAAAATAGTAACTTATAAGGATGGGTACTTCTAATGAGGCTGCATATATATACATTATTCATTTAAGTATCATGCAAAGGTTTAAAGTCATTTTCCTATACTTTTATTAAATGCCAGAATGGTACTTTATGAGACTGTGTGTTGGACAGGAAAATGTCTGTCTGTGTGTCCGTAACTGTATAGACAGTAACATAAATTCAAATAATATATTTTTTACTTCAGGTCAAAAGCTGAACTTGAATTACAAGAGATTACTTTCTAACTATAAAAAACTGTCACAGAGTTTGAAAAACATGGTATACTTTCTTTTACAATCTCTATATATATAAAAGGCTTTGTCCTGACTGACTGAATGAATGACTGACTGACTGATTGACTGAATGACAGGAATCAATGTACAGCCTAAACTATAACAGGTAGAGACTTGGAATTTTGACAGTACCTTCGTTTCATAATGTAGGTGCTCACTAAGAAAGGATTTTGAAAAATTCTGATTCTAAATGCCAAAAATTAAATGTTTTTGAAAATACTTAATCCCTTTTTACATAGAATTATCAATTCCAAATCACAGAATATATTGTTGCCAAATGGTATCAGGTGGGCTTGGAAAAAACAATTGAAATGCACTTTTGACAAATAAGAGAAGTTATCAAAATAATTCATGTTATAAATAAATATTACAGAATGAAATCCACTAAAATAATGGAATCACATAACTTTCTCTACCCTGGACATAGAGAAAACAAAACGAGGTATGGTAATGTGTATATTATTATATTATATCGCAGGTTTTTGGGAGAGAAAAGTATGAAAGTGATAATGCTTTATGGTAACATAAGAGTGGGAAATTTCCCGCCTCGATATTACAATTTTATGTTACAGGAATTTCTGTTTCTTCTTATTTAAACCTCTACCAGGCTTGCTGTGCACTGTACAAGCGATGGGATGCAACATTCTAGATCCTCTATGAGCCATAAAAAACTATATCAAGCGTTTTCTGAGGGAATAGTTTGAGTGTAATAAGTCGTTCTTCCTATTTCAAATTATAAATGCCTATATAAGGACCTAGAATTTAAAATTGAAAATCCTTCATAAGCTAATTTCCAATTACAAAATACAAAACCCGGGCGACGCCGGGTCTTTTAAGCTAGTAATCATATAAATTAGCACAACCAGCCAAAAATAAAGGAACATAGAAGGAGTAAAACAATAATTATAATTATTATTTTTGTTTACTGATATGAGGAAAACTGTTAAGTTTTACAGAGTATCAAGCTATTAGAAACTGAGTTTCTGGGACTCAAATGTTTTCTAAAATCAAACAATACATACTTCACAGCTGCAGCTTGTTGATTTATGTTCTGCAGGAAAGGATCCACATCTAGCAGTAAGTCTATTGTTTCTTTAAACAATTCTTGCAAGAATGGACTTCTCAAATCTTCATTTACTAATGGAAACAACTTCTGAAAATCTGAGCGTAGTTTCTTCAGAGTTCTTAATATTGTATATAATGATGCTGGTCCACACTGCAAAAATTGTTAACATTTTCTCATCCAGCTGGAACACAAGGTAGACCTTATTCTTAAGGTAACAATAATCAAAACTACCTTAATAAGAAGGATAATTGAAGGAGTACTTACTAAAATGGAGTATAGATTTCTTTAAAACATCCATATCGGTCCCAAATTTCCACTGAGTCAAATATAATAAAAAGATGTGATTAATATTATTACAAAATTAGTGGATACACTTTAAAAAATGATGGAAAACAAGCATGGTATTGGTAAAGTAAACATTGTAAGAATCGAGGATGATTACGTAAAAAGAAAGGTATATGAGGCATGGTGCATAATCGGAAACCAGGGGGTGTGTTTGTATAGGTATGATGGTGATAGAGGGGACGAATGGCTGGATGTAATGAGGAGACTGAGAAGGGAAATTCCAGTGGTAAAAATTCCCCGGCCGCCTGCGAAATGCATAGAGGAGGAAATGTTTGACATTCCAAAGGACTGGAAAAAATATATTTTAGAAACAATGTTTTTATCGATGGCTACTGTGACGAAAATCGATCTTCTTCATGATCAGTACTGTGTGAGGAGTCACCTGTGGAAGACTCGAGGGCAGAGTCGAAACGTTTTATTTTTTTAACATGTATCCACTGATTTTGTAATAATTTTAATCACATCTTTTTATTATAGATTTCTTTATTTATCTGAATAATTATTGTCTTTGCAGTATACAAACTTTGAAAATGATTCACTAATTTACTAATAGGAAAATCTTATGATATGAAGGAGAAGGATATACATATATTAGTATGGATTTCAAAACTATTTTTTAAATTGTTGGTAAACTATGATTTAAAAAAAGATAAAAATAATTATATTTAAGAGCTGACTTTGTCATCCTTTTATTTAATTGGCAACATATGAGCCTCTAAATAACACAACTGTTTATGTGTCTTGTGAAAAAAATACAAACAAAAACAACAACAGAATATGTGATGAATGACCCAAGAATGAACAACATAAATCTCTCTATGCTGCCAAAGGAATATACTGTTTTAAGGTTTTATTCAATATACTTTTATAATAATTAAGGAATCGTGCACAATGTGCATTATCTTAACCTAAGACTTAACCTACTGACAAACACCCAGTCCTGAACCTGGGAAAGGGATTTTTCACTACTGAAAAATCCCCGACCCGGCCGGGAATTGAACCCAGGCCGCCGGAGTGGAAGGCAGGCGCGCTACCGACTCACCCACGGCGACGGACTTCAATATACTTTTAACACTACTCAGTTTGAAGTACATTAGACTAACCTATATTTTCTATAGAGGTAGGGGAGATTATTTACTTACCCTCTGATGGATACAGGTTGTTAAGCCTCGGTCAATATCGGGCATTCCTGCTAACATTTCTTCCAATTCATTTATTACTTTTGAATTTGAATTCAGGAGGTCTGTAACAGCGTCTTCCCGAGACTGCAATGCATCCGGATCTCTTAAAGGTTGAGACAACCATTCGTGTAACAGTCTGTTAAAAAAGAAATATAAACATGGTATTAGAACAATGCATAACCACAAGGACTCTCAAGGTAACCTAAGTTTTATCCCTTGTATTACACTGTCCATGTGGCAATCCTCTAATAAGGGAAGTTTCTATTAATGAACGATTGCCATTTGCAAACAGAAGTGTCAACCATATATCAAGAAATATAGAATTTGCTGAGTACCCTGCTAATAAGAGAATGAAAAAGAAATTGTGAACACTAACACTTAGGCTACTATTTCAAGCCATATTACCATACACATTTCTTAATGTACATCCTACAGGGGCATATTTCAACTCTTATTGTGAAATCCAACAAATTTTGCAATCTTTTGTAGATATAATTAATTTAATAGTGAAATTGTAAGATCTATATACCTAAATATAGGTAAGGAAATCTGTTTTGTAAAATTTCACATTTATTGCTGTTACCACAAAATACGATCCCTATCAATATGGTCCCATATTTTCAAAGAAATAAAAATTTGCCATAAATTATGTCCATTCCTCACATTTAATCGTCAGAAGTCACTGATACCAAATACTGTAGCCATTTTGAGTTACAAACCTACTACTTACTACATTGATGGAAGGATGCTTTATAGATAGGTAGAACTCACTAATTAATATCATGACCCATTTCCAAATAACTAATACTTCTATTTTCACTAAGTCCATATGTACAGTAATTTATTCAAACTTTAAAATGAATGTAGCAGAATTTTAATAAGATATGCCTTTTTTTATTTTAACAGTGTCTTTTACATGGCAATTAAATCTTCCCCTTACCTGGATCCAAATTTTGTTTTAGTGTGGTCAAGAGCCCAAATAAGACTTCCTTTATTGGTTCCCAAACCACTCTGAAAGATTTCCAAGTTCCTAAGAACATTTGCATCCATTTGCAGATACCTTGAATTGCTTGTGAAATTTCTCAAACTGAAAATCAAACAAACTGTGATTAATGCATTGTATATTAACAATACCATATTTTGAATATGATGATACTTTTCCAGAAAATAAGAATATGTATCTTATCTTGAATTAGTTAGAAATTTTCCTAATGAAATCAATGAAAGCTTGCAAAGTCTGGGACCTGAAACTCAAAATCCCACAAATGTAAGAAAATTAAGGAAAGCAATGTGAGAACAGTATGTAAAATGGAAGAACCTTCCAAACAAGGGACAGGGTGTCTCTATTTTCTCTGATTGGAAAAAAATGCAATTCGTGGATTTCGACCAAAAAAAGGACTCTCATCACCACAGTGGGCAAATGCCTTTAAAATGAATTAAAACCTGTCTGTTCGAAGTGTCCCAGGCAGAATTCAGACCAGACATTGCAATGAGATAGAAACTCTTTCACATGATCTTGGCTACTGTCGTCAAGAGGAGTTTCTTAAAATTAATCACCACAATAAAGTTAGAAACAGAATTGCTAACTGTTTTTGAGAAACCCACAAGTATGAAGTCTTTGAAGAGGTTCACTGCATCTTCAGCACTGGGTCTACAAAAAGAGTCAATGAGAGACCAAACAACAAACGATATGTCATCGACCCAACAGTAAGATATGAGAAAGGAGATAAGCAAGCTGCAGAGGTGAATAGAGAAAAACAACACTATGAAATTTTCAGTGGGTATCTTCAGAAGCTTTAAATTCTACACAGATATTCTGGTGGACATTTCTTTGCAAATCTTGCGTGATTCATTAACGATACTCCACAACCATTAGTAGTCAGTAATTGCTTTCAATAAACTTTTTAATAATGTTATTGCTGCCTCTTTTCAAGAGATTTTTTTATTTTTTCTAATATCTTTTAATTTTCAATTAATCTGATTAGTTCATCCTTCTCAATTGTTATGCATATATGTAATTTATTGTAAGAATGTATACATAAAATTGTCTTTAATAGACTGATTTTGATAGGCTGTATCTTTTGGTACTAACAGGGCAGCTACATTCCTTAATCTCTCTCTCTCTATTTTATTATTTTGATTATTATTATTATTATTATTATTACTGTTATTATTATTACTACTACTATTATCATTATTTTAAGTGTTCAAGAAAACATGTTTGTGTGAGTGCACTGGAAATGCTATTATGTGCAATAAGTCTGAATAAATATTTTTTCAGGGGGAATAAATACATATTAATTTTCTTTAAAAATCTTTAATTAATTATACATTTTTTCCTCAAACTAAAAAATTGGGACTTAATGACTTGGGATTTAAAAAAATTATGGGGAATTTGTTACACTTGCCCTGTTGCAAAAGATACCAGTGGTCAAACAAATTTACCGTAAGTCATAAAACTCTTATATAATTATTATATTAACAACACACATACTCCTTAATTCAGGAGATATCAGACCAGGGTAGTGCCAGACTATTGAACAGTTATTCTAACTAGGAGGACTATTGGTATATCCTACTTAAAAAGACCAGAAACCTCAATTTGATGGGTTGTAAGATTACTGCCTCTAATTGAATCCACATCCCTTATAATATGGTGCCATAGATTAGAGGAAATCATCCATATCACATGGAGTTGAAATCAGAAAATAATGTGGTGGTGGTGGTGGTGGTGATGGTGGTGGTGGTGGTGGTGATGATGATGATGATGATGATGATGATGATGATAATTATAATAATAAATTTAAAACAAAAATGATAATGATATAACAACAACAATAATAATAATAATAATAATAATAATAATAATATAGAGCATAAATTTGTTGCAATAAAATAATCTATGTTATTTATTATTATTCCACTATTATGAAGATAGCGGAATTAACACAATGAAGTGATAAGAATAGTGAAGACCAAATAATAAGCTGGGAATATGTTCATAGGTTAAACACAGTAATAAATATCTATATTAATAAAAGGAAGTGTCTGTCCTCCGTCTGTCCGCGATGCCCAGCGAAATCTACTCAAAGCAGAGATCTGAAATTTTATACATAGGCGGACTAAAGGGTCGGAATGTGCACCTCGAAGCCGGAATTTTAATTTTCACTTTCGTTTGTGAGTTATGAGTAAAAAACTGGCAGAAAACGTGCATTTTTTTGCGTTTTAGAAGCATCAGTTTCAGTAATAAATTTCAATATCAAATCACTTACAGATGGCTTTGGCTATTTTTGTCATCATACCTCATACCTTGGAAATAAAAGCAACGCGATCGCTTGATTTTGTTAGTCCATCCTAGACGATTCATTTGTTTAGAGTGTCAAGGCCCACAGACATATGACATTTTCAACCTACACGGAAGAAGGATAATCAACCCTAAATATGGTCAAACATTGTTCGATTTGAACGAAACTCACTATACAGGGGTTTTCTGGGCCAAGGAACTCGAATCTGAGGTCGCTTTTACCAGGGGACGCTACCTAATCGTGGAATGCACTCCACGTGATTTAGGTGTTAATAATTATAATTTGAAATAATTATCGCGGGGGAAGCCGCGGGCACATGCTGTTTGTCTGTCTGTCCACGATGCCCATCGAAATCTACTGAACGCAGAGATCTGAAATTTTAAACATAGATTCACTGAAAGGTGAATTTTCAATTTTAGCTTTCGATCGCGAGTTATGAGTGAAAAACTGGCAGAAAACGTGATTTTAGCACTGTCGAAGCATCAGATTTCAGTAATACATTTCAATGTCAAATCAATTGCAGTTGGCTTTGGCTATTTTTGTCATACCGTGGAAATAAAAGCATCCCGATCGCTTGAATGTTGTAAGCCCACGCTGGTCGATTCATTTGTTTAGAATGTCAAGGCCCGTAGACATATGAAATTTTCAACCTACACGGAAGAGGGATAATCAACATAGACCTAAATATGGTTAAACATCTTTCGATTTGGCCGAAACTCACTATATAGGGATTTTCTGGGCCAAGGAACTCGAATCTGAGATCGCTTTTACCAGGCGACGCTATCTAATCGTGGTATATAATTCACGTGATTTAGGTGTTAATAAATATAATGATTTAACTATTATGCTCTTAATTTTTAATTCTTGAAATAATTATCGCGGGCGATCGCTTGATTTTGTAAGTCCATCCTGGACGATTCATTTGTTTAGAATATCAAGGCCCGAAGACATATGAAATTTTCAACCTACACGGAAGAGGGATAATCAATATAGGCCTAAATATGGTCAAACATTGTTCGATTTGGACGAAACTCACTGTACAGGGGTATTCTGGGCCAAGGAACTCGAATCTGAGGTCGCTTTTACCAGGCGAGGCTATCTAATCGTGGTATGTAGTCCACGTGATTTAGGTGTTAATAAATATAATGATTTAACTATTATGCTCTTAATTTTTAATTTTTGAAATAATTATCGCGGGCGAAGCCGTGGGCACATGCTAGTGTATAATATAATTACACCAGGTATCAACAAGGTACATAGTATTGCTAACTGTGATGGGGCATGCCAATTGAAGCCATTTGGATGAAATAAAAATAAAAATAATAATAATAATAACAATAGCAATAACATTATTATTAATAATAATAATAATAATACTATGCATCTCGAACAACCTACAATACCCATAGAGCTTACCCCCATAGCAGCGAGCCAAGACCTCTGTTAGCTGCCTTGTCTGAATGTGCTTCTAAGGAAAATCCTAAGATTACCGAAAGATGACAGACCGAAAAGGCGCATGACATGGATGTTAGAAATGAATAAATCAATTATGCACTCCTATTATCTGACCATTAAACTAAAAACACAGAACTACTGTCAAGAAGTGTTACGCACTTCAAGATCTCTTACTCTGATTTGGATATCAATGAACGAGTAATGGGTCAGAAGAGATCCATACTAACCAATCAACCGCTGACATTACAGAAACTACAACAACTTAGCTTTACTTCTCAATGAAGCTGAAAATGCTTCCAATAATCAGTATATATGCATCTAATATGGAGGTTTAGTATTAATGCACCTTCCAAGTAAAATTGGAAATGTACACAATTTCTTTTATCATCTTCTCAAAAAAAATTGTATGGTAATATTTTTATCATGAAAGATGGATTTAAAACATAAAGCAAGCTTTAAGAAGAAATAGATTCTAACACACGATTCAAGTACACTTACCCTTTTGGTGTTAAAGCTCGATCTAGTCCGAACTGTGTGAGGTGATGAAGTAACACAGATAAACATGCAACAACTGCGGGAGGCAGATCAGCCATACTCTGAAAATTCTGTGAACTGCTCTCAATGTCATTTTGTTCACTGAAAAAACTGGACACACGGACCAATGCAGTTGTGAAATTGAATAAATCATCAGGTAATCTTTCCAAACTAGCAGAGCTAAAACAAACAGAGAAGAGAATATTTGGAATGTGTTGTTTTTTATTTTCCATCACTTACTAGTAAATTTATGGAACATGTATTGAAAGCACCTGAATAAGAGTAAAACTATTTTGCGAATTTCTTCAGCCCACAGCTATCTCACAGAGAAAAACTTTCAGGCATGGCCTTAGCATGTTGACTGAGGGAATAAGTGTTTCTCTTTTCCTTTCTGATCTTTATTGTTTATTGCAAAGAGACAGCCATACAGCAGCTTGTAAAAGGAGATCAGAAGAACATTTGTGAATGTAAACTAATTCATTATTGAAATTGTGACCAATTATTTGATATGTAAGGTGAAAACTAATTATCCAATAGACAATGTCAAACATCGTGAGTGAAATATTTTTAAACTATCTTAGATTCTTGTCACTAATTGAACTTCAGTGAAAATGAGACAGTAATTTAAACAATAATCATTAAAATCTGTGAGACTTGGGGGGGGCTGCACCACTGCTCCTTATGCTCTATTTTTGTATCTACATCCTTTGGCTGGAGGATTACCAAAGGGCATTTCAAGATAATTAAACACTTCTTCTTAAAATAAATGAAAGAATAATGTAGTCTATTAAGGCATGGCTCCAGGGTAATTGAACCTGTTCACCTGTAGTTGATTCTCAAGTATTTTTATGCAAAAAAATTACTTATAATAGTTAATACTTCTAACAATAATAATAATAATAATAATAACACTAATAACTATCTAGACTGTATCGCTGAAAACAATGTCTGAGACTAAGTGCATGCCAAAACATTTGTTGTACTGTCTTTCAAAGAACTACACACCATACGAAGTGCAAATACTTGTCAGTGGTGCTATGACCCTTGACCTCCTTCAGAATAATTGCTCAATCATTTCCTTCCAAAGCCCCTGTCTTCATCTCTTTATTCTGATCTCACAAGATCAGCCTGAACATCTTCTAACCACTGTAGTTTAGGTCTAGGGAATCGGTTAATGTCCAGCCACTTCAGCCTTCAAATTTTAATATCGGTAACAACATTAGTTTTAAAACCACCTTTACTATAGTAAACATTACACTTACCTGTATTTTAATATGCATTCTGTTTCTTGAGATAAAGTAGTCGGAGCTAATATTTCAGCTGGTTGTAAGTGCTCAAGTCTACGTTCCAATTCTTCTCGACAAAACCCATCATCAAACACATCATAGACAGTTTCACCTGTACTTGGATCGAAAGCCTAAAATAAGGAAATTTTAAAAGGCAATAAAATCATTTGTTGAATTCTGTGAATAAACATTCAGTGTCATCTTGGAAACCATCTCTGAAATGAATTATTCATACCTATGCACAGTGGACTGGGAGGACTTCAAATTTCGAACATGATGATTTTATAATACTATAACATGATCATAACATGATTTGTAAAAATCTGATAAAAAATTGAGATTCTTTATTTTTTTCAATTCCTTAAAAAAAAAAAATTAGATCAAATGTAACATCTTGTAAATGAAATAGTGACAGATATTACGGTTCTAATGTGTTGCGATCACAGGAACTACTATTAATTCAGAATGAAAACTATAATTTAATAAACTACTTTTCTAGACAATAACTACTCACCACAATACCAATGAGTGTAGTTTTTTGTTGACTGCTGGTTATTTCCAAATTTTCAGTCACACACATTATATAACTTGGAACATTTCTTCCTTGTACAAATTCTCCTTGATATATGGGATCAACATGTGCTGAATATTAAGGAAAATCATTGCAAGACAGAGTAAAAATTATTTTCTATTGCATAACATTTGAGGAGCATCGTTTCAAAACGTATTAAATGCACTTTTGGTCAAAATACAGTTTGATACGATTTTGCCATATTTCATAAGCGCTCTTTAACACTATGAACTCAGAATGGAACAATTCATGTTATATCCCGTGTTAATTCACTGTCAAAGTTGAAGAATCGGATCAAATCGTATTATGTGCACGGGAATGAACGGTTCAAAACGTATTATGTACAACTTAATTTTTACACCGGGCATTCAACCCACGTTTCGGCTGATATTTCGCAATAATTTGTATGCTGATTCGTCCGTAAGTTTAGATGTTGTATGTTATTTCATTGTATCATCATGTAAGGAAGTGAAGCTGTTCCGAAAAGATTGAAAGGAAGCAGAAAACGAACCAAGACTGGGATAACCAAACTACAGCGCGAAGTGAAAGCAAGGTAAGCGACATTTTGGTTTTTGATCAACATTATGACAGTATTTTTATATTGTACTTTTTAATGTGCTAATGGAGGTATGAGAAATAGTGCAACGATCAAAAAATTACATTTTAAAGGTCATAATATTCTTGTTCAAGGCATTTTATTCTTGTGCTCGCATGGCATTTCAGATTCAGTGTGAAGCCGGTATTTAAAAAAAAGAATCATCTACTGGCAGATCTGGCAGCACACAAAATTCGTTTTAAAACCTTCCACAAATTAATGAGCGAGCGTCCAGCAGATAGAAGAAGTTTCTGCTTTGATTTGCAACAGGTTTGCAATTGTGTTTAGCAGCAATTATCAATTGGCGAAGCTTACTATTTCCGCCAAATATCGTTTTATGCACTGTGTGTCACAGATATCAGTAAAGGATTGCAACATTCTTTAAATAGAACGAGACTGAAGGTGGCAGAGAGACGATCAAGGTAGCATCGGGTGTGATCTCTTATTTGGAAAAAGTTCATTCACGACTTCGCTGATGGCTGCAGAGGTCAAAATAAAAACATATAGCCTATGTAATTCATGCTTTTGTTAATTGGTCATTTTCTTCCGGGAATAGAATATTATATAATGTAGGCTCAATATTTTTACACTGGGTGACTAGTTTTAAGCATAAAGAAGAGAATTAGCAGAACATGCTTCACCATTTCGTGTTGTGGCCATTTCTAAAATGTCAGAAAGGAGGACACATTTCTTCGGTAATCTAGCATAGTATAAAACTTCGGGCATGGACGGCTGGACAGCAGATATTACATGGTATAACCCTGACTAATTTTACTTAATAACTGCATTTATATAAAATAAATGATAGTACGCTATCGTCGTATGGACAAACGTGCCATCCTTAGGAATAGATTCAGGTTTTTTCCGCCGCACCAACCTTAGGATTGGCAGGAACATACGGGAAAATACAAATTTTATTAATATGCTTTACCGATCCAACAGAGTCCCGAAAAGGGGGACAAATCAACGCCGGCATAAAGCCGCGCCGGATGGAGGACTGCTTAGCAAAAAGCCTTATAGTCCGGCCAAAAGTCGGACGTCTGGCCACCCTGAAAACGTAACAGAGGTAAGGGATCTAAATGTGAAGATAACTGTAGGCCTAATTTTAAACGCGTTTAATACGTTTTGTGAAAAGTTCGCTCAACTTTCAGTCCATAAAATTGACATGAGAGTTCACGGGAGTGTCAGAAATTAGCACATTCAGAATTCTTAAAGAGGTGAGGAAAGTGTTGGATGTACAATGTGTTTGTATAGCGTGTTTGTGAAACCAGCAATTCGCAAAATTGTATGCGTCAGGAAAGATAATGTCAATAAATAAATAAATAAATAAATAAGGATGCTGAAACAGAATGAAAGCTTAGTATTGAAGCCAATAGATGTCAGGGTGAACGAAACCTATCGAATGAGGACTAGGGACTGAGCGCCCAAGAAATCGCGCCCGGGAAGCCGCTGCTCACGTGTTTGGGGTAGTAAAATATCTCCGAAAATGCTCCTACATTATGACTCCAGAAAAATATAGAGAACATTAAAAGCTTGTGGGAGAAGTAAGATCACCTGGAGATGATTGGGTCATAAGAGATTATAAAATGCTCCACAAATAGTTCAATAAATTGGATGGAATAAAGGAGATGAAGAGAGTAATTTTGAAGAAAAAACTATGAATCGTCACATTAATGATGGAGCCAATGTATAGTTGTCATTGCCCTTCAAAACAATTCACAAAATTACTGAAACGAGGGACAAGTATGGAGAAGGTGTCTGAACCTCCTGTAGCTGACAAAATGAGTGCTTTGTCAGATGCAGAAAAAAGGCATAGATGAACTTCTGAAAGCAAAATTTGGTGATAACTAAAGAGAGGTTGACAGTTTGGAAATGTATAATGTAGCTCTAAATTTTGATGCAGCACCACAAAATGGCGATCCTGAGGATTTAGACTATCTGCACGAGGAAACGGGACTTGAAAGACTGTGATGTTGGAATTGCTCTGTTGTAAAATTCAAGTTGTTTCTTCTATGCGCATGTAAAGTGCGTAAATTTTATCTTCAAAGTGTGTGCACTTATTGTGTTTACAAGTGATTAATGTTAGCAGTGTTATTACCGTATTTTACGGACCATAAGACACACTTTTTTACCTTGAAAACAGAGCCATCAAAGTTGGCTGCGTTTAATGGTCCGAAGTACACTAAAAAAAATTAAAATTATGGTAAATACTGCCGGTAATACCATAGTTACAAAAAGGGTGTTATAAACGTTTAGTTACAAATTTTGTGACAGACTGTACGTAAGTGAACTTATTACAATCGTAAAATGAGGGTAGGTGGAAGTCAGGTTTACAATACGAAAAGAAGGGAATGTTGAGTTCTTTTATATGAAAGGAGTTTTTCTCCACCAGGTGGATTAAATAAAAGCAATTGACCTCTAAACAGTCCTAGTCCCATTACACTTACTTTATGCTGAAAATTCGTTTCAATTGTTAAAATTTACGCCATGCATCTGTACAGAAGAAATTTTTGTACAACGCAGGTTTTAAGTTAGAAATGATTAGCAGTGATTCTATTGTACAAGGTTATAATTGTTTATGCTGAAGTATATTATCCTCTTTAAAGTTTTTGTTTAAAATCACATTAAATTTATTTTCCTTTAAATTCCCATCCTAAAATCAAGGTGCGTCTTATAGTCCGGAGCGTTTCATAGTCCGTAAAAAAGGGTAATACTAATTTTTCTGCAATATATGCAATTAATGGCAATGATTTAAAAACATATTTTCTTTCGAATCCAGCTGATGTTTGACCTCCTCTCTACTTTTTACTGTCTAATCGGTTCAAAACGTATTATGTCCAGTAAATCGGTTCAAAACGTATTATGTGTAAAATTAAAACTAAAATATAATGCTCGTTAATTGAAAACCAATTTCAGTTTTTGGGGATTCTGAAACATTACCTTAATATCTAAAATTTCACGTCTTAGTTTTGCAGATATACTTCCTGGTTAGGGAGTAAATCGTTTTTCGTCTTTCCTGAAAAATGTTAACTTGTGCACTTAATACGTTTTGAAACGATGCTCCTCATTTACTCAGTGAAGAAGTTCCCATCCAAACATTGTTAGTTTTAAAGCCCTTAGATGAATTTTCTTGTTTTTCATTTATATTTTCACTGTATTGCATTCTCTTCTTTACCAATGTTGACTTGTTCCACATACTAAGACTTACTTACTCCACTAATATATTACATTATGTTACAACACATAACAATATATAATATGATGGATGGGGCATAAGTCATTGCAACTTTTTAATTTTTGAAAATGTGGGATCATTTTGAAACACTCATGAATACTACATGTGTCCACTAAGAACGAAACCGCTTGGCACAATGACTCACAAGAGGTATATGAAGTGTCACCATACTACCGCTCAGTCGTGCACCATTTTATGAATTTTGTAATTTTTTTTAAAGGAAAAACATTCTACAAAAATTCTATTTCCTTTTTGCAACTTTCTTTAAAAAGGATCTAACATATATTTTATACTAATTCCCAAACTAAGAATTCTCACTTTTATTTGAAACCTTTTTACAGAAATTGTTACAAACAACAACAACAACAACAACAACATGGCTTTGCTTGTGACTGAGACAACCGAATGCACAATCCTGAAATATGACCACTTAGTCTGCATTACAAAGAGAAATTATCTATGTTTAAGGTAGAGAAAGTCCTGTGAACTTTCACTTCAAATTAAATTAATTAGATAAAAAAAAAAAAAAAAAAAAAAAAAAAAAAAAAAAAAAAAAAAAAAAAAAAAAAATGAAAAACATTCTATATGAGTAACTTAAAAAAAGGATATCATCACCAATGAGTGTTGCTTTTGTATACACATTAGCAAGCTCTCTATTGAAAGGAGCATTCTTATTACTTCCCACTGCTTTCATTGCTGAAGTTTCAGTCTGATTAACAACTCCAACTTTGTAACCTGTCACATAAAAACAATGTTACACACATGATTGGTATATTCATAATAGACGCATCCTTATTTGTCACTATTTTTAGAATTCTGTCACAAAAAAAGGGACAGTATAAAAAGAAATTATTGTAATTGAGTGTATGAGTTTAAAAATAATTGTTCTATTATCAATAAATACTAGCAAGAGGAATCTACGTTAATAGCTGAAATGTAATATCGAAAAGAATGCTAAAATCAGCAAATAATGATTTATTACTAAGACTTTCAAGATGAAGATTTTAGTATACTGGTACACTGCTATTTTTCTAGACAAAAGTTTGCCAATAGGCCTACTCTGTCATTGGTGCGTGCAAAAAAGTCATCTGCATACATGAAAGCTGGCGGCTTGTCTAAAATAACTACTGAGCAATACTACTTTACTCACAATACTAATATCATCATAAAATTTTCATATGTGTACAAGAATTCTTGTACATATGGTAATGCCATTGATAAATATATAAGCTTTCATGAACCACAGATTATTGTCTCTGTTGGACATTACATGAGAATATTGATATTGATATTGATAATATTGCCATTGATAAGTTTTCCCTTCAATTTTCTTCTCATCTCAGCTGGTTTTTGCTTTGATTGTTAGATAAGTTCCATAGTGCGCGGAAACTTCAAAAACATGCATGGACTCTAGCCAATGCTTTAATTTATGTTATTATTTTTTTTTTAAATGACCACCTGTATAGTATAGTGCAGTGGTCTTCAACCCGTGACTTGAGGGCCACATGCAGCCCGTGGCTTAATTATTGGCGGCAAACAAATACTAATTTGAATCACAATGCCAATATTGGCAATCTAGTGACAAAGAAACAGTATCAGATCTTATATTGAATTCAAGAACGTCGTGCTTTGTTATTCTCTAACATCTCAAAGTGGAAGATGAAAAAATATAAAACACATTATTGTAATATAATTGATATATTTGTGTTACATAATTATTATGTTGTTAACAAAACAATAAATCACTGCAGTTCACTAGTCTTTTGCTAAAAAAAAAATGGTCCTTTGGATAAAAAAGGTTGGGACCACTTGTTTAGTGGTACCCCAGTACCTCCTCAGATTTTTCGGATTCCTGGTCAAATATTAAGTGCATTAAAAAAATAAACCCAAAAATGTTGACAGAAAAACAACACTGCCGGTATCTACAACATGGGGGGGTATTACAATGTAAGGGAAAAATTAGAGGGAAAGAAAGTGAAAGAATCAAAGAAAGAAAGAAAGAAAGAAAGAGAGAAAGAAGGAAAGAAAGAAACAAACAAACAAAGAAACAAACAAACAAACAAACAAAGTTAAAAAAAAAATGTGCACCAAATCTTCATACAGAAATTGGCTATATAATTTACAAGGTCACAGACAAAATTACTTTTAGGCCCTTAAAAATGTTTTGAAGTAGACAACAAGCACAATACAATAAATGGTTTTAC
The DNA here is from genome assembly GCA_964059195.1 of Ectobius pallidus. Classification (NCBI taxonomy): domain Eukaryota; kingdom Metazoa; phylum Arthropoda; class Insecta; order Blattodea; family Ectobiidae; genus Ectobius; species Ectobius pallidus. The sequence continues at coordinate 83,975,447 of CAXKWD010000010.1, read as the reverse complement.
TGACATTAAACTGATGACATGAGCACTGAACACTGGTATGCCCCATCAGTCAGAAACACTCCAAAAAAAGAGCACAAGCTCAGCAGAGTTAATGATGAAATGTTTCTATTTCTAGTTATTGTTATCATCATCATCATCACCTACTTCATTCTGAATCTAAAGCTACAGTTTGTGTATGGCATTTTTTATCAAGTAAACAATGATGGCAATCATCACTGCTTTATTATGAGTTAAAATCAAAGGAGTTATTTCACTGCGGCAAAGTTTGCAGGCATAAATCACTGGCATAAGTGAAGTTTTCACAGCTGTTTACATACACATGCATTGCTGCAAAAACTGTATAAAGGCTGAGATGTAAGTTTAATCCATTGGTGCTTTATATTTAAAATATGAAGATATTTATCCATGTAATCCTGCCATCTGTCTATGGTAGATGATGCAGCAGTCGGGTAGGCTTAGTCCCTTCAGGGATGTAGCGCTATGGAGTTTTAGTTTTAGTGTTATTAAATTGTTATTTATAATAATTAAGGAATCGCGCACAATGTGCATTATCTTAACCTAAGACTTAACCTACTGACAAACACCCAGTCCTGAACCCGGGAAAGGGATTTTTCACTACTGAAAAATCCCCGCCCGGCAGGGAATCGAACCCGGGCCGCCGGAGTGGAAGGCAGGCGCGCTACCGACTCACCCACGGCGACGGACAAATTGTTATTTATGGAAACTAGTTATTTCACACAAAATATTCTAGTTGACATGAAACTTACAACTCACTAGTGGTTTTACTTGATAAATGTTTATATTAAAACATAAATTCAGCTCCGAAAGGCTTAAAAGATTTGCTAAACTGGAACTTCATTAGCCAACATTTTAACCGTGCTGTTCCGATAAGTATGCAGTATACATTGCCAAAATTACCTGCATACTTTACAATGGCTGATTGCACAGTAATCTAAGGGAAAATGCATCAAAATAGTCCTTGAATTATGAAGTATAATGCTGATGTCACTTATAATGGGATAATATAAGAAATAATAATTGAAATGAATGCAATAATGACTTTCTAAGTTGTTGAGCGGAAAGGAGGAAAGCAGACCCAGCATCAAAGTAGAAAAATGACAAAGGGACCAAGAGGGAACAGAACTCCTGATATTTATCCACTATCGTTTTCACATCATCAATTTACTAAGACTGCACAATCACTTACGCTCTGCAATACCAGTTCTCAATTGACAATAATAGTAAATCAAGATTTGTCAATCTTTAATAAACAAATTTCATAAAGGTTCTTCACTTGCATTATGACAATGATTTTCAACTTACCTTCATCTATAATTCTCCTGATATGGACATGTAATTTGTCGATTGGTATCACAGCAGTTTGAAAGTTGTGGTGTTGTGTTAACATGATATTTAGAATCCTGGATGCAATCTGCAAAGTGAAAAATTTTTAGAATAAGACTGCTTCTGCTCATAATAAATGTAACTGTACGGTACTTACAAATTATACTGGTTACAAAACTAAACAATATCTGTTTGAGATATCAAGAAATAAAATATTGTACATGAGGTTAATATGCATATCTCTGGGCGGTCTGCTGCAATAGAAAGCAGAAATGATTTACAGTTTGAAGACTTTAGCCATATGGTGTAACTAGCATGCATAGTAGGCAAGAAGACAACACTCCACAACAGCATATCAACGTCTGACATGGTATGCAATAGTTTCAAGTGTTTGTTCTTACTCAGTTACAGAAAGATAGGCACCTGGAATAAGGTAGCCAGATGTCCTGATTTTGCTGGACATGTCTGGCTTTTTATGTCTGTGCCCAGCATCAGTCAATGTAGAGAAAAAACATCTATCCTGCTTTTTAATGCTATTGGACACATTAAAACAAAGTTTCATGTGAAACAATTTTTTATATAAGTGACACTTCACAGTTCGCCGTAAATAGATTCTGAATTCACATATGAGTCATGACTGCACATGACCAAAGAAAGTAATTTGATAACTTTGATTCTACTGGCATACATGATCTAGTGGAGAGTGCTTTGATTACAAGATACGGAAGTAGCTATCAACGATCGATTAGGGTAGTCCTGGAACTTCTGTTTCCTGCAAGCATACAAGTTGCAGTTAACCTGTCAGTTGGTGTTAACCTGATGACTGTGAATGACGAGGGTCTTCGAAACTAGTTCAGGTATTTATAAGATAAGTGAAGTATAGTGCTAAACCCAACTCAGTATTATAAAATTAAAAATACAAGTTGCAGATTCAACACCATGTTTAACAATTTACATTAACTTTACATTAAACAAGTGTTATGTCCAGCTTTTTTGTGGAAAATTAAGTTTTTTAGAGAGAATGTCCTGTTTTTTATTTTTATATGGGGTAACCCTAACTGGACACCATCACTTTTTAACAGGAGTGATCTGCCAGTTAGACTCTCATAGTGACATTTAACAATCACTTGTTGGTTTGGTGGACCCATGGCATGCGAATAGCTTGGACTTACTGCCTCCAGATTGGTTTTGTGTGATGGTATCAAATCAATGGTGTGTGAATAAAGACCACAGAATAAAACTAAGCGAGGAAAGCTGGAAAGTAAAGGGCCATTCACAATCTCTATATATATAAAAGGCTTTGTCCTGACTGACAGGAATCAACGTAGAGCCTAAACTATAACAGGTAGAGACTTGGAATTTTGACAGTACCTTCGTTTCATAATGTAGGTGCTCACTAAGAAAGGATTTTGAAAAATTATGATTCTAAATGCCAAAAATTAAATGGTTTTGAAAATACTTAATCCCTTTTTGCATATAATTATCGAAACAAATTCACAGAACATATTGTTGCCAATGGTATAGGTGGGTTTGGATTAAATGAAATGGATGTTTGACAAATTAGAGAAGATATCATTATAATTCAAAGGAATTGTCCTCGATGTCCAGCGAAATCTACTGAACGCAGAGATCTGAAATTTTAAACATAGGTGGGCTGAAGGGTCGGAAAATGCACCTCCAAGCCGGAATTTTAATTTTAGTTTTCGTTCGTGAGTTATGAGTGAAAAACGGGCAAAAAACGTGCATTTTTTGCGTTTTCAAAACATAAGTTTTCAGTTATACATTTCAATGTCAAATCAAAATTACAGTTGGCTTTGGCTATTTTTGTCATATCTTGAAAATGAAACTTTTGCGATCGCTTGAATGTTGTAAACCCTAAATATGGTCAAACGTTGTATTATTTGGACGAATCTCACTATACAGAGGTTTTCTGGGCCAAGAAACTCGAATCTGAGGTCGCTTTTACCAGATGAAGCTATCTAATCGTGGTATGTAGTCCACGTGATTTAGGTGTTATTAAATATAATGATTTTACTATTATGCTCTTAATTTTTAATTTTTGAAATAATTATCGCAGGCGAAGCCGCAGGCACATGCTAGTGTTAAATAAATGCAGATTTGAAACTCTCACAACGAAATGTGTAAATCCTAACATGAACACAAGATGCTAAAAGAAAAGTTATCCAACTCCAAGCTTTTGCGTTAACATGATTCGAGAAAACTATCGCCTTGTGGATTAACTAACAAGAGAACAGAGTAAAATGGAGACATCTGATGAAAAATTAATAATTTTGTTTCAAAGCCATTGCTGTTTTTATGACAAATTGACAAAATACATTTCAATCTTGCAAAGATAATAATTTATTTAAAAAAAAATGGAATCAGAGAGCTATTGAAATGGACATCCAGAAAGTCTTAAAACTACAGCTAGATGGTCTTGCTTGCAGATGTAGTCCAACACACAAGATGGTCCAGTTTACAACAACATTAATTGTATTCTAGCATCGTTATTCATCATCGAAACATCCATTTTTATATCACATTTGCAATCTTCAGCTGTTTTGATTTGTGTTAACTCCATGTGTTGTCATTGTGAATGGTATAACAGATCTCTTGTTTATGTCAGAAGATTGATCCTCACATTAATGTTAATGTTTTTATTATGAATGGATCTTAAGGAGAGGATAGAAGAGCTGTATTGGATGGAATTTTTAATAGGCCTACTGGGCTATACTAGCCATTTGGTGCCAAACAGTGCTATGAGCACACAGCAGAACTTCCATCTGATGACCCTGAGAAGCCTGTAATGGCAGTACATGCATTAACAAATTACCAACACCCAAAATTTGAATCAAATATTTTTTACGAGGTCGGTACCAATGTACTAACATAATTATATATTTTCTTTTCATGCAAAAATAGCTGTAGAAATACCTCACAGCTTGTACTAAGCACATAACCTCTCTGGAATTGTTGGCTGAAAGCCTTGGTTGATTTGTTTTCCATTTCTCGAATCTCACATTGTCTATAGATCCTCCACTTAATAATTAGGCTACCACACTTCAATATCACAATTTCCACTATCAGTAGCCTATGTATTTCACCGACATTTGTCCTTGCCACTATTGGAACATTTACATGTTCAGTGCTATTAACCAATCTAAAGGATATCTCCTATCTGTAAAAGACATACCCGATAGACTATAATTGTCTCTCTATCATCGTTCCCAGTGGTGCTGTCTTGGAAGTGTTGTTTGTTTAAAGCAAGAAGGTCACATTCGTTAATAGCTGTGTGTTGAAGTGTTGTCATGTCTTAGCCGGAAAAAAGAATAAAAGAAAAACCAAAATTTTGTACTATATTACTATTGTTACTACATTGACTTGGCAACAGATTCTGCCACCTGATTGGATTTGAAAGTGCAAACAACTGTTTATCCTCAATAAACAATAATATAGTCTGGAATAGTGCAAAAGGAAATGCCGACGTTCGACCCACTGAGTGGGGACGTATGTATTATTGCTGGAAAAAGAAACCAACATAAAGCAGTAATATAACTTTATGTCCATTGTGAGCTTCTGTTACAATGTGTATGTCAAATGCTTGTTAGATAAATTCCGGGGTGCGCGGGCAAAGAGAGTTAAGTCCACCATCCTAAAAAATTGAGATGTGACCATAGAGTTATAGACAAAAATGTTCTCTACATTTGTGTTAAGTTCAGTAAGTCATAATCAAAATTGTACGGTAGTTATGGATGTGTGCCTCATGGGTTTATCCATCTGTAAAGCTATGTTGGGCTGGTATAGTATGTTAAGTCACTCTAATTCTCAGTAACAAGAAAGTGGACTTAACTCTCTTTGCCCGCGCACCCCGGAATTTTGTTGCTATGTATTGTGCTGATTATACCATTAGGTTAAAAAACGTCATTATGAAATGAAATTTATGAAATGTAGAAAAACATATCCCTGCCGAGGAAGAAATTTTTATTTGATGAGCCAGGGAAATGTTTTGACAAGAGAGTAGATCCCCCATTAATTCAAACCCTGGAATCAAATTCCACGAAAAGGAAAATTAGCCAAGAGCTTAAAAGACAGCCAGCTTACCTCTGCATCTTCTCCAAAAAACATGTACTTATATCCAGACTGAATCATGAGGATCATTCCAGCATGCTTTCTCTTTAGTTCTAATACTTGTTCCTCCATAGGAGTATATTTTACAGTTCTGGAAATTCAAAAAATTCAATATTATTTATGTAATATTAGGCTTAAAGAAAAATTATTTGTATAACTGAAAGATTAACATTTAGGTGATAGTATTGCAGGCATGATCCAGAGAAATGGAGCATGCAGAGTCTCGTTGTCAGTAGCCTATCATGCTGCCGATCTTTGTATGGTGACTGATATTTTTCTATTGCTTTCCATTGTGGTTCTTTTGTTGCATCATGTTACATGCACTGAATCGTGTCAGTTGCATGTCTTGCTGCATGCTAGTGTGCCATAACGTTCCGTAATTGATGTGTCCCATAACATATAACATCTTCCAAAGGACGAATAAAAGGATGAATTAAATCAAATATTATGTGCATATCCACAAATTTTGTTTTTCATTATCTTGTACAGATGTGTATATGAGTATGTGCATACATAGAATAATTATAATTTGAGTTGAACTTATAGTATATTGCAATACAAGTGCCGTAAGGCATGCATACAAATCGAGGAAATAGTTTGAAAAAATCCGAGATCCGTTATGCGCTTACGGCACAAGTATTGCATGCTGTTTTTTGCACGATGATTATTTATATCAATTTAATTATATTAATTGTGATATTACCGGAAAATATTATGTATATACATTCTTGAAGATAGATGTTTATTTCAGAAAGTGATTCGCATTTGTTGTTGTTTATGGGAACCGAATATTTGTGCTGGGGGGCCTTGTCCATAAAGGCTTGTATTATGAGGTGTGGCGTAATATACATAACAGCACTGAAACGCTTACCGCACAGTTAAGTCGTGCACAAAGACATTTATGCTTTACTTACCAACTTTTTGGTAGATCATGTTTCAAGGAGCCTTGTTCCCATCCTCGGCTACTTGTACAACTGCTCGATGGGGACAAGGGTCCTTGAAACATGTTCTACCAAAAAGTTGGTAAGTGAAGCATAAGTGTCTAAGTTCAACTCAAATTATAATTATTCTATTATAGTTGCTTCACTGTTTATGTTCCATCGTTTTTTAAATATGTGCATATATGTAGCCTATGTGTCGATGTATGGTTGGAACAAGCTGATATTTATAATAATGAAATAATGATTTAGTAGCGATTTCAAAACATGCTTCTATTTTTACTAAACCTTGAATTATTACAAAATAGGTAAGACTTTTACCTTAGACCTGATTTTCCATCTTCAGTATCTTTCTCTGTAGGCGTCAATGAATTTATTTCTGTACTCCCAGTTTTGCTGCAGGAGTAACTGTAATCCATTTTATCACTGGACATGGTTCCCACAGAAAACATTTTAATTTTCTCCACAGTTCTGAGTGACACAGAACATACATTTTCTTGTCCTGAAATTTCATCTTCCCCAGACAATTTATTCTTCTTTTGTGGAGAACGTATGCTGTCTTCAGTCTCCTAAAATAGTAACATAGCACATTCAACACGGCTTTCCCTCACTCAAAACCTATTTACAATCCTGTCTAGGCTGACCATAGGTAATCTACTGTTTTGAGTGGGACAATACTGTTATTTTTGTATTTTTTGGCTGTCCTGTTGTTTTAACGAAAATGTCAATTTTGTACAATTTTTAATTAAGTTCTATCATCCTTTAACTCGGTCAAGAGTATTTTATTATTCGTAACTGCATATCAATGTTATGATTACCAGTAAACTGAATAACCACGCAGTTACATTGCTCAATACTAAGTATCAATATCTGCAGCAATTTATTTAGAGAAAAAATCACATTGTGTGGTGTAGCGAATGGCGTACCGGTATGTCGATAGCAAAGTTCTGTTCTCATTAGATTGTCTTTTGTTCAGTGTGTATACAAACTGTGACTTTGTTATTTAATGTTGATGATCCAAATTTCATACTTTTTATAAAAAGTGTGAAATTCAGACCATAAACATTAAATAATTATTAAATAAATATTTTTCAAGCATACGTATATGCTTGCAATGTCAAAAAGGCAAAAGTGCAGTTGTAATGACCATCTCTAAAAAGAATTCAATTTTTGGGAAAAAATAGTTTTATGCTGCGCACTAGGCTCCTCCCACCAACTCTCTAATGGGACCCGCCTCGGAAGGAGGGGTTTAAGATTTCATTGCAGAAGAGATTCAATGTGAGACATAATAACCCCCGTGCTATTCAGTATATGCTCCTAAACTAACATAACGTTGCTAACCTAACAAAACCTGTCACTGACCTAGAATTTACCTATCATTATTTAACTAAATGCAGAAGCTTTTTACCCTTCCACACCTTTCATAAATCATCGTTACAACTGTCAAGGAAGCCATGATACAATAGTGAGGTGTGTGCACAGGCTCGGAAGCGAGGGGAAGGAACCGGCAGACAGATCTTGCCTGGTGTGCAGCATAAATCTATCTTTTACCCAATTTTTTCAGCTGTATTTATACTTCTTTTGGCAGTGTAGTGTATTTTTCCACTACCCCCACTTTTACCATCCCAACGTCCTGTTTTTTTGTTTTTGACTCACGGTAATACAGTCAGCCTACCCATGCTCCTTTCCTTTTGTTCTGGCAGTGGAAGCAACAAGGAAAGGGAAATATATGCCTGTTGAAAAGAATGCTGGATTATTGTATTTGGTGGTTTTAGGAGGTTAAATTTTAAGTTGAGAATGAAATCTCTAAGGCAAACAGACACATACACACAAAAAACACCCATCTCTGTCACTGCACAGCATAAAGTTAAACATGCAAAAATCCTAAAACAAAATTCTTACACATGACGTAATTTGTAGTTTATGTTTTCTGATTCCCGGAAAGAAGCTGGAAATTGTTGCTTGTTTCCCATTATCATATTCAGAGGGTGTCTCAGTCTTTTTAAGCTTTGAAAAATTGAGCCTGGGCCTAGGCATAACTCAACTCCGAGCCACTCTTTACGAACATAAACATAAACAAAGAACAAGGTGAGGTATGACAATAAACAAAACTGAAACTGTATTTGTAAAATTATTAGTACTAGCCCTGTAGGCCTATAGTTTAAAGCTATGAAATAAACTTAAACTTCAAAGAAAATTATTAAATTAAATAACAAACATGTACAGATATCAGGAAGTCAATTTCGATTTCGCCCATAAGCATGAATTGAATTAATTGCTTGTTCGAGTGTTGGTAGCGCTGTAATTCGCGTGTTAAAACCACTACTTCTTTTGGTTATGTAAACAGTGTGGTTAGGTTAGTAAACACACGTGAAAAGTTAAGAACGCTTACGTTATCGTTAATATAGTTAAGTACAAATTTGGACAGCAGATTTGATATTTTAACTGCTTTAGCCATCACTGTGACGGCAAGAGGTAAGTTAATTGAATTACTGTGAGTGAACATTTTCAATAGAAAAGGTGGGTATATTTTAGGAGTGGCATTTTATTACATAGATAAAAACCTGCATTTTTTAAGATAAAGCATTAGCATACATGCCCTTATATTTTATATTTTATAATTATCACTGTCCTAAGTGGGCACATGTGAGCAAAATTCTTCCGCTGTCACCCTAACAGTCATAGCAGTTAAAAGGTGAAGACGCAGGCACCCCGAACCCATTTTTTTATTGTTCTGAAAAACCACTCAAATTGTTCAGGAATTTACGCCGAATTTTTTTACATGTCACGTGGTATTATAGGCATAAATGCTTCTTATTTCTTACATAGAGTGTGATCTCCAGACACATATGCCACTGCCCTTAAGTTGTGACCGCAAAAGCATATAAAATGTAACACTACAGTGAAACATTGACAGATTTTCAGTCTTATCTTACTGAAAAGGAAAATTCGTCCTGGGCGAGAATCGATCTTGGTTTTCAGCTTGGTGTGTTGACACTTGACACCCCAAAACCTTGCCCATGCCCATTCTAAATGTTCCTCTAGATTGGTAGTGACCTCCCTACAAAATAGAGCAGTAGAGTGGTCTCAACATCAGGATACCAAGTTAGAAACCTTTCGATCCTCTATACAATTAATAATAGATCTTTTCAGTAAGATTATGAAAACATGTCAGATAAGATAAGATTTATTGCTGTTCTGTTTAAAGTTGACACACATTTCAGAACATTGGCAGTGGTTTTTGTGTTTACATACGTATGAGTACCGTTCAAAATAAAGCAAAATGTAACATATAACATAACATACATAACGGTACCATACATCATGCATACACTCAGCACATACCCAATTTACAATACCATAACATACAACTACATGCATATATGCATAACTTAATTGTACGAATTTCTTCATTCATTCATTCATAACATACATAAGTTTACTATACATCATACATTCACTCAGCACATAGCTACCCAGTTTACCATTAAACATAAAATAATTCATTCTTGTGTCCGACTTTAGCGCTGTGTAACAAATAGTTGAATAAAAACACTTTCTTCAACGCACTTTATTTACCTTAGTAAACTTCTGGACGGCCGTTTCGCAGGTGGTGTTCCTGCATCATCAGCAGAGTGTCAGAGTTGACACTCTGCTGATGATGCAGGAACACCACCTGCGAAACGGCCGTCCAGAAGTTTACTAAGGTAAATAAAGTGCGTTGAAGAAAGTGTTTTTATAAAATAATTAGTCTGAGCATGGCATGAACAATTACCGAGAGCATTTATTGTTTTCTATGAATTTTTTCATGGTATGGTATAGTATGCCTATCCTTTAGATATTATATGTTTACCAAGCATTGTCTTAAAGCATTTTTGGATACTGTGGTCTTAATAAATGAAGAATAGCACACAAATGTGTATTATTGTTTGCTGAGTTCCAATAATTATTGTGTTCGTTTATTGCACTTGTTGAAGTGGTATTGTTCACATTTCTCTCCACATAATGCACATATGCACTGCTCTGAGGGCTCATAGAACCCTGCCCTCGTACACAGCTTATGTTGAAAGCCATGGACTGCAAGTCTATTGAGGGAGCATATCATCTCATTGTTTGGTTCTTTCCAGGATTGATTCAGCATGGCTTTAGTTGAATAGAAGTCTATATTGATTTCCGCTTACTTCTTGCGCCTGGTCTGTAGGTATATATGGGTGATTCTTCAAAAATATGGGAAAATTTGGAGTGTGTAAAATCCAAATTTTTTATTTTGTTTAAAAAATCTCAAAAAAAAATTACTAAAATACTTCAGGGGTTACTTGATTATAATATGACACCAGCAGAGCTTAAATGTTTATATTTTTATTTATTTTAATTTCTTTATTTTTTTAAAGCCATGTGAATGACATCCGTGTACATGTGGATGGCAGAAGGCCACATTAATGACTAACTTTGGCAACAATCTGCTTTTCTTTATGTTATTTCATATTTTTCTCAGCATACTTCAGTTGATTTTGCACCAAATTTGCAAATTTGTGTGCATACTCCGGAATTAATGTAATTTTAACTAGACTGCGTTTTTATGGTTTTTTTGAGGGGGGGGGGAATCAAGCAGAAATTCACTTAATCAGTTTTAAGATTTTAAGTACAGGTCACAGACACCGCAGACACAATAGTACCCTACATTTATCATCTACATGACTTGAGAGTCATCCACATACCCCTTCATGAGGCATGTGGATGATGCAAAAATCAGGAATGTGGATGACAAAAAAGAGTTTTAGTGGTCTCAGCAAGCCATTTCTAAACCTCTGTAGGCTCAACTTCAGTCAGGTACTTTGAATTGGAAGATTTATCATAGTGCGTAATCAAAATTAATTAATATTCACTTTCTGCCTACTTTCTAGAAGTCATGTTAATGACAGGGAATAAAAACGCTTTCCTTGAAAATGATGCAAAGTCCTTTGTTAATCCCAAACTGTTTGTAAGCAAGCAAAATTCAACCTTACAATTCAACCACAAGCTGCCCTGTTGGCTTTCTAACACTGTTGCCAGTTATACAAATTTATCATTTCTGCAGAAAAAATTCTATTCTTTTCAGCCATGTGGATGACCAAAAACCCTTGGGACATTCTTTATGTTCATTAGGTGGGGTGACAATTTTATTTCATTTTATTTTTTAGGGGTTAATATTCTTCACCCATTCATACTCATTGGCAGGAAAAAAGTTGAAAAGGAAATAACATTTTGTTTTGTGAAAAAATGCATTAGAATATACAAAACCGGGGTATGGGACAGGGCATGTGGATGACATTTCATTGAATTAAATTTGATTTTGGAATATCAGAATTTAAAGTTAGTGACATTTCAGAGTGATAGTTGTAGTATGGAAGTAGTAGAAACAAACTTTTATTTTAATTTTTTTTAAAAGTTGGATTTGAAGGGAAATATCACTCCGGAACACAAATTTTCCCGTATTTGAAGAATCACCCATATATATAAGCTTTCATGAACCACAGATTATTGTCTCTATTGGACATTACATGAGAATATTATAGGAGAAAAATTCCTCCGACACTGGGATTTGAACCAGGACCTTTGGCTATTCGCGCCAATGCTCTACCAACTGAGCTAAGCCGGAGTTCAATTCACAGCGCCATGACTTAGTATAATTATTGTGCATCGAGTCATCGTAATAACATGAAAGCCTACATCATGTTATAGTTCCTCCTTTTGTTCCTATGGAAATCAGAGAATGTGGTATAGTATAGGTCCTATATAGTATTGCATCCTCAAGTTCCAGAGGATGTAAACAGAAGCAGTATACATATGTTAAAAGTTAAAAAGAAAAAAGAAAAGAAACAAGTGAAAAAGAAAAAAGATTTTTCAGCATAATGTTGTGTATTGAAGACATTTTTATCTTCTTTTAGAAGATTACTGTTTTGTTCATAGTTTTGATCAGCAAATAAACCTTGCTTCACAACATTTTTCTTAGTATATAAAACTACTATAAGAAGCAATTTTGTACTGTTATTTATCCATGGTGTAAGATGTATGAGCTAGAAATGCAACTTCATAATGAAGATCTTTATTGGGAAATGTAAGTGAAGTAAAAGCTCACAAGCAAAATAAAATAAAATAAAAAATCTTTTTAGAATAAGGGTCAGCAGTCAGGGTTGTTCCCTGCAAACTCACTGTAACAGATTATGAGAGGTAGGAAAGGAATGTAGATTTGTGCTTAAAAATAAGCTTTGATCCTACCAGTAGATTTAACCAAAATGCAGAAAAAGCATGTGTACATGGGCTAAGCTGCTAAAACGTACTGAAATCTTGAGGAAATAACATAAATGACATTGCAACAACGTTTCGCTTGGTGGCATGTAGTGGCAAGGACTACTGCATGTGGTTAAGGGTGGGAAGATCCTACGAATATTTTACAGATAAGGGCCATAGTCAGACTTGGTTCCTTTCCCTTTGTAGCCACATGGGGATCCTTTAAGCACGAGGACTATAACTTTCTCCATGAGTAACGAACACTGCTTTATAGATGATCACCAAAGAGGAGCGCAAAAGTCACAGACATCTTGTACAATTGATTGACAGACCTTTATTTCAGACGAGATATTTTAAAAGTACAGTATTTAATACCTATTTAAACAATATAAAAGTTACAATATTTTGTTACTGAGAAATTTTTAAAAACACTGGATCTAGCGGTATTGTTATTAAGATGCCAACATAAGCCATCACAAGTTATTAGTCACAGTTTTCTTTACTAGCAATGGTTACCAGTGAAAGCATACCTGTGGATGATGATCATGAAAATTAATTATATTATAACTCAAACAGATAATAGGACCTACTCTTCTACAAAGGAACATTTTTTAAAATTTTCATTCACGGTATGCTATTTTACCATTGAAACCAGTTCTCGTATGCCACTGGACCTGTGAAACCAGTGCCAATATTCCATACCACTGCATACCGCCTCACTTCCCTTACTGGTTCGAAGTCTTCTATGACTTTCTGGAAAAATGCTAATGTAATTTTTTAGTTGCATATTGATCAAAAATTTATTTAGTACCGGTAAGTCAGTCTCTTCCCATTCTGTGCCAATGACCATAGAATCTTCTTCTTTTTCTGAAAGTAGGACCTATTTTAACTTATCTGTTGGTTTGTGTATATAACACTTGTTCTGGCCTCAATTTGTATGTGTTATTCTCTCAAATTGCTCCCATAATTATTCTTAAGATCCCCTTCTCTACTTAGCTGATTTTTATGACTAAAAAGGTATTTGTATATATACTTCTGTTGTATATGGAGCTTCTGGCAATATTACAGTTTATAATGTCTCAGTTTAGCATTTCTGGATATGTTTTTATTTATTTTAAATATACATTTATCGTTGTGTGGTATCCTTTTTCCATTTTATAAGCAGATATTTCCCTAGGAAAGGTTAGGTTGAGGTGTGATTAAGGTTTCTTATGCATTATATCATAGGCGTAACCAGGCCGACCATATGGGGGGGGTTATAACATCCGCGGGGTCTGGCGAGTATGGAAGGAGAGGGGTGTCCGGGGGCCCTCCCCCGGAAAATTTTAAAAATTAAGATGCAAAATAACAAGTTTTAAGCTTCCGGGGGTTCTCCCACGGAAAATTTTAAAAATTAAGATGCAAAATAACAAGTTTTAAGCTTCCGGGGGTCCTTCCCCGGAAAATTTTAAAAATTAAGACGCAAAATAACGAGTTTTAAGCTTCCCACGCTTTATACTTGTATTAAGCAATTTATGGGCAGACTTAAAAAAATTATACAATTTTCCTTTTTTTAATCAATGGGGGGGGGGGGGTTCAAACCCCCAAACCCCCCCCCCTCGCTACGCCTATGCATTATATTGTATTCTTGTTATTCCTATTTTTTCTCTTGCCCATTGAGTAAAACGAAACATGTTTGCGCTGTACAAATTATCATGTTTTAAAAATTATCTTATTGCAAAACCATCCTATTCTTGTGCAATATCCCGTAAAAATTAAGCATGTCTTGCCTGGGTAAGAATGTAAGTGTGGGTCCATTTGACCCATGCTCTTGGATTATGGCATGCTTTGAATTCCGCACACAGAAAGAAAGAATTCCTGGGAAAAATTACTGGCTATTTCATGTAGTTGTATTATTCCCTCCCCCTTGATTGGTCTCTTCTCATTTTCAGGTGATAATCAAGATGGTAGATATACGTCATGAAATACAGGGACTTAGTTCAAAATCATATTTAACGAAGTTGCCACACCATGCGTTTCCAGGACATACTCTTAATAAGGATGTGGATATAGATCCAGAAGATGATGATAAGACACCTTCTTTTCCATATCGTTGTAGTCTACCTCTACCCTTTCTACCGCCAGCATGTGTCCCAGAAGCAGGTTTGTAGTGAATATTGCTTGATATTTAGTCTTAATTTACTTCACTTACTTTTTCTACTCGAGCGCTTCTGTTTCAGTCTGAAACATCTTCAGATTTGTCATGATTCGAATTAATCAGATTCACCAGTGTGGCTAAGGTGGTCTTGGGTAGAAAAAAGCAAGTTAAGTAGTTAAAAACATATTTTAAAAATCAATTTTAAAAAGTCTGTAAGCCTATTGTTCCTACATCAGCTGCTGTTAACACAAAATTCCATAATTCAAGCACATTTTCAGTACAATATGTAATCTAACCTATTTCTTTACAATTAACTTTTTATTTAAAGTGAATAAGTTAATGTAGGAAATTTATCCTTGAGTTTGTATTTTGAGCAAGGCATGATACATTTTACCCTTCTTTTTAACATGTTAATACTATGTCGGTAACGAATATTCCTGACAAAATAATAAATTCTCGTTAGTTGTTAAATTTTCACTTGACAAGCAAACTTAGATTTACCTTTGGTAATCCGGACGGCCGTTTCGCACTATTTTAGTGCATCATCAGCGGTTTTCGAACTGCTACTGGTGGGTGCCTGTGTTGTACACCTAGGTGGTGTGGGTGTTGCGTTGGTCTTGAGGTGGGAGTGGGAGTATTTGGCGGTGTTTGAATGTCAGGTATCGTGTCAAAAAGTGTGTGTGATTTGAAGTGTAGTTGGTCATTTAGTATAGATGTGGGGTGATTTTTTGTGTGTTTATATATTTCTAGTTGTTCTATTGTGTTTAGTTTGCGACTTTTGTGGAGTGTGTGGAGAATTTCCATGTTCGTGTCTATGTTAGTGTAATTGTGGTTTGTGTCAAGTAGGTGTTCTGCATAATTTGATTTTCTGTTGACACTTGACACAAACCACAATTACACTAACATAAACACGAACATGGAAATTCTCCACACACTCCACAAAAGTCGCAAACTAAACACAATAGAACAACTAGAAATATATAAACACACAAAAAATCACCCCACATCTATACTAAATGACCAACTACACTTCAAATCACACACACTTTTTGACACGATACCTGACATTCAAACACCGCCAAATACTCCCACTCCCACCTCAAGACCAACGCAACACCCACACCACCTAGGTGTACAACACAGGCACCCACCAGTAGCAGTTCGAAAACCGCTGATGATGCACTAAAATAGTGCGAAACGGCCGTCCGGATTACCAAAGGTAAATCTAAGTTTGCTTGTCAAGTGAAAATTTAACAACTAACTTTTGTTAAAGCAATCAAGAATGGACACTCAAACATACAGTTAATAAATTCTCCTTTGTTTCAGTTTGGGAAGGAAATGATCCAGCAGTGGATTTGTTAGGAAAGAAGAAGCAATGGGAAAGTGATATCCACAAGCAAACAAAGTATTATACTGACAGAAAGAAAAGTAAGAATAATAACCATTTTCTCGTATGTATTGGGTTTTAGGACTAGTTCACTGATACGTCAGACTTGTGACATCAATCATCTATTTCCTTAATTTTTTCTTTCATATAAACTATTGCCAAAACTGAGTGATAGGCATGCTGTATTTATGGCGACTTGTGTAAAGGATGGATCAACTGTATACTATAGACATTGTATAAAATTAAGGTACTGCTGAATCATGCTATTTAAAGAGGTCTCGAAAGACCTTGCAAGAAGTAATAAACTGTAAGCCCCCCTCAATGCACACAGAAATAAATTATTCTATTAATATAATTCTGATTTTTGTGTATGACTTTTACAGAAAAAGAACTTACTAAAATGTTAGAAGATATCATTTCTTCTGATAAAAAAATACATGAAGTCTCAGATCGGGATGCAGATTATATGAAGTTGGTTTCATCCAATCCAGATAGAGACTTTGAAGGGGTAAAGTATATGAACAGATACCAATATTGTAACCCTTTATGAAATTAATTTATGTTTTAATATTCATATAACTTATGTATGTTAATATTATAGTGATTCATTTTAATAATTAAATTTACAGATGTACAACTGGTACTTTACTGGTGGATGCATAGATACAGTGAATGTTATTAATAAAGAAGTATTGGTTACCACTCAGGGACCCATCAAAGATAGAATAGGTGAGTATTTACAGCTACTTTTAATTTCTTACTGCTATAGCTACTGCAGTTGCTGAAGACGGCAGCTCCACACGGTTGAAAGCGCTCCAACGGGTAACAAAATACCACAGTAGAGAGTTCCAGTGTAAAAGCTTTATGCTCTATATAAATCATTAAGAATTTCTTATTCCTTAGCAGTTAGTAATTTTATAATTATCTGGATAGAATAATTACTGTAATCCAGCATTTTAATTTTTCATACACGTGTGCACTGAATCTTGTTGGCTTTTCTTTCTTAACTAGTAATTTATACTACAGTAGAACTCCACTTACTGGTATCTGAATTAATTGGTACCAGACCAAATTCGGATAATCAAATATCTGGATTATTGGGAGGATAATGAAAAAAAGGGTCGTTTATTTAAAAGAAAACTAGATCGTACAGTATTGTAGGCTTACTTACATGAAGTGTCATCTTGAACATATCGATGGGAGTCAGTGGTTTTGCTGACAAATTATTGATTTTGTCGGCAAAAAGTTTTGCTTTTTTGAAATAATCGGCCCTGAAAGAGGGGTTTCCTATTGCTCGCTATTGCAAAAACTACTTGAATATGGCATCAAAGCAATCCAGATAGTTGGTGTTGAGATAATTGGAGTTCTACTGTACATTTTCTTAAATTTTATTTTATTTCTATTTTTTATATTTTATATATATATATATATATATATATATATATTTTATTATTATTTTTTTCAAGTTAAGAAATGATGAGATATATCAATTGGTATTATTTAGCCATCATAGATATTCAAAGTGATTTCGTTTATGATTACTATAATTATTAAGCTACCATGATATGAATACTATGATGCTTATTATAATCATTCTGGCAGTGTGATTTTGTATTGGCTTTTTAATGCTATTAACTGTCCAAAATTTGGAAAAATATTGTCTTTTTTAAAGGCAATATTGTCTTTCTTGTTCTAGAACTAGAACCTAAAGGCAATATCAGAAGAGGCAATATCAATTGTTTCAGAAGATGAACTAATGCGCATGAAAGAAAATTTTCTAAAAAGGGGCCAATGTTGTTTCGATGTAAGAGGACATTTCCAACATCTCTTGTGATGAGACACTTGGTTATTTTCATTGTAATCATGACTAAGAGCGAGAATCTGAATCATTACACTGTTAGCAGTTTCAGCTGCATAGATAATTGACCCGATCGATCGCGAGTTAGAGCAGTGGCTGCCATGGCCAAATCCCTGCCATGACTGGCCAACTCATACATGAGAAACACTGTAAATATAGGTACACTTGAATCAAGACATTCAGATCCCAGGGGATGGTCTCAGAGCTGTAGTACAAAAGATTAAAATTTTATGAAACTTCGACTTGGCTGATAATAAAAAAAAATCAATTGCTTCATTTACAGTGTTTCTTGTTATGCCTAGTTTGTTACTCATAAGCAGAATTTAATAAATTTTATTCCTAAAGTTTGTCTTCTGGCAATATGTGGTGATTGTCAGTTCATGTCTTTTCATATTTTTGGGGGAAACAAATGTAGTAAATTAAATCTTGTGCCAAGATGTACTATGTACAGGAAATTACTAACTCGATGGTGACTTTTAACAGGCTTAATACCTCTGGATGGGGAGAAATTTTGGAAACCTTCAGGAGTTAGCAAATCTTCCCAGTGCAGTATTGGACAGAGTATCTATCAAGTAAAAGGCCATAAGGAACAAGGTATAAGTTAGAGTATTTCAGTCGCCAGTCTAACGTAAATTGCATTTCTTAACATTAGCTTATTTATACCTCTTTTTCCAAGAAATGTTTAAGTTAAAAATAGAAGCATGGTTTATTAAAAAATAAGTAGTTAGCCCTCTTGTTGAACTTCGCAGTTCATAGATATATTGATTATTAAAAGCCAATAAGAAAAGGCTTCTAACAATAATTATTGCATAGCGATTTAAATATTTGCATGATGTCATATGTGCAGAATATGTGTGTGTGTGTGTGTGTTATACCCTTCATTTCACGTTTGTTTATATTTCAAAAGTGTTACCCTCCTTTCTTAACGAACAAAGCAAATTATGATATCATCAAAACATCTCAGTTCATTTTTCTGATTTTAGCGAAGTTCTTTGTATATTTTTCCAATTCATTTTGCCCTTATAGTGTTCAGTAACTTCACTGCATTAACTTCCTAAAATTATAATGCGGTTATATTTTAATTTTTACCTTAATTATTCGCTGAAGATGGCCACAAGTTGGTTGAAATATAATAATTGATCTTTTAACATCTTACAACATTTTATATTAACAAGGCGGAGATACCGCATTTTAAACTCACAATAGCCCTGTTTTACCAACATTGTATCTGCCAATGGAGTCGAAAGACTGAGGTAGATGGTGTTAAGCTTTATGGGATGTAGCTTCATAGTATTAGTTTACTTTACTTACAAGTTTTTTTATATATCACTTTCTTTTTCTGGTGCCATTAATATTTTCAATAAGCTTGAGTTTATTAGACTATTTTTCCTGCTCTCTTTTGTGCTTTATAACCCAGACATTGATCTCATTTCTTATTTGCAGGCCTTATTTGTGTCCGCCAACACAAAGAATGCAGCTTGTATTCCATCGACAGTAGCTTCCAGTTTATTCATAAAATTCATGCAGTAAAGGCTGACTACCCATTTACAGGAATGGACTTGAAACCACGATTTCCAGAAAAATATGTTACTACAAAAACTAACAGATGGGTTCAAGAATGGGATGTCAAAGCAGGGTAAAAAAATTTGTTTAACATTATGAAACTTCACAATGTTTTCCCAATTAATTTAACAATAAAAAAAATAAAAATAAATTTTTTAAGTTCTTACTTGGCAAAAATATTTCACATTTCCATAAATGTAACAGGATATTTTTAAATCATGAATTATTGTAATTTTAATTAACATTTTCCATTCTTATTTCAGGGGTAGCTATTCCCTTTATGTCAACAAGGATGAAAAGCTACCAGATAAATGGAGTACTGTTCTATACAGTGATGACCCGAATATAGTTACAATGACTGATAGAAATAGCATACACTTTTTGGATATCCGGGTAAGAAACCAATCTGTAAAATGTGTTATTCGTTCAAGAATGTGAAAAAAAAGAAGAGAGAAAACACATTTTTCAGAAGTTACAAGTATGAATTATACCTATACACCATCCAACTAAAGAATGAAGTAGATGTAAACAAAGCCATGTGATTATAGAATCTCTTTCCTTAGTTCCCATTGGCTGCGATTGGCTCTAGAATGTTTCACAACTTCCGCCATCTCCGGTTACATTCTGCATGTAATGTGGATAATACTTACTATCTGTTAATTTCAAAAAATGTATTTTAATTCCATGGCAAGGAATTGTTCACAGCAACATATGATTTTAATGCTTTGCAATAATAACACAATGTGGTGACTGAATTGTGTACCGGTAACAATTAATTTACAGTAGAGTCCTGCTATTCTGAATCCTGCTATTCCAAAAATTCGCCTATTCCGCACACACTTAAGATTTTTAATTAAGATTTTGATTTTTTTTTCTGATGAAGAGCACTGAATCGACTTGAGGATGCAATGTTCTGCCATCGCCGCATGAACATAACATCATTAGGTGTTGATGAAGCATGTTGTTCGACGTAGCGTTAAGGCGAGGTCAAGAGCATTTGCCGTGTCTGTGTGTGATATGAGTTCAGTTATGCCTTAACAAGTTAATACGTTGATATTATTAATGAAATCCTCCTTTTCTGAATTCCCACTAAACTGAACAGTGTTCGGTCCCAATTAGTTCGGAATAGCGGGACTCTACTGTACGTCATAATGTTTGGATACCAAATTAGCCATTTTCCTCTATGAATGGAATATTAAAGGCTAAATATTTTTACATTGGAAGACTTGTTTTGAGCATAAAGAAGAGCCTTAACAGAACATGCTTCACCATTTCGTTTTGTAAAATGTTTGTTTTAAAGTGGAGAAAACTATAGGCCAAATATTAAACTTCGTGAAAAGTTCACTCTACTTTCAATCCATGAAACTGACATAGGAGTTCACCAGAGTGTCAGAAACTAGCATCTAGCATCGTAAAGAAATTTCAGGTTATGGATCCTGTAAGGTTATGTAAGTTTATGGATCCTGCAAAAGAAAGTGTTACAGTGTGACGAGTTTGTGAAATCTGCAATTCGCAATTTTTTTGTTGCCTTAACAGCGAACATTAAGAAAGGTCTTGTCAACCACAGTGATCCTGACCTTTTCAATGAAAATAGATCATCCCTCAACAACTAATGACAAATCGGTTTTGAGTTTGTTAACCGAAAGCAGACCAAGATTATATCATTTTTGGCACAGGCATTATTTATATCAGGTAAGAAAATTTAGACAAGAGGGAAGGATTTAGAAGAGAGGGAATCAAAGCAGCAGACTTTCCAATTGGGGTTAAGCAAGGGTTGTAGAACCCAATAGGCAAGGGATAAAGACTGATTATTTCGTATAATAGGAAGTGATGACGGCTTTATGATTATGCTTTGCTTGCCATACCATAAAAGAAGCACAAGTATGCCATTTATGTATTAGGCCTATGCACTTAATAATTTAATTAAAATCATTATATAATAATTATATTAATATGTCCTTTAACCTGATAGGAATACAACTTTGAACTGTTTGTTTTTACCTCTGCATTTTCCACATTAAATTCCATGCAATAGGCAAAGCAATACATTTTGCTTTGTTTACGTATCTACTTTGTTCTTTACTTGGATGGTGTGTAATTACTTGTGTCCACCTTTCTTTTTTTCTTTTTTAATTTGTATTGCATCAGAAGTGAAAATGGAAAATGAGTGGGTATTACATGTATTCTTTTCTTTTTTGATTAGTTGGCTTTATAGTAAAGTACAAATTATTTTTAAAAATTAGCTGCTTTAGCTGATTTGCCCAATAGTCAACATCTAGATAGTATTTTTGAAGTGCTTGTTTCGACTACTTCCATGTACTTAGCATTGTACCGGTAGAAACCTGGGTTCTGCCACAGTACTTCAGAATTTATTCTTAGGGAGGGGATTTGGACAAGAATACACTTAGTTTTGTAGTTAAAACATAGAGTAGATAATGTGGCTGTCAGACGGTACATCATGCCTCTCCTTGAGGTATAGCACCACAG
The DNA here is from genome assembly GCA_964059195.1 of Ectobius pallidus. Taxonomy (NCBI): domain Eukaryota; kingdom Metazoa; phylum Arthropoda; class Insecta; order Blattodea; family Ectobiidae; genus Ectobius; species Ectobius pallidus. The sequence continues at coordinate 83,953,335 of CAXKWD010000010.1, read as the reverse complement.
TATTTTTAGAAGCGCTGTTTTGTTTTTGCTTTAATTTATTGTTTTTCTCATATGAATTTTGTTACTATCTTCAGAGCTAATTTGTAGGTTATAGATATTAGTTTAGATATATTTGGATTATAGCTGAATTTTAGTTTTTTGCTGTTCTTTGGAACCAAGCATGCTTGGCTGAATTTGCCTGAAATTTAAATAAAAGGTGAAACTCCATTATGCGACATGACACCAGTTTACAAACATAAAAATTATAACATCATTATGCCACATAATATAGGTTTCACTTTTATTTTAACTGTCACTGAGATCAGAAGTCCCCTAATATATTTCAGTGTTTAAAAATCTACTATATAAAAACCAAACTTCGTTATGTGTCTTGAACGCACAATCATCACAACCTATTCACAAGACAGTATTCAATTGATTAATTGCCATTGAAACCAGGGGAGAAAAAGAGCTTTGAATGACTTGAACGAAAGTCACTAAGCAGGCTAGGGAAATCAAATCTTAGGGTCCCCCCCCCCCCCCCCCAGGCATTGCACTTTAATCGTGAAATGTACATCAAACCAGGATTTTAGTTTTTTAATTATCAATTGTTTTAATTGTTTTTGCATGATTTGGGTAAGGTTTGTGAGTCTGTGGTATGTTTTAATTGTTTCATTTTGAATCTTTATGCTCATACAGAAGCACAAGATTCGTTCTATTCGTTTATTTATACTTGTTAGGGGAAAACAGTATAATTAAAATTACAATTATGTAATTCTGCAATTTATGTAAAAAGATGTAAGTGTTAATAAACATAATGTTATAATTATCTTTATGTTAAATTAATTATTTAAATAAAACATCTAGCAGTTGAGTAAATATCCGCAGGCAAAGCCGCTGGCACACATTTGTTTAACATTCTAATAATGTGGAGTTTTTGTTTTTTAAATTATTGTTAATAGAACTTTGTTGAATTAATATTTTAAAGAATTTAAAAATATTTATATAGGAGCAGAACCTGAGCCAGAAGATATCTCCCAAGAAAGTTCCCAATCTCCTGGACATGTGTGAAATGATAAGTCTGATACTTCAGAGTTCCATGCGCCCATATGCTTGGTATGTGTGCACCACTCATCATGTATTGCTGTATGATACAAGGAAAGAACTGAAACCTGTACAGTGCTGGACACATTTAATGAAGACACCTCCTATATATGGCAGTGCAGTTGCATCTCAGGGTGATGAGGAAGTGCTTGGTTTTGCAAATCAAATTTCCGGAGAGATAATAACTATCATAAACAATTGGAATGAAACCACTGCATGTTCAGAGATACCTCCTTTATCTTTACCGAACATGCAAGAAGCACTTGAGTCAGCTCATTTGTCTGGGGTTTGGCTTGAGCCTGCTGTGCACCAGAGAGTCAAGTTGAGTCTTACAGGATTGGTATGGCTGCCATCCAAATCCTCAGGACTGACTCTTTTGTCTCAAAACTCAGCAGGGGATGTGTTCCACCACTTCTTAAAACCTAGGAGTGAAGAGGAAGTGATAACGAAAAAAGAGTACTTGAAAACGGAATCCCTGACTACCTGGGAAAAACAACTTCTTGAAAAAAGGCCTCCAGCAGTTCTGTATTTCACAAGAAAGAAGTCTTTATACAAAGCAGTTAAAGGTGAGTAATGTTTTTGTACTATATAGCACCATTTCTTGCTTAGTCTGATGATATGTAGTCTATGAAGGGAAACGTTCTAGCTTGACAAGATAGATCACAATTAAAATATCAGGATTTTGTACTATTTTATTTTGTTTAGTTTCATATTATTGCTGGACTTCATGTTTCTTTGTGGAAAAAATCCTCATTTAGTTATTAATATCCCTATAAATTGTTTCCCAAGCCTTTTGAAGTACAGTGTAATCTCTTGAACAGGCAAGAATAATAGGAATTGACTAATTCTTAATCAGAGTTCTTTACAGATACTGAGTGTATACATTTCTTGGTGTTTTGTAATGTGAACTTTAGAAATTATAGTCTACCAAAATTTGTTGCTCAGGTTTCATGACCCAACAAGTATAATCAAGGCAATAACTTAAAAACTGCAGTTATGAAAAAACCTTCATCAGCTTGCTTTGTGCAAATTCATTATGTCATTAATCATTATACTCGTTTATGAAAGAGATGCATGATCTCTAAATAAGTCAAAGACATCCCAGAACCATACTTTAAAGAATGGAACAGGTGTCATTGTGCAACACACCATGTCAATTAAAATGCACTGCCAGAATTCATAAAATAATGTGTGATATGGCAATTATTTTTGCTTCATAAATGTATGGGGTAAATTTAAAAAAAATGACGTTCTGGTGTTGCTACTAAGAAGAGATATTACTATTTTATGATACTTCATGAAAGTTAGTAGTATTGAAAATGCAAAAAATGCAAATCTCTGCCCTTTGAGTATATAGGGGGACGAGGGGAGGGTTATGTTTTTTACATAAATAGAAAATTTCATTGCAATGGAATGGTTTCATAAGGGGCTTTGTGCTTTATTTCCTGACATCTTTTGCTGTGACAAAGATGAAAATAATGTTGTGTGCATCCCCACAATCTTTAGTGGACTGTTATTTAAGCCTGGAAACCTCATTGTGTCGGAATTTTGTCCTGAATGAGTTCTTTTACATGCATGTAAATTTACATGGGACTGTCATATTTACACACCATGCACTATAGATATTATAGACAGCTTTGTTCTTTCAATGTGATAGGATTACAAGATTACAGGCTATACATCCCTGGGTGAACAATTATTATTAGAACACTGTCACTGAAATATCACGACATGAAAACTGTGAGTAATAATTTATTGTTGTAAGACACACTGATCACTTAGATAATCATAACTGTGGGTAAATGACAATTTCACGATCAGTGTTTAAAGTCTAATCATTGAATAAAATATAAAATTCAGAATTCACATGTGTATTTCTCATTCATTGCAGGTTATGGTACAATAATAAAAACAGAACAATATCGCACAATGTGCATTGCATTACAGGCCAGTCATCATGATTTGTGGATTACTAGCTAACATTCTCTCCTCCCCCTACAGAACGTTTTGTGTAGAAAATATTATAATATGATTCTTTTCTTCTTATTTTTCAGACTTGAGAAAAACTAAAGGCAAATATATTCAGGACATGAGGTCTGGTATATTGAAACAACCATGGATGATGTCCAAAAAAGAAATGCTAAGCTATTGTGATTTGTTATCACAGAGGATTGTTGATGTCTGGGAAATTGAAGATGAACCAGAGTGGTGTGAATCTAAAAGGAGGCTGCATAATACTTCAGCTGAAGATGTTGACAGAGTACAAGCTTGGTTGGAATCTGTGCCATTAGAGGATAAGAATATTTCTTTAAAAAGTGAAGACATGTCAGGAATTCCCAAAGCTACACCACATAAAGTGTCAAGTGGTAAATATAAGTCAGGTGTATGCACATCAACTCCGTTATTCAAAAAGAAAGATCCTGATCTAGACCTACATAATACATTCAGTCAGGACATGTTTCAGGGAAGTCAGGAGGTGTCATATAATGAAGATACATTCCCTGTTAGTCTAAGCCTAAGCAGAAGTGCAAAGAAAAGAAAAGAAGTTTTAAAAAACTCTTCTGTCCCAGGATTTTGACTCTGTATATATGTACACAAATCTACTTAATAAGGAAATCATTTGTAAGTTGTATTGTTTAAAATGTAGTGTGTATTAAGTTTTATAATTTACTAAAAGAAAACTTTATGTAAAACACGTAATTGAATTTCTTTACCTTAAGCATGAATCTTGCAATTTTTTTCACTTTCTGACATGGTGTGGTCATGTTGAAAGCGGAAGTGTATATTCAGTTGTCTCAGCTTTACACAAGTCCATACTGCAGAGAAAGCTTTGGGAGGATTTGTGGGAAGCACAATGTTCCTCCAAAAAAAGCCAGCTTCCCTTTCAAGAATTTAATTTTTGTTTAAAATATATTCAGTTTCTAATCAGTACTTGTTAATTAGTGGGTTAGCAAGATGAAGCTCTCTATAGTTCTATTCCTGGATGAAAATTTGTTTTACCCCTTCCCTCAAAATTTCTGTCAGCTACTTCTTTGAGATGCTGTCATCACCAATGCCACTCTGTTTGCAATAAGACAGTATTTGCAATCTTGCTTTGGGAGAGAACTAGATTGTAGCTATTTTATTAGCATTACGGAAAGGAGAAATTTTATAATTGAGGATAATCCAGAAAATATGGCATTGAATTAGAAGAAAAATAGATGGCATGGAAGATTGTGAACATTACTGTCTGTGTAAATACCGTATTTGGGTCTCTACATTAATATATGTGTGTATCCAGTGCCAACCCCATTGCTTTGATTCATTTGGAGTCTGCTTGAGGCAGAAAGATGGAAATAGTATGGCCCATTTTGAGTTATGCACTACTTGGCGAGCCACAGTACATGGTGATGTGTAGCTGGGAGAAGTGTGAGGTGTGAAGAGATGAGTGTGTGTGTAGAGGAGTTTGTGTAGTGTAGTGTGGGGTAAGAGTGATGATGGTAGTGAGGTAAGGAAGGATGGAGGAGAAATCCGGTGCCAGCATTAACCTACTCTGTACGAAAGACAAAAAGAGAACTGCCAGGCTTAACATCCCTATCCAACAGATGAATTACTATCAACAGTGGCATATGCCTCCATGCCGTATGTATTGCACAGAGGTTTTGGGATTGAACCCAGGTATATCTGGTGCACAGACCAGTGATTAGAAGCTGTACACCAGTCTCTCTCTTAAATCCAGACCTAAGGGTCAGATTTAAAAATTTGCCCTTATTGGAAATCAAACCCGAAGGTGGAAGGCAGGCATGCTGCTAATTGCACCACAGCAGGGGACAAGTTAAAATGTAATTGGATCCTGTCAGATTTAATTAAAGGTTTTTAATGTTTTGGTTATCTCTGGTATTGGTTAAGCGGGGTATTGGTTCTATGATTTACTTCTGCACAGTTGTAAGTAACGAAAGTATTAAGACTTAGCAGTAACATACAAGTCTCTAGTTTTAAGTTTGTGTCCCTGATTACACAAATATTGGTCTCCATGCTTGCCTGTAGTTCAGTCTGGTAATTCGAGCAGAGCTCATCTTGCTCTTCCGCCTTATCCATGGTATGTGGCTATGAGTAACTAAAGGTTAGTGGTTAGTCATTATTCCCTCCTCATTGTCACATGAACTTTTTTACCATATACTCAGCAAAGTCCAACCATTTATCTGTGGGCCCACAAAACTGGAGCTCTGGACTATGCTCTACAACCTGGATACAGACCTGTGGATACCCCATAAGGGTGAAATTGTCGAGTTACCAGGGAGATAATAGAGCCTACTGTATTTACTCAAATCTAATGTGCACCATTTTTGTTCATTTGCAAACAGTAAAAATTAGATTCAAATGCAGATCCATTCCGTAGTTTTGCAGTAGCTTTGAACACTTACATAACAATGCTTTGCTGTAATTCTCAACTTCGTTAAATTTATTGTTGGCGTATTACTGATATGCACAAATGTGGGCTGAAGTTAACATATTATTTTGACACCCAAGTTTAATACTAAAGCAGCGGGTTCCATGGGGAGATATCTTCTTGTCCCGCGCTCTCTTCCCTAAACAATTAGGTATATCAATATTTATTCTTCCTCATTCACAATTCCATTGTTGTTTAAAATAAAGTATTAAAATTAATTAAATAAAATATTCTACCATTGATGCATATTGCATTCACCAATAAAATCCTTTTTTTTTTTTAAATCTACATATATATTTTTATGATGTTAAGCTTCAAAATAGGGGTGCACATTAGATTCGAGTAAATATGTTATTTTTTAGCTAGGATATATATTTTCATCACCCAACCTTCACCATTTTTACCACCACCTCTTCTGGACTACACTTTCTACCATAACCAGGGACATATTATGACAGGCTTACCTTTTCGTTCATGATAGGTAGTCTGATGTCAAGCATTCAAAGAATATTGTGTGATAAAATTTCTTGTTAGTGTAAAGACACAGTGGTGAGAATTTCCACAAAGCTACCATGTATGCATCAATAGATCAGCTGATATCTTGCTATGCTGCCAAAGTGATTAATTCTTTTGTTACTTGCTAAAATACTTCTAGACTCTCAAGGCTACATACTCGACAGCTGTGAACATAAAATTATAATACCAAATGAACTATCTAAAATTATATAATTTTAATAATCAAAGTTAATTTGTATTTTTTAATAGAACAAAGACAGGTCATTCCATGCAAAACAGTAGGTCAAAAACTTTCTTGGTCACATTGTTCCCCCCCCCCCCCATTCTTCTCATTTTGATATATCTTCATTCTAATAGGGTCTTGGTTATATTATAAACTATATAAATATGGCAATCAAAGTATTTGGCTATATGCATTAAGCCCTTTTGAATTTATATTTTCTTGACTTCAGCATAGTTCAAATTAGGATTTTTATGATATTACAACTTTTTAAATTTGAAATCTTCAATAATTCGTGGGCAATACACCTTTCTCACTTCACATTTTGATATAGATTAAGAGGCCGTATTGCAAAGAGCACGTATTCAATTGTTTCAACCTGATGCAAAGCTGTTTACCAGACAAGACTGAGTTTCTGCAAACAGTGGGTGTCTTATAATTACCCTTTAGAGAATTTTTGCAAAAAAATGTTTCAAATAAAATCTTTTGCTCTTCTTATAAGCACCCCATGAACAAAATTTTCAAAACTGTTTGAGCTGTTTTAGAGGAAAGCAAAAAACGAAATTTTCTTAATGTAAGGTGGCATTAACAGTAAGAGAAAATGCAATCTTCGTGTCACATCCTCACAGGTACCTACCCAAATACAAAATGTTTTCATACGCTTTTTCATTCTGGAGCTAAGCTGTTTTGACACACAAACACACACACACAGACATGTTTCTGAAAGTGGTGTTTTTTGATTTGGGGGACCTCAAAACGTTTATTTACATTAAAAACTCAACTTCGAATTTTGGGGTCAAACACAATACTCCCTCTATGTACCTATGGTATGGGCAGATGAAGTAAAAAGTAGGGAAATATACAAAGTTACTACAAAAAAAAAAAATTACGAAATCTGGCAAAAATTTTCACCAAAAATAGGTACCACTAAGCAATTATGAAGCTGGTGAGTGAAAGGAGATAAATGGCCAGAATAGGATGCCTGCAGGTGGGGCAGGTATAAGTGTGTGTTGACAAGGAGTTGGAAAGTGAACAAGAAAATTTAGCATTTTCTTTCTTTAAATTTATTTCCAAAATCTGTCAAATATTTCACTTTCATTTTTCGCCAAAGGCTTTTAAATGTTATGCCTGGCAATGTTTTTTTGTTCATATGAAAATTATAAATTAATAAATTAAGACTTTACCACAGTTATTCATGGTTATTCATAGCTCAACACTTCAGACAAAAATATGTAAAGCTCATTTGATTTGATCAAATTTGATCTAACAGCAATATTGTAGTTTAATATTATAAACATAGCCTACTAATTATATTTGTTTTATACACATTTGATTAAGTTACATGGACAAATAAATTCAAGTCTTGTAAACAAAATTACTAATGTAATTCTAAGTCAGGATCATATCCATTCTGCGAGAAAACAAGCTGTATGGTACCTAAAAGCAATAATATCACAGTGCTTCCTTAATATTAGGGACCATTGCCTCAATATAATAAGGATATGTTTCATAAATGTTACTTATCACACTGATAAAGTGAGCATTTTACCATACCTAAAAAGGGCACTGATAATGGTCTCCTCCAAAATAGAATGAAGCTTTCAACATAATAATCTGGCACTGCTTATATTTACAGATTTTTTTCCAACATGAGACCTCCTTTTAGATTAGAAATTCTCAACTATTTCTTACCAATTGTCAACATTTTTACTTGTACTCGCTTTCAAAATATGAAAGAGATTTCTGCTAGGATCAGTAGCCATGAACCATGACTGGAGAACACAGGGATTTCTTTAATATGGACTCCATGTAAGAAAAACTTAGACTACATTAATTCTTAAACATTAACCGTCTTCTTTAAGGACAATAAAATTATATATTTTTGGAAATAAACAATCAGTGATGGGAAGTCATTGAGTAAAAGTAATCAGATTACATGTAAAGATTCTTTTTTCAGTCCAGTTTCCTTGTAATTGTTACTTTTTGAAAAATATAATGTTTACTCGTATTTTCTTCTGGAAATAAAATTGGAACCATTACATTTTAGTAACCGTTACAATGAAGTAATAGACTTGTATCGAACAGAGAATTAGGCAATGTTGCTTTCTTATTGCTGCAGTAGCCATGAAACAATCTCAAATGCATTCTTGATACGTGCATTCTTAATAATGTGCATTAATGGTTCTCCAACATCATCAGATATTTTTAAAACGGGATTGGAGTAACTATGTACATCTCCATTATTTGATGTTGAAAGATTATGCATAATATTGCAAGTCACAGCTATATGTATTACTAGCATGTGCCCGCGGCTTCGCCCGCGATAATTATTTCAAAAATAAAAAATTAAGAGCATAATAGTTAAAACATTATATTTATTAACACCTAAACCACGTGGACTACTTACCACGATTAGATAGCGTCGCCTGGCAAAAGCGATCTCAGATTCGAGTGCCTTGACCCAGAAAATCCCTGTATAGTGAGTTACGTCCAAATCGAATAATGTTTAATCATATTTAGGTCTATGTTGATTATCCCTCTTCCGTGTAGGTTGAAGATTTCGTATGTCTACGGGCCTTGACATTCTAAACAAATGCACCAGCGTGGGCTTACAACATTCAAGCGATCGCGATGCTTTTATTTCCACGGTATGACAAAAATAGCCAAAGCCAAATGCAATTGATTTGACATTGAAATGTATTACTGAAATATGATGCTTCGACAGCGCTAAAATCACGTTTTCTGCAAGTTTTTTCACTCATAACTCGCGAACGAAAGCTAAAATTAAAAATCCGGCTTCGAGGTGCATTCTCCCACCTTTCAGTCCATCTATGTTTAAAATTTCAGATCTCTGCGTTCAGTAGATTTCGCTGGGCATCGCGGACAGACAGACAAACACGTCCTTTTATTATTATAAGATAACATGTGCCCGCGGCTTCCCCCGCGATAATTATTTCAAAACTTAAGTGCATAATAGTTAAATCATTATATTTATTAACACCTAAATCACGTGGAGTGTATTCCACGATTAGGTAGCGTCCCCTGGTAGAAAAAGCTACCTCAGGTTCCAGTTCCTTGGCTCAGGAAACCCCTGTATAGTGAGTTTCGTTCAAATCGAACAATGTTTGACCATAATTAAGCCTATGTTGATATCCTTTTTACGTGTAGGTTGAAAATTTCATATATCTGCGGGCCTTGACACTCTAAACAAATGAATCGTCCACGATGGACTTACCAAATGAAGCGATCGCGATGCTTTTATTTCCAAGGTAGGCTATGAGGTATGATGACAAAAATAGCCAAAGCCAGCTGTAATTGATTTAACATTGAAATATATTACTGAAACTGTTGCTTCGAAATCGCAAAAAATACACGTTTTCTGCCCGTTTTTCACTCATAACTCACGAACTAAAGCGAAAATTAAAATTCCGGCTTCGAGGTGCACATTCCGACCCTTTAGTCCGCCTATGTATAAAATTTCAGATCTCTGCGTTGAGTAGATTTCGCTGGGCATCGCGGACAGACAGACGGAAGACAGACAGACGGAAGACAGACAGACGGAGGACAGACACTTCCTTTTATTAATATAGATTTCTTTCCATTTAAAGCTGTTTTTAGTTAAATTTTTTTTATAACATTTCTTAATTAATTATTTTTTCCATTTATTTATTTATTGATCTTTGGGCAATTTGTATTAATGAAGTATAAGTATTATTATTGTATTAATGAAATTTTTGAAACTTGCTTATCGTTCTACCTTGCTATATAGTCATAATTTCTGTTTTTGCAACTATTATGCACGTTAAGAGGTAATGTGTCTGGAAATATTGGCATTGATATTTTTGTTTGCTCATTAGCCTAATAATTTGAGACTTGGTAATGTCCCAAGCAGCTTTACCACTGAATGGCCCAATAGTTTCTGGCCTTGTGCCCAAAACAAACAAAAAAGGAGTTTTTAGAGACTGCCATTTTGTAAAGTAGCTGTAATTTTACTGATTACTTTTGAAAAACTAATTTGTAATTGTAACTAAGTAAAATGTCTCTGATGTAATTGTAATTCAGCCCAATTACTTTGTTTTTATAATTTTCCCATCACTGTAAACAAGTCTGTTTATTTAAGATTTTAACGTATTTTTCTTACTTGAACTTGCTTCGATTAATCAGCACCTTTAGTCTCACAGACATTTATATCTTGCATTTATTAAATCCAGCATTCTTCAGACATATCCTAGTTACTGAAACATGAGCAGTAGCTTATGATACCTGGAATGATGAAAGAATCAAAGGAACATAACATTTTAGTAATTCATATTAATATTTGCATTTCTCTACAAATGAACTAGCTGAGAACGTCTAATTTTATAGGGAGGAACTGGCAGAGAAGAAACAGTAATATAAATATTATTCTATCTATTTACACTAACACAAAATACAGCTATGACAGAAATAAGTAAAAATTTATTGCAGAATAATGGCAGTATATTGCTTTATATTGTTATTTAAGAAGAATGCTTTATAGTATCTTTTAACACTTCAAAACTTTTGCTGAATACCTATTCAAAGTTAAAGAAATAAATGCTTCCTCAAGACCAATGATGACCATTTAAAAAAGGAGACAGAAATAGAAAGACAAAACATTGCTTACCAAACAGAGTACACCTGCTGTGTGTCTTTCCTACATGGACCTCAACTATACTTTTCACTTCCTCATACGTTTTGACAGCATTACCCAGAGATTTGAGCTGTATATGTGTAAGAATTTACAACTCATCCAACAAAATAAGTTGCTAACACCTGCATCCCCGTCCTTCATGCAGCTAACTTTCTCCATCCGATCCTCCAGTACTACGTTAAAACCTTTAAAATACTATGCTGAAATCCAAGCCATGTTGAATGTAATAAAGTAAATATATTCCGCATAAGTAATTTATTTTAAACTTCCTGCTGCTTCTCTATTGTTCGATTTGTGTTACAGCAGTAGCTTTTCTCTAACAATGTAAACATTATATGACCATCCTTGAATAGAATCACAAGGATCCAGAAAACATAAAAATAAGCAATAAAAAGGTATTTTATTGATGGTTCGAAAAACTAACTGTTATTTGGACTATGGAACTTCTGCTGCTCCTATACTTTTTAATTTACTATCTAATAATGGCGTCTTGTATTGAAGGAATTCTTGTTTGGGAAAATCTACCAGTACAGACAAGTGGAAATGAGCTGGATACAACAATTTTAATACTCATCATGAAATTTTTAAATTATAGAACTAATTCACATAACACATTTCTGACACTTCTGTAATTATTTAAGAACAAGCAGAAGGGAATGTAGTATATGATGCGCATGGCATGCAATTATATAAAATAAAAAGTTCAAAGAGTAATTTACTTTTGGGATTCCATAAAAATGACATCCTCAAGAAAAAAGAAATGCAAAGAATCATACAGTATTCCAAATGAAAGTTATTCTGAGTTTCTTAGTATTACCCTTCACATACAAAATTGATAATAACACAGCAAAAATTTATTCCTTGCCTTTTTAGTTTTCTTTTTCTTTCTTTTTTTTGGGAGAGCATGCTGTACTGGTCTTACCCTCTGTTTAACAAGAATCTTGAAAGAGATTGTGTTATCCCTAAGTGGAAAAACTACAAGAAATAACACAATGTGTAAAAGATTTGGCCACTATACACATTTTAGAGAGTACTTATATTCCAGCAGGGTTATTTTACATTAAGTTATTGAATAACAAAGAAATATTGACTGGTATAGCAAGTGGAAGAAAAAGAACATACGAAAACATAATTCACCATTCAGCATAACTGGTATGTTCTTTATAAAAACATAGATGCATTTTACAGATATTACTGAGTGCCTTGCATAGATCTTCATATTTTGTTGGTCCCAGGCACACATGTAACTACTTACAAATAAAAGTGAAATTTTACAATACTGCAAAGAATAATATAAGAATGGAAATTAACTGATAGTGCAGTGTCAATCAGATTTACCAATACTGTAATCAATAGGGCCTGGATTTTGATGACTTTGTACCTTTTATCCTAAAGGATACTGATTGGAAAATAAATCTGGCTCATGCCATCTTGAGGGAAATTAAACCAATTTTATGGATAATTTTTTCTGCATTTTTAGGTATTCTTCTTTGATATGGCATTTTTTTATGGGTTATAAGTCATTTTAAAGAATTTTTAGGAATGAATCCAGATTTTTGTCATTTTTAGCGAGTTTGGTTGCATTATTTTTACAATACTAGTATAATCAAGTTTGAGCACCTCAAACTCTAAAAATTCATAGAAATCTGTTGCAATGTGGCTGTCTTTATTAATATTCTGTTAAACATTTGGTCTTGTCCAACTTTTATATACATAAAGCAACCCGGTTCTTCGATGAATTCCCCTTCAATATCTGATTCTTCATCAGAAAGTATTTTAGAAATCTGACAGAATTTTATAATCTGGATTTTTCAGTAATTCTATTAGCCAACAAAAGGAAATCGGTGATAATTACGTCCAGGTGTGAAATAAGCACTTTTAATTTGACAGTTTTGAGTAAAATATGCTATTTTAGTTCAAAATCATAAAATAAGCAAGCAAAATAATTTTTCTCTCAGAATAAGCAAAATATGCACTATGAAATAAAGTTATAATTGTTTCTCAAGGAGCGCCTTACGAAATATGACATTTCTGCTTATGTTCAGGAGTCTGAAAATAAATAAGCATTTTGCTTAGAAATTGGCTCGACTAATGAATAATTATGCTATTTGATTAAATTAATTAGGAAAACATTGTAAAGTGTCAATATTACATATTAAATATTAAAACATTCTACTTCACATAACTGTTGTAAGTAAAAACGTACTTTCTAAATGTTATTACCTAGTAGTAGTAGCATTAAATACGGAAGCCTCTCTTCCACAGAGTGATCTCTGAAAAAATTAATCAGTTTTCAGGAGTTCCTACAAGAATTAATGAGATTGTTTAGATTACCAAGAAGACAAAGGAAAGAGAAGACATAGTACAGCATTTAAGAGGTTGGGGTATCAAGTTTTGGGTAACTTTTGTAATTGAGTGTATTTCAAATAACAAGTTATTAGAACCTACACTGGTCACTAATGGCTAAATCTAATTAGCAAGGGACAGAACGAAGGTGGGGTTCATTGTCTCTGCAAATTTATTGAATGAAACAAACATGAATTGGACAGGGACTACTATCTTGAGATTAATGTGTTTGGTACATATTTTCTAAGATTAAATGTCACAACCTGGAATCAAGGTAACATTTTTTCTATACCAGTAATTTCAGTTTTAATTTTCTAAAAAAATAATTTACATAAATTATTTACAATATGCAGAAAATGAAAATGTCAGAGAATCCAATGAAACAGTCTGAAGGCACTCTTATTCTGCAATTTAAATAAATGTCTAATGTCAAAAATATTTACAATGTTTGTAGAATAAAGGAAGAAAGAAGAAGAAGAAAAAAGAAAGAACAATAATTTTCAGTGTAATACTATGTCAAAGTTAACAATTGAAGTTAAAAATGATACAGTCTTTTAATATCTGCTATCTGCTAATGGAGGAGACCATTCCTAGTAGAAAATACAGGGAAAAACAACAAATTGCACAATTGTATTTTTGTATCACAATATCAACACTCTTGTTTCAAAGATGCCCTTACTTGTTTATTTAAGAGAGTTTAATTTCCAGTGCCATTAATATTCGTCATCTGATGCTTGGCCCATATCTGTATTACGAGCTAGCATGTAGTTGTCCATGTCTATAGAACGGCAGTTGTTGATTGCATATCGAAGACGCTCCGCCATTATTTCCTGGCTGCTGTAAGGGGGCAAGCGCAGTTGGAAGAAACATGTCTGGGCTGTTGGTAGCCCATCAGGAGCTCGATCAACTTTCATTACCTGAATTAAAGGAACATTAATTTAACAATTCCATTCAATACCATCATATCCAGTCACTAACAAATTATACTATAAACTATCAAGTTACCTGAAATCTTTGAGAGAGATCAGCCAAGTTTGCTGGGAGTCGTGACCTTCCAGATACGAACCTCATGAAAAGAACCCTTTCTGCATTAGTGAATCCTTCGAGAATATCCCACAACCACTGAACCAAGAGGTTACTCTCATCCAGCTCTCGATACCTAAAACATAAACATAAACTTTGTGACATAAACTTCATTTAAATTGAGTTTAATGGCATATGGACTATGCAGTCATTAAATAATCCATCTCCCTGGCTAAGCATAAGATAAATAACATTTCGAAAGTTAGCAAATCTATACGATTGTACTAAAATAATGAAAAGGCTCAGTTACAACACAGTGTAAGACACCATCCAGAGCTAACAAGCTTTTAAGAGACTTCTAGTATGATTATCATTGGGCTTATGTTACGTCATCTTGTGGTAATGAAATAATTAGGAATGGGGAATAGCTTACCTTACAACTCTTCGAAGCAGCTGAATTGAGATGTGCGGTAATCCACACACCAATTGTTCCAGGTGTTGAGCAGTTACTAGTGATAGAAGTGGTACTGGAATTATCCATGCCATTCCTTCTCTTACTGCTGCAACCTTTGTAAGGAAATATGCAACATTAAAAGTATTTAGAAAAACTCAATACAAAGAAATTAACATGAAAATATAAAATCTGATAATATTTTAAGATGATATTGGAATTTCCTGTTAGATGCAAAATTGTACTTAATAAAAATACTCGAGATCCTTTCATACTGATTACAAGAAAGTTTTTTCTGATAGCTGACAAACAGATACAACGTCTACCTACACGTAAATTTCTATATAAACATGTAGGTCTGTTCCTTGCAGTTAAAAATATCCTTCACTAGATGATTTTGAAGTCAAGAATCCTGTACATTGTCCAAAAGTTCACAACATTCAAAATCATTCTTAAACCACCACCAAAAAAAAAAGATTTGGAAGATTTATTTCTAACGTAATGCTCATGTGAATGTTACATTACAAGGTAATTAATTAATTAATTATTTATTTAATTAATTAATTAATTAATTAATTGTATTTTTAAATTGAGCACTGAAATGAACAATGGTCGCTCCATTTTTCTCGTGATGTCAGATTTGAAAATCACTGCAACAGTATTTGTTATAACAGTGCATCACATTGTTGAGAAAGAAGAAAAAAAGAACTGGTAGCAAACTCAGCTTATAACAAACCGAATATAATGGGGGAACAGTTAATAGCTATTTTCAAAAATCAAGAATATCATGTGACTTTAAAAACTTGTAGTTTTTTCCCTACATTCTTTGGCTGTACACTCAATTTCAAGTTCTTCCCCGGAATCGTTCTTCGTTAGTTAGTTATAATATTGAAAATCTTGTAGATTAAACAATGTATTTTTGTTTCCTGATTTCTCTTTTTTCCTGATCAACTACATATGCGTATTAATTTATTTCATAAGTGATGTCTACAGACTTCATACTCACAGCAAATACTGAAATAATCCATCACATCAAGGATCAAAAAAGCTCACTAACTGTTATAAATGCATGTATAGGTTTATAAGTAGGCTATCAGTCAAAGGGATTTCCTGAAAGCCAGCAGCCATGCTGCTTGACACAATGCTCGGCTCACGGAATCTGTACACACTTGCTTGTTCAAGCTTGGTATTACGAGAGCTATTTTTTTTTTCAAGGTCCGATGGGACATAAAATGAAAACCACAACGAAAATCAAAACTGTTTTATTTGGAACATTTAGGTACACCATCTAGCTACTTCTCTTCGTGGTTGCGCTCTGATTGAGACATTTATCGAAGCATGGTGCAACTTTCAAATACCCTCTTCATAGAAGCTTGCCGCCAGCATATTGAGAAGGGTCTTCAAGGCATTTTGAAGTGTTTTGACATTTTTCATTGGTGTGGAAGCCAGATCTTGGTTTTGTTCGAGAAATTTGTGTTCATCCATTGTTTGGATTGTTCTTTTGATTCTGGATTTTCATAACGAATCCACGTTTCATCCCCTGTACAATGGATTTCAAAAACTCGTTTCCATGCCGAGTGACTTTCATCTTTTTCGGCAGCTGAAGAAAGATCTGGGAGGACAGAGCTTCCTCACCAACGAAGAATTTCAAAACACTTCAAAGTATCGTGAAGACCCTTCTCAATACGCTGGCGGCAAGCTTCTATGAAGAGGGTATTTGAAAGTTGCACCATGCTTCGACAAATGTCTCAATCGGAGTGCTACTATGTACAGAAGTAGCTAGAAGGTGTACTTAAATGTTCCAAATAAAAGAGTTTTGATTTTCGTTGTGGTTTTCATTTTGTGCCCCACTGGACCTTGAAAAAAAAATAGCCCTCGTACATTGGCTTAAAGTGATTGCTCAAGACTTTTGGTGTCTCTGCCATCTGTATCAAAACTAATAACATCCTTACCTGAAGATTCATTTCATGCAATCTGAAGTGTACAGCTTGTTCCACATACTGCAATCTGTTATGGAATGTGAGAGGTATACTCCTTCCTCCAGCTACTATAGGTACTAGCTGATTAGTGCAACTGGTGCCTTCGAAACATTCTAATGGTATGACCTAAAACAATAATATAATACAGTATATGAATATTAGTATCTACAGTACTAAACAAATACAGATTGATTCACACAGTAGATATATTTTAAAATATTATGTTTATTTTATTTCTTTACTTTGATTGTACATTTCAGTTTTATTAGGTACTAGCTGAAAAGGCCCGGCGTCGCCCGGGCTTTGTATTTTTTAATTTGAAATTAACTTATGAAGGACTTTATGTATGTAGAACTTGAAATGAAGAAAAATATTTATCACACTCAAACTATTCCATCAGAAAACGCTGGATATAGCTTTTTATGGCTCATAGAGGATGTGGAATGCTGCATTCCGTTGCTTCTACACATCATGCTTGGGAGGGGTTGAAATAAGAAGAAACACAAATTACATAAGATTGTACTGACTTGACGGAAAATTTTATTTCTCATTCTCATGTTACTATACAATCGTTTCGGAGCTGAAATAAAAGAGAAATGCAGTATCACTTTCATACTTTCCTCCCCTAGAACCCGGGACATAATATACTGCGAGCATAGGACTCAAAATGTTCCATCCCATGCTTAGGGCCTATGATAAACATCCCTATTTCTCAACTAATACAAAGCCTACAGGTATGGATAACTTATCAGCGGAAAGGATTATTTACAGACTTTTGATATAGCATACTCACACACTTAAGTTGTCCCTCTACATCAAAATGTGAAGTGAGAAAATATTTCTTATGTCGAGGGTAGAGAAAGTTATGTGATTACATCACACTGTGCTTTATTTTCGTGTAATTCATTTTTCAGTAATTATTTTCGCCAATATATTACATCGATGGAATCATAAATCGTTAAAGTCCAGCATTAGGCTATATA
Organism: Ectobius pallidus; assembly: GCA_964059195.1. Classification (NCBI taxonomy): domain Eukaryota; kingdom Metazoa; phylum Arthropoda; class Insecta; order Blattodea; family Ectobiidae; genus Ectobius; species Ectobius pallidus. The sequence continues at coordinate 83,935,633 of CAXKWD010000010.1, read as the reverse complement.
GTTGCCAAGGTCCTATGTAATCACAGTAAACAATTCACTGTTGTCATGTGAACTGAACAGCATTTCATTGTTTTCAGTATAATATTCTCAGAAATTATATAATTTTCAAGGGAAGGAGTATTTTGTTTGAATTTTAATGTTGACCGCTATACTTCCCAGGCTTAACTGGGTATGTGTGCAAAATTCCGTGTAAATTGGTAAAGAAATGTAGATTTGTATAAGGAACAAACATACATACCCACAAACACACATTCAACTTTATATATTAGATAAGATTTATGTAAAAAGTAACTTAATAGTAGGGATGGGTCGATACCAAATTTTCTCGATACTCGATACCGATACATGATTTTTCCCTCGATACTCGATACCTTCAACATTTTCAGTTTCAATAAATAGGTACCGGTACATTAAAAATTAAAAGTTGAAAGAACTGTGTAATAGGCCTACCAACTAAATTAATTAAGTGTGCATATTTAATGAGACAAAATTTAATATCTTCAGTAGCTTGTACCGATAATTATTTTTAAACTCTACATTAAAACTAAAATTACTTTTTGAAACAGTCCACTTACAAGTTTTTGTTGAAAAATACTAGCATTCTCACTTAATTGCAGAATTGCAGGGTTACCAAAGTATCGAAAAAGTACCGAGCGAGTTTTCTGAAGCATCGCTCGATGCCGATACCATGCAAGTATCGAGAGTATCGAGGTATCGAGAGTATCGAGGACCCATCCCTACTTAATAGTCAACTCTCCAAAACTTAAACATTTATATCTCATATTTCCGATGATTCGGACATTTTAATTCCACTAATTATGTGAAGTTAAATGCTGTAAAGGTTAATGTAGACTATAACATAAGTACTTGTTTGACTCTTTGAGTAATTTGGGGTATCTTCAATGGAAAAAGACAATACATACCTCATGAAATGTAGCTTCGGTCACACCAGACTGATGTATGTCTCTGATGCCTCTCAAGCTCTGGGCATACAAACTGTCAGTCTCTTCTAGATCGTCTATGGATACTGGTTCTCCAACCAGCAGTTTCCACACAAGTGGCGCAAGAGGAACTGCAAGTGGCTTTTTTGTTCTTACAGCAACACCAAACAGAATTCCTGAAATTAAAGTGTCATTTACTGTTGTGCTGTTAAAGTACTTGAAAAATACTGGAACCCGGCTAGTGAGAATTTGATAATGAAATGTACGATGTTCTTATTCAGCCTTCAAGCCCTTAATTATTTAAATCGTTATGTGCTACTGACAGGGATATATTAAAAGATAAATTATAAAAAAAATTTAAATTTTGTCCTAGTTTGTTCCTTCAAGTTCAAACCTTTTTTTAAGAAAGGAAGTTAGTTTACTGTCTTGAACGTTATTATGAAATGTTTGTATATGATTTTTCACTTTTTTTTTCACACATTGATGAGCACGGTTGGGGGCAGTTCAAAATAGATATAAATGCATTAAATTAAAAATGCAAATTATTTGAAATAAAAATGAAATCAATTACATTCATTTACAGTGACAAGAGGAAGGAAATTTTAAAAATAAACATAAAATAACAGCCTTACTAATAAAAGCTGCTTATATCTGCGTTGAACGGTTGTTTGGTTGTTCACCGTGCAAGTTCTGCATAAGCCGCATTACCAATAAACTGAGTGTAACTGCCGAGTTTACACCGGGTTTGTACGTCCAACGTCATCAAATGTCACTCTAGTTGTGACGTTACTAGCCCCTGGCTATGAAGGGACTGCTGAACGCCATCTATCAGTGCAGCGGGCAAACAACGATGGATCGTCTGCAGACAGTAATTCTAGTTCCAGTATTTCATTATATTGTTTTCAGAAAGCTGTAATCATGGGTACAAGTATGGAAATATGTCCTGCAAACAAGGAACAATGTTTATAATTCCGCAAAAGCAGCTCAAAATATGCGTAGCCTCAAAATTCAATCTCAGACATCTACGAAACGACCGGCTGTTACGGATATCGGCCATCTTGATTATTTACGTCAAGTTTATACAAGGGGGCCAGGCTGTGTAAAGGTTGCACACATTCAGCCTTATGCAAGGATTATTTTCTCCACAGCTGTGTATATTCCTGGTATAAATGTTACAACTGGATTATTAGTAAGACTGTAAATGTTTATATGCTATATGTTTATAAACATTTTTTTCAAGAAAGAGAGGTTCAAAGTCAAAATCAAAACCAAACGAATGATCCAGATCAGTGAAGAAGAAAGAAAAGCAAAATCAGAAAGAACGAAGCAATACTGGGCTAAAATTAAAACACAAAACACTAAGAATTGATTGATTTAACGTACCCCAAAGTTGGGTGAAATGGAGAAGAAGAAGAAACATTATTTTCTTAACTTTGTAGTTGTTCATATTAATTAATTCAGAGCTATTTTTAAGAAAGGAATTAAATAACCTGGGACCAAAACTGGATTTTAGATCTGCAGATGTGAAATGTTAGGTTCCATTAAAAGATTTTGTTTTGTCATACATTCTTAACTTACAATACAATAACTTACCACACACAAATAGAAATCTCGCAGCAAAATATTTCATGACCTGCTTTAAAACATTCCTAACAAACAATATCATATACAGTGTTGATGAATTTGAAGAAAAATGCCACAATGCTGCATTGTTTTCATTGTAAACAAATGTAAATAAAATGTAATAGGTGTGTAAAAGCATGCAATGGTTATATAAGTTCTCTATGTGTTTTCTTTTCTTTTTCTTTAGTACAAGTTATTTTCAAACTGTAAAAATTATACTTTGTATAAATTTGTATAATTAGCACGTCCCATAACATATACATGTTCAGAGGACGAGAATAAATTCTATTCTATTAAATGCACTTTTTCCCCAGATTCTTATAACAAAAAACTAGGGTGCATCCTTTATGCGAGGAAAACATTTTAGTGAAGGAAAATACACTTATTTAAAAAATGTGCCAGCTAACAATCAATAGTGTACACAATATATCGGCCACAACTAATATACTGATTGTGTCGCACATATGACAATCGATAGTTTAGGGTTGCATCAACAGATTAGCAACAACCAGTAGCGGCTCGTGGCTCAAAACGAAAGTGTGCTGCAAATACTATTTCATACAGCAAACTTAAGATATTTTTAAAAATTATTAGTATGCCTATCTAAACTGCTCGTCTCTTAATCCATCTCTGGGAACTCTCACGCGATTTTCTCTGCCCTAATTATTTTTTTGCTAATTTCTCTCGTCTCGTCGAACGTTGTGTGAGTTGTGTGACGAGAGAAAATAGCAAAAATTAAAATAAAAAAAATAATAATAACAATAATAATGATAATAATAATAAAATTATAATAATAATAATAATAATAATAATAATAATAATAATAATAGGGTAGGGAAAATCGCGTGAGAGTTCCCCGAAATGGAATAAGAGACGAGAAAATAGTATTTTTAATGATCGAGGTAGAGGAAGTCACTTAGTGTTCCCAGTGAGACAGAATATTTAATCGGGGTTGTGGAATCCGGGTTTTTCTGAATTTAACACATTTGAATTTGGCGGTGAAGATGAAAAGCATTGCTTACTCGCTACATCACGGTCCCCTACCGTCAGATGGTGGAAGATCTTCTCACATAACTAACAGCTCGCCCGCCGGCGAGACGTGAACCTCCCTCAGAATCCCACTCGGCTGCCTGCTGCCGCAGCCCATTTTGCAGGTTAAACTCCCATATACGCAAAGCAGCCAAGGTCGAGCATGACGTCACACTCTAAGAACGCTGCGCTGTTCACAAACTGCATTCACGAATACGGGAAAGATAATATTCACATTACCGACTTCCATTCTCCAACGTCAGCTAAGGAATTCTCGCGTGGACGCGCCAAGTTCAAAATCTACGCAAAAGAAAATATAATATTGCGTTTGAAAATAACATTATACGACGAGCAGAAAACAAGCTGTGTGCTGCAGCACTGCAGCACATAGGAGAAACCGCCACTGGCAACAACATACACATTACAGACACTGTAAATTCTTGTCCAGCAGCTCTGTTACTGTGTTCTTCTGCAAATTTGATAGTTTTCAGCCTACAACTCACTGTATAACTTGAATATTTTTATTGGTTCTTATCCATTGTCCAAACACAAGTTTATCAACACAGCTGACTCCTGCAGATGTCCTAAGAATACTGCAATATTAATTGACAATCGTTTAATGTCATTTTGTGCATTAATAAGAACCAATCATGTTGACTGTTTCCATGCATTGTTCTTGAAAAAGTTGATTTTAAAAATAAGCAGGCCAATCAATCTTACGACTTTATATATTATTAAAACAATTTTTTGTTAGAAATGAGATGTGACAATTATGTGAGAAATTTATATTTTTTAACGCAAAAAGTTGGGGTGTATCCATTATGTGGGGGCATCCATTACACAAGTAAATACGATAATAAACAACACAAAAAGATTGAAGTTATGTGCTTACCTAAGAATTTGAACCATGAAAGATGTTGAGCTGAGCAGAGAGTAGGATTGAGAAGATACCGATCACGATTATAGCCTGTATCATTTGTGGCATTTTGTGTTGGCACTAGCAGTGGCACTGCCCCGCTAATAAGCTCTTGACACATTTCTGTTATTGTATCATCAAACACACCGCCAGCATCATCGGCTCCTTCTCCAACTAGTTTTACCTGTAAATAAAATTAATAAAAACCGATAAGAAATATGTATTATGACAGAAAATACCATATTTATTTTAAGCCGAATTGTTTCAAATTCCTCAAACACCAAAAGAATGCCCAATGCTTGTAATTCATATTATATCTTTAATGAAAACATACATTTTAAAACAAGGCAAGAAATGCTTTTCTAAATTTTGTTACTGATGTAGAATGTTAATCATCATTTCATCAATATACTTTACTATTAAATTCACTATTGCTGATAGTAAAAATAATAATAATTATTATTATTATTAGTAAAGTTACCTTCCACGCTCTTGAAGGTAATCGTAGATCTGCAGGTTTCATCTTGACAACCTGTCGAGCAACTTGTATAAATATCGGTTTACACCGGCGTCCTCTTGTTGCAAGTCTCCTAACTGTAACTTGTGGACCATAATTTCTTCCTTGAACCATTGTGCGACCTATACTTCGAACCAAAGGAAGTGTATAAACTCTTGGAGCCAGCAGAGGTCTAAGTTGAGATGAAGTGAAGACACGTAGGGATGCAGTGAGCCATTCATACTGCTGTAAGAATAAAATGATTTTAAAAATACACTTCAATGTATTGGTGACAAGAATTATTTCAGAAAACTAACCCAAAGTAAAACAACAAAAGTAGGAAGTTGCTTAAAGACACTTCATTTGCAACATTTGAAAGTCTGTAGAATTAACTGCCTCCCTTACTGTACACCATTAAAGTCATATTCTTAATTTAACATCCTCAGATTTTTAAATCTCTGAAATCTAAATGCGAGATCAAGAGTTATTATTAGTAATCAACTAAACAAGTGCTGTCAGGAGTATTAAAAGTTGAATTAAAATTTTATGTAACAACATCACAATAAATGAACAATTTATGATCATGTATTATTGTTTCTCAAGCTTACAACTGGGTGAGTTGGAGGTTTGGTTCCAAGCTTCTTGGAGAAGATGGCCGCGGAGATAGCTGCCGAAAACTTGGAACCAAACCTCCAACTCACCCGGTTAGAAGCCCAAGAAACAATAAAACATTCTCAACACTGGGAAAGCCTCAAGTCACAGTTTATTATCAGTGAGCCAAAAATATGTATGTCCATTACAAAGTCCTTTGATATTTAAGGTCTTATGGTTCCAGAAGTAAAAGAAGATGAGGGACTTGGATGTCCATCCATTAGTCATTTTCACATTGTGACTGGTATGGAACCTTCAATGCAAAGTTGTACTTGGACTTTACTTTTTTTTTTAATCACAAAATGCTGTTACATAATTGAACAACTGCTGTTTATCTGTTAGCAATTTTATGCTAAGGAAGATCTATTATATAAATTAATACCAATACAAACAATAACAATAACAATAATAATAATAATAATAATAATAATAATAATAATAATAATAATAATAATAATAATGAGTTTTGTAAATAAAACATACATATATGAAAACAAAACATCATAGTTCAGTAAACCCAGAAGAAGGCCACAACATGAGGGCCAAAACGTCAGTTTTTAGACATGATGACACGGCGCCACCCGTACAGTCGAGGTTATTATTATTGTTCATTTAGCCATGGAAGCCTACGAGAACACATATATATATATATATTCACTTTCTAACAAACTTCTTACCTGAGTACAAAGAGGCAGCAACCTCCAACAGGCATACAATGTATCTGAGAAACGATAGAGAAGCTTGAGTCGTGCCTGTATGGCAGTAATAGGCATTCCTTGTAGATGGCCATATTGTGGTGGTATATGAGTAGGGAGACCAAAGCGAAGAGGTATGGACACTCCAGGGCTGCGTCTAGGTAATGGTGGTGAAGTCCAAGCAGCACTGTGAGTTCTCCCAGTAGATATCTTCAAGAAAATTCAATGTGTCAAATTTATGTAGATTAAACTAACTTTTTCTGTTGGCATAAGTTTTATACAGCTGGTGTTACACAAAAATAATTATCATTCTTCTATGAATCATTGCACGAATGTAAGAATCAAAACTTGATCTTTCCTTGAATTTTTAGTTACTTGTGAGATTTACGAAATAAACTTTACAGAAAATTTGTTCTGGATGAAAATCAAACCCTCAACCCTCACAAAGTCCTGTACTACGACCTCAGATAAACCTCTGATTAAAATTTATATGACAGATTGCACATTTATAAGGAAACTGAATTAGAAACACAATTTCCTTTCAAATCAATCTGGAAGAATATCCTCCACCAATGAACCATTAGCCAGAAGTTAGGTAGACTTGGTGAATAAAAAATGGGAGTACACTGGAGATCCATAGGCATCTAAATTCTGACTTCAATGTTGGAAGGTTCAGCCTTTTCACTGTACGAACTAGTGGTGCTGAATTAATTTGCAAATTTCTTTTGTAATCATAAATGGACAAACAATTGCAAATAATTGATTAATTTCCTCTGAAACAAGAGCACAGCAGGCATTTCTTGAAGTTTAGACTGATGTATGCAACCCTGGGGTTGCCTGCAATTGTCAATACAGCAGAGACTTATAACTAGGGGCGGATTTCTATGACCTAAAAGATAAGATATATGCATGCATTTATGACCTAAAAAACATTAAAAAAGACCAATAAAATTTAAAATATGGCTTTACCACTTACACATTGTGTATATTTTTTTAAGTTTCATTACAATACATTTTATTAATATATAATATTAATTATTTAAAATATCTGTAAATTCTCAAAAAGTATCATTATAATGCAAAATTTATAAAATATGATATGAAACTTCAAAATTTATTTAATATGCACACAAATATGCCAAAATATGACCTAAATATGCATTTCATACTAAATATGCTACAATAGTTGAAAATTTCCTAAATATGCAGTTATATGCACAATGAAAGCCGTTCCATTTTCACAAGAATGCTTGGAATCGGGTTTAAATTATTCGGGAACCTGAAATAATACAAAGGGGAAAAATATGACATGTCATAGAAATCCGCCCCCTACTTATAACATATTTCAATGCACCGCCTGATATATTTGGCTACAGATAGCAGCTCAAAGCAGAGAACAGGGAACTGATGGTGTCAGGATTTAGACAACAGATGACACTATATGTCGACTTACTTTGAATTGCTCTTAAGGAAAATTTCTTCCATCTACAGGCATGCAAAGTGGTGCATTGTATATATGTGTCAATAGCACAGCCAACAGTGATACACACTGATGCATATATACGGCTCTAGCAGTTAAAGGGTTAATTAACAAAATAAAACATTTTTAAGAGTAACATGTGAAAGACATTGAATTACAAAAAGTGATTAATTTTTTGTATTTGTAATGTTAAGATCAAGCAGTGACATCTAGCAGACAACAGCCCAAATAGCGTCACTGGGCTAGTGGCCTTACCAGTTCACTACAATTTATTCCTTGTCTTACGAAATGTTACTGCTCCCTTCCAGAAAGCAATCCTGTAGTTAGCCTTTGGCAGCAGTACAAGAGAAAATGGTTATCTTCCAACTAGTGTCACTGGAAGATACATATATGACAAGTTTATCTAGTGATTATAGTACAGGTCCTAAGTTGATTAAATGTAACGACAGGGGAGGGAGAATGTGATATTTAAGATTTTATTTACAAATTTACGGAAATAATAATACTGAAATAGAAAATTTACAAATTTTAATTACCTGCTTGGCACCTTTGCCAGATAATGCTGTAACTAGCTGTGGCTCTCGCACAATAGCTGTGTGACCTAGACCAAGTTGGCCATCGCCATTGTTGCCCCAACCCCACACATCACCAGAAGACGTGAGAGCAAGTGCATGCTCTGCTCCTACAGCTATTTCTTCAACAAAGTGAGAATTCAAAGCAGGAACCTGCAAATTATAAATCAATATTGGCAGCTCTCGCAGTTGAAGGGTTAATTAACATAATAAAACATTTTTAAGAGTAACACTGTGAGGTACGAAAATAATTATATAGATCAAGCTAAACAAGTCGACCAGGAGAAGAAAACAATTTACAACAGCTGCATACCATTCTTTCAGCAAAAATATACATCTAGATATGGAAACCGCAATTACATCGTGCAAGGACTTCTATTTGGAGCACGGGGTACCATCTATCAGTTTGTAGCTGACTTCCTACAACAACTTGGAATAGATAAGAGCCACCTGATAACTATCGCAGAAACTATAATATCCGATTCTGTTGGAATAATACATCGTCCCATGTACTGACTGTTTGATTAAGTTAACTTGTCTACTTAACACAAAACAAAAACAAAAATTGTATTAGAATTGTTATCCATTGGCCTTCATGGCTTGATTGGTAAGCTGTGTCTTAGGGCAACTTGTGTATTCAAGCAGCTTCATTTTTATAATAAATGATTTCTTTCTTTTTTAGGTAAGTTTTTAACAGTAATGTTAAAAACTTTACAAACAGAATTACAATATAGAAATTAATACTTTTTCTTCTACACCTACCTAAAGGGGTAAAGGAAAAATTATTTTTTTAAATAAAAACAATTCGAATGTAAATAATTTACTGTTACATGATGAATGCCACACATAACACATGGATTTTCATACAGAATTGTTATGGAATTATTCCAGAACTTAACAGTATGAGATTACTGTAACATATATGCCTATAGAGTATCCAACAGAATTATCCTGAATTAATTGTTATGACAAAAGAACACATTTATAAGCTCATACAGGTACTTCTAAAATACTTTCACAAATACCTAAATGTACATGTATCTGATCCACATAGCTACAATATAAGAAGAAATAAAATCTTGCCTTTAATAAAACCAAAATTAGGTCACTTCCGGAAATAATAATTATGAAGAGCAAAAAATTTGATAAGTGTATCAAAGATCTTATAATAGGTTATAATTTACTTTACTCTGTAATTAGAAACTATTTAATATTTTATTAGCTATAACTTAGCTATAACTTGACAAACATTTTGTAATGAATTAAATTTGATTATAAATTTAATTCAGATTCTTGTTTCTATTTTGTTGTTGTCTAATCAAATGGCAATTCGATTTAGTTTTAGTTTTAAATTTGTTATACCAGTGAATTCTGACCTGTTGTGGTTTTGTATGGTTTCGTGTTCTCGAATCAGGTTGACCTATGAGACGATCCATTCCACATGTAAACACACGTCCGTCTTGTGTAAGGAACACTGTAAACTGTGTGCCACAGCAAACTCTTTTCACTCCAACTCCACACAATAATTCCACTTTCTGAAAAATGGAATTATTTTTATTAGTAAAATTTGAAGTCATATAACCAGTTACATATTGTCGTCGTTCTGGCAGAAGTCACAAGTCCAAAATCTTAGTTTTGAGATACAAATAATAAACCATTGTTGGACTTTGTGGAAATAGAGGTATTAGTTACATAGGAATGGGTCAGGATATTAATTAGTGTGTTCAACCTGCCTTAAGCATCCTTTCATCAATGTAGTAGTATACATATGACTCAAAATGGCCATGTTTCGAATTAGTGACTTCTTCCAGAACGACAATAATATGAAGTTTATGAGCTACAGTGTATATAGAAGACAAAAACTGATACATAATTGGGTAGACTACAGAATTGGCTCTAATTCGATACAGAACAAAACAAGACTGGTAGAGGATGTGAACAGAACTAAAGCTAAAGTGGACAGAAAACCTGTTAAAAGCAAGAAGCAGTGGTACATGGAGGAGGAGGAGGAGGAGGAGGAGGAGGGGGGAGAATGTGATGCAGAAAGATATACATGACTGAAAGAGAGGATTTTTCAGTAAGTAGAACACCTCCTAAAAAAGGAATATTTAAAAACTTTTAATGGAAAGAAAGGCAGGATGCTTCTAGAAGACAACTGAAATATCTAAAAAGGGAACTGTACAGGTTATCAGGTCGACACATACCCTCAAGCATTTTGGTAGGTCTTCCTGTAGATAGACGTATGCAAAAAATTAGGGATAAAAGTCTTGTTTTGTATGAGGTGGTCCCTAAATTTGAAGGAATGGCGTTATAAAAGCACACAATTGCCAAATTTGTACAATGTCTGGTTGCATGCAGAACAAGCATGTAAAAAACAATAAATGCCTGAGAAACTCTGGAATTCAGGGTGACGCTAGATTCACAAACATGTGAGAGCCAAGGGAATTCTCAAGATTAGATAAATATTAAGAGATTATAGCCAACAACCTGTTCTCATTACTGTAAAGAACTACTTTTCTCCCTACTATAGAATAGTTCTTACTTGTGGTGTTGACTTTGTGGCAGTGTTTCCGAGTCCTAACTTCCCATAGTCTCCATCTCCGAAGGCCCACACCATGTTGCCATCAGATGAGACACAAACAGTGTGATTCAGACCACATGCAACCTGTCCTATGCTGTGACCCTCCAGTGCTGTCACTCTTTCAGGAAGTTTCTTATTTGCTGTGGAGCCAAGACCAAGTCTTCCGTAGTCTCCATTACCGAATGTGAAAAGTTTGCCATCGGCTGTCACTACTGCACTATGCTTGAAACCACAGGCAACCTGTGAAGTAGAAAAAACACAAATATAATATCTTACATTGTAATTTCATGTAAATACGCTCACAATGAAGGGTTAGTCAGCAATTTTTCCATAATAAAACAGAGTATTATCACAGTATAAGTATTAATACAGTAAAGAAACTGTGTGTTAAAAGTCCTATGACAACATGTTGACTGGACGACACTAGCGCTCCATGCGGAGATTGAGTAAAGCTACATTCTCATCATATGAAATGGCTTGGGAAAATACATAAACACATCGCAAAATATGTTATGTTAAAAGAGAAAAATACAGAATATTTTTATTTAATGCAAATCTAATTTTAAATTTAAGAAATAATAAAACAGATAATGTATTATATTCTAGTTAAGAAGAGGTAAACAATACCTAAATAGGCTACTGTTAAGGACTGTACCTAGGCCTAGTATTTTTCCTTTAAAATCATTGCCCTTTAATATAATTTATAATTCAAATTATGATAATAAATAGCCTACATATTAATTACGTAAATTATATTATAGGTCTGTCACGTTGTTCATCCTGCACGTCATTGTTGACAGTGTATTTTGATTCATTGCCTTATATGGCAATATACGACTTCAATTTATCGTAGGTCTATGTAGCGTCAATTACTGCAGGATGGACTTCATTAAACAAAACAAAAAATTCAGGAGCATTTGGAATTGAAGACACCGTCGGTACAGCAGTTTCAATTAACGAGTTTTTATAGGAATTCATAAACTGTTTTCGGCGTGTGTCAAGCATAGACGGTAATTTTCACTCAAATATTTTACATATTTTGTTACTAGGTTTTCTTGTCGACCATTAATGACCTATTTTATACACCAGAAATCATTACAACAGAATAAAATATAAAAATATTACATTAAAGTAACTTGAAACATAACCACACCAGAATCACGAGTAAGCCAGTAGACCTACAATAAATATTACTTATTTTCGTTCTTACCTTTCTGGATGTTTCAAGAAAGTGAAGAAATGCAATTCAGGATTTTGTCTTTTATTATTACTGAAATTTACAGCAGAATAATAAGGTCCTTTCGAATATAGCGTGTTCTAATAAATACAACACTCCTATTTATTTACATACTTCCCGGAGTAGTTTCTGTAGTCTTACTATATGGCCGCTACGATCGCTAGTAAATGCGCGCGCATGCTCGGCTGGCAGAAAAACGGGCTGAGTTTCTGTACTGTATTAATACTTATACTGTGGTATTATCTTTCACGTGAAAGCAAAAATGTTAGCACTTAATAAGGTAGGACTGATTACTGATATTAGCAATCAGTTAAATGGGAGGACTTACTTGTACAACTTCTTCACTCTGCAATGCTTCTATTTGCCTTGGACGACGCTGTCTATCACTATTGCCATGTCCTAGTTTTCCGTAGTCACCATCTCCCCAAGAGAATACTTCACCACTTTCAGCTAATGCAAGACTATGACCATCTGAACCACACGATGTTGCTAAAGCTGTTATAACAAATCCTAGAACATACATACATTGCATCAAGAAAGAGTACTTATATTATTATTTCATTGAAGTTCAATTCAGCCTTGTTAATACTTACTATTATTTTAAGTTCAGTTCAGTCCCAGTCTTTGAAATGTACAAAATTTATTAATGAATATTGTTGAAAAAAATATGCAGTTCCTAACATTTTTCTATCACCTCACAAGGTTTGTGAATGAAGGAAATATTAAATAATGGAATATTTAGTGTACTGAAAGTGAAAATAAAATCACCTTGTAAAGAAGATATGATGCTAAGAGAATGAAGATCATCAGAGTTCCCTTGGCCAAGGCGACCATAGCTTCCTTCGCCACATGCAAGTACAGTGCCATTAGCTTGAATCACAAAGGTGCAGTTTTGTCCACACACAATCTGCTGAGCTCCAGAAAATGATTCTGTCTCAACAGGAACCAGTGAGCTTCGACCTGAAATTGAAGACATTAAAGAATGCACAAACATAAACAAATATAAAAACAAATTAAAACGAAGTAATGTAAACAGTGGGGCAAATTAAACTAAGATAGTTGAAGTATAAAAACACTTTGTGCTCCACTTACGTCTGGAATTAGAATCACAGGACTAGTTTCGGGAGTTATCCCATCATCGGCTGTTGGTCTACTGGAGTTGGAGTTTGGCGATCATGGCTGGCAGTCTTGGTTTATCCAATAAAAACCAAGACTGCCAGCCATGATCGCCAAACTCCAACTCCAGTAGACCAACAGCCGATGATGGGGTAACTCCCGAAACTAGTCCTGTACTTCAACTATCTTAGGATAAACAAATATATTACCTGAAAACAAAAGAAATGAAATGTAAGTCTCATTAATCTATGCTATAAAGAGGAGAAAATCTTTGACTGGAAATGAATATGTGAGCCAATTTCATTATCGGTTCGATTCCAGCCCAGGCTGATGGTATTTAAATTATGTAAATGTGACAGTGCAACACATATAGATTTACAGCAAGCAGAAGAATTCTTGGAGGACAATTTTTGGCACAATGGCAAAAGTTACATGTCCAAGCAGCAGTACATAACCAAGTTAAGAAATCATAACAAACAAACAAATGAGCTTTAGTAAATAATCTCTCATGGACCAAAATTAAAATTACAGCATAAACATGATATTTTCATTTTTTAAACTAGTAATGATGTAAATTTCAGCTAAATTTAATTTAGACAAAATATGTTTTCGGTAATAAAGATCAAACCTGCTTCTCCTAGTTGACCATGCCTTCCGCTACCCCAAAGATAAGCATGACATTTTCCTCCGATCTGCCAATCGTGAGGCTGCTGAGTGGACCAACTCATGATCTGTTCATCTGCTTTCAGGCTCCAAACAGCATTGTTTGTGGCAGCTATGCTCTCCTCTTCCTCTTCTAGAAGTTACAAATTATGAATATTTCACATTTCCTGTATCTTTAAAGATTATTCCTCATGTGAATTAAGTTAAAAAATAAAAACCTGTCTGTATTAGGGGTGTACAGTCCACCAAGTGGTAACAAAAAAGTATTCCTGGATAATTTGGAAAATTGTTTAGATATCATAAATAAAAAGAACAGTATTATTGTAGCAGGGGATATGAACATTGACTTAACGAGAGAGAGTAACATTAAAAAGCTATTGTTAGACATATTAGTTAGACATAAACTGACATTAGTCAAAACTGATCCAACTAGGGTGACAAAAAATTCATCCACAAGTATAGACCATATTTATACCAATTTACATGAAAATGAGTATACCGTACAGTTAAATAGATCAGGGCTAAGTGACCATTATGGGCAAATCCTCACAGCAAAATTCAAGAAGTCTAAATCGCATAATAAACAAAAAGTGTATGAAGTTAGACGATTAATAAACGTAGCATCGCTAAATAGGCTTAAGGAAAACATAAGTGAAATTAATTGGAATAAAATATACGAAGTAGAATGTACAAACGAAAAATTCAATGTTTTTTTAAATTTATTGAAATCATGCTTAGACAAATCAATACCAAAGAAAAAGGTATTTCAAGATAAAATCAACAACAAAAAAATAAGAAATTGGATGACAAAAGGAATAAAAATTTCTAAAAAAAGAATGGAAGCATTAAACAAACTGAAATCAGCTGGTTTAGATGAAAAATCGCTTAATTATATACAAAAATATGAATCCATTCTGAAAGAAGTAATGACTCTTGCCAAAAAATCACATAATAGATCTCTAATTCTAAACTCTGAGAATAAAATAAAGACAACATGGAACATCGTAAAAACTTTACATAGAGATTCAGACAATCAAATTGAAAATTTAGTGATTGAAAAAAATGGTATCTTGCTCAAGGATCCACAAAAAATCTGTGAACTATTTAATAATTATTTTATAAACATAACTAAAGAATTGGGAATCAGTAATTTTGCTTTAGATAATGTAATACACACCAGTTCTCCAAGCAATTCTATGGTAATATCAGAAATTACACATTATGATCTTCTTAAGCAAATTAGCTCTCTAAAAAGCAAAAGATCTGCGGGGCTCGATGAATTTTCAAATGAAATGTTGAAATTGTGCAAGTACGAAATTTTAGAACCTCTTACCCACTTGATAAATCATTGCTTTACAACAGGCACATTTCCAGAAATATTAAATAAAATAATTGTAAGACCTTTATACAAACAAAAAGGTACAAAAAAGTCTTTAGAAAATTACAGACCAATTTCGTTATGTTCGGTATTCTCAAAAATTATGGAAGGTCTGTATCTCGAACAATTGCAAAATTTCTGCAATAAATTTAAAATTATGTCAAATCAGCAATTTGGTTTTCAAAAGAAAAAATCGACATTACTAGCCATTAGTAAAGGAAATGATGTTATAATTCAGGCACTACATAATAGAAAACATGTAATCGCAATGTTCTTGGACCTGTCTAAAGCCTTTGACTGTGTCAACAATAAAAAATTATTGGATAAATTAGATGGCTATGGTATAAGAGGAATTTCAAAAGATTGGATCAAGGAATACTTAAAGAACAGATCTCAAAGCGTAGAAATTAAACATGAAATAAATGATAACATAGTCAAGTACAGATCAAAATTTAATACAATAAAACAAGGAGTGCCACAGGGTTCAAAGCTTGGCCCTTATTTATTCTTACTATATATAAATGATTTGTTTCAGAAAGTCGAAGATGTTGGGGGAACTGCAATAGGATATGCAGATGACACTACAATTATAATCACAGACGATACATTAAAGGGTCTAGAAAATAAAGCAAATTCAATAATTAACATGGTGGATGAATACTTCAAAAATCTAGATATGGTAATGAATCTCAAGAAAACAGTTTGGATGAAAATCACTTTGAAGAAAGAAAAAACTTCTAACATCAAAATTAAAATAAAAAATGAGGAACTTCCAGAAGTCAATCACTCAAACTTTTTAGGCTTGGTTATAGATCAAAATTTACGATGGTATTTTCATATTGAGAAAATCAGGAAAAAAATAAATAAAGGTATCTACATTTTAAAACAGACGAGTCAAGTTATGGATAAAGCTACCCTAAAACAACTATATTTCGCTTTCATTCACTCTCACTTAAACTATGGCATAATTCTTTGGGGGTCTTCATCAAAAAATAAATTATTAAGTATATTCAGATTACAAAAAAAAGCCATTAGAGTCATAGAAAAAATACCTCAAATTCAATCTTGTAAAAATATATTTAAAAAACTAAAAATATTTACAATTCCTTCCCTATATATCTTTGAAAACATCAAATTTGTAATAATAAACTACATTCAGGACAAAAACCAAAACATGCACTATCACTACACAAGAAACAATAGTAATTATTTTAAGAAATCATTAAGAGGTTCTTTAGGCAATAAAAGTATAGAAATTAGAGCAAAAGACCTTTACAATCACTTACCGACCTCATTAAAAACCATTTCAAGCAATAATCTCAAATTAAGAAAAATAAAATCTTTCCTTTTAGAAAAAGCCTACTATTCATTAGAAGAATTTATAAATGAAAAGAATTAGTCATATATATATATATTTATAATAAGAAAGTGTGCATAAATTGTTGAGTGTTTAAAATTCTCAAAATTTTGTTAATTAGTGTCTCTTCTTAAGTGTATTAGGGTTTTTTTCTTAAGTGTATTAGTGTATTTTCTTAAGTGTATTAGTGTATTATCTTAAAAGTTTTATTGTATTTTCTTAAGTGTATGTTTTTGTATATTTCATTCTGTGTATTTAATCTCTTGTATTATTTCTCAGCCGTGTACACCTGGTACAACTGGCTAACAATAAACAATAAACAATAAACAAGAATATTTATAGCACATACCTCCAGTGCTCTCCTGAATAAGAGCAACAAATTCTTGTGGTAACTTCATTCTGTTCACAAGAGCTTCTGCTGTATGCACACCTACACTGAACACTTGCAACCACTGCCACTCTGGTACTGAAATAAAAGAACATACACTTGAAATGAATAAATGTGTACCTGCTGATAGTATACTTCTAGGACATAAAATGGTACTCCTTTCTATGATCTGATATAAATCACTGCAAATACTGTATAAATACAGTGTGTCCCACGCAAGAGTTGGTCAATCATGCGGGTTTCTGCATCGCACCGACTACAGCTCTAACTCCCGAGCGAGCGGGTGAAATATCTACGCTAATAAAGCCGCTAATGGCGTTATGATTCAGGTTCTCACATTTAAGGTTGTTGCTCAGACGTTCTTCGAGGCCATTGAGTCTTTTTATTACCGTATTGGCCCGAAAATAAGACTACCTCGAATATAAGACGACCCTGAATTTTTAAAGGGTAGTTAACGAAAAAATAAATAAAATAGCTTATTAGTACATTTTGCTTCACATATAACAGAATTTTGAAGTTCATGTCGTAACTTCTTCTCTCGCCTTTTTTTACGCATTGAGACAATGAAGATGCTATCTTTTCCACATGGTCTGCCATGACTGGTGGTCAAACAAAAGCTTTACGCGTAGAGAATAGAGATGCCAGGCAAGTAACAGTGCAGTCAGGATCAAAAGGTCCTGGTGCAGTACAAACAGAAGCACGAAGTCAGGAAAAATTAGTTCAGTAAAGTTCGGTGAATTTCCGCGCGACTTGACCTTGGGTCGGACACACGTCATTTGCCTAGGGATACCCGCTGCATCTCCGCTGCACACGTGCCCAGCGGCATTCATGAATGGAGAGTTGTTGAGTCTTAGGCTGCGCGTATAAGACGAGTATAGTTTTTAAAAGCACATTTTCAGGGAAAAAACATCGTCTTATATTTGGGCCAATACGGTATATCTTGGAATTTACCTTGCGTGCTCACTGGTCCTGGCTTTAGTTATATTCCTCCTATCACTAGAAGGGCTGTTATTATAATTGAGTAATTAATGCATTAATTTTGTCTTCTTTACTTGCTTTATCTCTCTTCTCCATCTTCTTTTTGTTCACAAAGGATCCAATTGTGGCTCTGTTTGCTGCTATTTCAACATCCATTGTCCCTTACATAACTTTTTCTTGAAACATCGAAAACACTTCCTACACACGTCCTCACTCTACCATTGCTTACTCAGTACTGACTGAGCTAACATTATTATTCACTGTGCATACAGGTGGTGCTGAATTAATTTGAAAATTTCTTTTGTAATCATAAATGGACAAACAATTGCAAATAATTTGTCAATTTTTTCCAAAACAAGAGCAAAAACACATATTTATTAAAAGTGTAGAATGATTTACACAACCCTGTGGTAGCCCAAGTTTTGTCACAACACAGCAGCGTTATAAATAACATTTAAATATACAAAATAGCAGGATTTATTCACAATAAATAGTAAAATGAAAGTCTACTGGAAATATTGAACCTAACTTACCAACAGCAAAGTGCTCATCATGATTTGGAGGCACTGGTTGATAACACAACACTCTGTCAAGACGCAGCACTAACACTAAGGCAGCCAAACACTTGAGATGCCCACTGTGCAACAATTGCTCTCCACTCACAACTAGAGGCTTCTCGTACTGGTACTGCTCTTGCAATAATGTGGGTAGTGCTAGAAGTAGAGCTCGCAAACATGGTGCACTGTGCAATCCAGTCACACCCTGCCGAAGTAGAGAGGCCCTGGCCCCAGCCAGTACACGCATACGTGCCATTTCTGTCATCCCATAGTGCACTACCCGGACATCCTGAAAAGCCATTGCATGTATAATGGTACAGAAGAATAAACAATTGTTAGTTATATAATAATATATTACACAACGAATCTATAATGGCAATCATTAAGACATAAGTATATTTATGAAACAAGCACATAGTAAGTAAAAAAATGACTGAGTAAAAAAGTACAGATTCACAGTGTTTTGAAACAAAATATGTAGCAACACAAAAACACAATAAATATGAAATTTACCTTAGATCTACCAAAACAAATAGCTAGTCCTGTTTCTCCTAACCAAGTCAGTGAATGGACTCCACCTGTTCCTGTATTTGTCTGAAGCAAGCTTCCATCTTGTAGGGACCAGATGTTTACAACTCCACTAGGACCTTTGATGCTACCTGAAAACACAATTTATAAAGTAATAATTATATATGAGTTGAAACTTTTACACTAGACTTCACTTCACAATTTATAAAGCTCATGTCCCCTGATCCATTTTGTCTCCAAATTTCTATAAACCATGAAATTGGGTCTAGTAACTTAAATAACTGTATTTGCACACAAATTTTGTTTAATATATGTTCCCGCTCCCACGGTAGCTCACAGGCGAAATAGGGACACGGGGAAACCTCTCCGGTTTGAAGGATGCTACACTAAGTCAAGTTTAAATACATTTATTGAGCCCCTTGAAAGATACAAAGAGCACAATGGACAAAATGATAAATAGACCCTTTAAAATACAAGATGGAATTTTGTATCTTGCTTTACAAATAAATTCCTCTTCCTAGCGGTGCCGAAGAAGATGAAATGTTGATGAAGTCAAGGGGAGACGACTTAGTAAGCTCCTTCTGGAAAATAAGGCATGCTTGCCTTATAAGACTGATGAATAGCTCGGAGGACCAGAGCAGAGCAATTTTTATAGTCGCGCTTGCTCGGACGACTGAGAAAGAATTTCACTATTCTTGAAGTGAATGCGCACTATCAGCAAATTATTTTAAGGTCGACTTGCTGCTTCGACCGAAAAGAAGAACCTTTAGATGTTGCTTCGACACTGCAACTAAAATTAAGCACTCTGAAATATTCACTTCACAGCAGTACTTACAGTCAATCCTTTTACTTAATGAGTTACGCATTTAAGTCCATACGGTTTGATCAGGGAAGTAAAAAACTTGGCTTCACACATTTGTAATTAAATCACAAATAAATTACTTTGATGAATGTACTAAATTGCGTCTCTGCAATAACTAGGGCTGGGAAACTTCAAATTCCCAGCTCGACAATAAAAACTAGATTCAGAATTCTGAACTGAAAACTAGCCTGGCGAAAGCTTCGAACGAGAGAATAAGAATGAATAGCAAGAATGACAGACGTCACGACATGTGACGTAAAGCAAGAATCCCATTGGCCAAGAAAAACAATAAATAATTAATCTTGGAAATAAATCAATTAAGTTACATTAAAATACTAAAACATAAATAAGAGAATTAATAGCATTACTTCAAAACTGAATTGTTTCTTTAAAAACACAAAATTATGAATAAAATATACTAAAAAATAATCAGACTGAAACTTTGGGTTGGAGATTATAACATGACTATCCAAAAAATGAAAGATGCGACAGTCAAATGTTATTTCTTATGAGAATTGATGGGAGAAAGAACAAACAGATAAGTAAACATATTTAAAATTATATTGAAGACACAACAAGAAAAATAAAACAAACGAAGACACAAGCCTGTTGCCATAGCAACACGGCGAATGACCTCGCGAAACCAGCTAATGCCTCAAATCCGGCCAGACACGAATGCTGGACGGAACATATTGCCCGCGATAATTTCGCTCGTGAAATTATCTAACAGAATGTGACGTCAAGCAAATTCGTGAATGCAAGGATTCGAGGCCAAAACAACTATCAAGTCGCAATAAAGTCAAAATCGGTGGAGTGGGATGCGTCCGGCATCAGCACTCTGAATGAAAGCAGGTGTCACTGTCCCTCTTCACTGACAGGCAGAGGAGCCAACTTGATGAGGGGCCTCTTATAAGTGCCTGAGACAGTGCGCACAGTGACAACTCTGACAAGGCCGTCTGGGCCTGGGTGTACTTGGTGCACCAGACCAAGCACCCACCTATGAGGAGGTACATTGTCCTCGAGAACCAATACAGGGGTACCCAAAGGAACGTCTGGCAGTACCTTATGCCACCTTGCACGACGCTGTAGCGTGTGGAGATAATCCACGGACCACTTCTTCCAAATACAAGTGACCATCTGCTGAAGATGGTTCCAACGGGAACGCAGGCTGTACCCACCAGAGAGGTCAGGACTGGGCACCGACACAATGGGCTTGCCAATAAGAAAGTGGCCGGGAGACAAATATCCAAAGTCATCCACGTCCTCAGATAACGACATCAAAGGACGTGAATTCAAGAATGACTCAATTTGTGTGAGAACAGTAGACATCTCCTCGTAAGTGTACTTACAGGACGAGGACATCCTCTTCAAGTGGAACTTCAAAGAGCGTACTGCCGCCTCATGAAGTCCTCCCATGTGTGGAGAGTGAGGAGGCAAGAAACGCCAATGAATGTTCAAATGCGCAGTGGCGTCTTGCACTGCGGAGTGATGTTCTGATGACATCAAAAGCCTAGAGAGGTTCTGCAGGTCGGCGTGAGCTCCGACAAAGTTTCTACCATTATCACAAGTGATTGAACTTGGAATTCCACGACGACTTGTGAACCTTGACAATGCCGCCAGGAAGGCACGTGAGGTGAGCGAAGTCACTAGCTCAACGTGTACGGCCTTCGTGGACATGCAGACAAAAATAGCAACGTAGGCTTTAGTAGTCACTTTGGACCGCGGGCCACCAAACTTGAGAGAGAATGGACCGGCGTAGTCCACACTAGAGTTTGTGAAAGGAGGGAGAGGATTTACTCTCTCAGGAGGCAGATCAGCCATCTTTTGCTGATAAGCCTGAGCCTCAAAGCGGAAGCAAACACTACAGCGCCTCCGTACACTGCGAACCAGCTTGCGAATGCAAGGGATCCAATACGACTCTCGCAAGTGTGAGATGACTAGCTGAGGTCCTGCATGACCTAGATGCAAGTGCACATGGAGAACTAACTGCCTGGTGAAAGCATGCTCTGCAGGAAGTAATATCTGATGCTTGTTGTCAAAAGGTAGGTTGGACCGACTTAGACGTCCACCTACACGCAGGATGTTATCCTGAATAAAGGGGCATAGTTGCCGGATCTTACTAGAAGAAGGCAAATCTTGCGAGGAAGACAATGCTTGAATTTCCTTTCTGAAAGCATTCCTTTGAATGATTCTAATGCAAGAATGCAAAGCTTCAGTAAGCTCTGACGGCAACAAAGGGCCATTGATAGGTGACTTGAGTTTCAAGTAATTATTAATGAAACGTCGCACATAAGCCATGACCCTGATTGTTTTCAAGTGTGAAAACTTAGTCAGCCATGGGCTTAAGCTAGAGGTTTCGATGGTGACTAGCGCTGCTATCTTCACCTCTGGGAGAGACGAAGACTCGAGCTCAGTGGGCAAACTGGGCCACTGAGTGGAGTCGGCAGTAAGCCAAGAAGGGCCTGACCACCACAGAGAGTTGTTAAGTAGGTCAGAAGGGGTGGCTCCCCTAGAGATGAGATCAGCGGGATTGTCCTTAGATGACACATGCGACCAAGATTCAATGGCAGTGAATTCTTGGACGTCCGCGACTCTGTTAGCCACGAAAGTCTTCAGTTTAGAAGGTGAATGGTTTAACCAACCAAGTACAACCTTGGAGTCACTCCACAGGTGTACTGAACTTATAGAAAGTTGCAACGCAGGTAACACCCGGTGAACTAACGTTGCCAACAAGTGAGCTGCCAACAACTCAAGGCGAGGTATAGTCGTTGCCTTCAAAGGGGCAACCCTAGACTTGGCACAAAGCAGACAGCTCTTGGCCTTATCGAGGTGATTAGTAGATCGTAGGTACAGACAGGCGCCATAAGCCACCTCGCTAGCATCACAGAAACCGTGCAACTGCACAGATACGAAGTTCTGCTGTAATGCTAGCCGAGGGATAGCGATGCTGGAGATGAACTGAAGTTGGTTGTGAATCTTGCGCCACTTGTCGGCGACCGCAGAAGGAATGGGCTGGTCCCATGAAGTAGTCTCCTTCCACAAAGATTGGAACAGAATCTTGCAGTAGGACACTATAGGGCATATTAGCCCAAGGGGATCAAAAATAGAGGCTATACAAGATAGCAATGTCCTTCTGGAACAGGTGGTGAATGGCTTGGAGGGATCGACTGAAGTTTCGATCCTGAGCATATCGTCAGAAGGTTGCCATATGAGGCCTAGCGCCTTTATGGAGGAGGTGTCAGAGTCACCAAAGGTTCTGTGGTCGAGAGACTCCCGCAGCTCAGGAGGAACGTCTTGGAGCAGTTCCACAGAATTGGAACTCCACTTACGAGGATTAAATCCACCTAGGGGGAGAAGCTCTCTCAGCTGAGAGACAATAACCTTGGCCTCAGACAGCGTATCAGCTGTGGCCACTATGTCATCGACATAGATGGAATTGTTTATGATGGAGGCTGCTACAGGAAACTTGCTTCCCTCGTCGATGGCTAGCTGTTTAAGAGCTCTGGTTGCCAGGAAGGAGGCAGAAGCAGTGCCATAAGTGACCGTGGTTAGGTCAAACAGCTGAATAGGGTCTGACACAGAAGTTCTCCAGTAAATCTGCTGGAGAGGTTGGTGGTCGGGATGGACTAAGACCTGTCTATACATCTTCTCGATGTCCGCTGTGAACGCCACTGGATTGAACCTAAAGCGTAGGAGGATCGAGAAGAGGTCAGGCTGCACCACCGGACCTACCGCAAGAATGTCATTGAGTGACTTCCCGTTAGAAGACTTCGCCGAAGCATCAAAAACTACCCTGAGTTTAGTCGTGGTGCTGGAAGGCTTCAAAACGGGATGGTGCGGGATAATATACTCATATTTCCCGAGTGAACTCCGAGAGGCAGGCTTCATGTGACCCAATTTCAGATAGTCATCCATGAACCTGTTATATTCCTCTCGAAGGGTTTCATTTAAAGACAGTCTTTTTTCTAATGAGAAGAATCTCTTCTGGGCTTGTAGCACTGTGCTCCCCAGGGATTCTGGAGCTGATACAAAGGGCAACTTTACAATGTATCGCCCATCGGAGTCACGCTGAGTATTGGCAGCAAAATGCTGTTCACAAACTGACTCGTCAGGGAAGGGGGCTGAGTTAGACACTCGTTCTAACTCCCAGAACCGGGAAAGCTGGTTACTCACTAACTGGTCAGCAGTTAGGAAGGCTGAGTAATTAGAAGACATAGCCTCCGAGCATTCAGGCTCATTTGGGCTTGCTTCAAGACAACGCTTAGCCGTGGATCGGCGTCGATGACCATTGGAAGTATGGCAACGCTGTGAAGGGAAAGGCGCAGAGGGCAGTTTCCCGGCGAAGTACCAACCAAGGTGCGAGTTCTGAATCGTAGGTAACTCACCGGTGGAAATTTGCCCTGGACACACCACTTGGGCGCAAATCTCCACTCCAAGAAGTAGATCGACACACTTAGGACGACTAAAAAATGGGTCAGCCAAGGGAAGATTCGGAGGAATGTTCCAATCTTTGGTCTCAATGAAAGAGTTCGGGAACCTTTTCTCCGAAATCTCCGGAACGACAATGGCCTGTGCATTGTAGCGCCATGAAGTCACTCGCGACTGAATCGCGATGCTGGTTAGCTTATGTGTGCTAACATTAGTGGACAAAATTCCCGCTAGCGTAGTCCGCTGCGCATGAGGAGCTAGTCCAAGACGCCTAAACAGCCTGTTGCTAATAAGATTGCAGTCTGAACCGCTATCCAGGAGGGCTGTGGCCTCAACAGGCGAGCCGTCTGAGTCCAGGATGCGGACAGTAGCAGTAGGAAGCAAGCAGCGCTGCTGGGTCTGACTAGAAGCCATAACACCTGCAGTGTTGGCAGCCTGGTGACTATCGCTAGTCGGGTCGTGGAGGAATGTGCTATGTCTCCCAGCACATCTCCTGCACTGAAAAGTCCTACAATTGTTGGCATGCCCTTGACTAAACAGGCATACGCGACACAGTTTGCGGTCTCTAACAAACTGGTCTCTTTGAGCGAAAGTCATGCTCCTGAAGTCGCTGCATGAAAACAGGTCATGCACAGCAGTACGACAACAGAGACATTTAGGCCTCGAAGAAGAAGACTTTGACTTGGAAGGAGCCGGAGAGCTCAGAACTGACTTAGCAGCCTGACCTTTCGTGGCAGCATCAGTCATCTGCAGTATGCGAACTCGGCTTTCCAAGAAGACAAATAACTCCTTGAGAGTAGGGAGCTTCCCTATTTTGACAGATGACTCCCATTCTCTGATGAGGTTCATCGGAAGCTTGTCGATGATAATTCTGGTAATAATCAGATCTGACAACTCCACTTCTGTATTAAGGGAATTAAGTGCATGTACCGTGCTTATAAAATGATCCAGGTATTTCTGCAGGGATTCTGCAGAATACCTCTCAATCTGAGGGGGAGAGAAGAGATTGTCCAGATGGGTGTTGGCGATTAGCCGGTCGTTATCAAACCTATCAATCAAAGTCTGCCACGCCACCTGGAAAGTCGCAGCAGAGACAGGAATATTCTGAATGACCGTACTAACCTCTGATGACAGGCAAGACTTCAAGTACTGATACTTGTCCATGTCCGAAATGTGCCTGTGTTGAATTACCAACGACGAGAAAGTGTCACGAAACTCGATCCACTCAGAGGGGTTCCCATTGAACTGAGGAAGACGGATTTCGGGGAGTTTCGGTAACAACGGCGTGACAGGGTCGAGCGAGGAGCGCTGACTGGCAGTCTGCGCCTGCTCGGGTTCATATAGCTGTTTCTTTTCAGCTATCATGGAGTCAAAGAAACTGATGACTTTATAATAATCAGATTCCACTGCGTGAAAGTCGAATTCATGATCCTGGTAGGCCTCGTCAATGGCCACCTGAGCATAATCTGACTTATAGGCCTTGAAGATCTCTACAAATTCAGAGCGGCGAATGCGCGCCTCATGAAGCGTAGTGAGATCTTCGATTTCGTACTCTCGCATAATCTGCATTTGACGCAGAAATTGCGATTGCAAGTACTCGAAGCGTCTTATTTTAGCCTTTTGGGCAGCTTCGGCCTGGGCGTGGGCTTCGGCTCTCTTAGCCTCAGCTTCCTCACGGGCCAGGGCGAGCTGGGCCTGGGCTTGCCTTTCTGCAAGGGCCTGCTGGGCCAGGGCCTCCGCTCTCTTAGCTTCGGCTTCCTCACGGGCCAGGGCGAGCTGGGCCTGAGCCTGCCTTTCTGCAAGGGCCTGCTGGGCCAGGGCCTCCGCTCTCTTAGCTTCGGCTTCCTCACGGGCCAGGGCGAGCTGGGCCTGAGCCTGCCTTTCTGCAAGGGCCTGCTGGGCCAGGACCTCCTTGTCAGATAAGGCCTGAAGAAATTTACACAACTGAGAGTTGCCTCTGGAAATGACGGCGTCGACTTCTGCCCTATAGGCTTCTTCAGCATCAGAATAATCCACACCGTCGATTTCAGTCTGCACATGGTCGAACTTAGCTGCAAGTTCGTCTAACTTAGACTCATACTTTTTGAGTTCAGGATATGTGACATCCTCAATGGCTAAATTACTAATGACATTAACCTGCCGCGTAATCTGGGCCTTAATGGGAACTCGCTTGGCTTTAAGAGCCGTCAAACCGTCTGGACTCGACATAGCGACTTGCTTATACAAATGTCTGAATTAAATAGGTTGCCCGCCTAGAGCCGGTGCAACAATGACAAATTAAGGTTTGTTTATAAGAATGGAGTGAGTTGCCCGCATAGGAGCATACGAGTAGACAAAGAAATAGTGTGTAGCTGTACAGGTGTAAGTACACAAATGTAAATGTTTACACTTTACAAGAAAGTACCAAAAACTTAATTGAAATCTGTCAGAGACCTCCCTCAAACGCAATGCGGAGGAGAACCACAGATACTTATAGCAACTGACTTTAAACTACTTATTACTGATGGCTACTGATGGTAGCGTCTCACACCGGCGGCAAACTATACCGGGAGAACAAGATTGATATATAAGAATGACTAGAATTGTGGCTAATCACTGAGGTCTCTGTAATAAGTGACCAAGACAAATTCAAACTGTTAATTGAATAGTTACTCTACGTTAATTATAGGTCACTAACTATCAATGCATCTTCAACCATAGGCCTCTGGGTCATATCCAGGCCCGGAGGAACCACAAAGAGATGTTCCCGCTCCCACGGTAGCTCACAGGCGAAATAGGGACACGGGGAAACCTCTCCGGTTTGAAGGATGCTACACTAAGTCAAGTTTAAATACATTTATTGAGCCCCTTGAAAGATACAAAGAGCACAATGGACAAAATGATAAATAGACCCTTTAAAATACAAGATGGAATTTTGTATCTTGCTTTACAAATAAATTCCTCTTCCTAGCGGTGCCGAAGAAGATGAAATGTTGATGAAGTCAAGGGGAGACGACTTAGTAAGCTCCTTCTGGAAAATAAGGCATGCTTGCCTTATAAGACTGATGAATAGCTCGGAGGACCAGAGCAGAGCAATTTTTATAGTCGCGCTTGCTCGGACGACTGAGAAAGAATTTCACTATTCTTGAAGTGAATGCGCACTATCAGCAAATTATTTTAAGGTCGACTTGCTGCTTCGACCGAAAAGAAGAACCTTTAGATGTTGCTTCGACACTGCAACTAAAATTAAGCACTCTGAAATATTCACTTCACAGCAGTACTTACAGTCAATCCTTTTACTTAATGAGTTACGCATTTAAGTCCATACGGTTTGATCAGGGAAGTAAAAAACTTGGCTTCACACATTTGTAATTAAATCACAAATAAATTACTTTGATGAATGTACTAAATTGCGTCTCTGCAATAACTAGGGCTGGGAAACTTCAAATTCCCAGCTCGACAATAAAAACTAGATTCAGAATTCTGAACTGAAAACTAGCCTGGCGAAAGCTTCGAACGAGAGAATAAGAATGAATAGCAAGAATGACAGACGTCACGACATGTGACGTAAAGCAAGAATCCCATTGGCCAAGAAAAACAATAAATAATTAATCTTGGAAATAAATCAATTAAGTTACATTAAAATACTAAAACATAAATAAGAGAATTAATAGCATTACTTCAAAACTGAATTGTTTCTTTAAAAACACAAAATTATGAATAAAATATACTAAAAAATAATCAGACTGAAACTTTGGGTTGGAGATTATAACATGACTATCCAAAAAATGAAAGATGCGACAGTCAAATGTTATTTCTTATGAGAATTGATGGGAGAAAGAACAAACAGATAAGTAAACATATTTAAAATTATATTGAAGACACAACAAGAAAAATAAAACAAACGAAGACACAAGCCTGTTGCCATAGCAACACGGCGAATGACCTCGCGAAACCAGCTAATGCCTCAAATCCGGCCAGACACGAATGCTGGACGGAACAATATATATTTTAAATGTATCAGTAATACTATTTGCTACAACTAGATCGAATATTACTAATTCTTCATTAAAAAAACATGAAATAAATCAATAGGGTACTGTCCTGTCTTCACATGATCCACATGACGTAGAAATGCGGCACTTTCCTTTGAACTACTGTTTCTTTGCACTCAGTGTGACCATGCAAATATTTTTAATAAGATAAAATGAAAGTTAAAATAATTATATAAGGCATGCAGGGTCAAGAAAGACCTTTCCACTGTTCCTCATTCTCATAATCATAACCAGGGAATATGGAATCCACTTAAGCAGTCTCCACCACTTAAAATGATTCCTTCACCATATCAGGGACCAGGGAAAATGGTTAATGTTTGTATTGTTGCATGTTGAGGTTCGCTCAATATCTGTGAACAGGCCAATGTTGTAATCCTCCTTGGTTATAGATTGGTTGCAGGTATTGAATTAAACACTCTGGCCAAAGAATGTAACTCTACAAAATCTCACTGATGGGTAAAACACTTGAAAACTACTACAAGCTGTTTCTGAAAGGTCCCAAATTCAAGTTGGCCAATAGGTGTAACCATAAAAGAAGTCAAAGTACTAAAAGTAACCAATAATATCTTTGGATAAGCATGCCAATTAGTGTAACCATCAAACTCACAGTGATTCATAATTTCTATACTTTCAATATATTTTAATACAGACTGTTCTCTCTCCTGTAAAATTTTACTTTTGAAGGTTAGGACACTTGGCCTGGTCACGGTCGTCACCATGCAGAAACACCTATATGGAGGAAGCTGCAGTGTTGCCAGTATCCATATGAGGAGATAACTACGTTAAATGGTTGATTTCGTATTTTTGGATGAAAAATTACATATGTTCGTATTCTGTGAAGCAAATCAAATTGGAGAGAAGATATTGGATGGTATTTGTGTATGATGGCAGTAATATGATTGAACTTGACAGTTTGCAGAAATTTAAACAACAAACAGAGTGAGAAAAACATCTTATACAGATTTTGAAACACGTAGAGTAGGTCAAATACCTTTGTTTGTTTGCAATTTGCCAAGTATCCTCAGTATTCTCACCTGATGCAAGCAGAAGTCCCTCTTTATGTACTGCTAGTGATGTGACTGGATGGTATAAGTGACCTTGCACATTAAGAACTAGCTGTGGGTTGGACTTGTTATGATTTTCTTCAACATGAGCATCTGGGAGTATCCATACATTCACACTGCCCTGAACTGTTCCCACACATAGGAGAAGAGGATTTGTGCCTTTGCCTATTGAAAAAAGTATACAGTATATTAAGTATGTACACATTTTCAATTTTTTTTGTTTGTTTAAATATAAACTTTGGAGCAACTGCTGAATTTGTGAGCCAACTCGACTGTTGCTACTGCTCTTCATGCAGTGCTCAGAGGCAAGAAACAAAAAAAAATTAATTAATTAATTAATTCCTCAACTATTGTTCTCAGTTGAGTACTGCACAAGACAAAAGTGCTTCTGCAATGTAACATAATGGGTGATCATATTAAAGGGGAAATATAACCAGTACTAAAATCAATATGGAAATAGCACAGTGAAGTTTGACATCTGTAGCAAATAAAAGTAAGGTGTTTTTTACACAAACTTCACTTATTATTATTAGGTATGTTTAGCTTAGTATATCATTGCTTTACTGCTATAAGATTGCATGTGCATTTCTGCCAGAAAGTTGAATAAGCAACACATGATTTTTTGGTTATGGAACCGTTGGAAAAAATAAGTACAACCATATGGAATACACATCTGCATTATGTGAGAGTGGCTTTCAACATACAACCTTTTGGTATAAGATATTTTACATATGTTTGAAGTGAATGAGCATATAAGCTCATTTTCAGTGGACACTTGACATATGACCTTCTGGCAGTAAAGCAACAATATGTTTCATGTTGTCATCATGATCAGCTGATTCCAAATGGACAACTTGATTAACAAGTTCAACCACCTGCCGCCAGTCGGCCAGACAGGATCAGCTGATGATGATGGGGATACCCACTAAAATTATTGTTCTGGGTAAACATACCTAATAGTGAAGTTAGTGTGCATATTTCCGCACTCAATCTTGATACTGATGTTAACACTTCACTGTGCTATTTTCCTAGTAATATTAATATAAATAACAGATGTAGAGCATAATATTTCCCTACATTTTTTTTTTAACGACTTTTTGCCTGAACAATGAAGATAATTTACTGTCTTCTGATCAATATGGAGACAAAACAGAAACACTAATAAAAATAAATGTCATCAAACTGACCTATGACAGGTGACCAAGCAAGAGAGACTGGCTCATGAGGTGGCACTAATGTATGTAAACAACTCCAAACTCCATCCACCTCTTTCCATATGCGACAAACCCCATCCACAGCACATGTAGCTAACAGCTGACCTCTAGGATCCCATTTTAAATTTGATAAAGCTCCCTGAAAACACACACAAGTTATCACACAGAAAAGAAAGAAGCACCAACAGAAAACCATCTGGTATGGAAGAAACACTAAATATTTCTGTAAAAGAGTCAACACATAAAAAAGATTGTTATGCAAAGAATAATTTCAGGACAAGACGAGACAGTGCAATTAGTTAAATTTTGTAAATAATTGTTTATACTATTCAAGCAGTCGAAGAAAGTTATTGCTATCTATACAATATAGACATACTCACTTGGTGAGCTGCAATTGATATTGGTTGAAAGTTAGGGTTTTTTCGTCCTAGTTTTACAATGCCATCTGTAAATGCAATAGCAAACTCTTTCTCCTCATCAAACCATTCAATGTGTCTGACAGATGCTGGAAAGTAAGAAAATCAATAATCAAGTTTTCCCCCTTTCTTTCTTTCTTCAGAACCATCTGCACATATTAAAATCATTCCTAGAATGCAAACTGGACTCACCATATTGTTGGGAACAGTGCACAAGATCCTCTCTCTGCATACTTCTAGTGAAGATTGTTAGCATTGCAACAGACCCATTTATAGTTCCAACCAAGAGATGCTCTGGGCCATCTTGACTTGCTACTTGTGGCCATGCCATAGCAGTTATCCATGCAGGCTGAATATCTATATGACAGTCCTCTCCAGTCACAGAAACACCTGGAGCATCTATAAAAGAATGTGGTTAAACGTAAGTAATTATACAAATTACTGGTACATAAAATGCATTTAATTGAGAAAAAATAAAGTCCTGAGTATATTTATGAATGATTGAAGAAATGGCACAATTGTGCATATACACTCACCGGCAAAGAAAACCGATCACTTAAAGAAAATTTTAAAAATTAAGTTTAAATAAAAATTATGTAGTAGGCCTATTGCTTGAAATAAAGTTACTGCAATTGTATACGTTTTTAAGATTAAAATGTAATGACACATTTCACACTTAATTCCCCATTTTTCCTCTTGCACCGTGGTGAATGGTGAGCCTAAGGTTGCAGGGGCATAACGGGGGCTGCATCCATCATCAATTAGAGCAACAGCTTTGGCAAAGTCTTCAGGACTGAGAGGCATTAATTTCAACTAAACTTACTGACAGAATCACTGCAATGCGAAGGGAGACAGTTTCCGTTCAGTTTGGAAGGAAATGACGCAATACAACAATGAAACACCTAGCAATATGTACGACAAGTTAGTGCTTATAATCATATTGAAATCACCGTATTGCGATGTTTTTTTTGTTTTGTTTGGTGATAAAGTGAAGATATGAAGAAAGCAGATATGCTGTATCTATAGCTAATGATCCATTAAAAATAATAATTCATCCTCACCAACAACAATGTATAAACATCCAATCAAAATTATGTTTAATCTTAAAAGTACAACAAATTTTACAGTGATCGGTTTTTTTTGCCGGTCAGTGTAGTTGAGAATATTTATGAAACTCCATTTATTTTCATTAAGAATGATGCAAATTACAGTTGTGTATGGAAGTATCCAACTTTTAGCCACTTAGATTGAGTTTACACGTACCATATTTTACAGACCATAAGACGCACTTTTTTACCTTCAAAACAGAGCCTTGAATGTTGGGTGCGTCTAATGGTCAGAAGTACAATAAAAAATTTAAATAATGGTAAATATTGCTGGAATTTCATAGTTGTAAAGAAGGTGTTGTAAACGAAAAGATATTTACAAATTTTGGCACAGAAAAAAGGAATGTGAGTACTTTTATATAAAAGGAGTTGTCTCTGCCGGGTAGTCTAAATGAAGGCAATGACCTCTAAACAGCCTTGTCCTGTTACACTTACCATATGCTGAATTGAGGGTTAGAGGAAGTAAAAATATTTTCAGTATTTTATGAGAAATCAGTTCAGTTGTTAAAATTTACACGATGCCACCTGTACAGAAGAGATTTTCGTACAAAACAGGTTTTAAGTTAGAAGTGATTTACACTCATTCCATTGTACAAGGTTATAATTTGTTTATGCAATTACCTTTTGAAATTTTTCGTTTAGAATCCCATTCAATTTCTTTTCCTTTAAATTTTCATCCTAAAACTTATGGTCCGGAGCGTCTTATAGTCCGTAAAATACGGTAAATGACCATGCAATGTGGGTTTTGCTGCTCAAATTCAATCAGAATAAAGTGGCAAGGAAGAAGTTTAATTTTTTAAAAGGTGTCAAAACTGAGTTAACAAGCTGCACATGTTAAGAAAATTCTCCAATTCTGTAGAGCCATGTAACATAGAGAGCACTGATATGTGCATTTTATAAGAAGGGAATGACCAGGAACGGTTGAAAGTAATGATGAAGATTGCTATTTTAATTTATTTAGTAAGTCTGCAGTGCCCCTCATAAATTACGCTCCTTACAGAAGTATTCTACACACAAGGGATTTTTTATACAAAAACCCCAGCAATGGACAACAGATAAAAAAAAATATACAGATCAAGTTTATGTAGGTCTGGTCATGTCCTCCATTTTAAAAATTTGGACATAAGAGACCCATCTTATCCATGAGTTATATTTCAGAACACGAACCAAACTCTGTTTTTTATAATAAATAAAAATTGTAACCGGGATTCACAGTGAAGTAATCAAATATACACACTTAATTCTGTTTTCCACTCAACTTCACATATATAAGTACTAATGACTTACACATAATGCATTTCACAGCTTCTTAGCTGCATCATCAGATGAGGTCAACTGCCGAGTTTGCTGGAAGACCGGTAGATGTCTCTGTTGAGCGTATCAGTGTAGTGATGAGGTCGTTTTCCTTTGGGATATCGAAATTAACCAAGTTATTCCTGTTCCTTTGAATGAAAATTTTTTCCCATACCGTTAGATCTATCGGTTTTGTTACAGATTTTACTAATTTAATGTCATCTTCAAATTCATGTCCTGTGGTCCAAAAATGATGTGCAACAGCCGACTTTTCTGTTTGTTTGTACTTTATATTTCTTAAGTGTTCCTTATGCCTTATATTTAAATTTCTCTTGGTTTTTCCAATATAAAGTTTGCTGCAGTCTTTGCATTTTAATTCATAAATGCCAGAGTTTTTCTTTGGGGGAATCTTGTCCATTTGTCCAGATTTTAGTAGTGTTTTTATGTTGGATCTGTTGATGGGGGCCAGTCTTATATCCACTTCTTTGAAAATCTTCTCAAATTTGTAGTGTAGTCTAGGGTGAAAAGTGAACTTCTTGAATGCTGTTTTATCTTTAATGTTGCTTAAAGTGCAATTTTCTCGTATTAGCTTTTGTTTTTCAAACGTTTTGATTTTCTTGTTAACTAAATCTGTGTTGAAGCCGTTTTTGAGTGCGGTGTCCAAGATATGCTGGTATTCATTGTTGTATTCAGAACTGTTCATAGGTATGTTTACTAATCTAAAAGTGAGGCTATTAAAAATCGCATATTTGTGTGAACTTGGGTTGTGTCCGTCTTGTTTAATGTACATTAAACCAAGAGAAATTTAAATATAAGGTATAAGGAACACTTAAGAAATATAAAGTACAAACAAACAGAAAAGTCGGCTGTTGCACATCATTTTTGGACCACAGGACATGAATTTGAAGATGACATTAAATTAGTAAAATCTGTAACAAAACCGATAGAACTAACGGTATGGGAAAAAATTTTCATTCAAAGGAACAGGAATAACTTGGTTAATTTCGATATCCCAAAGGAAAACGACCTCATCACTACACTGATACGCCCAACAGAGACATCTACCGGTCTTCCAGCAAACTCAGCAGTTGACCTCATCTGATGATGCAGCTAAGAAGCTGTGAAATGCATTATGTGTAAGTCATTACTTATGTAAGTGAAGTTGAGTGGAAAACAGAATTAAGTGTGTATATCTGTTTTTTATATTGAAAAATAATGTTAAAAAGATGAAATTACTTGCACAGATGGTGAAAATAATGTTTCATACTACCGTATTAATATTTCTCACTAAAATAATGAGCATCTTAAGATACAGCCTCTAAAACGTACCTGGAAGATGCCATATGTTGACAGCATTATCCATTGCTGCTGCCACAAAGTTCCCTGAAGCAGACCAACCAACCTGTGAAATCAGTTCTCCATGTAGCTCACCTCCATAGACGTTATCCGACTGATGAAATACCAGTGTGTGTGCCAAGTATGCCTGGTTTGCATTAGCTGAACACCACACTCTTACTGTTCCATCGTAGCCACTAGAGAATAACAAAGAGAAGAACTGATGCATTGCATGACATTTTAAAATCATTTAATGTTTGTTATCTATATACCCAATAAGAGGCAGTGTTTGTCTATCTGTCTGTTTTTGTTTGTCTGCATATGATGGCCAGAATAATCTACACAATGCAGAGATCTGAAATTTTTACATAAATGAATTGAAGGAAAAACAGCATTTTTAATTTGTATTTTTGTTCATGAGTTATGAGCAAAAAAATTATAGAAAACATAACTTCTTGCCAGTCAAAATTGATAGATTAATTGTAGCATAAAATAATTCGTTGTGCAAAAAAAAAAAATGATACAATTGCAGTCGATGTTATAGCCCTATTTGTAAACCAGAATGTCCAAACTGAACTTCGTTACTGTAAAAAAAAAAATGGAAAAAAGTGTTATTTCTCCTACACAGGTAGCTTTAAAGTATGTAGAACTTAAGGAGAAACTTATTTCCAGGAGAAAAATGCATTCTACAGATGGCTAAACAGAAGCTACTGGTTACATTAGTCAGTTATGGTGAAATGAAAGAAGAGGACTGAAGAAAATATTCTGAATTTCTATGAGCAGTATATTTCAGATTTTTATCTATGAGAAGGGAGTTTTGAGGGTGCTGAGCAGTTTTCCTGGATTCAAGTATTCTGATTACGAATTACAACGGAACAGTTTTGAGAAATCAGCTGCGTTTATAAATTCACTCATTTCTAAACCTAGTACTCCAATCAACATTGACAGTCTCTTTGATGAAGTTGTGCTTGTGAACCTTGCATTTAAAAAAAAAAAGTAAATAAAAACATGAAGAAGGAAAAAGAAAGGTTCTAAAACAGAAATGAAAGGTGTAAATATGTGGGTTGACGTTTTTAACAAGTTAAAAGAAAGTGAAAACAGATGTAACAAATTTGTACTGTCTCCTAGGTACTTATGAGCCTGTAGAGAGAGAGCTTTCTTTGATGAAAAACATTTGGACACCTGAAAGAAATAGACTCAAAGTAGGATAAATAAGGTAAAATCATTGCTTCAAACAGGGCCGTTGCGTGGTTTGTTGGCGCCCGGGGCAAGATTTCGTCAGGTGCCCCCCCCCCCCCAAAAAAAAACTCAATCCCACATGCACCCACCCGACATTCCACCTATCTGTAAGGATTCAAACACAAACACACAGCGATCGACGTGATGCGACACTATCAAATACATATAAACATAATGGGGTTAAACACGCATTATTATTAGGTTATTATTATTGACAGCAAATACAGCTAACATATTATTTCAAATTTTGATGTTTTATTTTTGCCGTTGCCACGGCGCCCCCCTGGTTGCGGCGCCCGGGGCGATCGCCCCGGTCGCCCTGCCCACGCGACGGCCCTGGCTTCAAATAAAAGTTAATTCAGGGTCTACATGTGTGGATTTCCAAGATTTAATGCAAGAAAATACATCTTTTCTAAAGCAGGCCCATTCTTCCCAGAAGTATGAATATGACTGATGAATGACATTGACTGATTCATTGATATTATGTATGTTTAAGTAAAAATCTTATCTGTTTGTAAGAATCAGGTATTAATTTTGTGTGTTAACTTTATAACCTACAAAATAGTAGGTATCATTCTTATATATTAGCCTAGATAAATTTCCCAATTTTTTGAAGAAAAAAAAAGTCCGTATTTTTGTATCCAGAATTGTGGCAACCCTATTAACTTACCAAGTAGCAAGCATAGCTCTGTCTTCATGCCAAGCTGTAAAACCGACACGATTATCATGACCTTCTAACTCTGTCACTTGACACTGCGGCATCACACCTGACAAGTCAGCAAAACTCAAACCTTCCAGAGTCTGTTGGGATAAGTGCGAAACCCTTGCAGCAATACATTTCACCTGCAAAAATAAAAACGTATACACTCTGTTATAAAAGAAACAAATTAACCTCAAAATTACTTTGAGCCCCCCCCCCAAAAAAAAGGGACAACAGAAGTTCTCAATGTGCAATGAAGTACCCTATTTTACAGTTCTTTTATACGAAAGGAGTTGTCTCCGCCAGGTGGTTTAAATGAAGGTAGAGACCTCTAAACTGCCTTGTCCCATTACACTTGCCGTATGCTGAATTTACGGTTAGAGGTTAGAGAGTGTGAAAGTATTTTCAGTCTTTCATGAGAAATCAGTTCAGCTGTTAAAATTTACGCGATGCCACCTTTACAGAACAGATTTTCGTACTATGCAGGTTTTAAGTTAGAAGAGATTTTATTGTACAAGGTTATAATTTCTTTATGCAATGAAGTATATTATTCCATTTAAAATTTCCTTTAAATTTCTTTTCCTTTAAGTTTTCATCCTAAAATCAAGGTGCGTCTTATGGTCCGTAAAATACGGTAATATAATTTTCATGTGGGTCTTACACATCTGTTGTACGTTAACTATAATTTGAGTAAGCAGACACACAAAAAATTATAACAACATGGACTGAATATTGACCATTACCACATATTGTTCTGGTGTTTAAATTTTCCTGACACAATTACACTTTCTGAAAGTCTAACTTACCAACTGTTGAGAAGCCCACTGACGATGACTAGGAGTCAATCTTGTAGATAAGACACAAGCTGCTAAAGCATCTGGTAACTGCAAAGGACTTATCCCTGGGGCATCTGCTAATGGACTCCCTGGTGCCTTTTCTTCTCCTTCATCTGTACTCAAAAAATAGATATACTTAATAATAGATTTAAATTAAGTAGAATTTTCTACTCTCTCAGCAGTTGGAAGATAAAATATTTTTAATAAATACAAAAGACTTTTAATAAATCAGGTCACTGGAAAGTAATTGTTATTTAACCAGGTATTCTCAATGCCACGGACTTTAGTGTTCTATTCAGGAGAATACAGAACTCCATGAACTCTATTCATCTCAATATATTAGCAAGCATTGTACATAGATACTTTCCTGTGCATCTGGAGGCATGTACTTCGTGTCTCAAGAAGTGAGTAAAGGAAGAAAAGCATGCTTTGAGTCACTTACGCAAACCCATGTGATCTTGTGAACGAACTCCATTTACTTTACTTTGTATTTCTGACGGGTCAATAAATTGAAACATATGTTCACCCGTGGTCACAGAAAATAATTATTGCTGACTTTATCAATCAGTTTAAATTAATTTTGTTCCATGTACATTAGTGCCATCTCCAAGGCACTTAATCCTTCACTGTATGTCACCTTCTTTATTTTATTTGCTCTGGTCTAGTGCTTGGTTCTTCTTCATTTTCATAAATCATGACCATTCACTAGATTACTAAATTTAGATGTCAGTGTTAGACTATTCAAACTGTTGATCCTGTTACCACAGTTTTACAGCCTGACATCATAGGATATTTGCATACGAGTATCCACCAAAAGTATAGTAAAGAATAAATTTCATCTACCACGAACAATGTTGGATAATACAGAATGTCGGATGACCGAAGGTCAGGTAATTGAGACTCTAATGTGTGTGAATGTACATATACATATGGCATATCATTTACCTTTGGGAGTATTAGTGAGAGAAGTTCCTCCATGGGAGGCAAGTAAGCCCACCAAAGCTTGTGTAACGGCAAACCCAGGTGTAATATCTGGACCACCGAGCCTGTTACCTGGTGATTGGTTCACAGCTCCCATTGCTGCTGCCATCAACTCCTGTAATCATTTGATTAAATTAATTAGGAAAACATTGTAAAGTGTGAATATTATATATTAAACTTTAAGTTTAAAGTTTAATATATAATACTGTAATCCTGAAATAAATAATCCTGTACAAAACATCAATATTATCAGGGTGTCTACAAGTTTTGATAATCCAAATTTCTTGACCTTTTCTTGACTATTTTACAAATTTTCTTGACCAACTACTACAGAATTTTAGGGTAAAAATTAATTTATTATTCTATTTTTTAAATCCCCTACCAACGCCAGTTAAGATGAAAGCTAAAGGTATTTTACACTTTTATCTTAACAACTTGTAATTAATAAAGACTGCACATCAAATTTACCTTATCTTATCATCTTACCTCTTAGAATACACTTTAACTTTCATCCTGGATGGGGTATGGCTTTATTTATTGTTGTGTCAAACACTTTCTCTGAGAATAGGCCTACACCACTACCAAATAACAAAGATTACACATGAGTTATGACATTCTAATAAGTACAAATACTCACTACCGAGAGTCATTCACCACAACACGTATGGTAACTTGAACATTTCTACTTGCATAATTTATGCAAATGTTTTATTAAATCATTTATCTTCACTCATCTCATACATAGTAATAAAGTAATGAAAAATACACATTAAAAGGCAAAAAGTAAGCTGTAAAGAATACTTTTAAACAGAGCACCTATGTTAGACAGAGCATCTATGTTACATACTCATTTTATTTTTTAGATTTGTAATTTCTCTGCCCAAAGAATCAACTTCTTCATGTGTTTGCTGCATTAGTCTCTTCTTCTTCACTTCCAACAAACTTAATTCTTGAGCAGCCTTTCTCTTAATGTTCTTCTCCGTACACTGCTCATTGAGCAACAAGCGACTCTTCTGTCAAGTTTTCTACCAAACACTCTTTATTAACTGAGAAACCTCTTTCCACAGCAGCATTGCCGTGGAACAAGGCCAGAAGCTGGTGAAAGAGCCTAGTTGTCGAAACACTATTCACACCTATGTCACGGAGAACGTTAGAAAGAAACACATCGAGTTTGCTTGTCTTCCAATCAAATGATTTAACTGCTTCCCTAAAACACGGAGAATCACAAAGTTAAAGGAAGTCCCGTTTCACACAATCGGCCATCGACGGAGATAAATGCTTCTTAGACACAAACTCTTCAAGGGCAATGGTTACATGTGACACTCGTAATGAGCTATTCACCATTACATCTGGTGAAAGACAAGAGGCCCCTTTAACAATTTTGCGGGCTAATGGGCACTTTTCAACCAGTTTTTTGAACAGAGTGATCAAAAATTATCTGCACTGGTTCCTAAAAGACAGTATCTCCAGATCATGTAAAACTTTGCAAGCAGCAGAAGCACCAAAACGAACATCTATAACCTGAGCCATCTTGATATTGGACGAATTTGTTAAGTCAATGGTAGTGAGCTTTGTGACATTGTTTATTCCATTCATGACATTTATGCGAATGAATCAGGTTGCAATACTGTACAGCAGAATGTAGAGTTCCCTGTACATGAATGGCAGAAGTGAATCATTAGACTGGCATCTGGCAAGAAAAGGTTCCAACTCAAGTGCAACTGACTGAAGAAACTCAAGCTTTGCAACTAGAAACTGATCCCACAGAAATTCTTGTATCTTTTCAAAGTTCTTAGTTTGAGGAGGCTGAGGAGGCTTTTTTCGACACCATTCACATACTTCCTTAGAGGAGTGATCATTTCTAAGGCTCTCTTAATAGCTTTCGAGTTTTCCAGCCACCTGATTGCACAAAACTTTTAAGGAAATCTTGAAGAACCAGAAAAGTGTGTTAATCTGCTCGTCTGGAAAGATAATCATTGAACAGAAAAAAAAGAGAGCTTAGAAACTCATGAACTGACCACCCAATCTTGTTATGAGCAGTTTTGTAGGTTCCATGTACAATATGCAAAGAACATGTTTCCATATCAAACATTTCTGGCTGGTCTGGATCCTTTGCTTCAATTTTGAGGCGTTCCCTCAAATCACGCAAACATTTTAGATTCACATTGCAACTTGCATAACACTCTCAAGTGACAACCCCAGTTTTGAAATACCCCTGGTAAAAGCATCCACCAAGTCATTTGCTGTAGCACGACAAGGAAATTCTGATGTCAAGTACCTAGTTGACACTGTGTTTGATTGTTCATCCCAAAACCTAACCACAAAATCCAACTGACATCTTTGAGCTACTTTATTTAAGCTCTCATCAAAGGAGACTGCAAAAATGTTTCTCTTCTTTACTTCAACAATAAGCTTTTTCTGAAAAAATGGACCAAGCCCATATGTAACAACATAAGCAACTTTATCTTTGTGCATCTGAAACTTCTTTGCAATTATGCTATCATGAAACATAAGTGCAAACAAGTATGTTGTATTACCACTACTTTTGCTTAAAGAATGGCTCATTACTTTATTTAGAGCCCACAAAATCTCAGCTTTGTAACATCATCTTTTATAAGGAAATTGCTTAGTGTGTTATGAGACATAATATGTTCTTGAAAAGTGGCTTGAAATGTTCTTCCAGAATACGAAGGTAAGACTGCAGATGGTACATTAACAGTTTGTTGTACAACTAGAACTGGAGCACATGAAGATGATGTAGAGGCAGTTTGCTTCACTGGTGGAACTGACAAACAAGCAGTTTGTTGCACGAGTGGAGCTGATGCACAAGCATTTTGCTGCACTGGTGGTACCGGAGCAACACTACTGAAGTTCAGCTGAGACTGCTTACCACAAATGAGAGCACCAACGAGTTTTGAATGTCGTTTTCCTTTTTCATGGGTCCTTACAGACCCTAAACTACTGCATGCTATATCAAATTTAGCCTTACACACATTGCAAAAAGCTTTGAATTTGTCACCCTCCACTGGTCGCAGCCAAAATTTCCAGTCTTTTTCTCCTTCACTTAACCAGTGTTCTTGGAACGAACATTTACCAGGCATAGTTTATGATGATAATGTTACCGCAAGTGAAAAGAAGAAAAGTCTGTTAAATCTTTAAAAAATACTTTCCGTTACTAACATTGATTTTGATTCCTGCAAAATAATAATATTAATAATAATAATAATAATAATAATAATAATACTAAATAAAAATAATAATAATATCCCTCAGTATCTCGGCTACATCATCACGGCAGCTGTATATCATCATTGCGATATAAAAAAATAATTCTTGACCTATGGTGCCATTTCTTGACTTTTCTTGACATTCTTAACCTAGTGTTCGATTTCTGGACTTTTTCTTGACTTTCTTGACCTGTAGACACCCTGATTATTCTTATTCTATTATTTACTTTATGGTGACATATCTGTAACTATAAAAGAAATTGGAAGTTTTCATCATCAGGCAAACTAAACATGAATTTAGTCAACAATTTAATTCTAAGTTATTAGTACTGTAAATGTCTCATCACGCTAACACAATTAAGTCAATACTAAATTACATTTTTCTGCAATATTATAAGATCGTTGTTTTTCTACAAATTCCCTACAGTTTAAAATATATACTTTATATATTTTTCAGTAAAATAATTGATTTCAATTATTTACCTTACTGATTTGGATTTAATTAATGGTTCTTGCCAGTTATCTCTTGAGAAAGGGGGGTTAAATTTACTGTGTCAAACTGGTTTTTTTTACATCAGCTGAAGACTGTTGGATTGTGTAAATTGCATTTTATTACCTTCCTTTTTTAAAACTATTACATACCTTGGTGCACATATGTAGAACTAATTCAGAGGCTTCTGTGTCAGTCTGAGCTAGAGCAGCTATAGCAGAGCTGAGATAGTTCAGGCAGGTAGCTGTGGCTGGTGGCAGATGACTTGTGAGATGTCCCAGCTGAAGGGAAGGAGCTCCAATGCCTGGCCTTGGTATTCCCTCAGAATGAGGCTGCTGGAGATCTGATGCCAACTCCACTCTGCCCCCAGCTGTTAAGCTCATGAGGCGCACAACTTTTCGGATGTCAGATAAACCAATAGCAGCCAAACCAGCAGGTAAACTGCACGATGTTCCACTGTTTGAAGATACATAAATTATCATATGATTTATGTACTTACCATACTGCGGGTTGAAACACGTGTAAAAGAGTATCTACAGCAATATTATTATTATTTATTCTCCAATACAGGTAGCCCTACTTTATCTACAAGAGATATGTTAGGGTTATAAGCAGGGTTAGGCAAGTAATTTACCTGTAAAATACATGTAAAATAAAGTTTTATACACATAATGTAATAAACTAACATTTTTAATTGATTTTGACAGTATAAAAACTAATTACTTTACTAATTCTATGATAAATTCCATCAATGTTTTTAAACACAAAATATTAATTTATTATGTTTATTAATTTTACTACAATGTTTATACAGGGTGTATCATAATTAATAGCGCAAACCAAAATGGTTGAAAGCACAGTGAATACCACTTAATGTAATCGCGGATAATGTTATCGATTGGGTAATGTTATCACTCTTATGAAGTCCCATATGGATTAATACTGATACATTGAAAAAATCCTTGTTTATTGTGATCAACGATTCGGTTTATGTTACTACATTTTTTTTTGCGGCTTTATTTCCAAGTACTGCACATCAATCAAAATTTTATTTTTAAGAGTTTTGTTTCTAAGTACTGGATTGTGCTGGAGGTAGCAATACATTCCCAGCTCACAGGATAACCAGTTCGAGGGGTTGGCATTACCAGACATTACCTAACTTTCTCTTTTAAGCCATAAAACATGTTTCATCCCACAATTAAGCTGCAGTTTTTTTATTTAAGAAGATAACAGTGTTAACATGCAGTGATGGCTAGTGTAAAATGAAAAGACTTGAACAGACTGGCATTAGATGTTTTGCTACGTGGTGTTCACCACAGATCAGTATAGATTTTCAAAAACACTCATAACTCGTTACTGAATATTGAGTATTGGTTAATGGAATCCTAAAGGAAAGTAAAACAATTAAAAACTTTGTTACTGATTAAAAAATAGTTGCTTGCAGTCTATTCACTGTATTAGCCTATGAGTGGTTCAATGGTTTACAATCATGTATTATTTTATGAATAAATATTTTTAATTCTATTTTAATTCTACTTCGTAGTGTATTATCTAATATATATGAATAAATATCCTTCATTTAATTCCTTCGGCTACTGTTATCAATCGGTTAATATTATTAGATTAGCTGCGTCCCAAAGTGATCACAATAAGTGGCATGCACTATATACGATAACAGAAGTAAAAACGTTCAAGCAAACATGGATCCGCAAAGAAGCAGTGTGCAAGATTTATT
The DNA here is from genome assembly GCA_964059195.1 of Ectobius pallidus. Lineage (NCBI taxonomy): Eukaryota > Metazoa > Arthropoda > Insecta > Blattodea > Ectobiidae > Ectobius > Ectobius pallidus. The sequence goes on along the minus strand of CAXKWD010000010.1, from coordinate 83,891,487 downwards.
ATTGTGAATGTGTGGTTATGAGCCTCCAATGACTTTAATTATATTTTCTTTATGTATTTGTAATTTGTATTTTGTAATGTAAATGGCTGAACTGTGCCCAAGCACGAGCGCTTGCTCATTCGGGTGGTCTTGTTTTGTATAAATATTTATTAAATAAATAAATAAATGAAAAAAAAATTAGTAAAAATGAATCTGAAAAGTAGACTTTTTGTGTACTTGCCATTCTAAGTTGCCTGACAATTATATCACAGCTTAACTTAACAAGGAATACAATTCTACTTTAGTATGTTACATATTATTAATACTGTACAGTTACACTCATCCTGATAAAAGAGGTGTTCAGTCCTTGCACCTGGAAGCAATACTGCACTCATCTCTGCAGTGAGTTTCGAATTCTTTCAAACACCCCCGGATCATCTCAGAATCCTTGACAAGCATAAACAATTTTTTCTGTCTGTTTCATTATGACTATGTAGAGTTCAGCACACCAGACACTGTTCTGACGAGTGATCTGACTGCTTCGACTGTGTACTGTACCCACTGTCTATTGTGTATGTTTGATTACAACATCACCTTGTGGCAATGTTCAGTTTTGTAAACAAAAGCACATTGCGGAGTGCTTCTAAGTGCTCAACGATTTTGTAAACAAAAGCACACTGCGGAGTGCTTCTAAGTGCTCAACGAGTGAAACACAACTAAGGACGTCAGTGGTGGCTCATAACCACACATTCCCAATTATAAATCTTGCAAACAGCTTGTTTGCGGACCCATGTTTGCTGGAACATTTTTGCTTCTGTTATTGTATACTTTTAACTATTTCGGTTTGTGCTATTAATTATGACACACTCTGTATAAGCAAAATATTCAGTGCAATTGCAAATTGAATTCTCAACTTTTGAATTGTTTTGAAGCATCACAATTACTATTTTTTTTTATCATTAATATACTGTATGTATAGGTGCAGTGGTCTGATTCATAATTAGAATATAACTTAAAGTTTTAAATCGCATTGTCAGTGAATACTTGATCCTGCAAAGAAGTGCAAAGTGATTTGTTAGTGCCAATATGAGGAAAGGAGTGAAACGGAAAGTTTTGACTTTGTACTACAGTAAACAACACAAGATGACGACAACACAACTACACTGGAAAAAGGACCCAGTGCATGATTGAAAATGAAAAACTAAAGTCGCAGTGAAAAGTGTTTAGAAGCACAAATAGGTCATAAGAGATAGACTAAATACTGAACCAGAAGTAACATTAGGAAGATCCCTCCCGGAATGGCTAAAATCAAGCCACCTCTCTCAGGAGAGAGGCCCGTGCCCAAAGGGGACTATATGGGCTAATACTAATACTAAAAAATACTGCACTGTATTTGTTCTTACTTTTTTATGAAAGGAAATAAAACAAAATACCCCTCATCATAGCCTAATTACAGTATTTCATCCTTAATTAATTGCAATAAGTGTTTATTCTGATTCATATCTTTGTGTAGAACACTGGGTTTTAGAAAATGCCAGATTTTTGCAAGAACATGCAGCTAAGTTTTTCAGCATTTCCACTTTCTCTGCAATCGACAACACAAAATGATTACGCTTTTCACATGTCTTTTCTTTGCTGAATCCATAATGATTCTATACAGCAGCAAATAATTTATAAAATGAGAATGAGCAGGAATGCTTATAAGCAGGTGCAATTAACACCCAACAGCTGAATCAGGAGTACAGCGCCATCAAACCATAAATGGCATCTCCAGAAAACAGTGGTGTGGAAACACACTAGATTTTAAAATGCGCTCCAAAATCCACACCAAGGTCTGAAGGAACCAATTTTTTAATGTCAACCTGTATATGGGTTTCTCACTAACCTGATAGAAAGTAGGGAAAGAGCACTCATTACAACAGAGCGTGCTACAAGAATCTGTGCTGCTGCTGTGATCCTCTGCAAAGCCATGATTCGATCTTGAGAGGATGTCAGAAGTGAAGCTTGCTCACCCAGAGATTTGTGTTTGCTATCTTTAACTGTTCCTGATTTCTGTTGCCCTGTAAACAGAAGTATTTTTGATACAGTATGCCTAATACCAATAATAGCTTATTAATTAATTAATCAAAATATTTATTTTGCCTGCACATCTTTTAAAGGGATAGGAATTAAAAAAAAAAAAAATCAAATCATAAATGGACACACAATTTCAAATAATTTATCAGTGTCCTCCAAAACAAGACCACAGCATTTATTTCTCAATGTTTAGACTGAATTATGGAAGTTTAGGGATGCCTGCATGACATCACAACATAGCAGAGTTATAATGCATTTCAATAGACGGTGCAATACATCGCCTGAAACATTTCATGAAATAATCAATCATCAACCGATTAAGTTGACCTTTGCCAGTTGTTCATACGGCAATCTCCTGTAACTGCCCAGGAACAAACTTGTCTACTCAGTATGCAGCTAAATGTCATTCTAATACTTTATTTACAAACTGAAGTTTACTTTAAAATCTACTTGACTTCCAGGTATCTGCCATGTCGTATTTAATATGTCTGCCAACATTTTGATCATATTGGTTCTTTTCAGGAACAACTGGTCTTATTAGGGCGCAGATGTTGGAACCATATTCTAGATAACTTGTGACCCTCATCCCGATTGAAGTTGTTCGGATGCTTGGTGATTTCTATGGCCTCCCTTATTTTCCTGATAGTCTTATATGTGACCGAGGCCAGGATCTTAGTCTTATCCCTAATTTCGTCACGGTCAAGCATCACATTAACACAAAAGACTCTAGAAAGGTATTACATCTCACAAGTTTGGCTTTGTTGAGGGAAAGTATAAAGGAAACAAGAACTCAGCTATGGAAGATGGGAAACCTTTTGTACAGTCTACATTTGGAATTGTCATCTAACCTTCAATCTATGGATTGGCAGACCAAGATCCTGGCCACGGTCACATATAGGAATAACAGGAAAATAAGGGAGGCCAAAGAAATCACGAAGCATCCGAACACCAACCGGGATGAGGGCCCTATGTTATTTAGGATATGGTTCCAACATCTTCATCCTAATCAAACCAGTTGTTCCTGAAAAGGACCCATTTTTCTCCCATGTGATGTGACCAATTATAATGGAGTTTGGGAAAGTGAAATCTGATTAGCTGGCAAGGAGAAACTTACTATCCCTATATACAGGAGATCTGTCCAATGTGAGTTGCAGTAGCCTTGAAAAAGACATGGCAAGATGGTCAAAACGTCGGCAGACATCTTAAATATGATGCTGCAGATACCTGGAAGCCAAGTAGGTTTTACTGTAACTTGGGCCACGGAAGTCTATGATTACATGAAGTTCACAATGTTGTTTTCGTCTCTACTTACCCAACTGACCTGATGAAGCTATTTCCAATGTGACACTAGGAACTGTACTTGCTCCCAGAGGATCTGGCTCTTTCAGTAGGAGAGGTTCAGGAGCTGCTCTTCTCTCTCCAAGACCAAGAAATGGAGCCAGTTTAGAAAAAGTATCAGATAGTGGACTAGATGGTACCTCTGATTGCATACACAGCACATCAAGTTCTGCTAGGGAGAAAAAGAAAAAAGATTCAACTGCACAGTAAATTTGATCTCTGACTGAGATTATTACAGGTAACTTCACGAGTAAATAAACATCCTGCCTACATTTTCTCTTGTGCATATGAAAAGAAATTATTTGAAAAAGATAAAACCACAAGTGATTTTAATATGAATATTTCATTAACAAATTTAAAAAAATAAGGCCTGAATCATTATATAAAACATCTCCACAATCTTATTTATTACATTTAGAGTAATGAGGTAGCCAGAACAGGTAACATCAATACCTAAACAAACAAATGAAATATGATATCAATCGTATGCCTTTAAGCGTATTTCTGAAATAATTTTCTTAAATAAATATCGTAATATACAAATTTAATATTGCTGATACAGACTTATAAATTACATTTATGTTCAATTATGAAACCACTATTTCTAAAATTCAGATAAAAACTTATGTCTTTTTTGATGGATTATCAAAAATGATTAATGTAGATGCTGTCCTGTGGTTCTCAATCAATGAGAAAATGTTTTTACCACCCTATTCTATGGCTCGGCTCTATAAATATGAACATGCTCATTCCAAGCCTACATTCCTGATGAAGGCTACAAAGAGTTAGGACAGGCAAAAGCTCAAACTTCATATCACTGAAATAGTTGGTAGCCCAAGAAAATACCATAAATTATAAATACTGATAAAAGCTCAATTGAAGGGCTCATAAAAAGTACAAGTGACATCAGCCTAAAACTTTATTCCAAATAATAAAATTACTCTCAGATATGTGAATAGCTCAGGACAAAATTGGTGTTTATCTTTAAGTTGAAGAATATTAATGTTTTTAGCAGAAAAAATAAAAACTGATTTCATTTAACAGAGAATACTTTTACAACATAAATAGAAATTTCTGCACTTGTCGCTTGTACAATTTTTTTCTAAGCCCTTCAAATATGAAAAAAGACTAATCTTTTCACAATTACTAATCTTTTGCATAGCTACAAAAAATTGCATAAAACAAAATTATACAAATACAGTGAGTCCCACGCAAGAGTTGGCCAATGACGCGGGTTTCTGCATCGTGGCGGGCACAGCTCCAACTCCCGAGCGATCGGATGAAATATCTCTATAAATAAAGCCGCGATCGGTGTAATGATTCAGGTTCTCACATTTACAGTTAAAATTATAATAAAAAAAACACGTACCTCATCACAAGAGATGTTGGAAATGTTCTCCTCTTGCATCCACACAATACTGTCACCTTTTTAGGAAATTTTCTTTCACGCTCATAGGTTCACGTTACGAGATAGAGTTTATTTCTCTTGTGATATTGTCTTTAAGTTCTTCTAATGTATGGAAAATTGACCTATACACTTGATTTTTCAAGTTTCCCCCTATACAATATTCACATACTGTTAGAAGAACTTAAAGACAACATCACAAGAGAAATTAACTCTGTCTCAGAAGCAGAACTTACTCACGTGAAAGAAAATTTCCTTAGAAAGGTGGCAGTATTGTGTGGATGCAAAAGGAGGACATTTCCAACATCTCTTGTGATGAGGTATGTGGTTATTTTCATTTAATTCCAACTGTAAATGTGAAAACCTGAATCATTACACCGATCGCGGCTTTATTTGCATAGATGTTTCAATTGTTCGCTCGGGAGTTGGAGCTGTGCCTGCCGCAATGCAGAAACCCATGTCATTGGCCAACTCTTGTGTGGGACTCACTGTAGTTTTATGTTAAAATGTGAGGATAATTTATCCATGTGTTATGATTATTTATCATTAATGGAAACCAGCTTTACTACTAACATTTTTCTCATTGCGTTCAAATATATAAATATATAAATTAATGATGAGTTTACTTGAAGAATGCTTATGTTAATACATAAATTCAGCTCTGAAAGAGCTAAAGCTGTATTCACAATGTGCAGTCAGCATTTGGCAGTCAAAGTATAACGTATGATCAGTAATGGATGCCATTCACAATTTGCAGTTGCAGAATGCAGCTGGAAATTGGTAGTCAGTAATACGCTGTCAGAAAGTTCATCTTTCACTACTGACTTCATGACTGCAAGTTACATATTACGTAATTTAACATAATTTACTAATACTAAGAAATAATTTAGCTTACTCCGAAAAAGCAAGATGTGTTTAGTACAGTATACATATTATGTAAATCAATTCCTCCACATTTTTGTTGCTGTACAATGCTTCCCTAACCTCAATGTGGGCTGCATATTGAGCATAGCTCAAGTACTGCTCCCAAGCAGATGACTACTGACTACTGACTACCAACTGCACATTGTGAATAGTGCTTAAAGGAGGATTAGGGATTGTCTGTTTTCCTGAATTATTTGAATCAGTCTCCCTGCTATAAGCTTAAATAATGAAAAGGTCACTGTATATAATGTGTGTATTATTATGTATGAATTGAAACATTTATATACCGGTACTGCCTTGAATTTATATTAAACACAAACTGTTTAAAATTAGAATTAGTATAAGCATTTTCTCTTGTTGCAGACAAGGGTATCATGCAAGTTTATGGAGCTCATATTTCTGAACTGAATCTAGACTTCAAATAATTATAATTTACCCTGGAGTTGTTTGGATGAACATATATGCAACAACATCCTGTATACATTAGCATCATAATATGCCAGTTTTATCTCATGTACAAATCAAATAATTATTTTAGTATAAAGGCCTAATTGAAAGCAGTACCTTTTTCACACTGAATAAAAGCAGCGTTAAGCAAGATGGAGAATTAGAAGACAATTAAGTGATGGTGTGCTAGAAATAAAGCACAAGCTTACAACATAGCAGCAATACATTGTAAAGCTGTAATGCAAAAACAGGGGTGGCTCGAGAATGGTGCAAGAGGGGCACTAACAATAATCTCAGAGGCCTTGTCCTTCTAAGAAGAAAATGCAATTAAAAATATTTGAACCAAAATCTCCTGTAAACCATTTGATCTAAATCTTCCCAATATTTGAAAGAAGAACATGTTTCAGAAATTAAGGATGACAGTAATAATGCATTTGGTATATTCCTAGAATAATATCTTAAAATGGAGTATCTGCAAATGGATGCTGTTGAAAAACATCTCAATATGTATCTCAATATGTGCAACAATTTTTAGATGATCATTCAGTCATGTGCCATATTTATTCACGTAACTTGCACCCTCAATAAGCCACACACTCCAATTTTTTTGAAACTAAAAAATAAAAAAGGTTTTCAACACAATCTTCTATTAAAAATAAGGCTTGGCAACACTCAAAGCAATAACACTTAGATATCTATTGCAGTTTCTGAGATATATAAGAATTACACTGCGTTGGCTTAATTTCCAATACATAAAGAATTATACTTCTGAAACAACAAATATACCTAGCAAAGTCTTCTTGGCTTCTGGGTTTCTACCAGCTATGTCTAAGCTGTCTGCCGATGTTTCGACCATCTTGCTGTGGTCTTCATCAAGCCTTGATAAAGACCATGGCAAGATGGTCGAAACGTCAACAGACAGCTTAGACATGACGTCAGATACCTGGAAGCCAAGAAGATTCTATTGTTAACTTGGGCCGTGGAAGCCTACAATTACAGAATATACTATTATCCAGGGCTTCGTCATTTCTGTTGTCATTAGTAGATTTCTCATCACCCTCACCTGTATCTTAAACCAGCATCATCTTTCATTCCAACCAAGCTATTTGAGACGAAACATTTCTTGAAATTCATTTTGACTAATAAGGGTCAAAAACAGATCTTGAGCTGATGAGAAGGCCAAGGTCTGGCTGCTTGATTTTCCCTGTGCACTGATGTGCATCCTCAGCTATCCATTCAACATACATTTTTTAAGGCAATTTCCACAATCAATCAAATTTTATCAATTATAAAAAATAAACCAATCATAAAATTTTTAGTGCAAATTGTCCAGTACCAGCCTTCTCTTCTGAATCAGCAGTGTACCAAAATGTCTTTGCCACATTTAATCCAGTCCTCCACCAGTGAATTCCATCCAACCAGATTCTTGAGCCACAACAATAACTTTTGATTGGCTTTAATTTCAGGAAGTTTCTTCCTTTTCTGAACTACATACAATGACAATTATTTCCCATCTGCTGTGATGCATAGCAGTGCAGTGCATCATTTACCCATGTACGGTATTCTCTTCATTCTTGTTAACAGTTGTTCCAAGAGGCTTATCAAAATAAACTGGTGTCTGGTCAGCATTTTCAATTTGAGATAAATTATGAATTCTATTGCTGAAGTTTAATTATGTATTTCTGAAAGGCAAGTATTTTTTCCTCATACATGGCTAGAAGTCATTAGGATATGGTGGTTCTCTTCCTGATAGAGAGTTCTTGCCTTGAAAAATATCTTACGATCCAGCCTTTGCTGGTTTTGAAAATTGTATTCCCCCTTCTTTTGTCAGTGTTAGAGCTGTTTAATTATAGTTTTACAGGTCTTGGAAACTGCAAAAGGAACCTACACTGAAGATACACAAATATCCAAACATCGTTGCAACTGAATGTTACCAAGTTTTATTTTTAATAGAAGATAAAGACTTTTTCCTTAGCTTCATGAAAATTGGGGTGCATGGCTTATTCGAGGGTGCAGGATATTAGAATAAATATGGTATATGAGCCCATAATTTTTAAATACATCGAGAAGTCTCACTGAAGACTTGTTTTTATTGATTTTCACATCTGTGAAGATTTGTCTGTTGGAGAAGTTAATGTTACCTTCATCTAATACTGAGCTATTGCTCATGAGATCGGGTGCTAAAAGCTGTGCTAAGTTGCTTGGCAAGACAGTGCTACTGACATTGCCCATACTTGCACTACCACCGAGGCCAGGCTGGGCAGCTGATCTCGCATCTGGAAACTTCGGGAAACACTGGAACTGGAGACTGTATTTATCTTGGCATTCATTACACATCAGATAGTTTGTACCTGAAAGAAATGGAAAAATATTAGAAAACTGAGATGCCACATTAAATAGTGTTGCTATAACTTTAAGACGGCAACTTTTGGCATACAAAGCATGTTTGGGAAAAACACACCTATCATAACAGTATCATGTAGCCAGAAAGACACAGAAGTGATATAGTTCAATTCCCAACAAGGGATGTCTCATATGGGAACAATCAAGAGACAAGCAATGAGCTTTTATGAATGCAGCCATAAACTTAATGGTTCACGTATACATCAAAAGCTGAAGTTGGTCTACTTTCAAACCATGGTTTAGTATTACTGTATCTCAATACAAGTGTTGGTTAGCATTAAACTTACTTATATTACAGCAAACCCTCACTATTTCGGAAAAATGGGGAGTAATAGTGAAAGTCTGAAGAACAGAATGTTAAAACTTACTTACTTATGACTGATTGCCCTAATGGTCTACCTCACAGACAGACAAGTTATGTCATATGCAGTACTGTGAGGCACACTAAGTAGTGATTTTTGTGACCGGGCTCCCACTGTTATTGTACAGTTAACATTCAAGACAGATATATGAGCATTCATGAGCCACAGATTATTGTCTCTGTTGGACACTACATGAGAATATTAAAGGAGAAAAATTCCTCCGGCACTGGGACTTGAACCCAGGACCTTTGGCTATTAGCGCCAATGCTCTACCAACTGAGATAAGCCGGAGCTCAATTCACAGTGCCAGATGGAACTTCTCTCCTATGACTGATTGCCCTAATGGTCTACCTCACAGACAGACAAGTTATGTCATATGCAGTACTGTGAGGCACACTAAGTAGTGATTTTTGTGACCGGGCTCCCACTGTTATTGTACAGTTAACATTCAAGACAGATATATGAGCATTCATGAGCCACAGATTATTGTCTCTGTTGGGGACACTACATGAGAATATTATAGGAGTGTGCCTCACAGTACTGCATATGACATAACTTGTCTGTCTGTGAGGTAGACCATTAGGGCAATCAGTCATAGGAGAGAAGTTCCAACTGGCGCTGTGAATTGAGCTCCGGCTTATCTCAGTTGGTAGAGCATTGGCGCGAATAGCCAAAGGTCCTGGGTTCAAGTCCCAGTGCTGGAGGAATTTTTCTCCTATAATATTCTCATGTAGTGTCCAACAGAGACAATAATCTTTGGCTCATGAATGCTCATATATCTGTCTTACTTACTTACTTACTTACTTACTTACTTAATGGCAACAGACAACTCCTCAGCAAGCTAAGGGAATATTATCTATTTTAAGGAACCCGAAGATTCATTTCTGCGGTTACCTGAGCCCGCCATTCAACCCTATTCCCTTGCAAATCCTACTTCCCTTAAATCTATCCTAACATTGTCCTCCCACCTATGTCTAGGTCTCCAGGTGGTCTTTTCCCTTCAGGTCTCCCAGTCAATACTATGGAGATATGTCTTTCCTCCCCAATGCACGCAACATGTCCAGACCATTTCATCCTCTGAGATTTACCCTTATTATATCTGGTGAAGAGTACAGGTCATGAAGCTCGTCGTTATGCAGTTTTCTCCAGTCCCCATTTTCATCTCTCTTATGCCCAAATATTTTATAATGCCATTTTCTCATGCTTCGTATATTATGTTTTCCCACTGTTTTAATAAGAATGTTAAAACAATTATCTAAAACCATAAATAAGGGATATAATGTCGTGTATAAAATAATTCCACCTATTCCCTCGTATAAAATGTTTTGGTTAAAATATCAGCTCATAGCTTTGTCAAATCTAAAATTTACACTTGTCAGTGTTATAAAACGTAATTACAAATTATAGTTGTCAATTTTTGTATTTTTTGGACAGTATATTTCGGCTATTCAGCCATCTTCAGGTCCTGTATACACATAGTTACTTAACAATCAGCTAATATATTTTATAAATTTTGTAGGACCTGAAGATGGCTGAATAGCCGAAATATATTATCAAAAAAATATGAAAATTGACAACTATAACTTGTAATTATGTTTTATAATACTGACAAGTGTAAATTTTAGATTTGACAAAGCTATGAGCTGATATTTTAACCAAAACATTTTATACGAGGGAATAGGTGGAATTATTTTATACACAACATACAAATCCCTCATAGGAGAATACAGCATGAAATTTATAAACACAAGGGATATAATATTATGTATAATATTATGTATACAGTGAATGTGATGTTTAAATGAATACAAGGCATTTAGAATGGGACTACACTGCACTAGTTAATTATTTGCTGCTACCATCTGAATCCCGGTTCACAGCAGCCAAGGAGATGACACTGCCTGATTTTGAAGAAATGACTATGTGATCCCTTACATAACTTATCTCGATAGTGGTTTGAAAAGAAACTTAATTTTGCATAACGTACTCACTATGTTTGTATTTTACTATGATTTGAAAAGCAGGCTGAATTAATGAAGTCCAAAATGGTGAGGGTTTACTGTATTTGACCATACAATTAGAGAATTTTTCACACTAACCTAGTATGTTGCCACAATAACCGGCCCCCCACAGTAAGCCACAACCAGGATGGGCTGACAACATATGGCCAGCTAGATGTGAGGACACTTGGTGGCAAATTCCACAAATCAGAGGCAGGCCATAATCCATTTGTGTTGCAGCAGTGGGGAACTAGAACAAACGATATTATAATCAGACTTGGCTATGATGATTTCTCTGACATACTTCAGCATGTAAATATTGATATTATGGAACCTACACAACGAAGCTACTGTAATAAATTTCACATAACACAACATACGAGTCGACTATACATGCTTTGTTGCTTCACTTATCATTATTTTAGTATGACATGTTTAAGGATCCTCATCCCTTTTCAGATACAATGTCGACTTCTAATGTATGGATATCATTTAAAATTTGTGCGTTTATGGTAGTGTCATTTGACACTGGACTTAAATTTTTCCAACAATTTAAATAATTTTAATTTTTTTCTGGTTTCAGGCCAAGTTCACCTAAGAATTTTTTTCATTTTAATATAAGAAAATATGGCAGTAAGAATACTTCACTGTGAATTTAATTTTTTTTCTAGTATTAAAATGCAAGTGCATCTTAAATTCATGGGCAACTTTCATTCATATAAATACATTGTATTTACAGTCTATTTATTGACACGGAATCCAAATTCACTTAGGTATTAGTGGAATGTGAAGTGAGACAGTGGAAATACTGTATGAGAATTTTACGAGAGTTACCAATAGTGAAAAATTTTGAAAACATAGTTTTGTTAGTGTTTTGCAGCCTCTCAGGCAAGCAACTATGTTATTTACTAACCACTCCTGAGCTGTTCCCTGTATCAGACAATCGAGAAGCTTCTGGTCCATGTGGACTAGCTTCAGCAGTATCTGTATCTTGTGCCAACCCATATAAAGGCTGAGCTTCCCCTCGAACATGCTGTCTTTCACGATCTTGTGCTGAAACAGAAAATATATTTCAGGCATTTGTTTTATGGGTTATATGAAGTGTGGCTATAAGATAAGTGAATCGGGTTTCCCGTAAGCTATCAACTTGAAATAATGGGGAGGATAGTGCATTGACCTGTTTCAACTAGCATTAACTACTATTATACTAAAACCAGTAGAAAGGCCGCAAGAGTTACTAGTGTGGGAGAAAGTATTCATCCATAAAAACAGGTTAATTAGTAACATTTTTAGGACGTTTATACAGAGAAGTTATCTTATGCAAAAATAATAAAGAGAAGGATTCTAACACACAAATTTCATCTAAATTTATCCTGACCATTACACAGAGTTTAGCTGAGGATGAGTGGTGATGTCCCTTGAAACTGCAGTCCCGATCAGTGTAAATTTAAGTGAAATTTGTGTGTTAGAATCTATCTCATTATTATTTTTGCATGGGTTAGTGAATTTCGAAATACCAACAGAATACAGTTTGATCAGAGGTAAATCCATCCACCACCAGAAGGACTACAAAGCATCCAGCAGTCGAAATCAGCTGAAGTTTTGAGCAACATAATATGTTCTAAGGTAATTATCCTTGAGTCAACTTTTTGGGTGTTTTATTTATTTTTTAATAATAATATGTGTATGAAAACTTATTGGCTTGCCCTCATATATGCAAAGGATTATATATTTTACTTTGTATTTATCTTAGCTATGATTTCTTTATATTTATATTCCTTTCTTTACTTCATTTATTTATTTATTCCACTCAACAATGTGATTACAAAGTAGACAAATAAGACACAAGCACTACTTGTGCACAATATCTTGGGTGCTCGGCTCCCTAGTCCTCAATCGGTAGGTTTCGTTCTGTTCCGTAAGCAGAGCTGGCAACATTGAAACATGAAGTATGCTATACATCCTGACATCTAGTGGCTTAGTGGCTTCAATACTAAGCTTTCTGCCTCAGGATTTTTATTTACTCTTGACATTACCTTTTCTGACATATGGAGTTATGGAAAAAAAAGCACAATTTTGCAAACTGCTGATTTCACAAACATGTCACATTGTACATCCAACACTTTCCTGGTGCTAACACCTCTTTAAGGAATCCGTATGTGCTAATTTCTGACACTCCAGTGAACTCTGATGTCAATTTCGAAATCGGCATTCTGTTTATTGTTTGAACACTAATGCTGTTGATGCACACTTACCGTATGTGCAATTCTTTGGTTGACAACACTGCAGAAAGATAGGCGGGCTAGCTGTCTCTTCTTCCCCCGACCCTTGCTTCCCCATAAAACCAGTGCCCAAGATATCGTGTGCGGATAGTAAACGTAAATCATTTATAATTAAACACACATTTGGAATTACAAGCAAACATACTCTCTTGTACTCACCTGCCCTTTCAGCTAGATAACTTCGTATATCCGAACATGCTCTTCTTCTTGGTCCAATACCTGAGCGGCGAGAGACACCTAAGTCAAGTTCAGGGGAGCATTGAACATCCACAGTCTGAAGAAGAAAAATAAAAGGACTTTATAGGCTAAAACAACTAAACACATTGACTCTTAGCACTAAATTATGGCATGACTTCCATCTCTGGCCACTGGAAAATCTACATCCATCTTTTGACTTCTCAAATGGCAGGACTGGGCAACTGTATGCAAACTTTCATGGCAGTTAATGGTAGTTTTCTTGTCAGGAGCCACTACTTCTGTATCAAATAGTCCCTTGGTTACTGTCACTTGCTCCAGACCTTTCTATCTTAGAAAAATCTGCCGAGGTGCTGAGTATAAAACAGGGTTTCCAGTAGGGATGGGTACTCGATACTTTCGATGCCTCGATACTCTCGATACTTGCATGGTATCGGCATCGAACAATACTTCAGAAAACTTGCTCGAAACTTTTTCGATACTTTTGTAATTCTGCAATTCTGCAATTAAGTGAGAATGCTAGTATTTTTTAACAAAAACTTGTAAATGGACTGTTTAAAAACTAATTTTAGTTTTAATGTAAAGTTTAAAAACAATTATAGGCTACTGATGGTATTACATTTTGTCTCATTAAATATGCAGACTTAATTAATTTAGTTGGTATTACACAGTTCTCTCAAATTTTAATTTTTAATATACCTATTTATTGAAACTGGAAATGTTGAAGGTATCGAGTATCGAGGAAAAAATCATGTATTTGGTATCGAGTATCGAGAAAATCTGGTATCGATCCATCCCTAGTTTCCAGATCTGTAATCTAAACACCCTGGACCATGGAGACAATCCAAACTACAAAATAAGCATCAAGGAAAACCTGTGTCAAATTTACAGATCACTCCCATAACACAAGAAACAGAGAAGAACTTAGGATAATTCTCCATAACACAAGCTAGATTCAAAAGAGTTTTATCTATACTGGCCTCCAGCTTTATAATAGCCTACCACAACATCAAAGGGAATTTCTGTACTGCATAAATTAAAATCTTGTATAAAAATGTTTCTTCTAGAGCACTGGTTTAATAGCTTAGATGAATTTTTTGAAACTGTTAGATCTAAATAATTATATTAGTTACAAAAATTGTAAGCACTTCTGTAGATAATAGTTTTAACTCATAGGTAATATTATCAGTATTTTAATTTGAAAACTAGTATTGTAAACTTTAGTAATTAAGTTATTTAATAGTTAATGTTGTCATATAAGAACCTGAAGTGTGTACCATATCATGTAAAATGATCAAAGGATGAATAAACATGCAATACAATACAATAAAATACAATACAATATAATACATAAAGCAGAATTAAATAACATAAACTTCCTTTCTGGGTCCCCAACCTTTTTGAATAATTTCTGGGAAAAGATGCAATGAAAAGGTCTACTATAACATGTGGGAGTAAGAAATTCCCTAAGTTTTTTTTTTAAATATACATATATTTAAAATTGGTTGAAACTTGATATCTATAATTAGTTTGATATAAATTCGAGGTCAAAATAAACTGTAATGAAAGCTATGGCAGCAGAATAAATATACATATAGGTCTGTTTAATGGTTCACCACATATTTAAAACATTTCTAAAGAAACATCTGCAGTTGAACTCAGTGAGCAATATCATGGATATCCATAATGATAAATATCCATGTCAATATAGATATTTTAAATTACAACAAAGAAATACAATGGATTGTTACAATAACAATTAAAATAAATACATTTCGTCAAGGGCTAAAGACTGAGGAAAGGTTCCCATCACACTAGTGGCATTCCCCCTTTGTATAGCAATGCAGATTCGTTGCCTCAAATATTCACCAGCCCTAGGATCCCCTGTTGCAGTAGCAAGTCTTCTACCTATCTCCGAAGTTAACTTCTTGGCTTCTGCACACCAAGTACCAAGTGTCTCGACAGCAAACACAACAATTAAAAATTTTGTCTAACTTTAAAATGTTCAAAAACAAGAACTTGGCACTGCCCACACAAATAATGCAGCTATTATAACTAGAGAAACATTACCTGTGCTCTGCTGATAAAGATTTCAGATCCTGATGCACGACTGCTTTCATCTTCTCTTCCTTCCAGCACATCTGAATCGATGCAAGGGTGTTCAATCATCCAGGTGGCCAACTGATTTATAGTGTGGGCAGACATATCACCCGTACTACCTACAACAATTATTTGACTTATAGAACTGAATGTATAGAAATAAACTCTGAAATAATTTCGATTTTTAAGAAGAGGCCAAACTACCTATAAAATTATAAATGATAAATACTCATAAGAAAGATTTAAGCAAAATATAATTCCTAGAATATGAAGGTGATTGACGTGTGAGAGTTACATTATGAACATTCTTTGAAAGCAATATCATCAATGTTGTTTTTGTATTATATTTGAAACTGTGAACTGGTGCAAAAGTAAAGAATTTGGGTATTAAAAGTCACTCGTAAATGTATCATATTTATTTATGCAGATGCAGTGTAAAAATGAATGTATACTAAAGTATAGTACCTATATACCTATACTAACATAAGCAGAGATCCTATCTGAAAGTACAGTAGAGCCTCGATTTTCTGAACTCCAGTCTTATGACACTCTGTACTATCCATCACTGTTACCGGTAGACAAATTTTTCTACTGAATGGCCATGAAGAAACAAATACTAGTGCAGAATAAGAAGCAAACAATATGACACACAGTGAAGGATTAAGCGCATTGGAGACGGCACTAACTTAAATATGGAATAATATATATCACATATACATAGTCAGAGGCGAGAGCTTAGGACTTTAATATTTCAACATGTTATTACATATTTCTTTGTTTTCTGTATTATCCGAAATTTTCAGTGGTCCAACGCACTCCAGGTCTGGTTTAGGTCTGATAAACGAGACTGTATTGTAATGAGAAGAAAGGGGACGGAAGGTGTAGAATGGGAAAACAATCTGTTTTAACATATGATATGATATCAAAGAGAAAATAGACGTTGTTAGGAGTACTTCCTATAAGAAGGACCATTCACAGCCAACAATCCTTCGTTGCTACCCATTATAATATTCATATTGCACTACCGTTCAGTGTTAGCATCAATTATTGTAAAGTAAAATCAATGTACTATCAGTAAAACAGAACTAAAATTGAAAATTCACAATATCACATGAATTATTTAATAATAACTATTCTTGTTCATTGCAGAAGGGCACAATAACAGATTAAAGCTAACATTCATTAGATAAGATAAGATAAGATAAGATACTTTATTCATCCGTATAATCAATTTACATCGATGTAGGATTCGTCAGCTTAAACCTAAGATAGAAATTAACACTAGAACAGTAATACAGAGAATCTTAGACTATGAACTATAAACTATGAATCTTAAATAATGAACTGATTTAAGAATACCTTAACCTACAAGACAAATTAACAAACTGGTAAAATGATAAAATTATGTACAGGTCACTACTGATAAAACTCAGTACTACTATATGCTTAGTTAGGAGTAGCAAAAGATGCGCCGTGCCTATGGTTCAGATAAATATTCTTCTATTGAATAGTAGCATCCTTGCATTAGATAATTTTTTAGGGTTGATTTAAATCTTTTGATTGAGTTTATAGATTTTATGTAATTAGGGAGTCTGTTGTAAAAGTGAGTTCCATTGTGTTCAAAACTTTTTTCAAATAGGGAGGTATTGTGGGCCAAGATACATAGATCTGTTTTGTTCCTTGTATTATATGAGTGTTTCTGTAGATTAATGTTATTACAATGAACTATGTGTAGGAGCCTTATGTTTTGTCGAAATAAAATAGAACATTTTGTTGTTAACTTCATTCTATTTCAATGGATATTTTGCAAAGTATGTTATTTTATATTCATATTTTCATCTGAAAATTGTTTCCACCTTTATTCTCAATAATACTTAAAATTAGGTGACAAATACAACCAAAATTATAACAAAACTTCTTATAGCCATTTGCAAAATGTCCATACAGTTGAATAGTAATGATTCTTCAGTCTTTGCTGGAACAATAAGTATCGATAACCAGATCCACTACTGTAGAAAAATCCAAGAGGGTATCGGGGATCGAACCCAAACCTGCGGATCTGTAGCCACCGATGCTAACCATGACACTATGCAAATTTATATGGCAAAATATGATGCTGCACCTTTTATTAAGCAAAAATTGTGCCCCTAGAAATTACATGTGACATTAATGTTGATGAGTATATTTTAAGTAATTAAAGCTCATACCTGTAGCATTTATGGCCTTTTGAACATGCTTGAGAGAAAATCCCATCTCCATAAGAGGGGCAGCAATAGGAGGTGGGGGAGGAGAAGGTGTGCGCAGACGATGCACTCTCAATAATGGAGCTGACTGTGGAGTTGGTTTGTTGGAGAGAGATGGGGACGTGAGCTGTGGAGAGGAGAACTCAGAGAAACTGCATAAAGCTGCAGCTAAGGGAAGCGATGAAGGAGGAACCAGAGGAGAGATGCGTCGAACAATTCTAGATAGTATTGAAGGAGAGGGTGCATGAGGAGCTGTTGAGTTTGTGCAGTTGTGTGGAGACCTTGGCCCTGCTGCACAATCCTGCAACATAATTTGAGATAAAGATGGAGAGGGAATCTGAGGAGCAGTTGAGTTTGTGCAGCTGTGTGGTGTATTAGCTACACATACAAAATCCTGTAAGACAATTTGAGAGAGAGTGCGAGCCAGACTTGTTGGAGCAGATTGATGTGGCGCTGATGAAATAGTGCAATTGTGTGAGGAGGTTGGTCCGGCCCCATTATCCTGAAACACAAATTTAACTTAAATGCTTTCACTTTTATGAAATAATTTTAGCTTTACATATTCATTCATTCAAAAACAATCTATAATCCACAGAATTAATATGTAAAGCAAAAATCATATCTGTCATGGCAATGCAATATAAGATCGAGGCATACTGTCATCTCAGCATAGGAGTGTACAGTGTCCATCTAGGTAAGGTTTAAGAAAATGAAGGAACACATTACGGATACTGAAGTGACTCATATTGAATTTGACATAGAAGAACGTATTATTTCAGTTATTAATGAATTTCATAATATCCTTTGAGGGAATATATTTATTGTTACAATGTTACATTCCGGCCTGTACCCTCAATTAAACAAGCACATAACATAAAACCAGGGGAAATTGCATAAGCTTAGAATTTTATTATAATACTGAGTAATCTGTATGTCTTGTTGTTTACAATTATAAGGATTCTTATATCAGGCCTAAGAATCTAAAAACTAACAGTATTTATTTATTTATTTATTTATTTAATATACAATTTCGATTTCCATCCTTACCAAGTGCGGCCTCCACGAACCCACCTCGCACAAACCTTATGGAACATCAATTTGTCACTCAAAATGGTCTGTATGGAACCTTTTGAAGTGTAAGGAAGCAATAAACAAAGTTCACGAGTAGTGACGTGTCGATCTGAATATTTGTCCAGCCCTGTTTAAACTCTTGAACACATTTATGCACATTTTTTATGTCCATACATCCCTCTCCATAAACTTCGCAAAGCTGTCTGTGAATTTCAACTGGCGGAACTTTTTTGCAGTAAGAAACCGTATGACTTTGCATAGGCGCACTTGGCGGGGACGGAAATCGGGAGATCCATTTCAAACAGCTCTATGTCGGACACTAAAAGGTTCAGCGGCTGCAGCAATGGCTCGTTTGAAAGAAGGGAGATAGCGTGATATGGCAGTGGCACCAAATCTCTCGTCCGACGTTGTGAGCTTGGGCTAGAGTGTTGGAGACCTTACTTATTGACCAACCCTCATATAAACTTTCTTTATGACCTATTATTTTAGTTAGATCGAAGGAAAAAAGATTGTCTAGCGTCTCACGACCACTTTAACGATTGGATCCTGCTTTTTGTGTCTGACATTCTGGTTGCGAAACATGTAAAAGATAACTCGGTATTTATCGTTTATTTTGAGACACAGTAATCTGAGGAACTAACAATTAATCTTCAACAAAAATGAACAATTTAACTAGATATGTCTTCACACACTTCAGAAATCTTGTAATTTGAATGCTGGAAATCAATAAACTAATTTTTAAATTACAGAGAAATAGTAAATAGTTCTAATAGTAAATAATGATCTTGTCTTTCTATTGTTCCAAATGAGCAACATAGGTACATTCCTGAATTGTCCAAGTAAGAACAAAATGAAACCAAAATTTAGGATTTTTTACCAATATAAAATATGTACAGTATGATTATTTAGTTAAAATAATTTTAAAAAAGTTTACTGAAATAGCAAATAGGATTTTTGGTTTTGATTTTACATACATACACAAACAGGAAATGATTTCTTAATTTCATGCATCTGTTTGCTTGAACTACTTGGCTCCCGCTGTACGAAAAAAATTGGGTGTGGCTTTAGTGGTACCCACCTGTGCAAATAGCAAATGACAGCGAGGCAATGGTACCCAGTACAGGTTAACTCCATGCCTAACAGAAGCATCATGTTGTAAAATTTCAATTGAACAGTAAGAAACTATACACAAACCAAAAATGTCAAATGTACCATGAGAAAGAGGGAATGTTTCTGAAGCCAGCTGTATAAAAAACGTTTTAACACATGGTTGTTGAACTATGAGGTTTTCAATTATAAGTAAGATAGTTGAGCAATCATCAGCATCCCGGAAGTAGCCGCTGGAAATCTGTGTTCTTTTTCTTCCTTCCAATAAGTGTGGCAGCAGCACACAAAGAGTCGGCAAGGATTGGCGCACACTATTTTTCTTCGTATAGCATGGAGCTATATAGTACAACATAATACTGTCTATAAACGATAGAAGATTTTAAAATATAAAAATAAAACATGTTTATATTCACAATTCAGGAGTGAAAAAAACCAGGACATAATTCACGAAAGCGACAGTAGATAATCAACACCATATTCTGAAATGACTTTATATCTGATACAATACAAGAATTTCCATTGTTACATTAATTAGACTTAACAGTCTTTTGCCGAATAATTATGACTAACTAATAGCATTTGTGCTAAGAAGATTGACAGCCATTGCACCACCTACAAATATAGGGACAGTAAAGAGTCTCTTCAACCTAGGCATGTTCTTACACTATAGGATCACAGGTTGTTTCTGAAATCCATTACACATGGCAACCCTAGGTTTAAACACATCATTTATAAAATATGAGACAATTATTAGCCCTTCAACAATGTAAGAATATTCTCATATATTTATTATACGAGGCACTTCCATAAAGTAAGTTTTCCTGAGGCCGTTTACAGAAACAAAATACAATTTCAAGGAAATGTTTATTGCAGCAGGCACAGCCAGTGTTCAGGTATTTTTCAACATATTTGCCACTGGAATTGAAACATTTGTCTTACCATGGCACCGACTTTTGAATACCTTATAAAATTTATAGGAAGTTTATATAGTGAAGTTAATAAATATGAATAATACATGAGATGGAGAATTTAACATAAAATAACTTCACTTAATTCAAACTAACCTGAACATGTTTCGAGCCAACATCCTGACTCATCCTAAGCTACGGACCAACAACTGTGCCTAATGGTGAGTGTTTAATTAACCTCTTGATAAGATCGTCATCGGCAGGTAAATCAAAATTCATCAGTTGAATACCTGTGTTGTAGAAGTGTGCCGCCTGGGATTTGAACCACCATGTGACAATCACCTTCGCCTCTCTGTCCTTTTATGTCATTCTTTGTCATTTTGTGAGGTGTAGGAAAAGATGGAAATCACTGGTAGTGATGTTCAGGCTGTAGGGTGGATGTTTAAACACCTCCTAGCAAGCCTCCTGCAGAAGTTCGGCTGGGAGGTGTTTACACATTCACCCGAAAGCCCGGATCTCGCTCCCCGTGATTTCCATCTTTCTCCTACAACTCACGAAATGACAAAGAATGACAGAGAGGCAAAGGTGGTTGTCACACAGTGGTTCAAATCCCAGGCGGCACTCTTCTACGACAAAGATATTCAAAAGTTGGTGCCACGGCAAGACAAATGTTTCAATTCCGGTGGCAAATGTGTTAAAAAATAGCTGAACACTGGATGTCTGTTGCAATAAATATTTCCTTAAAATTGTGTTTTGTTTCTGTAAACAGTCCCAGGGAAACTTACTTTATGGATGCGCCTCGGAGTAATATGAAAGAGAACTGTGTAAGAAATACAAATAAAGAAAAGAGAAAAAAATTAAAATAGTACAACGAGGCATGGATACTTTCAAGAATGAAATGTACCTTCACACTTTAAAAAATACCACAATTAAAACCAGTAATAAGATTCTACATGACAATGTGTGCAATCTGAGTATGCTCTATTTTCCACTTTGTGATTTTTGAGTCTTATTATCAACTCTACACTGGCCTTGAGAGGTATACATTGTAGAGAAAGTTAAGATTCTACAAAAATGTACTTTAGACCACAGTATACAGTTTTGCTTCAAATCATGGAAGACCAACAAACAGATACAGAGGTCAGAGGTATTTCCTCTATAGATGGAGCATGAAAATGGATTAAGAAGAAGAAGAAGAAAAAAAAACAGTAAACAAAAAGCTGACTACATACAGTTGAGTCTTGCCATTCAGAACTAATTGGGACCGAACTCAGTTTGGTTTAGCGGGAATTCGGAATAGGCGGATTTCATTAATAATATCAACGTATTGACTTGTTAAGGTGTAAATTAAGTGCGGGGAATTGTATAAATGGAGCCGACATGTGCTGTAAGTAACCAGCTGTTGGAGCTGTTGAACACCCTAACACAGCTTTCATTCCAATTTGGTTTCAGGCGTTTTCATCAAGCTTAGGCTCTATGTATGTCTCTATTTAACTTCTTTGTTTAACAATAAATGTATGTTTTTTTTTCACGAACGTCTTTTTAATTTCTCCTGTTTTTAAGTTTAAAATATAGGTATTTTTTCTGAACTCAGTTCGGAATAGGTGGATTTTCGGAATAGCGGGGTTTGGAAAAGCAGGACTCTACTGTAATTAGTTCAGAAATTCGTACAACTCAAGAAAACTGACTAGTTTTAAAACAACCAACACAAGTTTTGTTCACAAAAAAATAAGCATTTAATTGACGTTAATTATGTGAGACTAAATAAAACACAAAACTGCTTCTTTCAAGTAGGTATAAAACTTTCCAACAAACTCCCAATATCAGCAAGAGAGGTTTCAGTAACCAATTTAAATATATATTGAAAAATGGCTCAAGTCAAAATGTTTCTACCCTGTTAAAGAATGTTGTTTGGAAGATATCATAATTAAATCAAACAGTATAAAGCACAAACCTGTACTGTATTATCCTGCTGGTTAGTATTCACTTCTCGAACATTTGTCAGACTCCTTATTTTGGTTTCTGTCTCTTGAATATGGAAGCCTTCCTCTGCCTTGGCTCGCACATACATAGAATGTAACACAGTCTCCACTCGTTCCAGCTCACCCAGACTAACAAGTGATCGCAGCTTGCACTGTTGAACACTCTTGCTTACCATAAATCTGAAGTATAAAAGTGTTAAAGTGTTAAAAGTGGTAAAAGGTACAGTGATCCCTATACAGGCAGTGGTGGTCCTTACACATGTAACACACTTCAGTAAGAAATTGTAATATGTTCCCTAATTCTATGGAAAACTGCTTTTGTTTAGTAGGGAGTTAGACTCGAAATAAGACAATAAGGCTTAGCTCATAGCAGGCAATGTGAAGCAATTAATTGAAACTGTATGAATGTTTGTACAACACTAGACATGAAATGGACAAGATTACCCAATTAAAAGAGGAAACATGGAAGATTATAACAAAAAAATTCAAGTATCAGTACGTAAACCAGTCAAACTATTTTGATCGGCTGTGTTAGTTTAGTTCAGAAGCTCTTATCTTCTCATCTCAGAAATTTAAAAATAAAGATTTATACGACTATTATCCTGCCGGTTGTACTATATGGATGTGAGACATGGTCGCTTACTGATCGGGAAGAAAATAACCTCAGAGTGTTCGAAAACAGGGTGCTTAGGAAAATAATTGGACCTAAGAGAGATGAAAATGGGGACTGCAATTCGAACCACAGTGGAGGTGAAGGAGAATTTAGGAATCTGGAGTCTATTTTCATTAATGGGATCAGTATCCTGGACCAGAACAGAAATAATTCTCCCTAGACCAGCAGACTGACAAACATGCTGTTGAAATACCATATTTTCCCATGTACTACATTGATTTTTCCAAAACAGGGGAACTCTCAAAGCCTGGGTACACAGCACACTTTAAACTTTGGGGTTATGTTTTTTTTTTTTAATGTGTGCTGGTACCAGTAATAAATGCATAGTGTTTAATCAGTCTGTCATTATGCTTTATTCTATCCTAGGTTAATAAAATGCTTTCCCATACAGACTACCAAAATCATAAGTCGTTAATCAGAAATAATTGGAAAAGGTAGTAGTGGCAATGCAAACAAGTTATGACAAAATTGTTTTTGTCAAGAATATGAATTCTGCATACTGCAGGTATTGTTTTGATACTATTGATAACAAAGTTTAATGTAAAATCAGGGTGGAAAAGCTAGATTAAGTTTAACATCTAACCTCAGAAATAAAAACAGTAAAGGTAGAAAAGGACTAAAGATCATAGCTTGGTTAATGTTTTAAAAAGAAGACAAAAATTTGGCTGATCTGTTAACTACAAATATTTAAATTCTGTTTGCACCTTGCATATTCCCATATTTTGGTCTAACAAAGCAAGTTAGGCAATTCCTCCTATTTTTAACATTATTACCTCATAATATGCTTCAGGGCATCACGTAATTCAGCTTCTTCTAGGAGAATAAAACCACAATCCTTTGAAGTCTCATCAGCATCACCTTCTAGTTCTCCTGATTCCATTCCTGGCTTCTTCCTCTGTTTCAATTCAGAATCAGAACCTTCTTCCTGAAAAAAAAGTAATTTATACTTATAAACAGTGACAAATTCATGGAGTGGCCTGGGGATGAAATGTTTGAAATAAAATAATCATACATCCCAAAAGATGTCTTTTATTGAAGATTCCGGCCATAAAACTTAAGATACTATTTTGCTTTTAGATTGTTATTTGGCAAACTAACTTATTTTCATTCGAAAGACCAGAGTCCTTATTTACTGTTGACAAAACCTTTTTCAAAAAAGGGAGTTCTTTGATCTGAAAAAAACCATGCACAATCTTACAAATTGTTGGTTTCACAAACCCATCACATTGTACATCCAACACTTTCCTGGTATGAAGGTCATAACCTTACTGACTGCTGACTTCTCTTTATGAATACCTTACATGCTCCACCGGTGAACTCCATTAATTTCATGGATTAAAAGTTGAGTGACCTTTTCAGAAAGTGTATTACATAGTTTAATATTAGGTCTATAGTTTATTCCACTTTTCAAGAACTTACCTCTCTTATGTTTTACAACAAGAAATGCTGAAACATGTTACATTATTACTCTTCTTTATGCTTAAAACAAGTCTTCCAATGTAAAAATAATAAGTCTATATTATTTAATACTCTAATCCCAGAGGAAAATGACTAACCTGATAACCAAACGTTGTGACGTATAATTAATTGTTGCACATTACAGTAATTGTGTTAAATTATAATTAAATTGCAATAAAATCATAATTAAAAATGTTAATGTGAACAGTTCCTTTTAGAAATAAATTAACATATTTTTTGTATTAAAAAGATGATTATTTTAGTGTGCACAGAATTCAGAGAAAAAGGTGGAAATTGTGGAATGTTGAAAAGGCAATCGCAGCAAATGTGAATTAAAAAAAGAGAACCTGTAATCACATGAGTTTGTTAACATCTACTTCATTCCTTAGTTCTGTGGTGTATAGATTAATGTACCTTATCTTTTTCTTGTCCACCATCCGAGCTATTGCCTATTGTGTTTGGTACTAAAAGAAGTTCTGCATACCGTCCACAACTAAGAAGAGTAGCAAGTGTCTTTAAGGCTGCCAACTGAAGAAATGCTAATTGAAGACACACTACCTCACATTCCAACAGCTTGTGATTTGCAACTCTGAAAACATACAGCATAATCACCATGAGTTCAGTGTTGTTCTAAATACCTTAGAACTATATAAAAATAACGAGAAGGATTGTGACAAATTAACTTCACTAAAATAACCTGGACTGCAGTTTCGAAGGGTATCCCCATTCATTTTCAGCTAGATTTCATCTGATGGAGTCTAGCTTTGGATAAATGGAGATACCCTTAGTCCAGGTTAGTGTCAATTTTAGTAAAGTTAGTGTGTCACGATCCATCTCATTATTAAGAGCCAGAATGGTACTTTATGAGATTGTTTGGGGGACAGGAAAACGTCTGTCTGTCTGTCTGTATGTGCAATAACTCAAATACGCTTTAACAGATTTTCATAAAACTTGGTATATGCATTTATAACGACCATGGGAAGAAGCCTATTGACATTGGACCAAATCGGTTGACTGGTACTGGAGTAATACCCAATTTAATGTCTATTTTGTGGTAATATATTAGAAAGTATTTATCAAATGCAAATCAGTTCTCATGACAACATATTGTTTTACAGTGTTTCATATATACGGTTTTGGAAGTTGCAATACAGGTAGCTTTGACAAATAACACTACCCACATATTCCTCCACATATGTGTATCAAACTAGAACTTTGTTCTTCTGTAAGTCCTGCTTAATGAATCGTTCTGGAGCTTAACTTGGAAATCGCTTAAAAATAACTTATTTCCTGCTTATCATAATTGCAATTATCACTGATTAAACAAAAGTAGTCTGGCACTTTGTTACATCAGTTTACCTGATTTTATTATTTTTTATATAATAATTACTTCACTGTATAAACTTTCTAAAAAGTATGATACCTTAGAACTAGTTTCAACACCGCCAGTCGTATTTAGCTGAGGATGACCGAATTGGTGGTTGAAACTACGAGGGTGGATTGAAAAGTAACGCACAATAATTTTTTTTTTACAAAAATTAGAAACAAACGCACAAATGAAGGGACATATTTTGTCTATATTTCTATATAGTTGCCAAGTTTTTCAACACATTTCTCCCATCATGATACCAGTTTCAAAATACCCTGTTCACAGAAGTCTGGTTGAAGTATAGCCACCTACGGACTGCTGTTTTCACTTCTGCGTCTGAAGCAAAGCGTTTACTGGCCAGAATTTACTTCATGGGACCAAACAAATGAAAGGTTATCACAGCCATCTTCCAAGAATGCACACTACCTGGAGACATTGCTACGGTCCATACAGTCATCCCCATACATGCCACGCATGTCCCTGTGAATTTCACTCATAAAAAATCGCACTACATCTCGCTGAAGTAATTCCTGGCCGGTAAACACTTTGCATCAGATGCAGAAGTGAAAACAGCAGTTCGCAGATGGGTATACTCCAACCGAACAGACTTCTATGAACAGGGTATTTTGAAACTGGTAACATGAAGGGAGAAATGTTGTTATAAACTTGGCGACTGTAGAGAAAAAGAGACAAAAGATGTCCCTTAATATGTGCATTTGTTTGTAATTGTAAATATTAAACTTTTTGTAAATAAAAATTACTGTGCGTTACTTTTCGATCCACCCTTGTAGTATTGAAAACCAACAGTTTGATATGAGTCATTCTGTATATTCTGTCATTTAAGTCCTCATAAATGAACTGACAGATTACAAGACAACACATGGTAAGATGTGTGAATTTAACAGATGTAGAAACAAGCCAAAAATGATGCGTAGCTGAGGAGAAGTCATTAAACATTAATAAGCAGTAGCAGATTGAGCCAAATTTTAAACAACAAGTGGCCCAAAATATATTTAAAATTTTTTCCTACCAGTGTGGACAAATCACTAATCCACTGTGACGTTAATGTAGCTTTGTTCTTATTAACATTCTAAAAGAAAAATATTTAAATTATTTTCTCCAAAAATTCACAACAAAATTGAACTGAGAAAATACCTGAAAGGAAGTAGGGCAGATGCCACACTAAATGTATCATAAATTCACCTATACAACCTTAACATTCCCTACTTCGCAATATGTAATGAACTACTGCTAACGATATTAGCTTTAGTGGGATTTTGGGATGCAGGAGTAAAAATAATTTAATTAAATGAAATTCAGGCATAAACATGCATATAAATATGGTACATAGACTAAGTAGTACTTCTATGGTAACAAATCATTACATAAAAAATGAATGAAAAACCAATTACCTTGCAGCAATCGTATCTTTATTTGTACTACTTCCATCAATTTCTCCAGGAACTTTAGGCTCAGAACCAGATTGTGTTAGTCTGTCTGTGCTTCCTCTCCTCTGAGTCACTTCTCCAATAATACTTGACACCATTTCATTCGTAAGAGACTCGACAGTCCTGGCTGCCATTAGTTTACATGAGTCAGTAAGCAACTGGGACTCATTATGTCCTGAAGTTCGCCAGCTGTCAGTGGTGAC
This sequence comes from Ectobius pallidus, assembly GCA_964059195.1. Classification (NCBI taxonomy): domain Eukaryota; kingdom Metazoa; phylum Arthropoda; class Insecta; order Blattodea; family Ectobiidae; genus Ectobius; species Ectobius pallidus. Next base: position 83,863,514 of record CAXKWD010000010.1, on the reverse strand, counting down.
AGATGAGTGGCGACGCCTTATGTCTTGAGGAACTGGCTCTGGATTCACAAGTTCCATTTCTGCAGATGTCAGATCACATCTTGGAAAGTGAAGCTGAAATCAAACAGTTATTACAATTTTTAAAATGCTTTGCATTTGAATTTGAATAACATAACATAAACAAAATGTAAACACAGCCACAATGATTGCATTGATTTCAAGTGACTTTATGAGATCTAAACAGTGACCAAAGATGTTTAACTACAGCAAACTCCTGATTATCCACGCTAATTGGGACCCTGGCATGCATGAATATTAAAAAAACACGATAATCTAAATGTCAGAATTGACTGGGGGCAAGATTTTGAATTTCATGCACTTTGTTGCCATATTGTGCATTTGTCAAAACTAAGTGTGGGGATTTAAAAATCTTATGAAATAAAGTGCAGGAATTCTGAAATGGAGTGCGAGAAATTCAAAATAATGTGTGGGTAATTCAAAATATAGTGCTGGAAATTTGAAATAAAGTGCGGGGAATTTGAAATAATGTGTGGGTAATTCAAAATAGTGCCGAATACTCAACATTAAATGCAGGAAATTCAAATTTTTGCACACGGATAATATTCAAACCTGATAAGCCACCCATGGATAATCGGGAGTTGGCTGTAGTATTCAATCTCCTGCTAAACTTCGATCAACATTAGCGAAAGACAATCAGCTTCTGTCATGTATAATACAAAGAATGTGTGCATCTGACACAGATGTTGCATACAGTCTCTTCTTAAATGTGTGATGGGGGCATCAACTCACTAGACTATGGCTAGGATAAATTATTAAGTATTTAACATAACTATTAAAACAAACAGTAATAATTTTCTATTACTGTATTTTATTCTTCCTATATAGATTCTGAAATTGAACTTTGACCATGTAAGCAGGAGCCTCAGGTCACAGATGTTCTCAACTGATGGATTGGAATAAACTGATTTTGAACATTGAATACCAAATTAGACAGATATTTAGGCTTCTGTGGCCAATGTCATAACTATCTTGTCTGTCTGGGTGGAACATAATTATTTTGGCTGTCCAGGTGGTACCACATCAATTGTTGGTGAGCCAATGTTCCCACAGCCATATTGCTGTCTTCTCCTGGGCTGGAGAGTGAATGTCACTTAGAGGATGTGTTAGCTTGTACCGCTAAGTGGTCTGGAATCCATTATTGGGTGGCCTTGAATTGCCAAGATTCTCGTACAACCTACTGCAGCACCATAACAGGGCTGATGGAGACAACGAAGCTCCCACCACCTGTTTTCACCAGCTGACCAATCACAGCACTCGACCAGGTGTCTCCACTGTGTCTGGCAAGCCACCCAATAATGGACTCCAGGCCACTTAACTATATAAGGTAGCGAAATCCACTGACCAGCCCTGAAGAAGACAACAACATGCCCATGGAAACATTGGCTCACCATTAATCAATATCGTGCCACCCCAACAGGTGAGACAGTTTACAAAAATTAGATATTCTGCACTGCAATTCCACAATAAAATCGATAAATCCGAGTGCCACAAAAACACGATGCTTTTTTATAGTGCTGTCTCAAATCTTCTGTTTGTATCTATGTGCAACAAGAAAGGATGAAATTAGGAGAGTGTTTTCATGGTTTGTTTCATAATGTTCACTCTTATAGTAAACTATACTGATAATCAAATTAATATAAATTCCCGTACTTAGTAACCCTTAGCTTGTCATGCATAATCAGCAGAGAGATTTAAGAAATTCATCAAGGTGTTATATAACCATACAGAATTATTCCTCTACAAGAAAACTTTTATCTACTCCTGGTGACTATAATAATATTAAGTGAAAAAAGAATAAATAAATCTTAACATATAACGATAGGTAAGAAAATCATAATGTTAATAGTTAATAGTCTGCATGAAAAAGAAGTTTGCTGATGTAATATTCTTTCCTGATAATATGGTCACAAATTGATATGTTTACCATAATGCACCTGCTAGCATAATTTTTCTGTAACAGAGGATAATTAATTAATAAATTAATTTATTATTACTTTTTAATTAAGCAAATTGAAGTTACATGGGAACCTATTCCAGTATGTTTTGGACTATCTGTCTATTTACAGAGTTTCTAGATTTTGTTTTCCCTACACATCATTAAGTCCTCATTTAAAAAAAGGAAGAAATGAAGAAGAGAAATCTGTGAAACATGTTTTGTACAAATTGAAATTTATAATGGAGAAGTCAAGTGTTCCCTATCCAATGTTAAGTCTTGGTTTGTCAGCAATAGTTTTTTTTGATCCTATGTGAGAAAATACCTCTGCAGTTTGTTCAGTTCAGATTTCTTTAAAAAGGTTCCTTTTCGATTTTTTATTTTTTTAAAAATTTACTTGACTTGGAATACAACTTCACTCAACACCAAGCATACCTTCACAGCAAATTAAACTGACATCAAAACTTACCTCATCAGTGAGCCCACTCAGTCTTGCAATCTGCACGAACATATCTGGAGTGAGATTAGTCAGCTTACTTGTGTTGAATGGTAATGGTTCACATGGCTCTAGGGTGCTCAGCAATCCATCACTTTATTATAAAAGAAAATAACAATTATCATAAAAGCATGGGGCTAGTTTTACTTCTGGCTGAATAAAGATTAGTTTACATGATGACACTAGGTTTCCTAACTACTTTCATGAAAGTGGTTTGGTGAAAGTGATTAGGCCTTCACCCATTTTCTTCAAAGCTAATTCCACTGCAACCACACTTTTCACTTTATTTTTGAAGTTCAAGTGGCTAAAATCTCATGTACACTTTTGAACTGTGTAATAAATACAGACATTTCACAATTCCTCACTTCCTCACTTCAATCTAAAAAACTAAATGAGTGTATTACCTCAAAATCACTCCTTTGGTTTCGCGAAAAGTTGGAATCAGGCGAAACTGTGTAGTGTTGAAATTCATTGTTGTCAGTACATCTCACGCTTGTGCATTTAAATAAAAAACAGTTGCAAAACTTAGTTACTAGACCTAGCTTCGTCGCATAAACTAGCCTTAAGAGTGAAGAGATTTTATAAGTAAAACGGTTTAGCTGAAGAATGTAGAAACATACTCTCTACATAAACAGCTACTCAACCATCACATATTTACTAGCACTCACATAGATTTACCAACATAATAGATGCAATTGTTTTCCTATTTTTATAACAAAAATCTAGAGTTCCTTTATGCGAGGAAGAAAATATTAGTGAAAAAATACATATTAAAAGATGTGCCAGCTAAAGATTAAGAGCATAAGGACTGATATAGCACTGCAACTAATTTACATATATATTGAGTCGCAGTTATGACAACTGATAATTGATCATTAGCAGTTGCATAAACAGACAAAAAACAGATGATAACAGAAGGGAATACATTGAACTGTTATGATATGCCGACCAACACAAAATCTTTAAAAAAGGTGAAAGTAGTGTACTGATATGCACAACCAGTTGCGAGAAAATATATTGTGCAGTGATATTGGCATTTCAGAAATTCAGTATTTCCAAACACAAGTCTTTCAACAGAATTAACTATTGCCTGCTGCATTATTAATAAAAAATTGTTAAGTTATTTTGTGTGTTAATAATAATAATCGATCATGATTAGGCTACTGTTCATGTATTGTTGCTTAAAAACCTGAATATAAAGATAAGCAGGGGATCCAATCTTACGATTTCAGATACATTTAAAATGAATTTTCGTTAAAAATGAGATGCAACTATTATGCAGGAATTTTTTTATCTTCTTAAAAAAATTTTACGTGACAAATTGGGGTGGATCCATCATGCAGGGGCGTCCATTACACAAGTAAATACGGTATTCAAATTGATCTGAGTAATTTCCATACTGAAATGGTGTCAAACAGTAATTCAGTTTTTTATTCAATCCATGTATAAATTTAGATTTCGATTCACATTCTGCACTCAAGTCCATGTGAGTGTTGGTGAATTTAATCAGTTTTCAATCATGGCACACGTATGTACAACGGACCCCATTGTTATATTTTTTTATCATCAGTTTACTATAAATTATTTTGTTATTTTTTTTTTATGTCTCAATGATGTTTAGAATGACTAGAAGTTATTAACTCACATTTTTCAATTTTAAAATATAAATATGGTAATTACTGAACAGGTTAAACACCCTAATAGCAAAAGGCCAACATGTATAAAATAACCAACAGTAGAAAATATATAAACATCGTTAATCAGCAGTGCATTCTGTGAAATCGGCATATTTTTAAGCATATGTTATGTCATTATAAATGGCTGTATAATGGTGAACCTAATTACTTAGTTAAATTTCAGTTTTCTGGCTTTTGTCAAAAAGGGGGAAGTGAGAAAGTTTCACACGGGTATACTAGTGTACAATAATTTTCTCTGGTGTTTATTGTTTTTGAAGTTTACAATTAATTTTTTTTTTAACTCTAGTCTCCTAAGGCTTTTACATTTTCTCCTCGAAAAAATTTTCGTTGTGATGAACTCTATCTAATGGTACCCTAGTTGATCTTGACTCTCTTTTGAAATTTTAGAGTAATACAGCATTGACCCCATTTTCTGTTACAAATGATTGACGAAATCAAGCTCAACACTTGTCTTGTGCTTTGGTTATAAATAATTTTAATATTGTAGTGTCCAAAATAAATGACTGTGTTTGGCTCACCCGGTATTTATGTTCATACACATGATCAAGATGGAATCTGAATATATAAAAGCAAGCATGAATAGCATTGTAGTTATACAATTGAAGTGTATACACAATATTCCTCACCTCACACTAGCTTCGGCATCATCCCACTGCACTTTGACAGAAGCTAATCCTTGTTTTAAGGTGCCTAAGACAATTGCTTTTCTTCCAGATGGCTTATGAATGCACTGGCCTCCAACCCGTAATCCACGATCCACTCCACCAATAACAGCTAGAGCAGGCCAAACCTAAGAAAGAGTTGAGATTCATTAAAAATATATTTCCAGCCATGCTGAGCTAGAACATCACAAAGAGAACAAAGGTAGTTGACAACAGCTGATGATACAGATAAATTTATGTGAAATGCGTAAGTTGTGTGAGTGATAACTTAGTGAAGGTGAAGATGAGTTTCAGTTTTAGTTCAGTTTCAGTTTCAGTTTGGATTATTCACCCACAAGAAAAAGTTTCTAAGCCTTCGTCAAATATAGTGAAAAAAACAAAATTTACAGAACTATTTAGGAAAGAATTTAAAAAACGTTAATTTCTAGGTTAGGCTTGTAACTAGTCTATAAATTATCTATTGTAAAATACAAAATATAAGACTGCCATACTTTTTATTTATAAACATAATGTGAATTGACTAACACACTTAGTTACTCCACTTATCAAATTTTTGGTAGAACATGTTTCGCATGCCTTTGCATGCATCCTCAACATGTTCTACCAAAAATTTCCTAAGTGGATTAACTAAGTATGTTAGTCAATTCACATTATGTTTATAAATATGTTACAACTTTACTGTAAAAGTTCCATCAAAACTTAAAAAAAAAACCTGTACTTTGCTTAACTAACATTTTAAAAATTTTCTAGTGTACTAAATGCTTTTAATGAAAGATACTTTATTTTATTCTTTTTAACTTTAGATCTAAGTTTTTATTACTTTTATTACCTTTGGTAAATGATTCTATAGGTTCTTTGCTCTAATTTCTATACTTTTGTTCATTAAGTGAACCTCTCAGAATCTTTTTGAAGTAGTTTTATTTGTTTCTCGTGTTATGTATATGTATGTTTTGATTTTTGTAATTTTTCAGTGTTATACCCTAGAGTTAATAATATACAGTTGGTGCCATTTTAAGAAGGCCTTGTCCCAAACCATCGTCTATCAACAAAAGAATTTAATAGCATTGTTCCCTAATCCAAAAATCTGCACCAACTTGGACACCGACAAAGAACAGGTGCTCCGATAGTTGCGTGGCTTTCCCCAGTATTGCCGCTGTCATTCACTAGGTGCTGTGGTACGTATTTGGCAACATTGTACTGGACTGCAGACAAGAGTGAATGCGCCTAATTACCTTTCTATTCACTGTCTGACAGGTCGAAGAGGATTTGGGTGGCAGCAGATAGGGGAAGTTCTTGGAAAAAGTCTTTAAAAAGTGGCACCCACTCTATTGTATATTGTATATGTGCAAAGTCTATTCTAATTTATATTACATAATGACTCAATAAATATCAAATTTCATTCATAAATATATAGACAAGGTAGTGTGCAGGATTTTCAAATTTCGGTAAGCATGTTTACAAGTTTTTGAATAAGAGATTTTTTCTATTACTCTCAATGCATTTTTTGGGGGAGGGGGGAATCTGAAGAATCTTAATATTCTTGTTTTACTGATCGAACCACGCAGAATGTTATCATATCTTACATGAACAGTGGATGAATGCAAAATACAACTGTCTGAGACAATCTCTATCCAAAACTTGTGTTGCTGTTTGTCTTAAAATATCTCCTATTAACTAGTCCTAGAAAATTTGAATATTTTACTTCTGGAAGTTCATCTTCTCTAATTTTGATCTTTATATTTGAATCCGTTGTTTCTTTTCAGCTACGTTGCATCCAATCTTTTTTTTTTTCCTTCTTTTCTTTCATCCATTCTTTTTTTTTTTTCCCCTTCTTTTCTTTTTTAAAGTTTGTTATCATATTTAAGTTTGAGAATTATTTCTCCATCATATTAACTATAGAATTTGCCTTATTTTTAACGCCCATAGCTGTATCATCTGTAATTATTATTGTGGTATCATCCACATCCCTATTGCCATACCTCCGGCCTCAAGAACATTTTGGAATTGAACAATGACATATAGTAAGATTAAATAAGGGCTTAATTTTGATTCTCGAGGCACTCCCTGTAATCTTGAACTGAAAGATTATCTAATCTTAACTATATTGTCTTTGAAGCTAAGTTTTACCTCTAAACATTGTTCCCTACTTTTTAGATATGATGCTCTACAGTTTTGAGGGATTCTGTTGAACCTACTCAATGTTCATTACTTCACTTTGGTTCCTGCAAATTATTATTTATTATAATTTTGTAACAAATCAGAAAGCTATTTGATATGCTCTACAATGACTTAGGAATAATACCTTTTAGACTGTGTCACTTACTTCTTTGCAAAGCTGTTCCAAATTAACTTCTTTCAGCCAATCAACTTTCTTCTTCTCATCTTCTTTCCCAGATTTTTCTATAGGTTGGTCTTCTTTTTTCTCTGGATCCTTTTCTGGTTCTTTAACATCACCTAATAATGAGGAACAAAAAATAGGGATTAGTAAATTGAAGTTAAAGTCAGTAATAAAGTCAGAGCAAATTACCTGTCCTGAAATAAGGAATCAAACCAAAGTTATGAAGTTATGTGTGTTTACTGTCAACAAAATAATTTCTAATGACATGGAAAACAAATAGATAAATTCAGCTGCGATGAATAATGACCTCAAACAAATACCGGTATTCCCCTTTGATGTCACAGATTGGATAAATGAAGATCGCTGATTCAAAATGTGATTAGTCCACCTCCAATCGTAATGTACTTTGAAGTGGATTTGCATTCTCTGAGATGCTCTGCATGATACTAAAAAATGTATTCGTTTCAAATCCTAACCTTTCACTGCTAAAACTGAGCTTGAAATATGGGTTTCGATTCAAAACATGATCAGTCCAGCGCTCCATTTGAAGCAAAACGTGATTTGTCCATCTTTTAAGATGCAAGCATGTGTGAAACAGGTGGTGCAGTGAACACTGAAAAGTCTATTGTTGCACATGTTATTCTAATGGAAAAATTTCACCGGACGCCAAAACAGATGTTATATTAGTGTCAATAGTGACCTCCAACAAGTGCAACCTTTGCAACCTCTTACTGGTGAGGCATTTTACTCTATGTATTACTGATCTAGACAATAACCTCATTTCTTTCTTCTGTTAGACAGAAAAATCAGGTTGGGTAAGGAGCAGTTGATGTGGCTGCTGCATTTCCTTATTAATTATGTAAGAGTAATTTTGAACAAAAAATAACACCTTTACAGCTTTTCTGTGATGGATGCATGGGGAAAAATAAGAAAGCTTGCGTAGGTCATGTGCTTTATTCTAACTTTAAAAAAAATCCCCAGATTTAATGAAGAGGTGCTTATGAACTTTCCAGTGCGGGGGCATTCATTTTTGCCTGCAGACAGGATGTCTGGCCCATTTAAACACACTTTCTATTACGTTTTCTTAACAAAACATGAGAAGCCCATTAATTTTGAAGATGTAGACAAAAAGAATGATTTTGCACACCCAGTACATTTAACCCTACATTAATGACTTATTCTAATCACATAAAGATTTTGTATGTCCGTTAGATAGTTTGGCCTCATAAACTAATCACATTTTGATCTGATGCTTTTTAAATATAATACAAAGTAAGTTTCTATGCAGGATTTCATCTGCTCAGTATACTAAATAAACGAAAAGTTTGGTGACAGAGAAAAGGGATATAAGTCCAAAAATGTATATCAGACAACAAGCAAATTCTATCTCTGTTCCCAAACAAAGATTACATTCTAAGAATGCAATAACCTCATATCCACATGCGCAGAAATGAGAACTAATGTGCAAATGGCATAAATCTTTTCTACAAACATGATTGGACTTTTCATGACTTGCTCCGCATACCATCTCCAGAATGCAATTACTGGATTTATACCCCTTTCCCCCTATCACTGGCACTGACAATATGGTCACAAACTGATATGTTTACCATAATGCACCTGCTATCATCATTTTTCTATAAGTAACAGAGGATAATTAATTCATTTAAAAAAATTATTATTATTATTATTATTATTATTATTATTATTATTTATTTAGTATTATTATTATTATTATTTATTATTATTATTATTATTTTTTTATTATTTTTTTTAATTAATGCCTGACACTTGATAAAGAGTTACTCGTCTTCGTTCTTCCCAATATAGTTCACCTGTTGTTTTGTGATTAAAATCTTTTATCACATTTCACTCCTTTACAATATGGTCCCAGCTCATTACACTATTTACACCGTGGCTCAAAACACATTGAACCACTGGTAAAAGTAGACAGTCAATGCAGATGTTCTGCAAGAAGGTCATAACCAGTCAGGACTTGAATAGTAGCTGTCATTCTCCTTGGGTAGTCGGGTATGGCATTTGTTTCATTGAAAAGGCAACTCCATTGTTTATTTGTACTGGCATCAATTTGTTATCGTAATGAAATATACATAATTCTATTAAATTATTAGTGAAACTGTACATTAACAAATGTACTCTTATCTCAAAACCGCCATTAACTTTTTATCTAGAAAACTGATACTCAGTCATATTAAAATAATGTAAACTTAACCGGTATGTAATGTAATCTCCGAATATATTTGTTGATCCAGAAATGTATGCGATCTACACATAAATCTGAATTATTAGACTACGATAGAATTACATCTTACTTTGAAAGTGAACACTGGAAGATTCCGTATTTGCAGGAACTGAATCTCCAGACACGCCTACAGTATCAGGTCCAGGTGGTAAAAGCTCTCTTGTCTGATTGAGTCTCTCTTCCAGACAATCACTGACCTAAAATAAAAATGTTATTGAATTCAATAACCTATAAAAAATAGTAAACTGTTCTATAATTAAGACATTTAATTCTATATACTTTGGTCATTGCAACACTCTACACAAATTTTAAAAAACACTTTCTTATTTATGGATATATTAATGTACATCATGTTTAAAGAAAATTTCTCCCTATACACTTTCTGAATTTCCACCTTATATACCCCAGAAGCTTTCCTTTATAAGTTTTCCAATTAGATCTAAGTTGTTCTCAATAAAGTCGTTGAATTTTGAATGTTATAAATAATACAGTAAATAAGACAGTAGCTTTCCAAAATTAAATTTTTCTCGCCCCCTCAGAATGTTGGTTACCAACTGCGATCAGGCCTTGCCTTAGACCTTAACAAATCACGATAAAGAATGTTTAAATTGAATTTAAAAAAAAAAAATCTTCAGCAAGCACCATACCCCTGCAGATGAAATAATCTTGAGAAAACATTTCAGTTCCTAAGCAGAAGGAAGAAAGCAGGATTAATTTATTTGATAATTACCTGTCTACTCCATGTGTCAGTAATGCTTAACTTCCTTAACAAGCCTATGTATGCTTCAGCCAGGACGGCTGGTAATGGAGCACAGTGAGGATCACCAGGCAACATGTCTCTTGGGGTTCCTCGAACTTGCATATCTGTCATTTTAACCTGAAATGCAATTAAAAAAAGGTGCATCAATGTACACCGTTTCATTCATATAACAAGTATAGAATATAAGCAATCACTGTAATACAATTCTCATAAAGTAAAAACTAATGGAAAAATCATTGATATGAGAGACAACTCTTGTAATAATTTAGTCACAATCAATCACTGCTGGATTCACAAGAAATCATGGCTTTGTTAAGCCTAGTTATCTAGTAGATAACTAAACCTTACCAAACAAAAGATAATTACAAAAGTAGTCATTAATCTATATAATAAGAGAAAGGGTTTGTCTGTCTGTATGCGAAGCCCAGGCAAATCTATGCCATGCAAATTTTTAATATACCTGAATGCACCTCGAGACTGGATTTTTTATTTTTGTTTTTGTTTGCAAGTTACAAGTGAAAAAGTAGCAGTAAACATGATTTTTGCACTACAAAAGTACCGGTTTTGGTTAATAAATTTTAATGTAAAATTAATATTGCAGATGGCCTTACTCTGCTGCCATAGCAATCGGGAAAGAAAGAACATCACTGAAATTATTTTTTGCAACATAACATATCAAATTGTCGGTCGCTTCGATTTTGTTAGCCCACTCTGCTTGATTTGTTTATAACATTATGACATGCAGAGATGTGAATTTTTTTTTTTACATAGGTGGATAATGGGGGAATCGTGACTCCCTAAATGGGAAAACATAGAATGATTTGAACGAACGCCATGTGAGGGTTTTTTAGAACAGGGAACTAGAATCTGAGATCATGAAATGCACCCTGAAGCCTGATTTTTAGCTGTTTCATTATTAATCATTTATCAATTATTTACGTGTGATACAATCTAGCAATTGAATTAATAAATGTAGGCGAAGCCACGGACACCTGCTAGTACATAATAAGAATGAAAATTTATATTAAAATGATAACAGTTCTCAAAACTTATAAAACAAAATACATCAAGGAACAATGAAAATTTACAAACATGTGATTTATAGCTTCTGAATAAAACAGTATTCATGCAGTACTCATTTCAACTTGAACAACAAAATAAACAAACACCTGACTGCATTGGAGTCAAGGCCCTCAATGATTAGCAAAGCGGCACTGTAGTAAAGTCATGATTTCCCATTTAAAAAGCTTGTGACCTTTAATTAGTCATTGCTCCGGTACCGGTCAACCAACTTGGTCCAAAATAAATAGGCTTCTTGCCATGGACATTATAAATGTATATACTAAGTTTCATGAAAATACGATAAAGCGCATTTGAGTTATTGTGCATACAGGCACACAGATAGACAGACAGACATTTTCCTGTCTCGCACACAATCTCATAAAGTACCATTCTGGCACTTAATAAGATTTTTTTCAAATATCACTTTAGTTACATTGATTCTTACCTTCTCACCAGGGTTGGTACTATAAAACATGACACATGGGTACAGTTCAGTGGCATCTACATCTTCAAAAGCTAAACGAGGCTCATCTCCATTTTTACCAAAGCTAACTGTCCGTGCATCAAGATCCAGTACCACAGTAATATAGTCGCCTTGTGTGAAGCTTGGTAGGCACAAAGGAAGTTCCCCATTGTGATACAGATTACCACTGTGAGAGAAAATAAAGTATCTTTTAATTTGTTATTAACAAAATCCATATGAAATCTTAAAATTAGAAGATCATACATTAAATGCCATTATACGCTGAACTTTTTAAAACATTCAACTTCATTATTTTAAATAAATATTCACTAAAATAGAATACAGTAAATAATTCAAGGGCTTCCTTGTTTCCATTCTCAGCCTGTGAAACATATTTTGTTCTAATTTGGTGAGCATTAATAGTAGTGAAGTTGAATTTTTTTTTTTTTTTTTCAAATTAGAAGTATAATGTTGACACTTCACAATGTTCCCGATTAATTTAATTTAAAGTTAAATATCATGTCAAGGAGCGAAAGTTAGTTTATTTATTTACTACATTTTAATTTCAGCTGTATTTATACTCCTTTTAGCTACGAGGCCATATCAGGAGTTCGGGTACTGTGTCTATTCAATAGGATAGACCATGGAACTATTGATGTCAATTATTTTCTATTGCTAGTGTATTTTATGGAGTAAATTTCAACTGATATTAATTTAAATGGATATGATACAGGATGAAAAGGTGAGGATGATTCATGGCAGGAAAATATCCAATTCGGCATTTGCCTTTAAGACTGGAGAAACCATGAAAAAAAAAACCCATGTCAAATTGGCCGGCAGCGGGATTTGAATCTGAGACCTCCCGATTGCGAGTCCAAGACGTTACCATCTCGGCCACCTCGCTCGGTTAGTTATAGTGTTGTCACATTAAGAAAAATGTAATTTGTTCACGTATCTTTGACATGTACAGACAGATCTGATTTAATATATAATGTGGGATCATGTACCCACTCTAGTTTCAATAGATGCTCTAGGTGAGGAGGTGACTACTTGATCTCAGTTGTGTTATATAGAATAAAGAATATATTCTATACAGAACAGAAGACACATTAAACATTACAATTATTGACATCCTTACATAAAACTTTTTCTTTTGAAAAATTGCAATTTTGGAGATACAAGATCTCTCATCATAACTGATGAAATGATATGAGACGAACAAAAACCTACATTAATGTATTTTGAAATCATACCTGTAAGCTCTGTATAACCACATATCAGTAGTAGTTCGATGGCTGTAATCCTTTATAGGAATACGAGCAACTCCAACGCATGTGCCTTCATTACCCTTGTTTTCTTTAACAATAAGAAATTTCCACTGATAGCAACCTGCAACATATCAAATTTATAATAACTGCCACGCTAAATCAAGATGAAAACATCTAAAAATATATATATAAAGGCACATAATAATTATGGGTATAAAGAGGTTATGCTACTACATTATGTCATTATTTTATGTGTTCTTCAATTGGCAGTTTGGTACTCATCACAAATTATTCATCGTACATCTAATCCTTTAAACTGAATTCCAAGAACTTTTTCCTACTGCTCACCTGAAGTAATTCCTGTGTTACCGAGTCCATAGCCTCGACCACCAGGCCCATGTACTAATGTCTGGCTTCCCTCCACCATGCAACATAAACACTTCTCAGGATCAAATCCCATCTCCTGTACAGGCACATTTTCTTCACACTGTTCACTGTCTAACCAAACATCACCTGCCAATAAAGAAAAATAACATTATAGACCTAATACTATGAACTTGCAATTGTTTATTTTAAGGGAGGTGTGCATGGATTATTAAAAAACCCCAAAAGTTTAATCTTGAAAATTACTGTGTAATATTTATTTTGGGGATTATGAAGCTCACTGCTAGGTGTGATATTTTGTGCTAGAAACACAAAAAATTTCTAAATTTGATGTTGAAATATTCTTCAGAACCTATAGAATGCATAAACACAAACTCTGTTTGTTCCTAGAAACATACTACATGTAAGCCTACAATTATGCATATTTTACGCTATAAAAAAGTTTTTTGAGAATCGCTGCACAGGGTTGAAAAAATTATATGATGAAGCTGGGTAGGAAACTTGATATGTGTTTTCCACTTAAGAATGGCCCACTTAGGCAGACTGTTGGGCATTAGCTGAGGATGGGACAACAATTCTTTCCAAAACTAGTTATACACAAACTATTATAAATGAATTTCCAAAACTAGTTATACACAAACTATTATAAATGAAGGTCTTACAACATCCAACACCTTTCATATTATTAAGAAGAAGAAAAGAAGTAGAACTAGAACAGCAGAATGTTACCATTTTAAATACATAATAAAAAAGTTAGCAGAAAAAATATTAAAGAACTAAAATCTCTTAGAAACATATCACTAATGAATCTTTTTATTAGAGATTTTTATTAGGAAAGTACATCTGTACCTGGACTGTTAAGTTGATACAATTTCTTCTGCAATTCCTTCTGCTTCAGAAGGGCTTGACGCTCTGCTACAGCCTGTGGAATGCTCCACATATTTGCTGCTAGTTGACAAAATAATTCACGAACAACCTGTTTGGATCAAAATAAGAGTTTCATTATATGTCAAAGAACTTATGAAATCCACATCTATTTATTTCTCACTATTAAGCTGTTTAAGACTCAAATACTCCTTTTGAGATAGTAGGGTAAATCATGTACATACAAACTGCATTATGGCTGGAATATTTGAGGTGGTCAAACAGGCAAAAAGTTACAACAAAATCAGTGTATTTCATCCATTATCAACTTTTTCCCTTGACAATTACCAGATGATGTTCACAAAGAAAAATGCATTACCTACGTATATATAATTTTTTTTTGCTCAGAAATACCACCAGAATCAATCAGTGCTGAGTTAATTTAAAAAAACAGGGGCCAAAGCAACTAAACCAAATCTATTTTGGGAATTTTTAAGTTAATTTAACTTAATATGTTAAATTTGTTTATTTTTAATAGACTAGGGACTCTGAAAGAGTCACTAATGATATTGAAAAATCATCTATACTGATTCTACTGATCACGGCAGGAACATGCACTCAAAGATCACATGTTTCTTCAGTTTATTTACATCTTTGCATCCTGGTTCACTCGAAATAAACAGATACAAGTATGAAAAAATAATATTGAGATGAGTTACATATACTACTTTAACCTTATTTTAATTACTAACCTGAACCCAGGTTTTGATGAGCCTCCATGGAGTATAACTGTTGAAAATGAAGAGGAGGCTCATCAAAACCTGGGTTCAGGTTAGTTATTCAAAGAAGGGAAGTAGTGTATGTAACTCGTCTCAATATTATTTTTTCATAGTAATAACTTCCCTGCAGTGGCGTAGGAAGGGGGGTGCGGGGGGTGCGGGCCGCCCCGGGTGCCATCACCCGAGGGGGTGACAAAATGAAAATATATCTTTGTAAGTAAAAAATCGCTCAAGGGAATTTAAAGAAAATAATATTATTTAAAACAATTAAATAAGCTTAACAACTATCTACAAGTCAACATGCGTATTGAAACTTCTTTTAGTTTTAAATGCAGTCAAAAAGGTAATAAAACGCGGCTGAACTGGCCGCTGTGTTGATACGAACAATAATATTATGGTTAGGGGGAGGGGGTGTTTATTTCGGCCGATGCTTGTCACTGTAGTTTTATTAATTTAAATGAGACTTCAACAATCGGTGATATTTTATATCACTCAAGCCGCAACCAATTCTACCCGCTGCGGCAGTCATGACTTTGACGAAAATAATCTTAGAATGTCAGTTGACTCCGAAGTCTCCGGCAATCTAGATTTTGAACTGGTATGTGCGCATATTTAAGAATAGATTATTAATAATACAGTTCCGTAAAATACTTACATTACTTGTTTATGAAATTTATTAGGATCAACCTATACAAAAATATCTGATGTATAATTCTCATAACTTCCTCTGCCCAAATAAAAGCCTCTCCTTAAAAAGAAGAGAAAGTCGTCGCCAATCTTCGTGTTACATCCCCAAAAGGTACCTAACCCAAATACAAAATTTTGTTTTCGTACGATTTTCCGTTGCAAGAGGCCGTATTGCAAAGAGCGCGTATTCAGAGTGGATGGCTTATAACTACCCTTCAGGGAATTATTTCGAAAAAGTGTTTCAAATAAAAGTTTTAGCTCTTAGTATAAGAAACCCACGGGCAAAATGTAAAGAAAAACGTTAGAGCCGTTTTCGAAAAAAAAAAAAAAAAAAAAAAAAAAAAACACTTTCTTTATGCAAAAATAAGGAAAACTCTTCTCCAATCTTCGGTTCATATTTTGAAAGGTACCTGACATAAATACAAAATTTTGTCGTTTTATCACAATTAAACTTTCCAAAATTCGAGATTTCGCTTGGAAAACAAAATATAAAAATATAAAAAAATCAGTTCAAAAATAAAACTTTGCACAATTTCGGGAGTGTATTTTGGCCTAGAAATGTGTGAAACAAAAGATGTTCGCTTTATTAATGGTAACACCCACGATTCGTGAATCTGCCGCTCACGAAAACAATGTATATCTGTCTGTCTATAACGTACTTTAGATTAATAATAATAATAATAATAACAAAATAATAATAATAGCATATATTGTCGTTTAACAGTACAATGTACAATGTACAGCAAAATGTGCTTGATATGTATGTCTCCTTAATCCTAAAAAAATTCGCTGAATTAGGTTAACTATGTCTTATTTGCACCATTGGAAGCACCGGTTACAACATGGCGACAACATGGTAACTCGAATCGCTTTATGGATGGTTGATTCATAGTATGCCATGATTATGGAGCTTAGTTTTGTTTTTATATAACAAAGTAATTATTACTAATTTTGTATAATCCGTTGAGTTTACGAGTTACATCAGATAAATTCGTTGCAGCTGCATCTATCGATAAACTCTTAAACTCTCGTGGGATTACCTTTGACTATCCAAAAAATAACACTTGGAACTGTTCCATCTTTTCATAATTTAAATTGGGGGGGGGGGGGGGGGTGACAAGAAATTTTCCGCACCGGGTACCACCTAAGCTTGCTACGCCACTGCTTCCCTGTAAAAACTTTCTAAAAATATCTAGATACAAGTATGTCTGTCTCACAATGGCACATTACTCCTAACTATCTAAGAGTAAACAGGTGTACTTCTGTATGTTTATTTTTGGTTCGTTTGTAAACAAATGTGCCAACTTTACCTGCTGGATCTTATATTCACACGGCTTTAATCAGCAATATTCTCTTACTGGTTCCATAATTTGGTAGGCAGAAAACTTTTAATCCTAACAGTTGATAGTTCAGCGGATGCTCTATTTACTCATACAGCTACAAATTTTCAACTGCATTGTTAAATTCTGATGTACTCTGCAGGATGGTACAGTATCTAAAGACACTTCAGTTCCAAACTAAATTTTAAAATTTTCCACTTATGCAATTTCTCACACATACAATATTATTACTATTCTCCTTCAAAATATATAACCGATGTTTGTCTCTAAATGGCATGATACTTCATTACTATCTTCTGATTGGAATGGACAAACCTAGTGTTGTACAACAGCATAAGCACTTGATTAACTACTGATCGGCCTATACTGTATGAAAGTGCACGCCATCCTGTTGTGACATTCAGAATTCTAGGTTAAATTTCAGGGATCTGAAGTGTAAATAGACACTAATTTACCATGCATTTACCGGGTACATCAACAGGTGCATTTACCAGGTACATCAACAGGTTTCACAAAAAAAAATTATTATAATTGTGTTTAAACATATTAAAAATCTCAATAGAGCAGTTCTAATCTTAGATCAAATTTGGTCACCTGAACCAATTTTATGCACAAATGTCATTTGTGAATTAATAATACAGAGCAAAGAGGTGTTACAAAAATCAGTTAAACTGAATGTACTTATGGCCACGGAACCAAATGTGATTGATAAGCATTATGTATCGTGCTTTTTGAAGAAAGTGGTCAATCCAGATTACCAATACTCTACCAATTACAATTTAAGAGAAAGTTTCAGAAGACTTCATAATCTACCTGCATTACAGTGAAGGAAAGAATAATTTTGTGTACCCACTTTTGTGATGCCCAGATTGTTGGTGCAATTTTATAGAACGAACTGTACAAAGAAAAGGAACAGCAAGAATATTATATTAATTCATGAAGTCAATACAAGAGAACATCTCACATTAAGACTTATGCTTTTGAAAAAATCCTTTAGGAAAGTTAATGATCATTCCTGTATTTCTTAGGAATAATTGTAAACAGAAATAAGAAAATCTAACACACTTACCTGTTCTTTATGCTCAGTGCTCGAGTTAGGATCGAGGCTGGGAAGAACTGAAGCCAGCAATTGAATTGCAAGTAGTCTTGGTCTCAAGGCTTGTATTCTTGGTAAGGCAGACTCTTCCCCAGACACTTGCTGTCCTAGTATTTTCAGCAAACTGTTAGTCCAGTCTCTTCCAGCAAGCAATTTACGTAAAACACGGCTAGAAGCAATGCGTCTCACAAAGACAAGAAAATCTCCTAGACTGCGCTCTGCTGCTCTCAGTTCTCGTTTACTCATGCTTCCTGATCCTACATCAGTATTTGTGCTGGCTGGTGGTTGTGTAGATGTCAATATGTTATCCAGTTGAGAATGTATCAGAGATACAACATTTTCAATCACATTCACATCTAGGCGATGAGCATACAGACTGGAAATAATAGGTGAACCAGAATTAAGCAAAATAACTTAGAAAACATATGTCAGAAGTAGGGAACAGTGCATGAATATTTTGCAATTAACAAAATGACAGCAACGGACATTTTTTAAATGTTGCAACTTGAATAAGAACATTTTTTTTTAAATAATAAAAAACAAACAGGAATGTCAACACAGCCTGGTGGTAAAAGTTTTGGATAAATGTAAATATTTTCTATCCCTCTCTTACATTCCAACCACGCCAATTCAATGTTCAAGACCTATCAATTTCACCCAATATTACAATTTCTCGGAAGAAGGCAATGAAAGAGAAGAAATAAAATTATTACAAAGGTACATAAACTTATATAAATTAATGGAGAATATTATCTGAGATGTTTAATTTATTTATCCACCAAATATCAGAAGACCAGTTGGAATCAGCTGATGATAGGGAAAAGTTGCTTGAAACATGCTCTAAAGTGGTCCTATGAAGGCCAAAAAATTAAAATTAAAAATTAAAGTGGTGTGTGTGCATTTTCCATACTCAGAATGACTGCAGATGTCAATATATCTCTCTATTTCCTTATTAATGTGCTACAAAAAGGGGAAACATGTGCAAAGTATCTTCGAGAAAGTAAGAAGAGAACAAATTACAAATTTTAAACAATGACATTTGGCAATGTAAAGTTACAGAGAAAAGAAAATTCAATAACAATAATATCTGACAAAGAAATAAGAAAATTAAGTCCATCACTATGCAGTAGTACCATAAATTATTTCAGAAAGAAAAAGAATCATGAAATAGGGAGAAACTTTATAAAACTAATTAATATATATTTTCTTAAGTAGGCAGTAAACTAGAAAGCTATAGGCCTACACTAACTGATCAATTAATGCAAAAAACTAATAAGATGGTGAAGATAAATTTCATATTGATTATTTTAATAATATTACATAACATAATGAGAAAAGCTGTAAGCAACTCACCCACAAGACATAGCAAGAATATGCAATAAACGCATGCTAGCCACCATAAGTACTGGTGGATGTGCCTGAAGTTCACAAGGTGAAGTCAAGTAAATAGGATTGGAGCACATATTGGCCAGAATGGGCAATAATCCACACGACACTGCCAGAGTTATGTCGGCAGGCTGATAACGAACACTCAATGCAAACACTGTAAGTATCTGCAATTGTGTGCTTCCTGAAACAAACAAATTTAACAAATTTCTCAATCCTGATACAGTTACCATATACTAGCCTACTCATTTAATATTGCATAATTAGCAATGTTAAAATTAATACCATACATCTGCATAATTGTAGGATATAACTCACATGAATTAGGAATATAATGACTGAACTGTATCAGAACATGGTATTTAACTGAATTAACTATAGGGTTTGAAACAAATACTTACCATTATGGTGTTGGACATCTTTTCCATGAGCAAGAGATGAGATCAGTAACGAATAAATCTGATGTACTGAAGAACGTATTTGTAACTGAAGAGATTGTGGAGCAGCTCTCGCTGAATCTAAGTAATGGTGCAACTGGGTACAAGGAGTTTCACCAGCAAGAGTGCCCAACCCAAAACAACCAGCCAACAACTGCTGGTGTACCTAAAAGAGAAAGATGTAATATTAATTTTTAGTATTAATTAAATCAATGTAATTACTAGGGCCTGGATTTTGATGACTTTGCATCTTTTTTCTGATAATGCTAGGATGATGCTCTGTGAAAAATAAATATGGCTCATGCCAACTTGAGTGAAATTAAACCACTTTTACAGATTTTTCTGCATTTTACGACATTTTTCTCCAATAGGGCATTTATTAGGGGGTATAAGTAATTTTACAGCCATTTTAAGAACAAATACAGGTTTTTCTCATTTTAGCGAGTTGGGCTGCATTATTCTTATAATGCTAGTAGAATAAAGTTTCAGCACCTCAAAATCTAAAAATTCTTGGAAATGTTGCAATATGGCCTTCCCTATTCATATTTTGTTAAACAATTGGACTCAACCAACTAAACGGTTCACATCTATTGTAAGATAGAGTTGTCCTCTAAAGGAATGTGGGGGTAAAACTACTTGCTACTTTTGAGGGTTCCACCGTGGGTTATTGTGTCTACAGGTTACAATTTGGTCATTCACAGAGCGGAAGCTAGTGGTCGCAGTACTGAAGTAATATTTTTATCTTGGCATGTCAAAAGTAAAAACAAGTATTTATACAAAATTAAAACAGTTTGTTTTGGAGTATGGTGACACTATAACTTACTATAATGTAGTATTAAGTGATAAAGTGTAAGTGATAATGTGCATGTGTCATACCCCATTTGTAGAAGGTCCTTTCTCCTCTATTATCTTATAATGGCCTTAGCCTATAGGAACATCATTCTTTTAGACTATAAAGATAAAAATACTTACACAGCTCAATAATGTTGTACTGGACATTATTTTTTCATTGGGTTCTTTCTGTAACTCCTCTTTACTGGAAATTTTTTCTGCCGTTGACAACAATTCAAGGATCTGATTCAGTGCTGACAATCTATACTGAAATATTTAAAACAAATACAAAAATTTACATTTCAAAAGTGTATCTTAAGGTTCTCCAGACCAGTGTGCGATTTGTCGGGGGATGAGGGGATTTTCCCCCCACACATCCCACACTACTCGAGACATAACAAGCACAAAAGTTATCTTTTTCAGAGAATACATTAGGTTTACTGGCTAAAGTGAAGAGCTAACTGTAGATGAAAATAATATTGTTTAGTAAACTGTTTACGTATGTCACAAATAGTAATGGTCCCAGGACACTACCTATTGTAAGGACAGCTCCCCCCACCCAAGTGCTCTTATTTCACTACCATAATGATGACAGTGTTTTCCAGTCTTTTCAATTCATCCTTCATTGTTGTTTTCTCTTCGTTCTCTTTCCAGTATTCCTTCATCATTTCACTGTGCTTTCTCCTTCTCTCCTCAGACTACTTTGGACCAGGTTTCTTTTTCATTTTGCCTTTCATAATGGAAACCTTTGATTCTTAAAACCTTATTTCTAAAAACCTCTCTTTTCATAGTTTCCTCTTCTCTTATTTTATTTCTTTCCAAATCTTTCTTGACCTCTTGAACCCAACTTATTTTTGACTTTTTCTTCCAAAGGTGCTCGAATTGTTTAGTTCTTCTATTGCCATCCATTCAATAGATATGTCCAAAAACTAGCGATTTCCTTTTTCTTATCGTTTCTTTTATATTTTCTGTATTCTGGCATATTTCTTTATTACTTCTTAGTTTCCATTATTCTGTTGTTTTCATTGGGCCTAAGATTTGTCTCATGATTCTTCTTTCTAGTACTTCAAGTTTATCTAAACTATAGTCGAAAATTAGACATTCGATTGCATATAGACATTCCGGTTTCACCACTGTACTGTAGTGCCTTATTTTAAGATTTTTATACAAGCATGTCTGTTATAAAAATTCTTAGTACTGTCATATGCCCTTTCCATCTTGTGTGACCTTTCTTCTACAGCAGATTTTCCTAAACCATTTTCTTCAAATTATTTCTCCTAAGTATTTGAATTTCTTCACTTTCTCTATTTGACCAATATGTGTCATAAAAAATGTTGGAGCATTTTTATGTTTGTGATAAATTTGGTTTTTTCTCTAGAGATTCTGAAATCCGTTTTGTTGGCTATTTCTTCCAAGTAACTGATTTGTGTTGTCGCATCTGTCAGGCTCTCTGAATGAAAATAGCAAAATCGTCTGCAGATGCCAGGCTGAATATTACAAATACTACATACTTAATGCAACAAAATACTAATTTATTAACAACTGCAATCCCTTGAAAAAGCTAAACCATTCTTTTAATCACCAATATTCGTTACAATAAGAAAAGCTATATAAATATACAGTAAACTAATCTAAAATCAAGAACTGATCTGAATATGTTTTGAATGCTCAGGACAGTTTGATGAATGAGGTAAAGTATTGTGCACATTACCAACTCTATTCATCTCTGTGCTGTTTAGCAATTTCCTGTGAAATTTAGATTTTATTTTTACTTTATACATTGTATGATTAATATAACATACCTCTGCTCGAATATGTTGATGTGTCATAGCTGCACATAATTTAGCCGGATCGCTGTTCCACCCATTTTCTGCTTCCCCACCACACAGCAGCATCTGCCTCTCTCCAGGTTCAGCACACACAAACAGCAGAATCGAGCTGCATAGCCGACGTAATGAGACATATCTCTGGCCTTCATCAATTAGCCTGAAATGTAAACACATTTTGTTAAAATACTAGGTAATGTAGAAGGATATGTTTATAAATGATCACGAGTTATCCCTCCAATTTTATATAACTTTTTCTTCTCTCTTACCCTTCTTATTACATATTGTGAATAAATAAAATCAATCTGAATCCTTTTCAATCCATGCACAAAGCATAGGGCCTCCTATGGAGGTTCCTACAGATGTCAGGTGAAAGGTGATAAGCCCACTGCCTCGACGACTACCTAGAGCAGGCCTGTCCAACTTCATAAGTACTGGGGGCCAAAATATTTCGACAATTGATACTGAGGGCCAAACGGTAAAAGCTTCACTCATAAATATAACAGTAAAGTACAGCAAACCAAATTTTTTAAATAGGATTCATTACCAGTAGGCTGAAATTAGAATCTAATGTGAGCACTGAGGATTTTCAGACTGCTTCACTAAAGTATGGATGTCCACTTCTATGTTAGTAACTGCCAGTCTTAGTAGGTGTAACAAGGAATCATCAGTGAGACAGTCCCTATATTTATTTTTTATGAATTTCGTGTTGGAGAAAGCACTCTCACATAAAGTGCTTCCAAACATTGAGGAAAGCTGCAAACCAAAATCTCTAAGCTGAGGAAACCTGCCCTCTGAAAAAGTTGAGCCCTCTCTCAGACCTGGTTTGAAGAAAAGGATCAGCCTGAAGATCGCAGAGCACCAGTTGATACATGGATGGCTGATCCTCAATATCCATATTCAAAGGGTCATTAAAAAGCAGCAGTTTACCTTTATTATTTTCAAAGTCAGAAAATCTTTCATTGAATTCTTGAATAATAACTTCAATATTTTCACAAAACTCAGAAAAATTACCTTCTTCAATTTATTCTGACAGCTCTTGGCAAGATGGAAAGTGTGTTAAATCATTTCTTGATAAGGTTGATTTCAGAAATTTTAAAACCATTAACATGACCTCTAACCCTCAAACACTTTGATTTTTGCTCTGAAGTCTCTGGTTCAACTCATTCAAGTATTGTGTCAGGTCAGTCATGAAAGCAAGCTGTCTTAGAAAGTCTGGATCTTCAACCCATCGAACAAGATTTTCACTACCTGCACTCAGCCAGCGTACATTTGCGTGGAGTGATAGATCTCTCATCCAAAAATTCCAAGAATCTGCAGTGAAGTTGTGTCTTAGTGCCACCACGTATCTTGTTGGAAACTGTAACCACTATATTCATTGCATCGCTTTGTTTCACTGACTTCCCACACGTCTCTTGGTGAATTATGCAATGGAACATGAGGAAACTTACCCCAGCTTTCCTAATTAATCTTACCAGTCCTTTCCACAGTTTCATTTACTGCTTTAAATATATCTTCAACCTTGGTTATCCACATAAAGAACATAATTGAAGAATTTCTTCTTGTGTTGAAAATTTATTGTTGATCATTCGTATGAAAATCAAGAGTTGACTGGTGTCGGTCTGGTCGACACTGGGTCATTCCACCTCAATTCATCCAGGGCATGTAACCCTCCGGTCTCAGATTTTGATGAAAATTTGTAGTGTGGTTCCCATATGCATGAGAAACAAAGATCTGAATTTTTAGCTTCCTGTCTGTTATAGATTCGGAGATACACTTCTTTGAAAACATTGTGTTTTAGGAAGAATAGAGTTGGGACAGGAGTAGGTTTTGTGTGCAGACTGTTACATTTTTGCTTGTACCATGCCTGTGAATGTTAGTAGAACCATAACACATGATCATTCCAATGCAAAAATGACTGCTGAGTTCAAATCTGGTGTCAGAATTTGTCTAACATTTACAGAAATGTTGTTATGGGCATGTAAACTTAAAAATTGAAACTATAAAAAGGCAATCGCGCCTCCTCATAAAAACCATGATATCTCAAAAAGTAAACTAGGTACAGCTGAATGCTTTACACCATTGGAACGAGCAGGAAATTTCCATCTAGATCAAATAAAAAAACTTGTGGGACTTTGTTAGGTGATTTTTTTTTCTGCACATATGTAAAAATAGAATATTTGAGTATGGATTACATACATATGTTGAACAGAGTTTCCAGATAATTATGGAGCTACAGTCTTACAAGCCAAAGTAATTCAGTGTTATAATCAGTTCTTACCATTAAGTGCACAGAAATCCATTACCACAATTATAACATTTTTACACGGTAAGTTAAACATAATATTTTTGGAGCAGACCTGATACATGACATTATATTAATTTGTTAACAGCTCAGTACCCAAATTATTAAGTGTGCTGCCAATCCAAATACATGAATGTTGCAAATTTCCATACACAAACTGCTATGGATTGTAGAGGAGACCAAAACAAACTTTTTTGTTAAATAACCATAGGTCGGAAACCAATAGGTATGTCAGTAGTCACCTTCGAAGACAGACATCGTTGAGTAGAAACAAACATCCCTGTGCATGACAAACACATGACATGTTGCAGATTGTACACAGTTTAGGTAGCTGCTTGTTCTTAGGCATTAAGTAAGGACGATGGAAGATTACAGTTTTGTTGAACTCGCGAATATCCACCTAGTTTATGGTGCATGCAATGGCAATTCCACAGCTGCACAATGTCTCTATGCAGAGCGATATCCTGGTCAGTGTTTACAAAATCCTCGCACATTTGTTTCTGTTTCAAGTTCGAGGGCATCTACGTGACACATTTGGTGAAAATTGGATTGGCCGGCGTGTACCCATTGCATGGCCTGCTCGTTCTCCTGACCTTACCCCACTTAACATTTAAAGAGTTTAGTGTATGAAACACCAGCTGTGTCAGAGGAGGATCTTGTTGCACGGATTCTTGTAGCTGCCAACCAATTACAACATACCCCTGGAGTATTCCACCATATGAGAGAAGCAGTATTGTGTCGTTGCAGATCGTGTATTGAAGCAGGAGGCTGCACATGTGAACAATATCTGTAAATAAACCTCACCATAACCAGCTCAAATGGTCACCATACCTGCATTGTATGTCAGCATGTTTCCATTCGAAGGTGACTACTGGTGTAACTATTGGTTTCCGGCCTATGGTTATATAACAAAAAAACTTTGTTTTGGTCACCTCTACAATCCATAGCAGTTTGTGTATGGAATTTTGCAACACCTTATATAAAAATAGACCACAGATGTAATTTTAGATACGCCTATAGATGTGCTATACATCAAGTATTGATTATAAAAGATATTTATGAGTGGTGATAAGTAAATATTCACAGTTAATAGATAGGCTATAATAACATGCCTATTACATTTGTAAGGACAATTTTAATTGGAGCTAACAGATGGTTGCACTGATTTATAACGATCTGTTACTCTATAATAGTTAGGCTACTTCGTCTTCATGAAGTAGTAGGCCTAAGCATCACATTTAGTAGTACGAACTGGGGGTGCTACACTGATGTTCCAACTGAGGGCCGGGAAGGAATTTGTTACATAGAAGTCTTTGCAATATATTTGTTCAATTTTTCCTGAATTTCAGCAGTACATTTACGGCAAGTCATCTTGTGATGGCATTGAAGATGCTGTCAAGTTAACTGCCACCAAGGCTAGAATGCAACGACCGTACAAAAACAAATACTAGAGTCAAAGCAGATGTTTGATTTCTGTAGCCAGCAGTTCTCAAAAATTAAATTTCAATTTATATCTGCAGCAGAAGTGGAAAATGTTCACAAACTGCAGAGTGAAAAATCCAAAGCAGCAAGTAGGGTTGCAGGAACACAAAGTTTTCATCATTCCATACCTCTATCTTGTAACATTTTGGGAGCGAAACGTCTGAGCACTGATGATCATTTGTCTTTAGTCTTCCAGTTTTCAGATGCAGAACTTACAGTACATGAAACTGTAAAACTAAACAGTTTTGTTTGTTGTGTATACGACAAAAAATGGTATATTGGTTTAGTTAATGAAGTAGATACAGATGAAGGAGATGCAAGTGTAATATTCATGCATCCTAATGGCCCATCTACATCATATCATTGGCCAGAGAAAGAAGACAAGTGCTTGGTTCCATTCAGTCACATCTTACTACATGTACCCTTTCCAGATACTGCAACAGGTAGACAGTACCTCATATCTGATAAATGTACTGCTGAAATTCAGGAAAAATGGAACAATTGCAAAGACTTCTATGTTACAAATTCCTTCCCGGCCCTCAGTTGGAACATCAGTGTAGCATCCCCAGTTTGTACTACTAAATGTGATGCGTAGGCCTACTACTTCATGAAGACGAAGTAGCCTAACTCTTATAGAGTAACAGATCATTATAAATCAGTGCAACAATCTGTTAGCTCCAATTTAAATTGTCCTTACAAATGAAATAGGCATGTTATTATATCTATTAATATCTTTTATAATCAATACTTGATGTATAGCACATCTATAGGCCTAAATAAAATGACATCTGTGGTCTATTTTTATATTTGGATTGGCAGTACACTTAATAATTTGGGTATCGAGCTGTTAATAAATTAATGTAATGTAACAGGTCTGCTGCAAAAATATTATGTTTAACTTACCGTGTAAAAGTGTTATAATTGTGATAATGGATTTCTGTGCACTTAATGGTAAGAACTGATTATAACACTGAATTACTTTGGCTTGTAAGACTGTAGCTCCATAATTATCTGGAAACTCTGTTCAACATATGTATGTAAACCATACTCAAATATTCTATTTTTACATATGTGCAGAAAAAAAATTCACCTAACAAAGTCCCACAAGTTTTTTTATTTGATCTAGATGGAAATTTCCTGCTCGTTCCAATGGTGCAAAGCATTCAGCTGTATCTAGTTTACATTTGAGATATCATGGTTTTTATGAGGAGGTGCGATTGCCTTTTTATAGTTTCAATTTTTAAGTTTACATGCCCATAACACCATTTCTGTAAGTGTTAGACAAATTCTGACACCAGATTTGAACTCAGCAGTCATTTTTGCATTGGAATGATCATGTGTTATGGTTCTGCTAACATTCACAGGCATGGTACAAGCAAAAATGTAACAGTCTGCACACAAAACCTACTCCTGTCCCGACTCTATTCTTCCTAAAACACAATGTTTTCAAAGAAGTGTATCTCCGAATCTATAACAGACAGGAAGCTAAAAATTCAGATCTTTGTTTCTCATGCATATGGGAACCATGCTACAAATTTTCATCAAAATCTGAGACCGGAGGGTTACATTTCACTTTTTTTCTGGATGAATTGAGGTGGAATGACCCCACTGTCATCCAAGCATAGTGAAAAATAGCTGCATTTTCCAACCATATCTTCTAATTTCTTTGTTATTTGTCCTCGGGCCACAAAGCTGTGAGAGCGGGCCGCGGGTTGGACAGGCCTGACCTAGAGGAAACTAAGACCTTAGACCTGAAATTTAATTTGGTCCAGAGTGTCTAATTTAGGATGGAGTTCTTTAATATGACATTAATTATGGGCTAAAGGGCATAACCCAAGTGAAATTCACAAGGATATGCATGGTGTGTATGGGGACAATTGTATGGACCATGGCAATGTCTCCAGGTATGTGCATTCTTTGAAGATGGCCATGATAACCTTTGTGATGCGCCACGTTCCGGACGGCCGGCAACAGCTGCAACCATGCAGAATGTCACAGCCATTGAGGCAGCAATTCTGAACAACTGATGGATCCAATTGCGAACCTTATTTCAGCAGTTCAACATGTCATACGATATTGTGCATGACACATTGAAGTTTCCTAAAATTAGTGCTCGCTGGGTGCTTAAGAACCTGACAGTTGACCAAAAGGGCCAGCGAATGATAAGTTTGGATCACCTATAGCGTTACACTGCAGAAGGGCATAACTTTCTGGAAGAAATTGTCACTGGTGACGAGTCTTGGGCATACCACTACAAGCCCAAAACAAAGCAGGCCTCTATGGATTGGAAATATGCTGCTTCCCCAGTAAAGAAAAAATTCGAAGTAAATCAATCTGCTCATAAAGTGCCTGTGACAGTATTCTGGGATGTGAATGGTGTTTAATTGGTGGACTTTGCTGAACACAGGACCACTGTGAATGCTGCAGCCTACATTATAACACTGGAAAAATTGTGCAGTGCCCTTCGTGACAAACACTATAACATTCATGCTGATGGTGTCAAACTTCTTCACGACAATGCTCGCCCTCATGTTGCTGCAGCTGTTCATGAGAAAATCAACAAATTTGGTTGGAAGGTGCTCCAGCATCCTCTATACAGTTCAGACCTGGCTTCATTGGACTCATTTGTTTGGTCCCAAGAAGAAATTCCTGGACGGTAAGCACTCTGCGTCAGATGCAGAAGTGAAAACAGCAGTCCACAGATGGCTGTACTCCAACCGAACGGACTTCCATGAACAGGGTATTTTGAAACTGGTATCACGATAAGAGAAATGTGTTGAGAAACCTGGTGACTATACAGAAAAATAGAGAAAAGATGTCCCTTCATGTGTGCATTTGTTTGTAATTGTACCTATTAAACCTTATATCAAAAAAATTATTGTGCAATACTTTTTGATCTACCCTTGTACAATATACAAATGTTGACGGTGTTAATTTACTAACTAGCTTTCCTTATCATTGTTTCTCCCAGTTTCTGAGCAATTTTTTAAATTTACTTTTTATTTATTTATTTTATTTATTTCATTTTTTTGTAGACACGCACTGGTTGTCAAAAATTCAAGAATAAAATATTTAAAGTTGTTTCAATCTCACTATTAGGTCTTTTTCACACTGAAGCACCAGCGACAGTCAATCGAACTGGAGAGTTCTTACCAAAACACAGAAGTGCCTGACCCAGTAACGGTATTGCAACAGTGACTCGCTCTTTTTACATGTGATGGACAAAGTTACTGTGTCCAGACCAGTCACTACCATGCAATCGTATCTTTAATTTGGAGCATTATTACTAGAACAGCACTGTCATTTATATATAATTTAGTTACATATTAGAGCGGGTACGCCTTAGCGTAGTGGTTGAGGCACTGCGCTACAAACCGGAAGGTCGCGGGTTCGATTCCCGATGAGGTGGTTGAGATTTTTCAATTGTCCTAATCCTTCTGGTGGCTCTATGGCCCTGTGGTCCACTCAGCCTCTAACAGAAATGAGTACCAGGAGCAATCCTGGGGGTAAAGGCGGTCGGTGCCTAAGGCTTGACAACCTTACCACCTTCATGTGTCGAATGTCCAAAATCTGGGAGCCTCGACCTCCTGGAACCCTCTGGGCCTCCATGGTCTGTATAGGGATCACTTTACCTTCACTTTACATATTAGAGCTCAGTGAGACTAGTCATTATTCCAGCCATGAGTTTAGATTTGATTAACACAGAAGACTTTATAAGTGAAGTAGGAAGTCAACCTGCACCAGTAATCCCCACCAGCGACTGCCACTAGTGTCCCAGTTTGTTTATATTATAGTCTGCATGATTTTAGAAGGTATATGAGCTGGGGCAATGCATGCATTAAAATGTCGAATTTCCAGTTGTATTTAGAAATTCTATAAACATGAGTAGGTTTCCTTTTTTGAATCCCCCAAAAATATTACTGGAAATGCTTCATTTTAATGCATGCATTGGCTCCGCTCATATGCCTTTAAACAGTGCAGACTGTGGTCATATCTGAAATGAAATAATAACACCAATAAATCAACAATGGTAAAAAAGGGGGGGGAGTGAGGTTAAACAATAAGTCAGTACCTGTAACAGTCTTCAGTTTTAACTGTAGTCTTCTCTGTCTCATCATCAGATCCCTGCTCCTCTTCATGCCATGGTTTATCAGGCCCCTTCACAGCAGTGAGAAGAAAAATGCAACGATGAATTATAATATGGCACAGCTCTTCATAGTTATCACTCACCGCTTCTTGAGATATTCCCCCACTTTCACTCTGGACTTCATCTAGAAACAACATAGCCCATTATTCAGGTTATTGATTTAATATGTTATATCACACAGAATATGTATCCTAAAATGAACTTCACAGAGTTACAACTTCCAATAGTGAATAAATTAAAAGTGAGAAAAAAATATATTTTAAGAAACTTAGGCTAATGCCTTGTCTTGTATGTATGAATAAATAGTTTTTAATTCTGTTTTTACAGTGAATTATTTTATGAATGAATAAATAACTTTAAATTAATTATTTTGGCTACTGTAATCAGTCGGTTAATATTATCAGAATAGGTGCATCCCGAAGTGATCACACTAAGCAGAGTGCACTGTAGTTACATTGGCTATGAACTAACCAGCATCTTCCCCTTCATCTCTGCAGATTTCATCATCTCTTTCTCGACTTCGACTACGACAATGTGACAATATAGAATCACTGGTCTCTTCATCTGGAGATGCTTCATGATGACTTCTTGCAGAGAGAATCTTACGACGGAGTTGAAAAACCATGAGATATATCTCCCATATGGCCGGATGAACACCAGTTCTGAAACAGCATGGACCCTTGATTAATCATTAGTGGATTAACTATAGCAATTTTAAAAAAGGATTCAGGTGAAGAAGGGGCTAAGTCTTGTTTTACAAATTTTACAATAGAGCTGTTTTTTTTTCAAATCTTTTATACCGGTAACTCTGTAATATTAATATATATTGAACATTTTTTGTTAAAGATTATAACATAAAATATTTACTATTACAGTAAATGAAATTGAGCAAATATAGCCACATGCCATGTGTGATGTTCCACCAAACAGAACTTAATGGGCCTGCAGTGTCAGTGTGTCCAGAAAACATCATTAAACATTCCTTCCACACACAAAGATATTCTGTACCCACAACCAGAAGATACATCCCACTGACCCGGATTATCCTGAACTTCATGAAGAAGAAGACGAAGAAAAAGAAAGAGACACGATGATGATGATGATAATAATAATAACAGGACAGGCATGACCCATAGGAAAGTCAAGAGTCAATACAGGAGGGGGAAGTAGTTACAAAAGTAGTAGAGAAACTCAAGGGAAGAGGAAAGATCATATTGGAAGGACAGGAGGTTCAGGAAGTAATGGATAATAAAAATGTTAAGATTTCTGTACAATTGTATCAGTTTAAAAAAGTTTATAAAATATACTCTTCTATGAAACAAAATTATGTTTCAATAAATTACAACAAAATAGTTAGAATTAATTAGGATACAACAAAATAATTTACATTTCTTGCCAAAAATTGTTTATTTTTCCTGTCACAGTTGCAAAGGAACCTGAACTGCCAGGGACTCTACTGTATCTATTTTTATTTTCAATATGTTGTTCTTATTTCTTATTATATTTACAAAATATGCTATGGTTCCAACATGTTTTGATAGGGTGAAATGGGTACTGCATTTAATTTAAATTGGGAAACTGTTGAAGAGTACACCTCCATTCTGTTGCAACACTCACACAAATTACACATAATATTAACATTACAGCATAATTTTTCAAGCAAACAATACTTACACACAATTAGCAGTACAGCCTGAAAGAAGTCCTGAGTGCTTTAGAAGCGTGACCAGCACTACTCGAGTCACACATTCAAGAAGAGGTTCATCTTCCACTTCACATGTGTCCCAGTCCTGAGACTGTGCGTATTCCATCAAATCTTTATAATAACAAAACTGTTTATGCACTTCCTCAGACGATGAATGACTAGAAACAGTTGCTGATTGTGTTTGATCAGTACTTTGTACATCTCCTTGCATAATATCCAATTCCATCGCACAGATTCCTGAAGATGATTCACCTTCATCGCAAATGCCATGCATGCTTATTCTTTTTTCCCGTATGGAATGTTTAGAAATTTCCCAGTAACTGGAAGGTAACAATGCTATCCTAAGGTAAAATCTCACTTCAGGAATGTCTATTTTTGAAATGACACTATCTACTTGTCGATAACCTTCAACGTTGCAAGCCTGTGCTCCAGAAGTCAGATCTCTGATAAGTAACACTGAAATAAACGAAAAAATATATATACAGTATACATAATTTTAAGAACTGTAATAGTGAAACCTGTACAAATTAAAATATACAAATTAATAAAACGAACCCCAATAATACTTATTGTTACACCCAAACTTACTGAACTATATACTGTATTTTAATTGTGAAAAAACAAGTCACAACAAGATTTCGAAAAGTATAAAATCTTAAATATCATATTTAACCGTGTAATAGATGCACTTTCTTCCCAGATTTTTAAAGGAAAACTAGGGTGCGCCCTTTATGCGAGGAAATAATTTTATTGAAGAAAAACACATATTAAAATATGTGCCAGCTAATGATTGATAGCATACATGCTATTTAATTGAATCAAATAAGTATCTTCTTTTGGTAAATATAGGTTAGGTTACTTCTTACTCTAGCTGGTTATATACCTGTATCTAGTATGTTTACACTCTGCAGAGATAGTCAATATTGTTTTTGTATTGTATTGTAGTGTATTTGCATTGTATTGTACTGAACTGTTGAAAATGTATTGCGCTTGTATTGGGATTGTACTTGACTGTTTTTTCTCCTGTAGCCTTGGTCTATTGCAACCAATGTTGTCTAACACCCAATAAAGTATTCTATTCTATTCTATTCTATTCTACACATTGATTTATTGGCCATGACTAATTTATATATAGATTGTATTGCACATAAAAGTGATCGATAGTTAGCAGTTGCATGAACAGACAAGAGATGCTTAAGTACATTACACTCAGATACTGTAAATTCTTTTCCAGCAGTTCTGTTACCATGTTCTTCTGCAAATTTGATAACTTTCAGCCTAAAACTCGCTGCATAATTTAAATATTTCAGTGAATTCTTATCCATTGTCCAAACACAAGTTTATCAACACAACTGTTTACTGCAGATGTTCTAAGATTGCTGGGATATTAATTGATAATTTATTGTTAATAAGAACCAATCACAATTACTGCTTCCATGGATTGTTGTTTAAAAACTTAAATTTAAACACAAGTAGTCCATCCAATCTTACGATTTCAGATATTTCTAAAACAATTTTTGTTTTTTTCAGATATTATTTTTAAAACAATTTTTGTTGAAAATGAGATGCAACTATTATGTAGGAAATTATAATTTTCCTTTACTTTTGAATGCAAAAATTTGGGGTGTTTCCATTACGTGCCCGGCGTCCATTACACAAGTAAATATATAATTTACTTTAGGCTTTGGATATTTGCATATTTTTCATTTTCTGATTCACTTCACTAATTTTTTAAAGGAAATTCGCCTATAACATTTGTAACAAAACTTAACAGCTAAGTTAACTATGAGTATTCAAAACCAGAATGATGTGTAGTTATACCTGGATCATTAGCAAGTTTCTCTAATCCATGTGAAAATAAAGTGCTGCTTAGCCAATGCTGTGTTTCTCTTTCTTCGTCAGACAAGGGAGAGCCAAGCAGCATGCCTCCAAGACATCTTCCAATTAAAAGACTACAAGCTCTTTCCATATCCACCAACCACATCCAAGAATGCTCAACCAAGTCATTAGGTGTAGGTGTGTTGGCTTCTGTAAGCAAAAGCAACAAATTAACTAGGAATTTTAAAAGAATCTTATTTCTACAGATGGGTGTTTTCTCTAATTTATGGTGTTTGAAAAAACTTCTTTCTGCATGTATTATAAACAACTATAACAATTTGAAAGTGATTTCTTTACTACAAGATAAAACTTGTCATTTAGACTTTCTGAGAGGTAAATGAACATTGTAGGATTTAACCTCTGCCTTATATCCCCAGTAACTTACAAGGAACCTTTCACTACCCTCATATCGAAACATGCCTCAATATTTTTCCTGGGTCATCTAGATGCTGTAAGAAGTCCACGCTCCAAAAATTAGCTGCTGGTTTCAACTGCAAGTACCCTAAAATGCTTTGCAAACATTGTGGAACTTATAGGGAATATAACATGGTAATCAAGAGATGGGACTGGACAACCCTGACTGGCGGGAATATTATGTCATCCATTCATTTTGTGAATGGAAGTCAATATAAACATTGCACTGGTATCATTCCGCCCTTATCTGTATTTGATTCGTCAACTGTTAGCCTACGTCAATCATCTCCTTCCTGCGAACAACAAAAAATTTCTAGTAGGCCGTGTTTCCTTTCATAATAAATATCCAGGAGGGCTACTTTCAGCTGTCATATGCTTAAAAAACAAAGACATGTTTATTTGCTTATTCCGTTGTTCAAGCTGAAATTTAGTGCTAAATGAATAATGGTATGTACAGAATATATACAGAATATTACTGTGAAATAATTAGGCCTACGTACATTAAGCGGAGTTCTCCGGCAGTGGCGTAATTCTCAAATCAGAAACATATCGGAACAAGCCTTCGAACTGTCACCTAATTATTCACAAGAATGCCTCTTGCAAACTGAAGGATTATATTACGAATGCCACGTTTCACAATACACTGAAACATTTTAATAAGTTAATATTGTTATCTTAATAATGTTCGTCATATATTATTAGTTTTTAATTATATAAAAATCAAATGTAGTACCGCACTATATTGTCTGCGGTTCAAATCACATGCATTTGTTTACATGGGCTTGGATTCGCAAATGAAAGGATCAAGCTTTTAACCTAGCTTCTGTTGTCTGTCTAGTTGCAATCAAATATACAACTCAGCGATCAAATTCTGTCTACAGACAAATGTGAAAACATGTTAAGAAGAATGTGATAATGACGCGATTATTTGCTGTGCATGGTGCAGAAGGAACTTGTGTTTTAATCACTGCATCAACACCAGTCACTTCTCTTTTGTTTCGACAGTCAATTGTCTCCGGGCATCCGGAACTTCGAACTGCAGATAAGGGATGTCCAACATCTCCCACTGCACTGCTTCAACCCGACATTTTCCAGGTTTGATTTAGGGTACTTGCAGTTGAAACCAGCAGCTAATTTTTGGAGCGTGGACTTTTTACAGCATCTAGATGACCCAGGAAAAATATTGAGGCATGTTTCGATATGAGGGTAGTGAAAGGTTCCTTGTTAGTACAAGTAAGGTGGCAAGATGGTAATGTCTTGGACTCGCATTTGGGAGGTCCCAGGTTCAAATCCCATGGTTGGCCACTTTGACGTGGGTTTTTCATGGTTTCCCCAGTTGTGAAGGCAAATGCCGAATTTGATATTTACTTATCATGATTCATCCTCACTACTTCATCGCGTATCATATTCATTGAAATTAACATCAGTTGAAATTTACTGATGCCATAAAATATACCAACAATAGAAAATAGTTAAGCATCAATAGTTGCATGGCATACCTACATACAGAACCTGAACTCCTGATATAGTCTCGATGCTCAAAGGAGTATAAATAAAGTTGAATTAAATAATTAAAAATAATTAAGTGGAGGGAAAGGAAATAGACATTAAATCCATGTCTGGGATATTAATACAAGTAAGAATCAGCTTGAAAAATTTTATGTCATAACCGGGATTTGAACACGGATCTTCAGCTTAACGCGCTGATGCTCTACCATTGAGCTACCATGACAACATGCCAGTATGACATCAAATTCCTCAACTGATTCAGAAGACAAGGCAGACCACAGGAGGTTTCTCCGTTGAGAACACACATCCAATGGCGTCCTACATTTGTAGGTACTTTGAAGCCAAGTTATTATTTATATACTATTAATTAAGTGGAGGGAAAGGAAATAGACATTAAATCCATGTCTGGGATATTAATACAAGTAAGAATCAGCTTGAAAAATTTTATGTCATAACCGGGATTTGAACACGGATCTTCAGCTTAACGCGCTGATGCTCTACCATTGAGCTACCATGACAACATGCCAGTATGACATCAAATTCCTCAACTGATTCAGAAGACAAGGCAGACCACAGGAGGTTTCTCCGTTGAGAACACACATCCAATGGCGTCCTACATTTGTAGGTACTTTGAAGCCAAGTTATTATTTATATACTATTAATTAAGTGGAGGGAAAGGAAATAGACATTAAATCCATGTCTGGGATATTAATACAAGTAAGAATCAGCTTGAAAAATTTTATGTCATAACCGGGATTTGAACACGGATCTTCAGCTTAACGCGCTGATGCTCTACCATTGAGCTACCATGACAACATGCCAGTATGACATCAAATTCCTCAACTGATTCAGAAGACAAGGCAGACCACAGGAGGTTTCTCCGTTGAGAACACACATCCAATGGCGTCCTACATTTGTAGGTACTTTGAAGCCAAGTTATTATTTATATACTATTAATTAAGTGGAGGGAAAGGAAATAGACATTAAATCCATGTCTGGGATATTAATACAAGTAAGAATCATTTTTCAAGCTGATTCTTACTTGTATTAATATCATTTACTTGTATTAATATCATTTTTCAAGCTGATTCTTACTTGTATTAATATCCCAGACATGGATTTAATGTCTATTTCCTTTCCCTCCACTTAATTAATAGTATATAAATAATAACTTGGCTTCAAAGTACCTACAAATGTAGGACGCCATTGGATGTGTGTTCTCAACGGAGAAACCTCCTGTGGTCTGCCTTGTCTTCTGAATCAGTTGAGGAATTTGATGTCATACTGGCATGTTGTCATGGTAGCTCAATGGTAGAGCATCAGCGCGTTAAGCTGAAGATCCGTGTTCAAATCCCGGTTATGACATAAAATTTTTCAAGCTGATTCTTACTTGTATTAATATCCCAGACATGGATTTAATGAGAATATTATAGGAGAAAAATTCCTCCGAGACTGGGACTTGAACCCAGGACCTTTGGCTATTCGCGCCAATGCTCTACCAACTGAGCTAAGCCGGAGTTCAATTCACAACGCCGGATGGAACCTCTCTCCTATGACTGATTGCCCTAATGGTCTACCTCACAGACAGACAAGTTATGTCATATGCAGTACTGTGAGGCACACTAATTAGTGATTTCTTGTGACCGGGCTCCCACTGTTATTGTACAGTTGACATTCAAGATAGATATATAAGCTTACATGAACCACAGATTATTGTCTCTGTTGGACATTACATGAGAATATTATAGGAGAAAAATTCCTCCGAGACTGGGACCTTTGGCTATTCGCGCCAATGCTCTACCAACTGAGCTAAGCCGGAGTTCAATTCACAACGCCGGATGGAACCTCTCTCCTATGACTGATTGCCCTAATGGTCTACCTCACAGACAGACAAGTTATGTCATATGCAGTACTGTGAGGCACACTAATTAGTGATTTTTTGTGACCGGGCTCCCACTGTTATTGTACAGTTGACATTCAAGATAGATATATAAGCTTACATGAACCACAGATTATTGTCTCTGTTGGACATTACATGAGAATATTATAGGAGAAAAATTCCTCCGAGACTGGGACTTGAACCCAGGACCTTTGGCTATTCGCGCCAATGCTCTACCAACTGAGCTAAGCCGGAGTTCAATTCACAACGCCGGATGGAACCTCTCTCCTCGGAGGAATTTTTCTCCTATAATATTCTCATGTAATGTCCAACAGAGACAATAATCTGTGGTTCATGTAAGCTTATATATCTATCTTGAATGTCAACTGTACAATAACAGTGGGAGCCCGGTCACAAAAAATCACTAATTAGTGTGCCTCACAGTACTGCATATGACATAACTTGTCTGTCTGTGAGGTAGACCATTAGGGCAATCAGTCATAGGAGAGAGGTTCCATCCGGCGTTGTGAATTGAACTCCGGCTTAGCTCAGTTGGTAGAGCATTGGCGCGAATAGCCAAAGGTCCTGGGTTCAAGTCCCAGTCTCGGAGGAATTTTTCTCCTATAATATTCTCATGTAATGTCCAACAGAGACAATAATCTGTGGTTCATGTAAGCTTATATATCTATCTTGAATGTCAACTGTACAATAACAGTGGGAGCCCGGTCACAAAAAATCACTAATTAGTGTGCCTCACAGTACTGCATATGACATAACTTGTCTGTCTGTGAGGTAGACCATTAGGGCAATCAGTCATAGGAGAGAGGTTCCATCCGGCGTTGTGAATTGAACTCCGGCTTAGCTCAGTTGGTAGAGCATTGGCGCGAATAGCCAAAGGTCCTGGGTTCAAGTCCCAGTCTCGGAGGAATTTTTCTCCTATAATATTCTCATGTAATGTCCAACAGAGACAATAATCTGTGGTTCATGTAAGCTTATATATCTATCATGGATTTAATGTCTATTTCCTTTCCCTCCACTTAATTAATAGTATATAAATAATAACTTGGCTTCAAAGTACCTACAAATGTAGGACGCCATTGGATGTGTGTTCTCAACGGAGAAACCTCCTGTGGTCTGCCTTGTCTTCTGAATCAGTTGAGGAATTTGATGTCATACTGGCATGTTGTCATGGTAGCTCAATGGTAGAGCATCAGCGCGTTAAGCTGAAGATCCGTGTTCAAATCCCGGTTATGACATAAAATTTTTCAAGCTGATTCTTACTTGTATTAATATCCCAGACATGGATTTAATGTCTATTTCCTTTCCCTCCACTTAATTAATAGTATATAAATAATAACTTGGCTTCAAAGTACCTACAAATGTAGGACGCCATTGGATGTGTGTTCTCAACGGAGAAATCTCCTGTGGTCTGCCTTGTCTTCTGAATCAGTTGAGGAATTTGATGTCATACTGGCATGTTGTCATGGTAGCTCAATGGTAGAGCATCAGCGCGTTAAGCTGAAGATCCGTGTTCAAATCCCGGTTATGACATAAAATTTTTCAAGCTGATTCTTACTTGTATTAATATCCCAGACATGGATTTAATGTCTATTTCCTTTCCCTCCACTTAATTAATAGTATATAAATAATAACTTGGCTTCAAAGTACCTACAAATGTAGGACGCCATTGGATGTGTGTTCTCAACGGAGAAACCTCCTGTGGTCTGCCTTGTCTTCTGAATCAGTTGAGGAATTTGATGTCATACTGGCATGTTGTCATGGTAGCTCAATGGTAGAGCATCAGCACGTTAAGCTGAAGATCCGTGTTCAAATCCTGGTTATGACATAAAATTTTTCAAGCTGATTCTTACTTGAATTAAAAATAAACTTAGTCAGATGTCTACAATAAAAATAATTTTGGGAAAGAGTATTCATTTACCTGAAGAAGAATTACTTTCTTGTTCACAGTGGATTCCGTCTGGAAGCAGCTTGTTCAAGCTATCTAGGGGTTCCAAAATCCCCAACAAATGGAACAACAGTGGTTGCACATAATTTACAGGTAACAGAAGTAAAGAATGGAGTATCTTAGAAAGCATTCCACCTGATAGTGACTGATGAAGTATCCCTAGAAATAACATGAAAATCAGTCAGCATATAATGTGCACAAATAAGCTAAAATTTGATTTTTTTTTTGGAACATGCAAAAATAAACTTTTTCAAAGTTCTTATGGCTAGGATCTCACACAGGGTAAAATCATTATAACCAAGTAATATACGACTTAAAGTACTTCTATTGTTGTGTAATTGCTAATTTTTTCTGAGCCTGTCATGTGTGGTATATCTACCAGCAAAAAGATGTTATTATTTAATTAATGAAGGAAGTTTACACAGTGAAGTTATTAAATATGTAAGCATATGAGTGGAATTAAGCCTCCACTCATATGCTTACATAAAAAGATGTTAATTTGTGGGCTATCTACAATGTAAGCTTCAGAACTGCAGGGTCATTCCACCTCAATTCATCCAGGGCATGTAACCCTCCGGTCTCAGATTTTGATAAAAATTTGTAGTGTGGTTCCCATATGCATGAGAAACAAAAATCTGAATTTTTAGCTTCCTGTCTGTTATAGATTCGGAGATACACTTCATTGAAAACATCGTGTTTTAGGAAGAATAGAGTTGGGACAGGAGTAGGTTTTGTGTGCAGACTGTTACATTTTTGCTTGTACCATGCCTGTGAATGTTAGCAAAACCATAACACATGATAATTCCAATGCAAAAATGACTGCTGAGTTCAAATCTGGTGTCAGAATTTGTCTAACACTTACAGAAATGTTGTTATGGGCATGTAAACTTAAAAATTGAAACTATAAAAAGGCAATCGCGCCTCCTCATAAAAACCATGATATCTCAAAAAGTAAACTAGATACAGCTGAATGCTTTGCACCATTGGAACAAGCAGGAAATTTCCATCTAGATCAAATAAAAAAACTTGTGGGACTTTGTTAGGTGAATTTTTTTTCTGCCCATATGTAAAAATAGAATATTTGAGTATGGATTACATACATATGTTGAACAGAGTTTCCAGGTAATTATGGAGCTACAGTCTTACAAGCCAAAGTAACTCAGTGTTATAATCAGTTCTTACCATTAAGTGCACAGAAATCCATTAGCACAATTATAACATTTTTACATGGTAAGTTAAACATAATATTTTTGGAGCAGACCTGATACATGACATTATATTAATTTGTTAACAGCTCAGTACCCAAATTATTAAGTGTGCTGCCAATCCAAATACATGAATGTTGCAAAATTCCATACACAAACTGCTATGGATTGTAGAGGAGACCAAAACAAACTTTTTTGTTAAATAACCATAGGTCAGAAACCAATAGGTATGTCAGTAGACACCTTCGAAGACAGACATCGTTGAGTAGAAACAAACATCCCTGTGCATGACAAACACATGACATGTTGCAGATTGTGCACAGTTTAGGTAGCTGTTTGCTTTTATTCATTCTGCTTGTTCTTAGGCATTGAGTAAGGACGATGGAAGATTACAGTTTTGTTGAACTCGCGAATATCCACCTAGTTTATGGTGCATGCAATGGCAATTCCACAGCTGCACAATGTCTCTATGCTGAGCGATATCCTGGTCAGCGTTTACAAAATCCTCGCACATTTGTTTCTGTTTCAAGTTCGAGGGCATCTACGTGACACATTTGGTGAAAATTGGATTGGCCGGGGTGTACCCATTGCATGGCCTGCTCGTTCTCCTGACCTTACCCCACTTAACATTTAAAGAGTTTAGTGTATGAAACACCATCTGTGTCAGAGGAGGATCTTGTTGCACGGATTCATGTAGCTGCCAACCAATTACAACATACCCCTGGAGTATTCCACCATATGAGAGAAGCAGTATTGTGTCGTTGCAGATCGTGTATTGAAGCAGGAGGCCGCACATGTGAACAATATCTTTAAATAAACCTCACCACAACCAGCTCAAATGGTCACCATACCTTCATTGTGTGTCAGCATGTTTCCATTCGAAGGTGACTACTGGTGTAACTATTGGTTTCCGGCCTATGGTTATATAACAAAACAACTTTGTTTTGGTCACCTCTACAATCCATAGCAGTTTGTGTATGGAATTTTGCAACACCTTATATAAAAATAGACCACAGATGTAATTTTAGATAGGCCTATAGATGTGCTATACATCAAGTATTGATTATAAAAGAGATTTATGAGTGGTGATAAGTAAATATTCACAGTTAATAGATATAATAACATGCCTATTACATTTGTAAGGACAATTTTAATTGGAGCTAACAGATGGTTGCACTGATTTATAACGATCTGTTACTCTATAGTAGTTAGGCTACTTCTTCTTCATGAAGTAGTAGGCCTAAGCATCACATTTAGTAGTACGAACTGGGGGTGCTACACTGATGTTCCAACTGAGGGCCGGGAAGGAATTTGTTACATAGAAGTCTTTGCAATATATTTGTTCCATTTTTCCTGAATTTCAGCATTACATTTACGGCAAGTCAATTTGCGATGGCATTGAAGATGCTGTCAAGATAACTGACACCAAGGCTAGAATGCAACGGCCGTACAAAAACAAATACTGGAGTCAAAGCAGATGTTTGATTTCTGTAGCCAGAAGTTCTCAAAAATTAAATTTCAATTTATATCTGCAGCAGAAGTGGAAAATGTTCACAAACTGCAGAGTGAAAAATCCAAAGCAGCAAGTAGGGTTGCAGGAACACAAAGTTTTCATCATTTCATACCTCTATCTTGTAACATTTTGGGAGTGAAACGTCTGAGCACAGATGATCATTTGTCTTTAGTCTTCCAGTTTTCAGATGCAGAACTTACAGTACATGAAACTGTAAAACTAAACAGTTTTGTTTGTTGTGTAGACGACAAAAAATGGTATATTGGTTTAGTTAATGAAGTAGATACAGATGAAGGAGATGCAAGTGTAATATTCATGCATCCTAATGGCCCATCTACATCATATCATTGGCCAGAGAAAGAAGATAAGTGCTTGGTTCCATTCAGTTGCATCTTACTACATGTACCCATTCCAGATACTGCAACAGGTAGACAGTACCACATATCTGATAAATGACATCTGTGGTCTATTTTTATATTTGGATTGGCAGTACACTTAATAATTTGGGTATTGAGCTGTTAATAAATTAATGTAATGTAACAGGTCTGCTGCAAAAATATTATGTTTAACTTACCATGTAAAAATGTTATAATTGTGGTAATGGATTTCTGTGCACTTAATGGTAAGAACTGATTATAACACTGAATTACTTTGGCTTGTAAGACTGTAGCTCCATAATTATCTGGAAACTCTGTTCAACATATGTATGTAATCTATACTCAAATATTCTATTTTTACATATGTGCAGAAAAAAAATTTACCTAACAAAGTCCCACAAGTTTTTTTATTTGATCTAGATGGAAATTTCCTGCTCGTTCCAATGGTGCAAAGCATTCAGCTGTATCTAGTTTACTTTTTGAGATATCATGGTTTTTATGAGGAGGCGCGATTGCCTTTTTATAGTTTCAATTTTTAAGTTTACATGCCCATAACAACATTTCTGTAAGTGTTAGACAAATTCTGACACCAGATTTGAACTCAGCAGTCATTTTTGCATTGGAATGATCATGTGTTATGGTTCTGCTAACATTCACAGGCATGGTACAAGCAAAAATGTAACAGTCTGCACACAAAACCTACTCCTGTCCTAACTCTATTCTTCCTAAAACACGATGTTTTCAAAGAAGTGTATCTCCGAATCTATAACAGACAGGAAGCTAAAAATTCAGATCTTTGTTTCTCATGCATATGGGAACCACGCTACAAATTTTCATCAAAATCTGAGACCGGAGGGTTACATTTCACTTTTTTTCTGGATGAATTGAGGTGGAATGACCCTGCAGCTATCCTCAAGGACATCTTTATGGATAAAAATGGGCACAACGTATTAACAATTTTATTACTGATTCCATGAAATAATGAACATTCATAATAAAAATTCTGGCTGATGGTTTGGACATCTTGTGACTTTGGGTTCCCAGAGCCTTAGTACATTTGGATCTTTCTTATTGTAAAAGTGTTACTGCAACTACCTCCACTATCACCTTCTGGTTAGAACTGAACTAATCTTGAAACAGGTTCGAATATGTAGGAAAGGGACTAATGGTCAAGTGCATCATTCTTTATCAAAATTTTATCAAGGCCAAGTTCGCATTTAATCAAGTTCATCCTCAGTTTGAGGGTCATCACCATCATTGTCATTATCATCATCGTCATTATCATCATCATCATCATTTGCTATGTGCATTCTTAAAAAATTGAATGTATTTCCTTTAATAGCCATGGGATACCTTAACAATAAATGTCTTATTGAAGGTCACTAATATTAAACTAAAGTAGGCCACTAAAGTACTATTTTTTGGCATGTTAACAGTCTGAGAAGCAGCTGTACTAAAAATACTAAAAATATGTTTTAAATCCCCTTTACCATGGTATCTAATTGTATGAAACTAAATTTTAAAAAAGTGCTCAACTTACCATAAAGTTGTTGCAGGCAGTTTGGAAAACTCTGTACAATATGGACAGCCTTCCTTAAAATGTCACTAGCCAAAGGCAACAAAATACTTAGATGGTTCTGAAGTAGTGCAATGCTCAGAGACAACTGGAAAAGAATGAGAAAGTTTCAGATAAACTAAGAATATTTTTTACACACTACCGTATTTACTTGTATAATGGACACACTTTTTTTCAGATCTTTATAACAAAAAATCA
The DNA here is from genome assembly GCA_964059195.1 of Ectobius pallidus. NCBI lineage: Eukaryota > Metazoa > Arthropoda > Insecta > Blattodea > Ectobiidae > Ectobius > Ectobius pallidus. The sequence continues at coordinate 83,818,728 of CAXKWD010000010.1, read as the reverse complement.
GGGTGTGATCTTTATGCAAGAAAAAAATTTTAGTGAAAAAAAGCACATTAAAAGATGCACAGCTAATGATTGATATGGTAAGTATCGATATAGCGCCTGCAACTAATTTACATATTGATTGTGTCAAACATATGACATCATGATCGATAGTTCGTAGTTGCATAAACAGAATGGAAACAGATGATAAAAGAAGAGAATACACCTATCTTTTTTTATATGTTGACCAACACAACAATCTCTAAGAAGGGAGAAAGTAGTGTAATGACATGCACAACCGGTTGCAAGAAAATGCGATGCACAGTGATATCTGTATTTCAGAAACTAGGTATTTACAAGGGTGGATCGAAAAGTAACACACAATAATTTTCTTTTACAAAAAGTTTAATACGTACAACTACAAACAAATGCACACATGAGGGGATATCTTTTGCCTATTCTTCTATATAGTCGTCAAGTTTCTCAACACATTTCTCTCATCATGATACCAGTTTCAAAATACCCTGTTCATAAAAGTCCGTTCAGTTGGAGTATAGCCATCTGTAGACTGCTGTTTTCACTTCTGCATCGGACGTGAAGTGTTACTGGCCAGGAATTTCTTCAGCGAGGTGTAGTGCGATTTTTATGGGCTAAAGGACATAACCCGAGTGAAATTCACAGGGACATGCGTGGCGTGTATGGGGACGACTATACGGACCATAGCAATTTCTCCAGGTGGTGTACATTCTTCACAGATGGCCGTGATAACCTTTCAATTGTTTGGTCCCATGAAGAAATTCCTGGCTGGTAAACTCTTTGCATCAGACGCAGATGTGAAAACAGTAGTCTGGAGATGGCTATACTCCAACCAAACGGACTTCTATGAACAGGATATATTGAAACTGGTATCACGATGTGCTGAGAAACTTGGCGACTACATAAAAAAATAGACAAAAGATGTCCCTTCATGTGTGAATTTGTTTGTAATTGTACTTATTAAACTTTTTGTAAAAAAAAACTAATGTGTGTTACTTTTCGATCCAACCTCATACAAACACAAGTTTTTCAACACAAATGTCTACTGCAGATGTCCTAAGAATACTGTGTTATTAATCAACAATCGTTGAGTATATTCTGCACATTAATAAGAACCAATCACAATTACTGTTTCCCTGCACTGCTGTTGAAAAACTTGAATTTAAAGACAAGGAGGTCATCCAATCTTACAACTTCATATATTATTAAAACCATTTTTTGTTAAAAGTGTGATGCGAGTGTTATGTGGGGAATTTTCATTTTTTAACGAGCAAAATTGGGGTTCATCCATTATGTGGGGACATCCATTATGCAAATAAATACAGTATATTTATGTCATTATATCAAAAGAAAATGTTATAATATGTTGAAAAATTACCAATGGTGAGTCGTAAGTACTCATGCTGCAATATGCTAATAGATGTGTCTGTAGTGAAGACAACAAGTCATGAAGGTGTGTAGTCTGGCTGGATGATTCTGCAAGTTCCACCTGACCCTTATCAAGATTCTTCTCTAGTTCATTTAAACACTCATCCTGAAAATTACACAAAATGTCATGTCTATAATTCTGAAACGAAAACACACAATATTAACAAACTCAGTAGAAGGATGTTACTGGTTAGCAGAAGAGAAATGGGGATAATTAACAACTTAAAGTAACTGTTACAAAACAATACAGGATCTACTAACAACATGATCTAAATTGAAACCAAACTTAGTCTTATTCAGTACTTACAGTGTGGAAGCTAAGATTTCGCAACAGAGTTTTCATTAGTACTTCAGCGAGGTGCAGGTCTTGACTTCCCAATCGATCTTCAGACTCAGTAGAAAAGCTGTATCCTAGTAGAGATGACACATGACTGTGATCTTCAAGACTTGTCAAAATTATTCCAAGCAGCATTTTCTGAAATGAGATGCAATTTATTTTAATTATCAGAAAATAAAATCAAACAAAGAAACAGCCTTCCATTGGAAGTAGCCCAGAGGACTCAGTATATGCCTACTCTCAATTACAATTGAAAAATTATAGGAGAAAAGTATAAAAGTACAAAAAAGTATACAGATAATCACTGAAAAGCATGAATGTGCAGGATTTAGTATGAGTTGTGAAGGACTGTTAGAACAATGCTATCTCTCAAGGAAGCTGGTAGAATGAATGAATTAACATCAATGTCCTTGGTTTTGATGGGCTAGTTCCAGTTTCTATAATTGGCCAAACTGTCCTTCTTAGTTTAAACTAAATGACAGCAAGAAATTTATGGAGAAATTGAAAGTATGTTTAAAAATAATTTCCCAAGTCAAATCTGGTTTAATGTATGCCAAGTTTAACTGGAGAAAATGGACCTAAGAGAAGCCTGACAACCTTTTCAGAACAATGAATGTACTTGGATTCACAATGCATTCTGGCCTGTGTGCTGCTGTTCCCTTTTTGTAACTAAATATTCTTTGCTCCCTCATCAAGAAAGATAGTTTTGATTTCAGTGCTTTTTAGAAGCCTTCAAATGGCTGATTTCCGTTTTCACTTCCTACTCTGCTTCTCATCCCTTACACTATCTAAATCTTCTAAATGAAAATGAGACAGCACTTTTTACAATGTAGACAGAAATAACAATGATGCTATCAAAAGTACAGTATTAAGGGAAATTACAACAATTATATGTAAGGGAAGAAGTAGGCTAGACTTTTGTTGGTGAAAAAAAATGCAATTTTGGAAATTAAGTAGGTACATTTGTTGCTTGTGTTCAGTAACTTGCAATTTTACAAAAAGTTTGCATCATAACCTGAAAACGTTTCAAGATACCGTAATGAAATTTTACATGACTAGCATGTAAACATTGTTGGACTGCACGAAATTCATGACGAGAATGTGAGCAAATATGCATGAAAAAAGTTCTCCCTAAACCCTGTTAATTAGTTAAGTGTGTTAAATGTCAACCCACTGGTTTAATAAATACTGTACACTGCATCACTTCACTGTATAAAGTTCCATTAGTGGTCTACTTTATAATTCCTACATATTTTAAAAAGAAGTATTTTATAGACACTACAAAATCTAAGTCATGTAGATATAATGCAGAAAACCACGATCAATTTCATTTCCAAAGGTATGTATGATCCTGAAATTCATCAGTCTTATGCTAGTCAAATTAATACCTACCCCCCCCCCCCCCCCAATATTATCTGTAACAGGTAACCAAGCTACGCCCAAAGAAGCTGAGATTTGTTAGAGCTACTCCACATTTGCAGAATAGCAAACTATGGCTAAGTATATTTTGGAAAATTACAGCACATGGCTAAGCACAATTTGAGAAGAAATATGGTTCTTTCCAGTTTAATATCTTTTACAGTAAGCACTACTTGGAAAGCATTTCTCTCTTACTTTATACATTTAAGCCTTCGAAGCAATTCACAAAATTATAAATAATAGCAATAAAAAAGTGACTTAATGTAACTTGAAATCCACATCTTCAACTACATACAAATACATAACAAGTACCTGGCCATTAGACAAGTCAGGACCTTGTGGCAACAAGGAATGCAAGAGTTCCATTCTTTCTCTCAAAGGAGGAAGTAACATCGGAGCTCCAATAGCAAGTGTCTCACTTACTACATTTTTCACACTAGCTGGAGTTGGAATGTCAACAAGCCTGTAAAAACAAAATAATTATATTGGAAGTAAAAACAATGTAGTTTTATAACATAAGATATTTGGTGAGTTGGGTCTTGCACATCAACTTCACTTTCTGTATAAATATCTGAACTGGTTTCATTCAAGTAAGAGCGGAGGTTTTCCTGGCAAAGAATCTGAGTGTAAGTTTCTCGGGTAGTCAGCCAGGCGTGGAAATGAATCTCTCCCGAAGTTTCGAAGGCCCACGCCCTTGAAAATGGAGGCAGCGTGGGCATTCAAAACGTCGGGAGAAATTCATTTCCACACCTGGCTGACTACCCAAGAAACTTTCACTTAGTTTCATTCACATTCATAAGATGTACTCTAACTGTCGGCTGGACGATCATGTTGCCTTCTCATGGAAGATGACTACGTTTAGTAATGAGACTCTCATCGGTCGGAATGTCAAAGTTCATGAGATGATCCTTATTCTTGTGAATAAATATATTTTCCAAAACCGAAAGTTCCTGATGTCCTTGGACACATTTAAGCAAATTAAGTTCCTGCTCAATATCATGGCCTTCATCCCGAAAGTAGGCTGCTACCTATATTTCAGAGGTCTCATATGCTTCTTGGTTCTAACCTCCAATTTCCTCTTGGTTTTTCCCATATACACTTTCTCGCAGTTTATACACTTCTACATCCCAAAGGGTCTCATTACTAAATGCAGTCAGTATCCACAAGAGGGCAATATGATCATCCAGCCAGCAGTTCAATACATCTGAATGATGATGTTCTTAAAAACTAGTTCAGGTATTTATACAGAAAATGTAGTTTATGAGTAAGACCCATCTTACCATACATCTTATGAAACAAAATAAATATCATACTTTACGACTAAGAATTTATGAATAAATTCATTTTACACACGGTAAGAAGAAATAAATGTAAACCCATTTTCACACAGTTATTTTATTCTTGCTGAATGAACATTTCAGAGAACTATCACAAAATAAAAATCTAAGGGAAGGCACAATCCATGTATTTAGACATAATATAGTCTTAGATAATATGAACTTTCTTTTATGGTGTAAATCAGGATGGAATGATATTAGATAGATACATTTACATAATCTTACTGGAAAGATTTTTAAGATTTAGAGTTAAAATGAACCATGATCACAAGGATCACAAGATTTCAAACCTCAGTAGTTATCAATAAAAAATTATTTTTAATATCTGTGTTCGAATTATTTTGAAATCAACTAACCGACTGACTTCACACTTTAAAGGGAATTTAATTAGTTAAATCAATATTAGAAAAGCTATATAATGAAGATTTAATATCATTGATGATATAATATGATTAATTATTAATATAGTCAATCCAAGACAGATGGTAACACAGTGCTGGGAGCACATTTAACACACCTGAGTGATTTCTAGAGTGTTTGTGACTATTACACAGATGAGTTCTAAACTATTATAAGTTTCAAATACTGTATTTAGAAATATTACCTGAAGAGTAAGTGACGAAGAGGCCTTGCCTGACTTCCCAGCACAGATGTGGCGAGACCTCCAGTAAGTGCCAATGACAAATGAGCACACAGCAATTTCAAACACAGAAGAACAAACTGATGATGATCCCTAAAAAATAAGGTCTAATTAATACTTTAAATAGTGGGAAACTCTAGTACACAAAATGTGTAGATGACAACCCAAAAGGTCATGTTGTAAGGAGCTGTAAAATTTGTAACAGTTATGTCAGATGTAAAAATTAATTAAGTTTTTATATTTTAATTTGAATACAAATATCATGACAAAATACAGTTATCCTACTGCACATTTTTAATGCTGGAATGCAATTTAATGTACATTATTTTTCTTTAAGTGCATAGTTTTAATAGGACATGGAATAACACAATACATAGCCTTTGATTCACTCTATATCTTCCTTGTTTTAGCAAGAAACATATTTTTATGATTGTTTCTTGTGGCTTCTGCAGGGTGAATGACAGGGATGGGATGTGAAAAGTCAAAGACATGGCCCCAATGCTAATAGTACGAGGGGTATTCCGAAAGTAAGTTTCGTCAATGTATGGCAGGAGCAGCGTGTTCACCAGGGGAACCAAACAAACGCCAGACGAATCCCCACCCGTGGCTGGTTCCACGACGGAAGTGGCGTCAGCGGAGGAGGCATGACGCAGGCGCACTGCGCCGTAGAAGAGCGAGTCGCAGCAGACTGGCGTGCCCGCGGGTATTAGTGTACCGCTCACGATGGCACGAGAGATTTGGCGCCACTGCCATGTACCGCTATCTCCCCTCTTTCAAACGAGCCATTGCTGCAGCCGCTGAACCTTTTATTGTCCGAGATAGAGCTGTTTGAAATTGATCTCCCGATTTCTGTCCCCGCAAAGTGCGGCCTCCACGAACCCATCTCGCACAAACCTTATGGAACATCAATTTGTCACTCAAAATGGTCTGTATGGAACCTTTAGTAATGTCAGGAAGCTGAGGTGGAGCAGGCTGTGCGCCAATTCCTTGCATCGCAGGGCACCGAGTTTTACCACAGTGGGTTCTTCAAACTGATCGCACGCTACGACAAATGTCTCAATGTCACTGGCGACTATGTCGAAAAATAGTACACGGTGTATAGGTCATGCTGCCATGCTGTATTGCTTTTGGGTCAATAAAGTGTCCGTGTGACAAACTGACGAAACTTACTTTCGGAATACCCCTCGTATTATCAGACACTTATCTTAATTGTTGAAGGAAAGGCTATCATGATTCAAATCCATGCCCCATCAAATTCCCAATTTCAAGACTTGCTAAGCTGGAAAGGTGGAGTCATCTGTGGTTCAAATCCCAGCTATGACATTGAATTTTTAGTCGGACTCTACCTTTCCAGTTTTATTTATATTTAGCATCTTTCTTGGAACAAACTGAGATTATGAATAACATAGGCTAATAAAGAACATTACACAAAAAGTGGTATTTTTTCTTGTTTCTAAAATAAAAAATTACACCTAACATAAAGAAACAATTACTATGTTTTCATGGAGAGTTCAAATCAATCTGAATTCGCTTGTCGTACTGGAATTCAGATCGATTTGAGTCTCAAGGTCAGTACACCTAAAAAGTCGGATCAGATTGGATTGAAATCATATTCAGCTCAATGAAAGCACTATCATATTCAAATCAATCTCAGTACGCTAAGTGCCATTGGACCTTGCTGTTGGCATGAAAATTTTCCATGGTCATTGGTTGTGAGACTAGCACATCCCGTGGCTTTCTTGGAAATATGTTTAACATATTGCTTGAAAACAGGAAACGTTTCAGAATGGGGTCGTATTCAGATTGATTTGAATTCTCCAAGAAAACATCGTAAATATTTTGAAGTAAATATAACTTTGTGTTTTTATCATGTTATGTCCATACATTTGCAATAAAATTGTTTTTTTCTAAAATCCTTGCAACACTTCTCTTTCATTAACATGAATAATCAGTTCACTGTACACAATTCTTACCGGAAAGCTGGGAAAGGTGGTGGACATGTCTCCTGGTTGAAACCACTACAGTATTTCTCCAGAAATGAACGAAGTAGACAAAATGTTCCTTCCTGAAGATCCACGCAAAAAGGTCGATGCCATGTAACAACTTGCCTGTAAAATTTCAATGCCACTATGAACTAAATGTATAAAATATCCTAATTATTATAGACCCACATATTTAAACATAAAATATGGCATTGAATGGCTCTAATTACTGACCTGTCAGATGGTAAAGCAGTCCAGAAGACACTGTGTGATGTACCGGCAGATATTTGATTTACAGGCACTCCCTCTAACCCTAGTACTCTTCGTGGCCTAGTAATAGGACTTGTGGAATGACCTTGCCCACACTGTCCCATAGAGTTGTTACCCCAGGCAAAAACTTCACTATCATGGGTTAATGCTAAGACATGGGAATCCCCTATTGCTACATCGATTATTCTAAATGATGCTAAGTCTTCAACTGGTTGTGGTAGTAGAGAAGTTGTTTCACCAGCAGTTATGCCTAAGCAAGCTCCAAATCCCCAAGTATACAACTGCAATGAGAGACACAGTAGTATTGTAGTGAGTGTTTCTATACCAAACCATATGAAAATAAATTCATTGCCAAAAATATCAAAGCTAGAGAAAGTGGAAAGGGAAGGAGATGGGAGAGAAAAGGATGTAGCTAGGAAGAGATGTGAAGGTATTAAGAAAAGAGAGATTAAGAGTAACACAGGAAGGGATAGAAGGGATTAATAGACAAATGTAGAGGGTAATGATTAAAAAGGGATACATTTCAAATTACCATATTTGCTGGCGTATAAGATGCACCGGCCTATAAGACACATTTTTGAAGGTTAAAACTTTATTACTGATCATTATAATGAGTTTACAGTATTTTAAATATAAAGTAATACTGAACTCTATGTAACTGTAATATTCCCACACTCTGCAAGGAAACAAGAAAAAATTGCGCATACCCGTATATACCCGAATACTACCTGCCCCCGAATAATACCCGCACCCAAATTTTTCGAAAGTAAATTTTGAAAAAATCTATAGGCCCAAATATAAAATTATTTTGCCAGTTTTATTCTTAATTAAACAGTTATAATTAACATTACATATCATCATTCCATTACATATCATAAAATCAATGATAGGCTAAAATAATGTGCACAGTAACAGCCACCCGAAATCTCGCCGTCTTAGACGTGCAGTGTAAGATTTTCAACAACAACAACAACACTCTCAATTCAGCTGTTCATCGGGAATCCACACACGATGACGTGCATCCGACCCAAGGTCAAAGTCGTGTGGAAATTCAACGAACTTTCCGTGAATTAGTGGTTCTGCTTATACTGCACTGTTTGCTTGGCGTCTGTATGCGTAAAGCTTTGCTTCAGACTGGCAGACCATGTGAATAAGAAAGCGTCTTCTATGTCTCATTTTCCTTTCATTCCAGCTTCGCTACTACAAAGCATCATGTTATATTGAGCCAATATGGTATAAAATGTCGGAATTCAGATGAGAGGAGTTCAGTATTCAAATAAGTTAATATCCCCACCCCAGTTTTTCATCCCCGATTTTTGAAAAAAAAAAATGCAGGTAGTATTCGAGTATATACGGGGTAACTCTGAATAGAGGAAAATTCCAGAAATGAATGTAATCAAAAACTGAGTATCGACTCACCCCGTTTTTCAAACCTATTTTCATAGGAAAAAAGTGCATCTTATATGCCGGCAAATACGGTATATTTTTCATTTGATCAATGTATTTGCTTTTTAATATAGACTTCATAAAAATCATGTTCAAATGTAATTGGGAAACAAATTAGAGATTTCTCTGCTTAGTACAAAGATCCCTATAGACTTTGCTACAGACATTAATATATCTAACTACAGTACTTATTTTATTACAGTTTTAAGTTTCATGTATACTTTTTGGTATCTAGTTATTAAACCAATACTGGAGTTAGCTGTATCCTCAATACATTGTAAATGAGTAATGTCTTAAGTGAAGTCTATAGGGGCTAGACGAATTCAATGTGGTCAGAAGAACAGTTGCCCAGTCGCATCACCCATGTTTCAGCACCCATAAGCGCTGTGTAACTGCTTAACTGTTCATCTGCATTTGGAACATGTCTGGGTAAGTTTCTCGACATTTTAATTTTCATAGCATTTGCATACTAACAAGAAATCTATCACTACACTCATTTTCAGCATTTTTTCTGTATCATCTAGGTGCTATAAGAAGTCCATTCTGAAAATGAGCTGCTGTTTTCAACTGCAAGTACCCTAAAATGTTTTGCAAATATCTTGGAACACGAAGGGAATATACCTAACCTGGTACTGTGAAGATGAGACTGGACAACTTTGAAGGGCGACAGTCTTTTGTCCTCTCATGCCTAACAGATAAGAGGCTAGCACAGGCACTCTTTGTAACCTCTATCTGCCACAGATATATATTTTGATTTCAACTTAGCTTCTGTTCTGTGTTTAGTTGTCATGTCTATCTCTAGAGAATCAGACATGAATCCGGTTAATGTGCTCAGGTTCGCATTGCGTCAATTTCAAGAAGGTGAGTTTTCTTCGGGCACATTAAGTTTGGAAGAAATAGGAATTAGCCATCATGTTATTAATTTAAGATTTGAGATTTTCCTGGCGAAGAGTATGAATAAATTTTTCCCGGGTAGACAGCCAGGTTTGAAGATCAAGTGTCTCCGACGTTTCAGAGGCCCACACTGCCTCCATCCTCAGGAATACTGAAGTGTCAAGTCTGTCATGCCGAGGTGGTATATATACAGATCGCGAGTTGCGAGGAGTCGACCAATCAGGCGCCAATTCATTTTTCCATCGTCTTTTTTCCGGCCAATCGGCTTCTACTGTCTTTTAGTTGTTTCAGACAGTGATTCCTCTGAAACGTCAGAGACACTTGATCTTCAAACCTGGCTGTCTACCCGGGAAAAATTTATTCATGTTATTAATTTGTTAGAAAAAAATCCTACAGGTGTTATTTCGGAAACAACACTAGATATAGAAGAAAATTACAGTATTAACATCTTCATTCTATGGGTGCGAAATTCACCCTCCAAGTACAAGCAAAAGTGGTAAAATGGAACCAGGTTCTAGCTCCGTGTTGGAATCTAGTGACTCTAATAATAAAGACCAGTCTCCAATGAAGTCCACTAGTTATAGTTATGTTTGCAGCCCACAGACGAAAAAGAATGAGAATGTTAGAAACAATTATAAGAGAAATGCTGTTATCTTACTGGTTAAATGAAGGTGGTAAGAAGTTTCTTTAATTGTCTAATGTTCACTGCAGGTTTCATTTAGGGATGTCAGTGAAGCAATTATATACATGGACAAAAACAAGTGAAAACTGTGCTCTTAAATCCCATTGATCATAAAAAATATATGTACTGGTATTATTTGCTCGCTTTGTAAAAGCAAGAAGAGCAAAGAAAAACAGCTCTGGGCCTTGGAAATTTCCAAAAACTATTTATTTGGAAGAGTAGATTTTAGTGCATCATCTGCTTTGGTCTCAATTCAAAAAGCTGCATAAAATTAAAAGCAGGAAGATAACAAAATTCATTCCACAGGCATTCGTAAAGAAAGAACGAGAAAAAGACAAAGTGGCAGAAAGTTTTTTTTGGAAACAGCTAGAGAGCGACTTAAGAGCAAAATGAGCTTTTATCTTTGGTTGGGGAGAAACATGTACAAACTGTTGCACAATCTGTGCGATGACTCATTCATACACTATTATGCCCACTTTTAGTATGGATGGATATATTTTTCCTAAATTATTTGTTGTGCTGCAGGAGAATACAGTCAGTTTTGGACCTAAATTTTCAAGGCAAATGTTCAAGGCGGATAATTTAATTGCGAAAACCACTAAATCGGAAAAATGGGAAAAACAGAGTTGAGATCCTGGTTTAGTGAGGTCTTTTTTCCCTGCTCTGAAAATAACTGTGCTTTACTCATTGATTCATGAACGAGTTGTAATGGCACCACATGTCTATTCTTCCTGGAACTCACCGAGCTCTGGAGATCCCTCCCGGAACCACGGCAAAACTTCAACCTTTGGATAAATATTTCTTCCAGAGTGGGAATCTTTTTACCATCACCTAACTGTAGTGTTGACAGTTAATGAGAACATTCATTTTGAGGTTTTTCAACGGGACAGTATTTTGTAAATGCAGTCATTTGTTCATTACCAAATTTCTTTCCACGGTTTGGGGAGATGATTAAATAGACATGGTTTACCAAATATACATAAAAAACACAGGGACCTCCCAAGTTTATTGTACCAGTCAAATTCTATCTACAGTCAAGTATGAAAATATGTGAATAAGAATGTGATAATGGCACGATTATTTGTTGTGCATGGTGCCGAAAGAACTTGTGTTTTAATCACTGCATCAACATCAGTCACTTCTGTTTTGCTTTTGCCCCTGCAGGACACTAACAGGAACGGTCAATCATCTCCGTGCATCCAGAATGCAGTAGGTAAGGGTTGTCCACCTTCTATCACTGCACTCTTCGACCTGACATTTTTCAAGTTTGATTTTGGGAGCTTCCAGTTGAAAGCAGCAGCTCATTTTTGAAGCATGCATGGACTTTTTACAGCACTTAAGATGACCCAGGAAAAATACTGAGGTATGTTTTGATATGAGTGTAGTGATAGGTTCCTTGAAAGCATAAAAAAGCAAGAGTTTGATTCTCACACAAGATTATCTTGCAAATTTGTTTACCTAAGAATAATAAATTTTATTAAATTTACCAATAACTTACATTCTTTTACTGTTAGAACTAATTTCAGTCACAAGAATGGTTTATGGATCCTTACCTGTCCGCTGGTTGTGAGAGCTAGAGAAAATTGACTTCCAGCTGCTACTTTTCTTATATATAATCCCTGGAGAGCCTCTATCACTTTAGGTCGTGATGTCTTCTGTGTATCTCCATGTCCAAGTTTACCATTGTCTGCTGAGCCAAAGGACCAAACAGTCTTCCCATCAGCTGATAATGCTATTGTATGTGCACTTCCACATGCCACTGATCCAACACCACTTAGATCCCTCACCAGAGTAGGCATGTTACGTCCATTATAATCTCCATGGCCTAAAATATTATAATTATTTATTACATTATTTTGGAAAAGATTTTGTACACATAATTTATATCATACTACTAGAGTAAAACCTTCTTGAACTAAACTCAGTAAAACCAGGTTAGCCAATAGAGTTTAAGAACTTCTTCATTGTTTACCATGGGATACATTATTCTTGTCAATTTATGACTAGTTTTATCAATTTGATTTTATCATCTCGATGGATATTTGCTTTTCATTGAAAGAAATTATGAAAAACTCATAGGTTGTACCTCAAAAAGCCAATAAAATATTTTCTAAAATAGGCTAAATTTGATTGATTTTCAATATAATTTAAAAATTGTTTTATGCAATTTTAAGTTTCTCTGTAAATCACCTTAAAAGACTATGTGACACAAGGAAAATGATACACAGACAACCTCACACCACATGAGTGTAAAGTAATGCATTGGAGTGTGATATTTACTTGTTAAAAAAATATTTACAAATTACTTGCTGTTTAGAAACCCAAGTAAAATATATCAGGGGATTCAAATAGGTTCAAGTGCTCACCATAATAAAATAATTTTTAAAAGCTGATAGGTGACTGGATAATATTATATAAAATGCTGTAATGAATGTTTGCAGTAACAACAAAACACTGTGATTTGGAAAAAGTTACACCAACGAAAAACATTCATATTGTAGTTAACACAATAAAGTTTCTTCTTACAAAGTATGGCATTAAAATAACTATCAAGAATAAAAATAATGAGAAATTAAAATGTTTGTAAATGGTGTGACAGCACTTTTGTAACAGGTATAACATAAAATTTATTACAGACTTGAAACAATATTTTCTAAAGAAAAATATTTTAGTGTCAAAATGTTAACACAGAAAACGTATGAAAGGCATTTAACTCGAGTATTTTATTCTCATGCTATTTGAAATTTACAATTTAACATATTTTTAATTTTCAACCTTTATGTCCACATTTTCATGGATTGACACTTAATGCAAAATCATGTTTCTATATTAATCTAAATCTAAGGTAATGAATTTAATTACTACAATTTTTTTATAATTTAATTCTTAGATTACCTAGTCGTCCATGATCTCCTTCACCCCACGTATATAATTCACCATCCTCGGTGACTGCTGCACTGTGCCTATAACCTGCATGGATGTACTTCACTACTTTCCCTGAGAGTGCTCCACCAATAAGCCGAGGCTGCTTTTGAGTGGTGCAGTTTCCATGACCCAATTTGCCATAGTCTCCTAAAAAAATTAACAAAATTGAACACAAAATTAGCTCAGCACTCTTTATATTAAGAAATATAGTGAAATACCTTCCATTGAACACTACCAGAATTCTGTATTCTGTACTAATTTATTCACAGATTATATACGTTATTCAATTATAGGGTAATACATCAAAAGTAAACATTAGAAAAATTTTCACACTGCAAAAGAGAGCAGATAGAAATATGGGAAATACCATAGCTCATGTAAGGAAGCTTTTATAAAACTATCTCTGTTAGTGGTCCCTTCGATTTTCAATTTTCACAGTACGCCTATACTGTACCGGTATACTGCCTGTGTATATATATCGTAAATCACACACACAAATATTTGTCCCAAAAATTCTAATATTCACAATCAACTTACTAGAGGTGCAAATAATCTTGCTATCACTAGGCATAGGCTCAAGCTTTTTGAGAAGAAAACAAAGTTACATTGGTGCTAAATTTTACAACAAACTATTGAGTCAAAGAAAAAATTCAGACAACTTCTTGCAAACTTTCTAATAAGTAAAGCCCTTATGATATAGAAGAATTCCTTAAGGATGACTTTTTTATTAATAACTGGTTGTAAGCTTTATTACATATCTACCAGTAGCATGTGATAGTCTGCACATAACTCAATATATCGGTTACTTCTTGTACCTGTGAGTGGAACAAATGACTATGTGATTAAATAACAAAATTTCTCATCTAGCAGCACACTACAGTGATCATAAGTTCCTTTTGTTTGCAAATAGGTTATATCAATGTCATCATGTATTGTCTTTGTAGAGTGTGAGTTGTGTGTGTGTATGAATTGTGTATGTGAGCTTGATTTGAATGAGATGGTGTAAAGATTTATCAAAATACATGTTTAATACAGAGATGGTGTAAGTGCAAATAACTTGACGGTGTTCATAAGCATGTATTTTATACTATGTTGTGATGAACAAAAAAATTAATATGTTATTATTATATTCAATTCCAAGTTATAAGCATACCAACAGTCAGACAGAGCATTGTTGTTTCTTTATAAATTGAGATATATTGTACAGAATTTACGATTAATCTGCTAATATATTTTACTCTACAACAACTGCATTGTCTATACATTCACAGTACCCTCAACACAATATTACCCACATGTCCCTCATAAAGCTTCCGAGAACTATTTTAGAAAGTACTTCTATAATTCAAATTTTTACCAATACTGTCCAGATTTAACTTTACTGTCAATATTTAACTTAACCCATTTCCTATACAGCTAGTTGTTTACTATAAAATATGTTAACTCTGAGCATACATACCATCACCCCAGCTGTACACCTTGCCATCATCTGTTAATGCCAATGTGTGACCATCGCTACCCTTAGACGAAGACACTTTCTTTATATTTCCATCAATCATAACTCGCTTGGGTTGAGGTTGATTATTAGAATCACCAAGGCCGAGTCTCCCATAGCTTCCTTTGCCACATGCACTAAGAGTTCCATTGGTATGAATAATGAAGGAGCAATATTGACCAGCCTCAACTTGTTGCACCTGGGTGAATGCCCTAGCAAGACGAGGCACAAGAATCTTCTCCTGACTTTCCTCTGCAACCTGATGCGAAGAGTTGCTTCCACATACATACACATCACACTTCTCCGCTACTACATTACTACTGCAAGATGAAGAACCTTGGGAGTCACTTCTTCGATCTGATCCTAAGCATGATCGTGTATAGTCGCATGCCAAGTAAACCAACTGTAAGAGAAAGGAAATGAAACATTACTTTCTTCATTAACTATATCTCTAACTCAATTAGCATCTTACAGGCCAAAGGAATCAAGACCCTACAGTCTACAAAACAGACATTCAAAGAATAGAAACATCGGGTCTACATACTACAAACCATGCCAAGTTGCATCAGAGCTATGTTGCCATAAATTACTTTGATTGGCTGTCACAGATCTGGCATCTCGTTGGTTTCCCATTATCAGCACTACCAATGCATCTTTGGTACTGTGATTCAAAGCACACATTTCACCCGCAATTCTACGTGTCAGTTAGGTTAGGAATAGTGATATTAGTGTTAGTGACATGTAGAGCTAGGTTTGTGGCAGTTGGATTAGGAATATTGATATTAGTGTTAGTGACATATAGAGGTAGGTAGATGGCAGTTAGGTTAGGAACAGTGATATTAGTGTTGATCCCCCGCAAGCTGACAGTCTTGTTTCTGGATTATGTGACCCATGTGCAACTCACTGCCAGTCGTAATTTTTGCCTTCTAACAGCCACTTTCTGTTTACAGATTGCCAAAGCTAAGAAAACTGACATCTACGCTCTCACTTTCCCAGTGTTTTGAATACTTTCCATAAAAAGTAAAATACTATATGGTTTGTATGGTTAGCTTACAACAAGCTAAGAGTAATCGATTTTCAACTTTTTTTTAAAATGTGAATAAACATAGTGCATAATCATTTAAATCACCCCCAAAATGTCTACAACCTCTATCCAAAGTAAAGGGCACCATCCAGAAGAAATAGTTTGTGTCAGCTCCAACAGGGATAAAAGCTTTCCTACTGCTCGGTCAATATATACTTCATACAGCATTTCCGGTTTCATCCCCTTTCATCGACAGCCCAAGATAATGACACTCAAGAAGTAGGCTCATGATTACATGAGTCTGAAATAAGAATTACATACTTATAGTAAGAAACAAAATCAATACCTCTTCCATTAGACACATAGCCGCCCGATAGAGTAAGACTTTTCCTTGGTCATCAGTTTCCACATTAAGACTCTGCTTTATTTCTAAGCTATCACCTCCAGCTGTGGATCTCATTTTTGCCATTGCCTTAAGGAAAACTGAGGCTGTTATTTTGGCTCCTGTAGCGTTATTGTCATCATCCTTTCTTCCACAGGATGCACATAAAGCCATATCTACCCATTCCAGCAAGTAAATGAGAGATCCTCTTTGTAATGCCAATTCCAACAGTAACTCTGATGCTAGTAGCCGACCTAAAAATAATATAACACACAAAAAAAAATTCAGAGTAGATACGTACAGTATAACGTGAAATTTAATTTAATGTATTAATAGCAGTAGTAAGGAAAAAACACTCAAGAAGAAATAATTTTTATTTTGCTGACCTAAAATGTTTAGTGTACAGAATTAAGTAAAAGCTGCTCCATACACTAAAATGAAATTCATGCCCTCACACAATTGAGCCACTCGGGGGAACAAAAAGGTAAGTGCCAAATGGGGTGTTTTGAAAAAGAGAACAATTAAATTTCTCATTAACCTAGATATCTGAATAATTTTATTTTCAGCTCAATTTTGTACTCAATACATTTGAACATATAGAGATCAATACCTATCACCTACCATTCTGTTAAACCAGACAAGCTGGAGAGTAAAAAATTACTTGTTTCATGGCAGTGGCAGTTACCATTTTGTTCCCCCGAGCAGCTCAATTGATGATCTCAATTTTTTCTGTTAGGAAACTTGAAAAGAAATAAAGTATATCATCCAGTTTTTAATACTTAACCAACTAATTTGAATCAGTTATTAACACAGGATTGCTTTTTTCAAAACTAGATAGAAAATAAAATTTAAGAAAATGAGTCATACATGAGATTGGTATTTCTTTATGCTACCAATCTATCTATAAAGTTAGATTTCACGTAATCCAATATTTCATGTTCCTACAGTATAGAGAAACACAAGTGGTTTTCTAAACTTTTTAGAGCACATCACTAGAGATTTTTCAAAACTAGAAAGAGAACATACACTCAACCCTTAGGTATACAATATACTATAAAATAAAAAGATATCAAAACCAGTATTAAAAACAAACTAAACTTAGTAGAAAATTAATGTTCAATGTCAAAAGCGTACAATTTTTTCGAATATGTTCCCTACAACTTTTGAAAAACCTGCATTTTTACCTTTCCAATATCATACACATTTTTTGTTTCCCAGACAATACAATGCTCCCTTATAATGAATGGCAAATAAGAAATTCATGCAATAGAAAGTTAAATGTGAGAAACAAGAAACATGTTTTCTGTAAAATTATGATTTTGTGTTCTATTGAGTTCTGGAAAAACGTTTCTCGTTTACTTGTAATCTTTTTCAACATCTTCTGAATTCAAT
The DNA here is from genome assembly GCA_964059195.1 of Ectobius pallidus. Classification (NCBI taxonomy): domain Eukaryota; kingdom Metazoa; phylum Arthropoda; class Insecta; order Blattodea; family Ectobiidae; genus Ectobius; species Ectobius pallidus. The sequence continues at coordinate 83,801,063 of CAXKWD010000010.1, read as the reverse complement.
GAACATATGGTTATTCATTCAGAGTATTTAACTCTTTTTTTATCTTTGACATCGCTGCGTAAGATTTTATTGGGCACAGTTGAGCACATTTGCAAAGATTTTAACTATATTCATAAAAATACATTCGCACATTTATGGGATTTTAACACAAAAAGAAAAAGAGATTGTAACCTGCAATTTTTTGTTTTGTCAGTGTGTGTGTGTGCGTTCCCCCCCCCCCACCCCCACCCCATTTTGCTGGCTCTAGCTTTCATAGTTGTGCTTCTTGATCTATAAACCGAAGAGACACTTCAAGGTCATTTTTTCTCCTTCCTCCCCCTCTTACCATATCTCTTGATGAGTAGAGTGAACATTAATACCATAACGCATGTGCAAATTAATGACAATCAGGCTATAAACTATAAACTTATCAGTAAAAAATATCAGCGTCTTTCAGGAATCAGATCTAAGCTGTAACACTCAAGTATCACACATCTGTAAAAAAGTATATTCATTACTCCACTTTCTAAAAACTGTGAATACTAACCTTATGACAGACTTCAGTGTGGCCATAATGCTTGTGTTACATTTATCTGAAATATCAGCCGATTTGACCACCTTATGCTGTCTTATCAAACCTTGTCATGGGTGCGCCCAACCAACAAAGAATGATTCATTCTCTTATTTTCCTTTACAATATACTATTAACTTCTCCTCCTTCTTATTTACAATCTCAAATTAAATCTCCTTTCGATCTCACAAACACATAACCAAAACCCAGTGCTTATTCCCTGACATAGTCCTATATCATTATTCTATTCTTCATCTTTTAGTGTATCTATCTCTCGCTTACACAGTACATTATGTGGTCATTTCTCATTTTAACAAGGTCTAATGGTAATAAGAGAGGACTGATGCTGTATAAACAACTTCACATGAATATGCAACAGAAAATGAGGCGGTCACACATCAACAGTTCCTTTTCAAGAACATTAATTCATGCCAGTCTGACATTGATGCACTGAAGCCAATTCATAGACCATGGAAGCTAGTGTGATGTTTCGTGTTTGATCTTGTAAGTGTTGCTTTTTTGTTACAGTACTGATAATAGGCCTATTCAAAAAACTTAAGAACAAGTGACCACAACATGCAATAACAATTTTAAGTTGATGACTTAAGCCTTACAGTATATCTAACAGTTTTAAAGTTTACATCATGTTTGTGTTAAGTGAAGGAGTTAACAAGTATCATTTCTATTTTTTACTAAGACTATGAGATGTACCACACAGATTTCTAAAATAATAATAATAATAATAATAATAATAATAATAATAATAATAATAATAATAAATAAAAAAATAAAAAAAATTATCTGCACTCCTGAACACTGACAAAACTCCAGCCTCAGTTACGATCCATGTTTCACCACGAGGGGAAGGCATTGAGAGTGAGCACAATTGTTAATAATGTGTAGCTGTAGGGAGACATTCATATCTTCTTATCATAGAGTGGTGGTAAGGTACAGTCGGTCAAATAAAAAACGTCGGGACTCGTATGCAGTTAAAATTAAAGTTTTAGCGCATTAGTTCACAAGTTTCCTATAAAAAACATAAAATACAGGTCATTTTCGGAACATATGAGGCCATGCGACAGGAGGGAAAAAATGAACAACGAGGGAAAAAATGAACAACGCGGAAAGCTCAACACACGATATTCAACTTAATGTATTGTCATAATTCATTTTGCTTTGTGTCATCGCCACATACAAATGCTAAAGTGAGAGAAAGTGTAGTTAGGGCTGTAATTGACCTGCATTTTTCGGCCTCTGAAGCAGCGAGAAGGTTCCATATTTATGAAAGAGCAGCTCAGTGCAGTGGTGCGAACTTTACTATATAATGCGACCGGAAGTTTTCATAGGAAGCGTGGATCTGCGGAAGGCCACGTTTTTCGATGCTAGACTGGTTGCAGAAGTTGAGCATAAGTAATTGATTTTGCACTAGAAGTACCGGTATTATAAAATAAAATCTTTAAAAAATGCTCCTTGAATAAACATATTCCTCGCGAATCTATTAATTATTAATATTATAAAAATTTGCAACCAAGAATATGGCGGATTTGAGGCATATAGCCACAGCCTTCTATACATGCTTGTTTTGGAACAAAACTGACTAAATAATCAAGAAAATATATGAATAGACAAGAGATGTAGATGTAGATGTAGATATCTCGTCCTGTAGATCCTGTGTTGAGCGGGGCTCAAGGATATAGAACACGTCAGATCAAAAAATACATGCATGTTATAACAATAATATAGGCCTACAGAAACTGTAAGCTGCCAAATTTATCCAAGCTGGAAATATTCCTCCAAATTGTAGAAGGTGTGAGTTATTAAAAATTCCTTGACAGCTGTTTTGAAAGGTTTGCTCTTTCTTTGAATACATAATAATTTAATGTTGTTTGGAAGCTTGTTATATATCTGTACTGCAGAATAATAAGCACCCTTCTGAAAGAGTTTTAACGAGTTATTTGGTCTGTGTAGATCATTCATGTTTCTGGTAGTACGTCCGTGTACACTAAAATTAGTTTGAAATTTATCAATATTATTCACTACATAACACATGTGTGTGAACCTAACCTTAAGTCTTCCTGTACATGCGCATATGCTCGTTCGTGATACTTAATCAAATACCGCCCGACGTTTTTTATTTGACCGACTGTACTTACTGTTCGGTCTCAGTTACTATTTTAATATGTTATTAACTTACAAGGGGAGTCCACAGTATTTTGGTCATTGATATTACTGATCTTTTGCAAGTTGAATCTATTTAGGTAAATAATAAATCCATTTGAAAATTCTCTTAGTACCGGTATTTAAATTTTCGTAATATATGCTGTAAGATAAGGGCATATAACTCAACGTGAACTAATAGTGTAATGATCAAGGTGTGGGGTTAGAAACCTCAAGTTTAATGGTCTGAATCGACTTCTTGATGGAAATTTTAATTAGTTTTTTGTTTATTTATTGCTGATGTGTTTTCGAACTATATTAATTCTCTGATCATACATAAGAATGGGGTGAATCTGGCCCTGTACAAAGAAGGGACATCTGCTAATTTCACTAGTTATATCCTGAGATGCTGATCTCAATGTACTATTGAATATTGTTTCACATATTTTATAACCATCATACAAATTAAGACCATCAAAATAAATAAGGTGCTATACTATACAACTTCCATAATTTTTTTTTATGTAAAATTTGATTACCTGTATAATCTGCTCCAGAAGCTGGAAGAGCTGCATGTCGTAGGAATCGAGTTACCTCCTGCAGACTCTGAGCTCCCAATGATGTGATCTGGCTTTCATTTGCAAGAGAAAGTGGTGGCAGATTTCGGACTACCTCAGAAGCGGTGATAAGAACTTCATTGCACAATATAGGACTATCTGTAAAATACAATATTTTCTATGGTAAGTAGGTGACTAAAAGAACTTCACTCCAGGATATATTATGAAAAATTACTATAAAATGGCCTACCGTAGAAGGTTTGCTCCTTAAAAATAAAAATGGTCAAGAGCAATTTCAACTCATGCACCGAGAGTTAGGCGGGCCTACCAGTCAAGATGTAAATCATGCGTAAACATGACTGGCTATAGACTATTAACCCATGATCACTTGCGCCAGTGGTTGTTATACCATCACTTGTGAATTAGATTTGATCTAACATGCGTTTTTTAAGTGCCAGTATGGTACTTTATGAGATTGTGTGTGGTGACGAAAAATGTCCGTCCGTCTGTCTGTACGCGCCATAACTCAAATACGCTTTTTTGGATTTTCAAGAAACTTGTGAAACACATTTATAATGTCCACGGGAAGAACCCTATTGATACTGAACCAAATTGGTTCACCGGTACCGGAGTAATGCCCAATTTAGTGCCCAACCTGCACGATTGGCCAACTCTTTCGTGAAACGCACTGTATATTGCTGTACATGTTATCTTTCAAATTCCTGTATGCTAGTTCTAAACTCCTCAGTCAAAAAAGAATCATTCCCTGATCATAGGCCTACTCCAGTTAAAGTTGATGGCATTTAGGTATGTGTGAGTAAAAGTGACAAGACTCCTGTGGGCCAAACATTAGCAAATCAATGTTGGTTAGAGGACTAAATTGGGAAAAAAATAGTTTTATGCCATTTTCTAGGCTCCTCCCGCCAACTCTCTAATGGACCCGCCTTCCCAGGCGGAGTTTAGAGTTTCATCGCAGAAGAGATTCAATGTGAGACATAATAAACCTCGCGCTATTCAGTATATTGCTCCTAAACTAACATAAACGTTCCTAACCCAACAAAACAACGGAGCTTGACTAGTGCACGGCATAAATCTATCTTTCACCCTAAATTGCAGTAACAACCAATTTTAAATCACTATATAGCAAATAATAAAGAAAACCTGATGCTTGGGGTTTTAGGTGATATCTTGAAATCCTCTAGCTAGTGGCCAGAGGCAGAAAATTCTAGACGGTCAATACTGTGGAATGTGACAATTTTAAGAGAATTCAAGTCAATTTATATACTGGTGTACTAAAATGCAAGTTGTCATTTATGATGGACTTGAGTGAATATTCAATTCAACAGTAAGTAATAATTTTGATCAAAACATGACACATAAAAGTAGTTAGTGTCTTTCTGAGTTAAGCAGACTATATGACATCAGTAAGTTACTTAAAAGATCTATTTTGTGGCCAAATCTGGGTTTGTGGTCCCGCTAATAATTGCATCCATTGTAAATCATGTTAAATCATACAATACCTGGTGTAGTCGTATGTTGCCAACTCTGACGTAGCAATGCAAATAACAAGCTTAGACCTGTCTTGACTGCCATCTCTATAAGAGCTTGTGATGCAGAACATGTCCTTTCTGGTCCACATTCTGATGTCTCTTGTCTGCTCTCACTTGCATGAATACTTGCTTGCGCTCTAGCCTGCAACAATCAGGGTTGATAAAAAACATGTTTTCTTTTTAAAAGAACAAAAAAAACGTTTTTTTTTGTTTAAAACATGTTTTTTTTTGTTTAAAACGTTTTATATGTTTACAACAATGTTGTTTGTTTAAAAAAAGTTTAAATTGTTCATTTTGTTTAAATCAACCATTTTAATGTATAGGGCCTACTATATACATATACATATATATATATATATACAGTTGAAATGTTTAAAACATTTTAAACAATTTGTTTTAAACATTTTTTAGCATATGTTTATAACACTTTTTAATTGGGTGTTAAATTTAATTATGCAGACAATTTACATTTTGTCAATCCAATGACACCCTGTGCTAAGATGTTCAAGATTTACGAGTCGTAGACTTAATAGTATTTGAAAATACATTTTGTACCAGTATTATTTGTTTATGATTTAATAGTTCATGATTAATAAAAAATAATACAAACTACTGTTTAATTACTGCCTTTACTGCTCAACTGATGATTGACTTTCACCATGTTTTACGTGGTCTTAGCCGCCTTACATTATCAAACTTACAAGGGATATCCTATTACAGTGTTGCCAAATTGACACATTCAATATATAATATTAATAATCTCTTTCTTTAAAAAGGAAGACCACAAAATAGATGGTAGGATGCAGTCAGAAAAAATTGAAATCAATTACTCAAAATCAGAAACTGGAAGCTGGCGACAGAGGATAGAGAAGTCTGGAGGAAAAGGATACAAAAGACATCACCTCACATGATTTTCTGGTATTCTGGCCCTAGTTTTTTGTTTGTTTTATGTTTACAACACTAACAGGGTGTCACTGACTTGACAAAATGTAAATTGTCTTCATAATTAAATATAACACACAATTAAAAAATGATTTAAACATATGCTAAAAAAAACATGTTCAAAACAGATTGTTTAAAACGTTTTAAACAAACTTAAAAAAAAAATAAGCCCTTGTTTTAAACATGTTTTAAACATTTCAACCCTGGCAACAATTACCAGTAGGTAACTTAACTTTCTTGGGCAAATATATTCATAGACAATAGTTAAAATATGAAGTAGGCTGTATAACTTGAGGATTTTCCAATTATGTGAATCAATAATGCTTTCTTTGACTTTCAACTGCATGAGTGGAATAATTTTCTATCCAAGCTTACAACACTATCTGATGACAGGGTAACATGAATGCAGACCATAGTCAAAAGAGCAATATTTTAATGCTTTTAATTATTGTTCACTGCCAAATTTGAATGTATTGAATTCATGAACACAATATAATATAAACAATGACACTTATTTATAATAGTGGATAAAACAATCTTTTTACAACACACAACGTTTCAACCTGCCCTCCAGGCCTTTCTCAAGTGTACTGAATTGAATACATCGTAAACATCCTGCCGTTACTATGTAGCACGGTCCTTCCCACACTGTTGTTGATGTTGATTGTTTTATCCACTATTATAAATAAGTGTCATTGTTTATATTATATTTTGTTTTAATAAAAGTATAGTGAAAAGAATAGGACCATAAATTATTTTCAATTGATCATGAACACAGCTTCCACAATCCCAAACATGTGATCTGCCTCGTTTGAAACACTCACGTCGCTTTCTCTGCCTCGATCATTAAAATTACATACTATATTCTTGCATCTTATTCAATCTCTGGGAACTCTCGTACTATTTTCCCTACATTAAGAACATTTTTGATATTTTCTTAGGTCTGATTCAAGTGCTTGGAAGAATCACATGACTTTCGCTACCTTGATCATTAAAATTATTATTTTCTGGCATCTTATTCCAGCTGTTGGAAAACTCACACAATATTTTGTACCTATTAAAATTGCTATTATCTCGCAATGATTCCAGCACTTGGAACAGGGCAATTCCATGGTCACGGACTAACATTCACAGAGAAAAGTCACTATACTGGCAGCCATTACACCAACAATATTAAACACAGAAGAAATTGGCACATGCAGAGCAACACATAAAGAACTAAAGTATTTACAAATAAACTTAGAGTTCTCTAACATTTATATGCACAGATATATTTAACTTATAGCTCCTTGTCACGGACTAACTTATTTTGGACATAGGTTTCATTTGTAGGAACAAAACAGAAAATTTCTGTGATTTGATATACATTAGGCAGATGTGTTTTATTTGTTTTGAAGTAGGTAGGTATATAGCAGCTTATGACATGGTTCTTTAAAACATGAACCATCAGTTTAATGGTAATAAAAAATGAAATATTAGTGTCACGGACTAACATGAAAAGTTGTCACGGACTAACTTCTGGATGTAAATCAGAAAATCACATTTACAACATAACAAAGAGGTGGAACGCTTAGTACATGATTTGAAACTTTTGTCTAATAATCTCAAACTCGTTTTCATTGATTCGAAGTATGTTAGTTCGTGTTGAAGACGTGGTTTTGGGCTCTTCAGTCAGTGCATGGAAAATGCTTTTGAAAACCGAGTAGTCTTCATCTTTTACAGCTCTGAAACTATTTTGGCCTTCTTTCAGCTGTTTAAGTCAACCATTTGAAAACAACTTTATTTTTTAACCCCTTCATCAGTGTCTTCACTATTCCTAGACAAAATATTGATTCTGAAATCCTCAATTATGAGGTTGTTGAATACAAATGTTGCATCGCTGAACCTATCACGATATTTTTTGGTTCTTTCAGCAGATGTCTTACCCATTTTTATAGTAGGCCTATAGGTATAAAAGAAGAAAGAAAAATGCGTTAACTTTTCAGAAAAATTCGTTTTATTGAATATCGTAACTATTTTGATCTCAAGAAGTATAAATTTAAATTTTGGTTCTTGAAAATTAAATATGTTTCATATAAAAATAGGTTAGGCCCACAAAACATTTAATTATTCTTTATTTTTCTCCACTGCCCTTCACATTTTATTACAAATATTCTAATATCTGTGAAATATACCATTTTGAGACTCTGTGACTGTTAGTCTGTGCCACCATTATTTGTGGAGAAAAAACATTCAATTTCAGTAACCAAGTGAAGGTGTACTGCTCCATACTAGTACTCAGAGAATATAAAATATAATTACAATACATGCATTATTTATTGTTTTAGGTAAACTTTTACATCTTTTTTGTCACGACTAACAGTTTCTGTGTATTATTGGACTTCCTTACATATATTATTTACCTAATTTGACTTCTGCAATTCAATGAAGTAATGTTTTCCCTCCATAATAAGTCATCTTTTGTTTTATGATGAAAAAGAATCCTTGGAAAGCACTGCTGCTGTATCTGTTGGACTAAATTGTGAATGTCCATGTTCATAGTAAATTTGGTGTTTTCTATCAATTATCTAATAGATTATATTTTAAGTCCAAATTTAAAAGAGAAATGCATGAAATATTTATATTTTCTGAAACTTTAACTCTTTGACTTAGAGAAACTGCAATAATTTACAATATTTATAACATTTTATTTTTTTCAATCTGTGTCAATGTTATCATGGAATTGCCCAACAGTCACATGTAGATATAGATGTCTCGTTCTGTAGATCTTATATTGAGCGAGGCTCAAGGATATAGAACACGTCAGATCAGAACAAACATGCATGTTTAACAACAACATACAAAATTGTAAGCTGAAAAACTTATGCAAGCTGGAAATATTCATTCATATTGTAGAAGGTGTGAGTTATTAAAAATTCCTTGAGAGATCTTTCTGTACCTCAATCATTAAAATTACTATTTTCTTCTGTCTTATTTCCAGCTCTTGGAAAACTCTCACAAAATTCCCTAACTTAAGCATAAAGAATTACTATTTTCTTGCGTCTTACTCCATCTCTCGGAACTCTCACATGACTTTTTTCCTCCTAAGAATTTTTTTGCTATTTTCTCATGCCTTATTCCACCTCTTGGAATATTCACACAAATTTCTCAAATTTCTCATTAAAATTACTATCAAGTCTTATTCTGCCTCTGGGAATTCTCACACAACTTTCTCAACCTTCTAATTGAAATTACTATCATGTCTTATTCTGCCTCTGGGAACTCTCACACAACTTTTTCTAATAATAATTTTAATGCTTAAGGTAGAGAACGCTGTGTGATAGTTCCAGGAGCAGCAATCAGGCACAAGAGTATAGCAAAAAAGTTCTTGTTGTGGAGAAAGTCGTGTCTGAGTTCCCAGATATGGAATAAGACTCACGATAATACATGTAGTATTTTTAATTACTACTTTAGAGAAAGTTTTGTGAGAGTTCTAATAAGCAGAACACATGCTGCTTGTGGTTGTGAAAGCAGTGTTTGTGAATTTAACACATTAAAAATTTGGCGGTGAATAATTAAAAACATTAAAAACATTCCTCTACAGGCTGTGGTATGCACTGATGTGACCCTATACCGGGTAGTCAGATATTGGAACTACAAACAAAACACTGTAGTGAAACGTGATGAGAGATCAGCTGTGATGTACACTTAAATATGTTCAAAGATTACTGATGCTAAGCTACTACTGATGTGTAAAGCTTGTTAATTTTAACTGATATTTAATTTTAATGGATATACCGGTACTACATGATGAAACAGCAGCAATGAGTTGTGGTAAGTCATGGTGGTAAAGTAAAAATTTGGCAATTGCCCTTACAACTGGGAAAGCCATGAAAAAACCCAAATCAAATTGATCGGCAATGGGGTTGAACCCGGCACCTCCTGAATAGGCTACAACCCCAAAATGCTATCACCTTTGTCATCTCGCTCGGTACTAGAAAATTGCTTTAAATGACCAAGGGGGGAAAAAATAGTTTTATGCTGCACCCTAGGCTCCTCTCTAATGAGGCCCACCTGGGAAGGTGGGGTTTAGGGTTTCGTCACAGAATAAATTCAATGCGAGACATAATAAACCTCGTGCTATTCAGTATATTGCTCCTAAACTAACATAAACGTCCTAACAAAACGGCGGAGCTTGGCTGGGGTGCAGCATAAATCTATCTTTTTCCGAAAATCTTGTGTCATTTGACTTACTTTTTCCTTGTCATGATATTTTGAAGATACTGCATGAAATATGCGCTGAAGAACCAATAACCTCTGCCGAAGAACAGCTGCAAATGGTGATTCTGAACAAAATGTTCTTGCCAATTCCAGCTGTGCTGACAGTAGTGCAGCAATATGATGGTCAAGTTCAGCAGCTGAAGGAGAATCACATTCAAAATCTGGTAAAGCTGGGCCTTGATTCAATGGAGAACTCTGTGCTGGTACAACGATTACCTCCTTATTTGCAACCAAATGATCATATAATACCATGATCCCGTCTCTTGTAGCGATGTTGTCGCAATTTTCTCCTGCCCAAACACTGTTTAAATGATCTTGCCATTTTAATTTTAAATTTGCTGTTAATAACCCTGGCATTATACTTCAGTATTTCAAATAAGTCTTAGGTTAATTTATTTCAGCATTGTGGATTTGACCTGCAGCAATGTAAATGCAGCATATGAATACCACAGTAATTTTATCACAATAGTAAGCTTTTCTAAAATAGGTAACACCACAGCATTACAAACGAAAAATTTCTAGACGATCAATATGTAATGTTTATTAGATAACTGTACGCCCAGTAAAAACCAGTTGTATCGGTCCGTAAATTGTAATAAGTTCAATCGATTTACAAAAGCAATTCAAAATAGCTTAAATGTCCGAGACATGAATTACTCAATTTATTTATGAAAAGTATGAAGCACAACACATTTCATTTACTTCTCAACTTTCATATATCGCATTTTACTGAAGTGCCTATCCTAGATTTCGATAACCTGATCATTTCGATTTCATAAGAAAAAAAAACAATTGAACAGAATGAACTGCAACTGCAATAGAACCATCTAGTAGCCATTTAATGTAACATGGGCATACAGCACGTGTTTGGGGTGCGCTAGTGCTGCTTACGTTTGACATATGTTGGCATTACTGAATCGATCAGCTGTTTCTGAAGTTTAATATGTCTTCGCTATTGTGACTTGCTGTATGATAGATGTTAGTGTTTGGTCTTTGGTGTGACTGATGTTTAAAATGGATGACATAGACGATAAGTTCTGCTGTGTTTATAGCTCGTCTTTAGAGACACGAATACAAATAAAAATGTAAGATTATTTGCAACAGTCAGTATTTCAACTCAGCTGAATTTACCTTTGTTTCATAATTGCATGAAGTTGATATTTTAAAAGATCAGAGATTTTTTTTTTGCTACAATTCTTTATTAATAGGGTAACTGCTTTCCAATTCAAAGCTTTGGATGTACAACATGTTTGTGTAAAATAGACTGATTACATAAGCATAGTTGCTGATAACACAGGGCAACAAAAAGAAACTTTTGGAAAATTGTCCAGGTGTTTTCAGCTGAATTAGACTAATTTTGATGCCCTGAGTCCGAAAATGACCTTGGTTTTGCTCAATCAGGTCAGGATTTTTTTCTACAGAAATTTCAAAAAAATCTTTTTTTTGTAAGAAAAACTCATTTCTGCTGATAAACCCCTGACGATTTTTTCCGTTTCCCTCAAGAAATAAAAGTCAACATATCCAAATTGATTCATTATTTATTTACTACATGAAATTTGATAAGCATAATCATCATAATATAAAACGAATGAGCGTTACATGACACAAAAGTTCAGAGTTCAAGGCAGATTTCGGCGTTTCTTCGATTTCCGTGTGTGAGCAGCTGCTGGGTTGTCTCTCTTCAGCGACCAGCAGTAGTCCGCCAGCATGACTGCGTCCCACCTCCCCTGGTACCTCTCCTCCATTTGGCGCATGTCCTGATGGAACCTTTCTCCCTGCTCGTCGCTCATCGCCCCAAGGTTTTCAGGAAACTTGTCCATGTGTGAGAAGAGGAAGTGCATCTTTATACTCATCAAACACCCGAATTTTTGGAAGGCCTCTGTCATGCTGCTGATGAGTGTGGCGTGGTTTGCTGCCTTCGTGTTCCCCAGGAAGTTGTTCACCACCTGCACAAACGATTTCCAGGCGGCGCACTCAAGCGTGTTCATGCAGTTTTGGAACTCAGTGTCCTTTATGAGCTTCCGTATCTGTGGGCCATCAAAAATGCCGGCCTTGAACTTCTCAATGGTCAGTCGAGAAAATGCTCGGCACATGTAGTTGAAGCACCTCCCATCCTTGTCCAGAGCGCGCGTGAACTGTTTCATTAACCCAAGCTTCATGTGTAGCGGTGGGATCAATATCTTCTCCCGGTCAACAAGAGGTTCGTTTATGATGTTTCTCGCCCCAGATACTAACTGCTCTCGCGCCGGCCACTCTTTCTTTACATAGTGCTGGACTCTGTCTCGACTGTCCCACATACATATAAAGCATGGGTACTTCGTGAACCCGGACTGCTGACCTAGTAGAAAGTTCACCATCTTGAAGTCGACGCAGATCATCCAGTGGTGCTGCTTATATTGGATTTTGTCCAGCACATACTTCACTGCTTCATATTTCTCTTTGAGAGTTGTGGAGTGCGCAAGAGGGATTGAGGCGATCTGGTTCCCGTTGTGGAGGAGCACACACTTCAAAGAGCGCTTGCAGCTGTCAATGAAGAGTCTCCAATCTGTCGGATCGTATGTAGGAGCGCCGAGTTTATGAAGAAGACCGGCGACATCTCGGCAGTACACGAGGTCTTCCTCCTGGCAGAAGTAGCTCATGTACTCCTCATGCCTTCTACGGAAGAAAGTGATACGCGCGTCCTCGCCAAGTAGATTTTTCTCTTTGAGTCTGGAGGCCAACAGCTCTGAGGAAGTCTTCGACAAGCTGAGATCCCGAACCAGATCATTAAGCTCACATTGTGAAAAGGGCTGCGGACCGTCTTGTGTTTCATACTCCTGTTCTGTATCTCCTACGTCGTCTGAAGTGGTGGCCTTGTCGTCGATGTGAGGAAGCTGTGTGAACGCTGGTACAGGTATTTCTTCGCAGTGAGCAACTGGACGGCGGGCAGATGGAAGGTCGGGGTACTGGAGGCCGTGCCGATTCTTCCGGTTGATGCCAGTAGTATTGATGGCGCAGAAGTAACAATACGATGCATGGTCAAACGGCTCCCTCCAAACAATCGGAATCCCAAATTTCAGTGAAGTTTTGGCGCCCTTAGTCCACCGCCTGAGGTATTCCACGCACGTCTTGCACACCGTGTGCGGTGCCCACGACTTATCTTGGTCACCTAGCTTGACTTTAAAGTAAGCCTGGTATGCGTGCATCACAAATCTTGTGATGTTCTTCCTGTCCACTGACAGCGTGTATTCTCCGCAGATGTAGCAGAAAACGTCAGGATTATTCCTGCATGAACGTCGCGCCGAAGCCATCTGAAAGTAATAATAAGCTCGTCAGGCAGGTTTATGGCTGTATCTCAAAAGTTGACCTGATTGAGTAAAACCAAGGTCATTTTCGGACTCAGGGCATCAAAATTAGTCTAATTCCGCTGAGAAACCCCGGACGATTTTTTGGCTGTTACCCAGTGTAATTTATGATGATCCTGTTAGATGACTTTTTAGAAGATTACAGTTATTACAAACTTTGTTAAAATGCTCACTATATGTATAGGCCTATATTTTTTTACTTTTACAGAGGAACACTAGAAGGAAAAAGGCAACAACCTGAGTATGATAAACTGCTTTCTGACCCTATGCTAAAATTCTCAGGGTTGTATCAAGACGGTTATGCTGACTTGATGGTAGTTTGTCAAATATTTGCAGATGGTCGACCATTAGCTCTGCCAGTATCCACTTCTTATAAGGCTTTTACTACTCGATGGAAGTAAGTATACAACCTTCCATAAAGTAAGGACTAAATACGTTGTCTTTTTGTACAGAGAGATTGCAGGGATGGTCAAGCACTCTGCTGCCTGTGATATTTTTGTTTTAGAAACACGGAAAACAGCCAAGTTTGATGTTGCATCTTATGTTTGTACGAAGATTCTAAATATAAGTAAAATCACTAAAAAATGGACACACATATAACCTAAAATGGCGCTGTGAACAGCTGTGAAATCATGATCTCCTTGCGCTGGACAATGTCCTTTATCGGGCTGGGAGAGGGCGTTGGGTTACTCGGACAATGTCCAATGCTGGAAACCTAACAGTGAAAACATGGTTTCAGTGACTCAGTCGCTAATTGAGAATTTCTACCAGATACAGAAACTTAATATCGGCCCAGGAACCCCTTGTTTTTCTATATTGGAGGCTTTGCCCCCAACCTCCACCAAGGGCTGTTTCCTTGGACCCCCTGCATAAATCCACCAGACTCCCTTCACCAGGAGCTTCGAGTACAGTAGCTAGATATCGGCCATGTAGTTCCTTCTTGTTATTCTTTGTTGGGGGCTTTCCCCCCCAAGCCCCTTTCCAAGTATCTCTCAGACTTCCTTCTCTGGGAGCTTTAAGTATGGTAATTATTATAGTTAACAGGGGACCTAACCATAATATAACTAAATGCGTAGCCTATATAAAACTAATGACAGCTATGGATAAGCCTGTGTGGGAAGAACCAATGAAGATGGAAGATTGTCGGCAGCCAATGGGAATTTCTGTGGACAACCTGCGGGCCACGTAACAGGTTGGAATACATCGCTCTGAAAGAGAGGAGTGCTTGACCAGACCTGAGATCACTAGCATTCTCTTGAGCTTTGGAGCTCAGCTCACTTGCGCAATCATACTGCGTCAGCGACCAGCTTGGGTCCCAGTCACCTGTTAGGAGGAAAGAGTGGGTTTGTTTAATCTTGTGAAATAGTAGAATTATTTATAACAATTCTAGGCCTATATTATTTTGCTTATTTAATTATAAGAGATGCTGGAAGTGTTGTCTCTCTGTTACCACACATTTTTAAAAAAAAACTTTTTTGCACGCAGAAGTTCTTCTCAATTCTGAAACTATCTTTCAACTCCTCATGTGTATGGGGATTTCTTCTATGCCTGCACAGAAAGCTGACGTTAGCATACCATCTCACACCACACTGACTGTCAGTTAGGGTTGCCACCTTTCTTTAAGGCTAAGGAGGGACACTTATCGAATATATGCAGATCACCGATCTTCATACCTAAATTCGTACTTGGAACAATGTATTAATAATAGAAAGATGGAATATATTCATTACAAAGCCAAAAAGCTGTGTAACAGTAACACTAACGTTAGAAAAGGAAAGATAAGCATGATAATAAAAAATAAAAATAAATAAAACCTGGGCAAATTCACGACTTGAAGCTGTATTTCTTTTTTTGATTTGGCAGTTCTAATAGTTCTTTGATCTGTGTCACTCTCACTATATAGTGTTTACAGGTATCTATAACATTTGTAGAAATTATTATTTCACCCTTTATGAGGTCTGCTGAGCACTTGTCTCTGGATTCTGTCCATTTTAGATTCATGAGAGGACAATCTATCCACAAATGCATTGCTACGAGGAACTAAAGCAGAATTCCTCATATAATTCATCCAAATTAACATCAGATTCTACATTAAGTGCCTTCACAGAGTCTTTGACGGTGATTTACTGCTGCCAACACGATACATTTTAGCGATGGAACAATATCGATATCGAAATTCACAAAATATGCCACTAAGAATAATTTACCGTCTCATATTTTGTTTTGGAATAATTTGGCGTCCCGCAATATAATGCGTCCCTCTTAGGCATAATTCGGGACGCTGAAAATGTTCTTAAAATGCGGGATGTCCCGCCTAATTCGGGACAGGTGGCAACGCTACTGTCAGTTATGAACTGTCAATCACGAGGTGAAGACACTGGCAGAGCTGGTTGCAGAGGAGTTGAAGTGTAATGTACTAGATTGTAACAGGCCTATTCCTGTCATAGATGGTGGCTCGACTCGTTTTTTAGGGGGAATCTAAGTGAAAGAATCCAACAGCTTAGGCCTATATGCATATCTCAAGTCAATAATAGTAATACACTTAGGCCTATAGCTAGAACTAATAAATCATTTGCACTATTTCATCAAAACATAAGGGGGCTTGAAAATAAAATTGAAGAATTTAACTTAGCCATTCAGGATACAATTAATTCTAATAAACAGGAAATTCAAGTTACTTGTCTAACGGAACACCACTGTGCAGAAACAGATCTTGAACAATTAAAAATTGATAATTTTTCACTATGTTCAAAATTTTGTAGACATTCCATTAAATGTGGAGGTGTGAGTATATTTATCAAAAGAAACTTACATTTCAGTGATATAGACACAAGTTCCTTCTGTAAAGAACAGGATTTTGAATGTTGTTCAGCCAGATTGAATTTTGACAATGATACATTTGTAATACTAGCCATTTACAGGGCACCATCAGGTAATTTCAATTATTTTGTAAATCAGTTAGAAAGGGTTCTTAATTCACTGTATAGTACTAACGTAAATATTATACTGTGTGGGGACTTTAATGTAGATTTCTCAATTGATAGTGAGAAGAAGATCAGACTGATATCTTTATTGGGTAGCTATAATCTAGATTTCATAGTAAACTTTCCAACGAGAATTCAGAACGACTCCCACACAACAATAGATAATATATTCATAGATATAGAAAAACATTTTAATTTTAAAGTACTTCCAATATTAAATGGATTATCAGATCATGATGCACAAATGTTATTGCTGAACAATATTAAAGGAAATTCGAACAGTAAACATGCTCATAGTAATATGACTAGAGTAATGAATGACGATTCAATTTTAAATTTCAAACAAGATCTTGCGAATGAAAACTGGGAATCTATGTTATCCTATGACAAAGTAGATAGTAAATTAAGTGAATTCCTAAACATAGTGTCATGACATTTTGAGGCAAATTTTCCAAAAAAGAAAACTGCTAATTTACCTAATTCAAGGAATAACACATGGTTAACTGCTGGTATTAAAATATCATGTGCAAACAAAAGAGAGCTCTACCTAAAATATAGAACCAGTAACAACCAAACTCATAAGGAATACTATAAAAAGTATTGCAACATACTGAAGAAAGTAATCAAAGAAGCAAAAAGTAGGCATTTTTCACAAGTAATTAATAAATCAAATAATAAAGTTAAGACTGTATGGAATATAATAAAAAATGAAACGGGGAGAACAAAGGGAAACAATGATTGTACATCATTAATATACCAAAACATGAAACTAGATAATTTATCAGACATTACAAATGCTTTTAATAGTCACTTTATAAATATTGCAGAGAAATGTATTCCTATAAATAATATTAAGATTAAGGCAGTAGACCTACTAACAAAATCTACAGTTTGGAACCATAGATTTCAATTGAACCTGACTTCCCACATAGAAATTGAAAATATAATCAAGTCTCTCAAAAGTAAAAGCTCGTCTGGATGGGATGAGATAAGTAATAAGTTATTAAAAAGCTGCTCATCGGAACTCAGTAAACCTCTTAGTCACATATGCAATTGTTCATTAGAAAATGGAATATTTCCAGAAAGACTGAAGCATGCTATTGTTAAGCCCCTCTTTAAAAAAGGTGACAAAAATCTACCATCAAATTACAGACCTATATCACTCTTAACCTCATTTTCAAAAGTTTTGAAAAAGTCATGTACAACCACATAATACACTATCTTAATTTGAATGACATTCTTACTTCATCTCAGTTTGGATTTAGAAGTGGCATGTCCACTGAGAATGCTACATTTCAACTTACTACAGAAATATTGGAAGCGTTAGATAAAAAGAAATATGCTCTGGGAATTTTCTGCGACTTAGCTAAAGCATTTGACTGTATAAATCATGAAATATTACTTCAAAAATTGGATCATTATGGGTTCGATAATTTAACACTTAAGTGGTTCAAATCATATCTTTCTGATAGAACTCAAAAGGTAATAATAAATGGAAATGAATCTAACCTAGGGATTGTTAAGAATGGGGTACCTCAGGGATCAATACTGGGACCTTTGCTCTTTTTAATTTTCATTAATGACTTGCCCTATAACTTAAGTGATGAATCAAAGGTATTGCTCTTTGCAGATGATACTAGTGTACTTGTAACAGGAACGTCACAAGAACATTTATCAAGAATAGCTACAAAGGCTTTTCACGAGTTAAACACATGGTTTCTAGCTAATAAAATGACACTTAATATTGATAAGACCCATTTTATACAATTTAGGACAAAAAACAGATGTATCTCAAATCTTGAAATTAATTATGGAACACAAATCATACAAGAAATTAGCAATGTAAAATTTTTAGGACTACAAATTGACCAAAATCTTGACTGGAAGACACACATAGAAATGATAAGTCCAAAACTGAGTTCAGCGTGCTTTGCTTTAAGAATTTTGAATAATATATTAAAACAGGATGCATTACTTATGGTATATTTTGCATATTTTCACTCGGTAATGAGGTACGGGATCATTTTCTGGGGCAACTCTACCCATAGGGAGAAAATATTTAGATTACAAAAGCGGGCAATAAGAATAATATGTGGAAAGAAAAAAAGGGAATCTTGTAAACCGCTATTTGAAAAATTAAAAGTCCTCACTCTTACAGGGGAGTATATATACTCTGTTATGTGTTATGTAGTGAATAATATTGATAAATTTCAAACTAATTTTAGTGTACATGGATGTACTACCAGAAACATGAATGATCTACACAGACCAAATAACTCGTTAAAACTCTTTCAGAAGGGTGCGTATTATTCTGCAGTACAAATATATAACACGCTTCCAAACAACATTAAATTATTATGTATTCAAAGAAAGAGCAAACATTTCAAAACAGCTGTCAAGGAATTTTTAATAACTCACATCTTCTACAATTTGGAGGAATATTTCCAGCTTGGATAAATTTGGCAGCTTGCAGTTTCTGTAGACCTATATTATTGTTATAACATGCATGTATTTTTTGATCTGACGTGTTCTATATCCTTGAGCCCCGCTCAACACAGGATCTACAGGACGAGATATCTACATCTACACATCTACATCTACATTTGGGTTCACCTCATTATTGTGTGAGGATGTTTCAAAGTTCCGATAACGAATGGCATCAGTAAATATATGTCACATGGTACAGATTTATTTAAAAAAAAGGTGATTGTGGAAAAGTGCATAGAATATTTGTAAGGAAATATCCTGATTTTTCACAGGAACACTATACATAATCTTGTAAATAATTTTAATTATTTAATTAGTTCTGTGTCAAATAAAAAAATAAAAAACCAAGACTATATAATCAGGTGCTTACTGAGAAGAAGCTTCATGAAATAGGAGAGAGAGAGATTAGAACACAGAAATCTCTTTGCTGGTTTGCCCAAGAGACAGGAGTCTCTAAAACTTCAGCTCTTAAAGCCACTAAACTCCCAATATTGAAACCCTACATGGTTACGGTAGTGCATCAGATAATACTAAGGGATCATTTGAGCCATGTGAACTTTCGCTATTGGGTTCTGTGAAATGAGACCATTGGTGTAGACCTTCTGGATCCACAGTCAGTTATTTTTACTTATGAGGCATGGTTCCATCTATCAATCAATCAATCAAATTTTATTGTCATCAAGTTCAGTAGAACTATGGACAAAGTCAACATCATTCATTTAGTTACATTCTGTTTCAGCCAACTAACTTATGCAATTACAGTCTTAGCCAACTAACTTAAAAACAACAAAATAAAGTTTTATATAAAACTAGGTCATAATGCATATTATGTAGTTTCAGAAAGAGCAATACAATATTATAAATACACAAAACACTAAAATACCATATGCATAGTCAATAAACTTACATAAATAATTCATTTAAAATACAACTTCAGACGCTCACCTTTCAAAGAACTCATTTATACTATAAAAAGGGTTTAAGGTTAACCAATTATAAAGTAACGTCTTAAATTTCATATATGGTTCTCTTGTTATCTCAGGATATAGCTTATTATAAAGCTTCATGCCAATTATTTCATAGCTATCTATAGATTTGCTTAGTCTTAGGAAGGGAACATCTATTTTATTACAATTCCTTGTGTTATAGGTGTGAGTGTCTTGTCTTAATTTTAAATTTGTATGGTTTTTCTTTACATGTAATAAAACTGTAAAGATATAAAGATTAACAACTGTCATTATTTGGAGATTAATAAACAATGGTTTACATGGACATAGCCTATAAAACAGTTGATGTAGATGTAGATGTAGTTATAGTACTGGAGCACTGAAAATCCTCATCTTGTACATGAAGTTCTGCTGCATTGTGAGAAAGTGAGTGGATTAAGAATAATTGGGCCTAAATTTTTTTATGATAAATTCGATGCCAGAACATATCATGCACAAAATTCTAAAACAATTTTTTGAGCAGCTAATCGATGTCTAGATTAAGTATGCGTATTCCGAACAGGATTTTGCTACTGCGCGTACGGGAGAAGCCTCACAGAAGTACATCTGGGAAATTTTCGAGGATAGGATTAAGGATTGTGGTCTCCAAAATTCCCTGATTTACCTAACTTATTTGTGATTTCTACCTGTGGGGAAATTTGAAAAATATGGCCCACAGCAGAAATCCCCACACGCTTGAGGAGTTAAAAGATAGTACCGGTACCACAATTGAGTTAGACAAGATCACAGAAGATGAACCTCTGCATGTAAATATAAATTTTCTAAGAAGGTGCCAAGAATGTGTGGTAATGGAGGAACACTTCCAGCACCAGCTCTGAGGGATATTAATGGCAGATTAGTCGAAGGCGATAAAGAAAAATCAAATGTTTTAAATGCTCATTTCATTTCAGTATTCGCCGACAAACAAGACAACAGACATATTGATAGTGGGGAATTCTCTGGGATCTTTGAAATAACGAACAAAAACATCCGAAACAGAATAAAAATGCTAAAAAATCGGAAATCATGCGGGCCGGATGACATTCCCACGGAAATCATAAAACTAGGTGACGAAGCCATTATTCCATATTTAAAAAGAATCTTCAATGTATCGATAAATAACAGTAGCATCCCAGAAGATTGGAAATCTGCTATTATAATCCCCATTCATAAAACCGGGGACAAGAGAAACGCCAATAACTATAGGCCTGTCAGTCTCACGTGTGTAATATGTAAAATAATGGAGCACTTAGTCGTGCAATATATTAGAAATCTGCTAGAAACTAGAGGATGGTTTAATAAAACCCAACATGGGTTCAGAGTAGGGTTTTCATGCGAAAGTCAAATTACATCCCTAATCCAGGATTTAGCCGAAGAAGTGGACACGGGAGGCCGGGTTGATTCAATAGTAATCGACTTTGCTAAAGCTTTTGACATTGTGCCTCATAATAGTCTTGTAAGAAAACTAAGTAACCTTGGGTTGGATCCCCGAATAGTAAGATGGATACAGGAATTCTTAGAAAACCGAACACAAAGGGTAAAAGTAGGTAAAGAATTATCTGAAAAGGGAAAAATAACTTCAGGAGTCCCACAAGGCGCGGTTCTCTCCCCTTTACTGTTCCTTATATATATTAATGACTTACATCTAAACATTACATCTCAGATAAGATTGTTTGCAGACGACTGTATCATATATAGAGTAATTCGCGAGGAATCAGATATTGCAGCATTACAAGCTGATCTTAACAAAATAGGAATCTGGACTGCACAGAACAAAATGAAAATAAACGTTTCCAAAAGTAAGTCTGTAACTTTCGGTAGGACCAGACAAGAAATCACACTGGCATATCAAATAAACAATAATCTAGTGCCACAGGAACAGAACTGCAAATACCTAGGGATAAATATTAACTGTAATCTTGGATGGGAAGAACAAATAAATAATATAACGAGAAAATCCTGGAAAGCACTACATTTTACGATGCGCATATTAAAGAAAGCCAGTCCGAAGGCAAGAGAGTTAGCTTATAGATCACTAATACGCCCAACAATGGAATATGCAGCTATAGCCTGGGATCCGTATAGGTCATACCAAATTGATGCAATAGAAAAGATCCAACGCAAGGCAGCTAGATTTGTTAAAAACGGGAGGGGGGAAGACGAAGATATAATTAAAACTTTAGGGTGGGAACTGCTGGAAAAAAGACGTAGAAAAGCAAGATTAACTGCACTAGCAAAAGCATACACAGGAAACACAGCTTGGGCCGACATAAAAAATCGTTTAGAAGATCCTACATATTTAGGCAGGCTAGATCACAAAATGAAAATCAGACCCCGAAAACAAAGAACAGATGTTGGAAAATTTTCTTTTGTTAACCGCACAATTACAGATTGGAATAACCTACCTGCAGAAGTTTTTCAAGATAGTCCTCTACGAGTGAAAACCTTTAAAAACAAGTTATTAAATATTTAATTAGCAAGTAGATTATAATTTAGAAGAATGTAGGAACTACTCAGTAATGAGCTACGATAGGGTTAAGCATAGGGATAGTGATCTTTTTCTTTTGTTGTTGTTTGTTTTCTTCTCCCTCTCTATGATCTTTCTTTCTCTCGTTCTTAAGCTATTTGTAATCCTAACTGTAAGTGTAATCCTAATTGTAAATTGTAATCCTAACTATAAGTTATTTGTAATCCTAACTGTAAGTCGTACTTTGTAATTGCTAACTGTAATTTTTTTCTGCCACCGGGCATTTGCCCAATTGCAGAAATGAAATATATATACAATACAATACAATAATTAAGGTAAGCAATAGTATATTGCGATAGAAGTGCCGTAAGCCATGCATATGGATTGAGGAAAGAGTTTTTTCAATTTTCCGAAATCCGTTAAATGCACTTGCGGCACGAGCATTGCATGCTATTTTTTGCACGATGATTATTTATATCAATTGAATTATATTAATTGAGATATTACCTGAAAATATTATGTATATACATTATTGAAGATAGATGTTTATTTCAGAAAGTGATTCGCATGTGTTTGTTATGGGAACCGAATATTTGTCCTGGGGGGCCTTGTCCATAAAGGCTTGTATTATGATGTGTGACGTAAGTAAATTCTTACCACATGGAAATTTGTTTTGTTTCCATAGCAACAAGATTGCGTGCGGGAATGTCAACTTACGATCCACGGCAACAATATTCATAAGTACCACTAATTAGTTAAGTCGTGCAAAAAATAACATAAAATATTTATATATGATACTATTATTTCATGAGATTAAACAAATCCACTCCTTCCTTCTACCTGGTGACCAGGACCCGAATTGGCTGCTGAAGCAACGTGACCATGTTAGGGAGCAGAACTCCAAAGCTCAAAGAGAATGCTAGGAAACGCTCTATATACCTAGGTATATATATATATATGTGTGTGTGTGTTTTTTCTTTTCTTCTTCTTCTTCCCCCATGAAAAATGACCAACTATTATGTTATATTGTATATGCAGGATTGTTATATTGTAGAATCCATATGTATATTATAGCCTATATCACTTGCCTTAAAGAAAAAGTCACTAATTGTTATTTCCATAATTCTGAGAAAACCATTTTGAAAGTTTGAACATTAGTGAAAACTCAGTTTTTATATGAAATTTTATTCTAGGTGTGGTAGGCCTACAATGTATGTTCATGTGTTTTTTACATGAAATGTTGTGGTTTGAAAACCACAAGCATTTAAGTAATAGAGCATTAAATGACTCTTATGCACAAAGGTTTATTTCCAAATAAATTATTTACAGTATTCGTTATACAACTAATAAAGAGACCATAATAAAGTGGCTTAGAAAGTATATTGTGACATAATATAATATATTGTACTACAAGCACAAAACAAGAAAAGTATTAAATATTTAATAAAGTTCCGCCTTAACCCTTAACACACAACTTATCTTGATCCACTCAAAAACAGCATATGAAGATGTAGATGAAAGCTGGATTCTTCTATGTGGAACCAAGATGCGTCATTATTTAAATAGAAAATGCATTTCGGCGTATTTGATGCGCCATCTTCGGTAACATTATTTCAGAGGAATTGTTGTGTTCATTACAACTCATCAGAACTGAAGATGGCGCATCAAATACGCCGAAATGCATTTTCTATTTAAATAATGACGCATCTTGGTTCCACATAGAAGAATCCAGCTTTCATCTACATCTTTATATGCTGTTTTTGAGTGGATCAAGATAAGTTGTGCGTTAAGGGTTAAGGCGGAACTTTATTAAATATTTAATATTATAACCCTTATGTGATGAAAATGAAATATTTTAATTAAGAAAAGTATTGATTATTAATGTGAATTTCAGCTTATTAAGCACTACTTTTTCAGTCCAATTAAACCACATACAAACTGATTCAGTTCTCTTTTGCATCTTCTCTGTCATCATACAGGTGTGGTTCGCAATTCTTTTCAGTGTTCATAGCTGGAAGTTTGCTATACTATCCCACGAAACTCCTCAGGCACAACACTAATCTTATAAAGGCAAAGAAGGTATTGCTTTTTCTCTTTTCATAAGGACAGTAAATTCGTGAACACCCATTTTGATTTTGCAGTTTTAGGGTGCCCAGCACTATTGGCAGTGAAAGTCATACCTAAAGAAAATATTGTAAGGTTTTTTTTTTCTTCTTCTTTCTTTTCTTTTCTTTCTTCAAGTATGACACGGGTTTCCTTTCCTGGAAACTGTAATTTTTAAATTCTTGAGACAGTATCTTGATGTCAGAGAAGTTTTGGTATTTCATCTCTTTTAAGTTGTAAACTCTATTCTGATTTTTGCTTCCCTTTCTAGCATCCATGAATATTTGTATCCAACCACTCATACTGTATATTGCCTTGTTTCTTTTATTCCTTTCAATGGTCGAATGCATGCTGTCACATTCCAAATATGAGTGGTCAAAAGCTAAGAACTTACGTTCAGTCACAGTCAAATGAGTGGAGTTGACAGCATAAAGCATCATTGTAGCTACATGTTTGCTTCTTTTTTGGCCGTTGCAACAAGGACATTTCTATGACATTGGGTGGTAATATAATTATTGAATCCAATATAACAACTAACTCCATTACTACATCATCTTCCATTCAGTTCATTCAAACAAAAGCATGACCTTCACCACTAGCTCCTTCATAAATTATTAGGTTGTAGGTGTAGTATTCAGATTTGTTATCACAATATAAGTTATTCAGAGTTCTTTGAATTAGTTCCAAAATCCTCTGTACCAATCACTCCTGCACAGAGAGACAGAGAGAGGTTCAAAATTCCCTATGTCAAAAATCTAGGTTCAGATCCCTCCATGTGGATATTTAATATTATTTTGGTTAATATTAATATGTAACTTATATTTGTATTGGACTTATTCACAAAGATCTACTATAAAAATAGAGCTAATGTAAAATCTTCTCTATTTACAATGTTTGCTTGTGTTTACACTTTGTTTTTGTATTTTTGTAGTTGGAATGAATGGGTTACTTTACCAGTATTGTTCAGTGATCTTCCTCGGAATGCTCAGCTTGCATTGACCATATATGATACAGTTGGTCCCTCCAAAATTGAGCCAGTTGGAGGTACCACAATTTCTCTATTTGGAAAACATGGAGTATTTAGACAGGTAACTATATAGCATCATTAGACCATAGGCTTAGAGTTGCCACTATCCGGTAAAACATATATAGTCCGGAAAACTAGTTAATTGTCCAGAGTAACATATAAAATGTTCAATCATCATGCTTATTTCATATGTATTTATGATAATTTTTTCCATCTCTAATCAGTGATAACTGATAACCTTTTGACTATCAATAATTAATTATTCATTTGCAACACTGAAGTAGAATTGATTCCATTTCAGTTAAAGACACTGCAGGACAGATTGTAGGTTAGAAGATGCATTAATTACTAGGAATATTCTGAATGTTGTTGAATATGTCATTGAAATATAAGTGTAAGAAATATTATTGCAGTAATATGTTATTAGAATTTTTGGAAATTAATTTTATTCACAATATGACATGACATTTTTGTAGATTCTCCTGAGGGGTGGGTGGTAAAGTCAGCATTGGAGTCAAGATACATGGGTTCAAATCTGACAGAAAGCTTGGGTTTTGTGTTAATATCAAATTTCCTTGGAAGGACATAAAGGCTTTATCATTTGTTGTACATTGTAGATATAGAACATATTAATACAAGTTCCTTGAAAGGCAGTCCTTGGCAAATTTACTGACATACTATTTCTTTCTCACCTGGAGTTCTATAAGCCTTGAGGGAATGCAGAATTGAAGGTAAAATGGTATAACTGTTTGCGTTCACTCTTTTTTTTTTTTTCTTTATATCATTATTTAACAATGGTTGTGTACTGCCACTTAGGCCAAGCCACTAAAGCTGTAAACTCGCGTTTGGGAGGTCGAAAGATTCAAATCCCACGGCCGGTCATTATGAGTTTTGAGTTTTTTAGGGGTTTCACATTCCAAAGATGAATGCCAGATTCAAATTGACTCAACACTATCCAGAATATATCTTGTTCATTGTCATGTATGTTTTGGTTGTTTTAATAGAAGACCCTGCATCATGCTGATCACACACCATATCATGTTCTGTTCCAGTATAAAATCCATACATTAGTTCCTTGCCCTACATACTTTGATATGTAAATCCCACAGAGGGGAGGTAAAACAAAAATGAAAAAGATGTACCGTTTCAAGAACAGGGTAGAAAAAGGTTGAATACCATTGTTGTAGATAAATAGTTCAGGGTATGCCATAGCAGAGTGGTTGGCCTTATCCTTCTGGTGGTATTATGGCCCTGGGGTCTACTCAGCCTCTAACAAAAATATGTACCAGGAGCAATCTGGCTGACAACCTTACCACCTACACATCTCAGATGTCTAAAAATCTCAGAGCCTCAACCTCCTGGAACCCATAGGACCTCCATGGCCTGTATAAGGAATGCCTACTTTTTTTAATAAATAATTCCAGGATTTGGAAAGGTAATAAGAAATCTAATTCTCAATTGGTGGTAAAAGAAGCGTATTTAATGATTGCAGGGAATGTTGGATCTCAGAGTATGGCCAAACAGAGAAGCTGATGGTAACTATCCAAGTACCACACCGGGCAAGGCAAGAGATCATGGCAAAGAACAAATGCAGAGGCTAGCTAAGGTATGCATCACAACATCGATAGTTTAGAACCATACTACAGACCAAAAAGAGAAGTTAAAATTCAATAAACTTAATTAAAACACTAATATTTTAGTTGTATATTGTCAGTTACAGTCTTTAAAACCAAGTTTAATTTATCAATATTTTACCTATATGCATAAATTCTGTAGAGAACTCATAAGGTGAGATATAACAGTTGTTAATGCTTTTTTATCAGCTTTTTAATTTATTTAAACATGTTATTTATGAATTCTTGCAAGCTTAATAAGGAGTGCAGTGAAAGTGGTTAGTAGTGATGAGAGTTCTTGAATGAAAAAATTTGCATTATTCAATTCTTAAAAGTTCTCGAAATATCAAGAATCATTTATAATTTGAGTTGGGAAGATACATAGTGAAGTGATTTCAGACTTAAAGATTGTTCTCACTCAAATAGTACGACACAACTTTTCAATCAGGGTTCCTTGAATCCCCACTTTTGTGTCAAAGTTGATCAAATTCTCGCAGACACCACAGTGGGGATTCAGGGAATCTGGATTGAAAAGTTCATCCACCCGCCACTAGAGTGACAGTTGGATCAGCTTATGATGGTGGAAAATGTCCATCAAAATGCATTCTGAGGTAAATGTACTGTACCTAATAAGTGAAGTTCGTATGCAAGTCCCAATCTCAACAATCTTCAAGAATCATATAAAAAATATTTGAATGATCATTCAGATGATTTAATGCTATGCGAAACGTGGAGTGAAGATGAGTTCTAGAGTTTTCGCTCAGTTATATCACTTCGGTGAACTTCGTTATTGCGTTATAAGTTTTGCAGACAAGAAAAGCCAGTCTTAGAATTTTTAACAGACCATGATGGCAAATGATACATCTTGTGGGTATTTACTCTGTGTATGCTGTTAATACAGTATCTGACAGCACTGTGTGAAATTAACTCCTATCGGTTTGTGGTTCACTGTATGGGTGAGCTACACCCATTGTGGGATGCTATAACATGATTTAATGCTGTATTTTAATTTTGTGTTTTCATTCTTAGGTCTATGTTTAAAATTAATCTGTTGTATTGATTGTGTTTACTTGTAATTAATCATTGTTTCTATGGTCTATAACATCTCTTTTGATGCTCGCAGCAAATTAAATATTGATTGATTAAATTACTGCACTGAACATTCGAATGACGATTTGAGTTATCAATCGAGTCAGTCATATTAGGGTCAGATTTATAAAGCTCTGCCAGGTATAGGGGCTTACCCATACCCAGCTGGCAGGCCCCTTGGAGTTCCGTATCATGAAACCCCTGCCAGCAGAAGTTCCAGCAGGAGTTCGGATTTTGCCGTGAACGTCAACCCTGTAGATGCATCACAGTCGAGCTAAAATGGCTACTTCATAGTAACCAATATGATAGGGAGAAAGTCAGTATACATTTTCATCAGTTGTATTTTTTAAGAACATTTATGAGGAATACTAAACATTTTCTGAATAAAACCATCTAGTTTTACTATTATAAAAGATTATCTTAATAGTTTCAAGCATAAGGGCATTGTATTATTCAAAGTGGATGTTGGCAATATGTTAAGATTGCCGCGCCTATTATTGTCACCTGCTACGCACTCATTCAGCAGAGGCAGAGGGGAGGGGCCAGCAGGAACTAGTCTGAATGCTTTGTTTGCCTTTAAAATCTGAATTGCACCTTAAATTCGCGATTTTTACATAGTTCGCAAACTCCAACATATCGTCAAAGTTGACGTGGGAAGTTCGTGCAATGTGGCTTGCAGACGGAAAGCGTGTTGGTGACAGTTCTGGGAGACCGCTAGGGGTTTGCCAGGTAGCAGACCTCTGTCGATCAGCTGCCACCTAGGTAGGTAAGCATGCTTACCTAGGGGACGACTATAAATTCGGCGGTTAGTTCTCGGATACAGACTCAAGTTCTCATACCTCGCATAGTGAGTTCTCGGATCCTTTCATTCATCTAAGAACTTTTTCATTCAAATGCTCATTTGATTCTTTATATTACTTGAGAACAGATTACTCAATTCTTAAAATCATTTGATTCTGCCCATCAGTTGTCAGGTCATACTTATGAATAACAATCTGTATAGCTAATAATGGGTAAACGTTGTCCAAGAATCCTTACCTTATTCATTAGCTCAGATGATCGTGGAATCTTTTGGAGTAAAACATTTTTATTGTAGACAGGCATTTCATTACTGAAGAAGTTCTCTATCTCTTGATTCCTCATAATTAGTTCTCTAATGTTGGTTGAAAATGTGGAGAGTTGTTTTGAACTGGATTAAAGATGTACCTGTGGGATCATAAGAACAGCACAGGAGTTAATTTTTATACTTCTATTAAGTGTATCTGTTTATAAACATAAGTAATTCATAAATTAATTTTTTTTTTATGGTTCAGAGAATTTACAGGATTACAAGAACACTAAACTGCTTTGTAGATATGATTATATAAAATTACATGACATACAAAATATAAATGTTGAATAAAACATTTTCTATGCTACCTTAGTAATGAAATAACTTGTGAATTTCATTGCAAATGAACTCCACCTTGAGTAATAAATGAAGGGACACATGATAAATTATGCAGCTAGACCTCACTTCTGAGTGCAGTTAGTTGCTTTAAGATAGAGAACTTCATGTTGATTATGTTTCAGTTAAATAAATCTTTTTTACTATATAATGTAAGGCTTCTTAAAGTTCATGGAAAATTTTGATTTCTTGTAAATAGTTTTATCTTTTAATATTGAATTAATATATATAATAATAATATTAAATAATGAAATTAATAATTAATAATATTAATATTATTTAATAATTACTATATTAATTTTACTGTTAAATATTTGGTATCTTTCCTCCTCATTTTGTGTCATTCTATGTAATTTCAAATTTTCCAATGGAATTTCAATAGTAAAATTCTCATAGCAATTGGATATTCATTACTTAAGTAGGGTAGTCCAGTTCTTAGAGTGTACAAGTTGCAAACTGTATCTACTTGAATGTATTTTTTTCTCTTTTTTTTTCTAGCTCACAAAGAAGCACAGAAATGGTCACATGACAAAGGTTGACTGGTTGGATCGTTTAACATTTCGAGAGATAGAGATGATCAATGAGAAAGAGAAACGGAATTCAGATTATCTATATCTCATGGTGGAATTTCCAACAGTTGAATTAGATGGTGTTCCGGTGAGTCCAGGGAAAAATTACTACTCAAAAGTTCCATTAAGAGTGGGGTAGAATTTGTAACTCCTTTGAAAATGTGTGTCTCAAATAATGTGAATTAAATTTTAAGTATTTAGGACTAGTGTCAAACCCTTGTTTTGTACACATGGGTATAATGCTGTGAATAAAAAGATATTGCCTCAATTCAGATAACTATCTCCTTGATACCTTATTAATAATACCATCTGTACACTTCCGTGGGAGTTGCTGCAGATGTTTCAAGTGTTAAGACTTAATGGTATTATAATGGTTTATTATGTAAGCTAATAAGAGATTATTACTTCCAGCTTATGCTGCTAAATTTTAAGGTCATTTGTCACCTACATAATAATTTTAACTGATGGCATGTATAAGGGGTGTATCTTGAAATTAAAATTATTTTCGTTTTGCGTTGTATTTAGGTGTTATAAATGCATTCAGTTTTCATAATCTCCAGAACCGGCAGCTCATCACCTATCTAATTAATTTCGTTGCAGACTTCTAATATTTCAGTTTTTATTTTATTTTATTTTCTGCCTCTCATACTTTCTTTCTTTTGCCTTTTATTTCTGTATCTGAATTTGTTGTAAAGTGTGGGTTAATATGCTTTCTCTTTTTATATTTTCTTGCTTTCTGCATAACTTCTATTATTTTTATATCTTTCTTTACACAATTGAATTTTTTAACTGTAGGTGTACACTCGAGTGCACGGAATCTTTCTGATATGATGCACAGTGGTTTATATTGGTGAGGGAATTCCAAACTAGCTCTGCCATGCACGCTCCCTACCCCTGCTCCTCTCTTTTTTTTTGCGATGGCAGATACGACTAAGAGTCTCTAGATTCGTTAAGAGAACATAATGATTTAAGAATTAATCTTAACCTTGTTTCATAAGGGAAATAATTATCTGCTTGTTGTCTATGTCCTTTATTCACTTCAAATGATTCATGTATAGTACAGAAGACATTATTTATAAGACATTTTTAACAACACTTCAGTTAACGTGTGTCTTATTCACCCTAATCCTTGAATTAATTCATGACCAGTTCTAAAT
Source organism: Ectobius pallidus (assembly GCA_964059195.1). Classification (NCBI taxonomy): domain Eukaryota; kingdom Metazoa; phylum Arthropoda; class Insecta; order Blattodea; family Ectobiidae; genus Ectobius; species Ectobius pallidus. The sequence continues at coordinate 83,769,774 of CAXKWD010000010.1, read as the reverse complement.
AAAGCAGCCCTTACAAATAAATATTGATATTTTATTGCTTAAAATGAAAATCCATACTGATTGTAAATTTTTGTTACAGCATTCTGTAGTGTATTATGAGCAGGATGGAGATGAAGTTTACCAGTTCCGAGCTCATGGAGATCTTGTTCGAGTACCTGACCATGAAATATTACAGGTAATTTTTTTCATGGAGAAGTTTGTCCTTATGTAATAGATTTTAAAAAAAATAAAACCTCGTCCATTATATTAATTTTACACAATTTAATTTCTTTAGATGTATTTGTGGGAGAACTTTCAATAAATATTTTATCTTTACTCTTTTTTCCCCTAAATGTTTTTGTTCTTTAGAACTGGTTGTGGTTGTTGGTAGTGGATTTCCCTCTTTTTTGAAGATGTTAGTAATAAATAGCATGGAGGAGTTTTACTTCAGTGTCTTTACTTTACATTTGGCATTTTTTGTGCTTTATTCCTTACTAAGCCTATTGAGTTATGTGCCTATAAATTTTTGAGTGTTTGCTTGGAGTTCTTACTGTATACATCTTTTAGTAATCTTAACTACCTATTGTTCTGTAATGCAGGGGTGAACACTTCTCACGCTTTCTTATTCATAATTCTGGTATAATGTTTGACTAATCTATTTTTTTAGCTGTGCTGTAATGGAGATTATAATTTAGACCTAAATTATACAAGTTGTCATATTTTGCTGTAGGTTTATAGCTAGCACAGTTTTATTCTACATTTAAGAAGTTACATATAATTAAAAGCTAAATTTTGACACACTAAAATATAATGTATAATTATTATGTACTCATTACATTTAGCTTCTGTAAAAGTCAATTTTTATAATGAGATAGAAGTTTCACTGGTTGTGATGGTAAAAATCCAATAAAGGAACATTTAGTTATAAAAAATATGTACACCCCTATATAAACTTCCCTACTGGCCTTAAAATGCACTTCAAGGCATTGTTCAAGAGCATATCCACAAGAGGTATTCAACATTGAGCTTGATCAATTATGACACTCCATGGAAGAAGTTGTTTAGTGACACTTTTGTTATTTCTCATTTTAATGACAATATCTATGTTGTGGATACAGGTACACTATAAACATTTTTCTTGAAAAGGATATTCCTTACAGTACATAGGTATACTGTTTGTAAAGTGAGGTGCTAAGGGAAACAATTAGCCATTATCAGGAACTCATTTTTTCGTGGTTTAAACCAGCGGTTTTCAAACTGTGGTATGCATACCACCTGTGGTACACCGAGACTCCTATAAATTCTATAAAATTATTAACCTTAAGATATTTAGTACAGAAGAATCTAGAAAACTCAGCACTTGATAATCTGACAATTTGGATTACTTAGCAAACATGACAGAAAAAATAGAAACCGTTATAATCCTGGTTATGGTGAAATGAGGTAAACTATTGTGTTGCAATTTATTTACACCTATTTCTTTGCTTCATAGAAGAGTATCATTATTTGTATTAACATGTTTTATGATAATTTTTAGTGGTGTCTCTTATATAGGTGATACACTCTTATTTCTGTTTCCCTGTAGTAACCTGGATGTCATTTAAAGGTTCCGTTAAACGTGCCGACATTATTATAATTAATAGGAAATCCAACAAGACCGTTATTCTCGATCCAGCTATTAGAACTGATTATGACAATAAACAGGCTGTTTATGCCAAAAAGAGGCAGCATTATGATCTATGCTTCACTGACATAGAACCCAAATATAACATTAAAAACTGGGAAGTTCTTGGTTTGTTATTTGGTGTACGTAGTTCAGTTACATTCTTTACATTCTGAACATCTTCAAACATTTCAGACTGCCTATTGCACTTCTACAAAATATGTCCTTGGATATTTTACAAGTTTCCTCCATATCCATAACTATCTGTACAACATCAAGTGAAAAAAAAATTAAGTAAATTCATCTTTAGTATAGCTTTCCCAATACTGTACTGATTGATTTTGACAGATACTAGATTTTGTTTTCTTCTACTGAAAATTTTTATTTTTTTTATTTTTAATAAATTGTTGTTTAGATTTATTGGTAGGCTGAGCCCTCAGGGTTTCCCCAGTAATTGGAACAGCTATCCCTTGTGGATTTTCTCTCTCTAGCATTTTATTACATAGAATAATTCTTAGTTCAGTGTCACTTTGTGCTGAGTGTCTCTAACTGAATAACTATAGAAGTGGTCAGTTACTGAGCATTGAATTCTTTTGACCCCTGCCTCTTCTTTATCAGTTCTCCTGAGTCTGTTTAGAAAGTGAAGTTTAGTATTGACTAACAGTGAAGCCTTAAATGGCTTCTTGTAAATCCTAAGAAGGTTACGTAACTTAACCCTTTCAGAAACAATTTAGGTTTCCAGTAATGTGTAATGAATAACAGAGGATAGATTGAATAAGGATGCGAGCTAAAATATTTACAACTTTTAAAGAATAATCAAAATTATACATAGCAGGAATTACACTCTACTAAATGACAGAAGTCTTAATTTATTATTTAAACACAATGCTTCACAGAAATTCTACCAGTCATTATAAGCTAATTTTAAATTTAATTTTACACACCCACTATTTGATCAGGTGTGAACAATTATTAAAATGTCTTATAAGTCATTTTGCTCAACCTATTATGTTATTCTTGTGCTACAAAATATGTTATATATGTGATTATCAGGAAAATCTAGTGGAAAGCAAACATCACAAATTGGCGAGAAGTCTTCGCAGTGGTGTATCTGATAAAGATGCTAAACCTAATGCCAGTGTTCGTGATATTTTAAATACTATTGTGGCATATCCTCCTACTAAGCAACTTACAACTGAGGAGCAAGATTTAGTTTGGAAATTCCGGTTCTACCTTAGCAATCAAAAGAAGGTAAGAAAAATAATGTAAGAATATATAAATATTTATTAATGCATTTTGGAAAAATGCTCACTATTTCATTCTAACTTCGTTAAAGTTTATTTTTATTCGTCAATGAATGTATTCTACTGCATTGTGTTACTCTGAAATATGGGAAATCTTGGAGTTACAAATTATGTTTTCTATTATTAAAAAAGTATTAGTCTAATAATAAATTGTAATTCAATTCAATATAAAATTTTATGGTGGAACTTGTTGAGTGAATGCTGGGTTTTATTATAAGAGAATTTATTGATAAATATAGGCCTATCCATTTGACCATTTGACCATTTGACCATTTAACATGTTCTTTTCCTTAAAGAAACCTTGCAATTGAATTGAACAAGCAAACCAATTTGACTGGACCTTTTATCTGTAAAGCTTTTAAGATGGTGCTAATAACAATTTAGTTTTAACTCAAAATTGTTTCTAGAATAGGATTCTCAACTGCATATGGTGGAAAAATCTCACATTGTTATTTAACTTTATTGCCTTAGGCACCGGTACGTTAAGTCAGTGTTCCCTTAAAACAACAAAAGAAAAACTTTCATTCATTATCTAAAGAATTCACTATTTCATAATCATATGTACAGTGTGTCCCACGCAAGAGTTGGCCAACGACGCGGGTTCCTGCAGCGCGGCGGGCACAGCTCCAACTCCCGAGCGATCAGGTGAAATATCTACGCTAATGAAGCCGCGATCGGTGTTATGATTCAGGTTCTCACATTTACAGTTAAAATTACAATGAAAATAAACACGTACCTCATCACAAGAGTTGTTGGAAATGTTCTCCTCTCGCATCCACACAACACTGACACCATTTTAGGAAATTTTCTTTCAGCGCATAAGTTCAGCTTCCGAGACAGAGTTCATTTCCCTTGTGATAGGCCTATGTGATATTGTCTTTAAGTTCTTCTAACAGTATGTGAATATTAACTTATTTATGGAGAAACTTGAAAAATAAAGTGTATAGGTCAACTTCCCGTACATTACAAAGGAAACGGGTGAAATATCTACGCTAATAAAGCCCGCTGTTGGTGTAATGGTTCAGGTTCTCACAAAGAAAAACATGTGATTTATCTGGCAATACTGGACGTGTGTCGTTGAACTGCCACGACCTTGACTGTGTCGACAAAGCAGGTCAGTATTCCTTCTGCTTGTGTCGGTGTAGATTTGTTGTTACAATGCCACGACATAGGCCTACATATACAATATCCTACGTAGGATATTTATGTATGATTCGTATGTGATTACATCATCTTGTAAGGCCGCAAGACGTCGGTTTTTAGAAAAATTCCCAGGTGTACGTCCTCCAAGCAGAGAAGCCGTGCGAAAACTTGTAAGTAAACTTCGGGAAACGGGTTCGATTCTCGATAGGAAACGAGAGACCAAGCGGCGCGTACTTACTGAAGAGAAATTAATTCTATCTCGGAAGCTGAACTTATGCGCGTGAAAGAAAATTTCTTAAAAAGGTTCCAGTGTTGTGTGGATGCAAGAGGAAAACATCTCCAACATCTCTTGTGATGAGGTACGTGGTTATTTTCATTGTAATTCCAACTGTAAATGTGAGAACCTGAATCATAACGCCATTAGTGGCTTTATTAGCGTAGATATTTCACCCGCTCGCTCGGGAGTTGGAGCTGTGCCCGCCGCGCCGCAGGAACCCGCGTCATTGGCCAACTCTTGCGTGGGACACACTGTATTTTATTGAAGTGAGAAATTTGTATGGTTGGAGTACACACTGCACTCAAATGACAAGAACATATATGGATTCTTGGTCTCATCAATGTTGAACAGAGGGGCTACTGAATATTTTGCTTTTTTTGCTTTAACCTGCATTACTTTTATAGGTCAACAGTAATTGTTGGAATTTTTTAATTAAATTTTTACACAATGGTAGATGATTATACTTGATGTTACAGTTTACAACAGTACTGACTTTATATGCTATGCAACATGTGAAACAAAGTATTTCAAACACTATTCATTTTATATACCTGAACAACCAATTTATCAGGAGTCTTGCAAGGGGGGGGGGCTATGTTACTGTAAATTCTATATGTAGGGAAGTACAAACTAAATTCTACTTGTTTACATCTGACTATTTTTGTTCCTGTCTCTACTTCTTGTCAAACAGAATCTTACATTTTTTTGGTGTTTCAAAAAGGAATCTTCATATATTTACTCATCTTTTAAGATTAAGATTAACATATGTGATTTCACAAATCAATAGAGCTTTGCTGCTAAAACTTGTAAGACATACTTACAGTAGGTCAGTAAGGTATTGTTCTGAAATTTAACAAACTGCATTTTCCTAGTTTAGAGAAAAATTTCACTTGTACTTGTAGAAGAGGCGATATTAAGCAAACATTTATCAGCTTTTCTGATTACTTATTTCTCATAGCTACAGGCAAAGTTATAATTTAAATTTTGGTTCTTATTGAAATAATAGTAATTTATTTGGCAAAATTTCTGAGCATGAATACTATTATTAAATTGCAACATACCAACAATTTTGCCTACATTGAGTAGACAAAACTAGGATTGAAAGTTTTCAGATGCTACTAAGTTCATACTGAAAAGTAATGGTAATTTTGTTTCTAATTGTTAGGCACTTACCAAATTCTTAAAATGTGTGAATTGGAAGCTTGGAGGTGAAGTTCGACAGGCTCTAGATATGCTTCATCAGTGGACACCAATGGATGTAGAGGATGCACTAGAGCTTCTTAGTTCCAATTTCACTCATCCAGCTGTTCGAAGATATGCAGTCACTCGCCTTAGACAAGCACCTGATGAAGTAAGCATTTTCTTGATTTTAATATTCATATTAATGGTGTTTTCGAGGGCTGTAAGGCAATTCAAATTCTCTAATAGCAGCAGCTTTTTGCTGCTGCCATGTGTGTAGCATTCCTGAGGGAAATGAGTGTTGGGGAGGGAGGTAAGAGAAAGTCGAGAGTGGAGAGTGTCGACCAGTCGGGATGGAGAATGATTTGGGGTTTTTAGAGTTACTCAGGAATTTTTTAATACATACATTAGTAATAGTTCTCTTGCAAAAATTTGGGTTGGTACACATATGCTTGTATGTCATCCATTTTCTTAATTGACTTGTTTTATATGCCTTTCAAATTACTATGTTTCAGTGGCGGATGCAGGGGGGGATAGGGGGGTTACATTCCCCCCCCCCCCGAAATTTGAAAAAAGCTATATATGTACTCTAAGTGGCCAGTTTTATAAACTAATTGTATTATGTAAGTTGATTAATTTTTTTTAGTATTCTTTCTACCTATTCAAATCCCCTCCCAAAAAAAATTTCTGCATCCGCCACTGCTATGTTTTATTTTAATTATCATGCTGGAGGGACATAACTAAAAGAAATAAATATACAAATAAATTTATAATATACACAATATCATTTCTATATATTGCCATTATAAAATCCCGTGTACAGTCAGTCAAATAAAAAACGTCGGGACTCGTATGCAGTTAAAATTAAAGTTTTAACGTATTAGTTCACAAGTTTCCTATAAAAAAACATAAAATACAGGTCATTTTCGGAACATATGAGGCCATGCGACAGGAGGGAAAAAATGAACTAGGGAAAAATGAAAAACGCGGAAAGCGCAATACACGATATTCAACTTATGTATTGTCATAATTCATTTTGCTTTGTCATCGCACCACATACAAATGCTAGCTTGAGAGAAAGTGTAGTTAGGGCTGTAATTGACCTGCATTTTTCGGTCTCTGAAGCAGTGAGAAGGTTCCATATTTATGAAAGAGCAACTTAGAGGTGGGTACTTCACTATAATGCGACCAGAAGTTTTCATAGGAATCGTGGATCTGGCCGGCCGCGTATTTCGATGCTAGATTGGTGGCAGAAGTTGAACGTAAGTTATTGATTTTGCACTACAAGTACCAGTATTATAAAATAAAATCTTTAAAAAATGCTCCTTGAATAATCATATTCCTTGCGAATTTATTAATTATTAATATTATAAGAATTTTCAACCAAGAATATGGCGGATGTGAGACATATAGCCACAGCCTTCTATACATGTTCGTTTTGGAACAAAACTGACTAAATAATCAAGAAAATACATGGAGAGACAAGAGGCAGGTGTGAACCTAACCTTAAGTCTTCCTGTACATGCGCATATGCTCGTTCGTGATACTTAATCAAATACCGCCCGACGTTTTTTATTTGACCGACTGTACAATCTAATGATGTTACTTCCCACAAATTTAGTAACAAGCATATTTTTAGAATTTGTTAGGATTTAAATTATATGCTCTTCTATAGTGTATATTTGTCTTATATTTTCAGGATCTGTTCCTGTACTTACTGCAGTTGGTTCAAGCCCTAAAATATGAAAATTTTAGTGATATCAAAGAGAGTTACAATCGGCTATTTCCAGGGAGAGACACATCACTCTCATCACAGGAAGATACACAAATAGAACGAACCCCAATTAGGTAATATAAAAATGTGCTGCATTCATTGGCAGCTAATTGTTAACATGCTAGGGGGTCATAAATGCTTAACGTATGTTATTCAATTTTTTAATTTTGAGGGAAAATGAAAAAAAATTTACCTTTTTTTCTGTTTATAATAAATCCTTGGTTCTTTTCCTCTTATTGTCCATTACACGTGGAAGTAAAATTTAACTTAACATTGGTTCCCCCCCTAGTAGCCGCAAGACCTTGACGTAGGTGGGGGGGCTTGCGTGTATCTGCGAACCTGTGGGCTGTACTGGCAGAGTTACTCATGCCAGGGTGGCCACAGGGGAGATACCAGACGAAGAAGTGGCTAATCAAGCCCAACCCTAAGGTGTAGTGCAATCCGTGCTGAAGGGGTGAATGGCACAGGGCTAATGTGTCGTTAACGGGGCCTCTGGAAACCAGGCGACCTCCAGAGTATAAGCCTTACCCAGGCATGCGGGGCTCTACCTGGGCGGACTGTATAATTCCCTAGCTTCTCGTGGTACCAAAATGGATACACAGAAGGAAATTTCCAAAACAACTTCTGAGGACCACGTAAGTGAGCCCTCAGCACTGGTACCCACTTTATTTGATGAGGAAGCTCTTCTAGAGCAAGCCTCTGATATGGAGATGGGCATCGATGTAAACTCATCAGAGGTGGTCATGTCAACCTTGGCTGGGGAAAAAGAACCTAAGAGACCTACTCCGGGCCTAGACGAAGCCACGGAGAAAATGGACAAGCTCAAGGTGAAAACAAATAAACAACTTCTGAGGACCACATGTATGAACCCTCAGCATATACAACCATTTCCCTCGAAAAGGAAGCTGTCTTACAGCAAGCCTCAGACAGAGATATGGAGTATAAGCCACCAAGATCTGGGTAGTAAAGCCTTTTCTAGACCTTGGGAGAATTGTTCTTCAAACCAAGGATGGTACTAAAGGTCCTCCAGATCAATCTTCAGCACAAGAAGGCGGCCTCGGCTGCCTTCTGTAGAATCTTCAATACTGAAGAAATAGATCTAGCTCTGATTCAAGAGCCCTGGATTAACAGGGGTCGTATTGCAGGGCTAGGAGAATGCCAAGGGAAGTTGATATACTGCAACAAGGGCACTCATATTAGGAGTTGTATCCTTGTTCGTAACGGTATTCAATGTTTACCTCTTTTGGAATTTTGTTCTAATGACATCACCACAGTGAAGATTGACTGCCAAGTAGGAGGAGGGAACAAAGGCCTTATACTGAGCTCTGTTTATCTCCCCTACGACGGTAGCAATCCTCCCACAAGGGAACTAGAGCAGTTGGTCGCACACTGTACAAGGAGTGGCGAACAGACCATCTTTGGGTGTGACGCCAACTCTCATCATGAAATTTGGGGAAGCAAGGATATCAATAAAAGGGGTGATTATCTTTTAGATTTTCTGCTCTCCAACAACCTAAACATACTCAATGTCGGTAACAAGCCTACCTTTGCTAACCGCATAAGGCAGGAAGTTATCGACATTACTTTCTGTACTGGGTATATTTCCACACAGATTACCGATTGGAGGGTCTTGGATGAACCATCACTTTCGGACCATAACTACATTTCCTTTAATATTAATGTAGTAAAAAGAACAAATCCCTACAGGAATCCCAGGAGAACCTGGTGGGATCCCTATAAAGAGGATCTCTCAGGTAGGATTGGGCAGATAGAAGGGATTAGATCTTTTGGTGATATTGACAAGGTCGCCTACTTGATTCAAGAGGCTATACTTGACTGTTATCATGATAACTGCCCCATCCAAACGAGGATTAAATCCACGAAAGTGTCATGGTGGACTCAGGACCTTGAATACAGGAGGCGCAGAGTAAGACATCTCCTTAACAAGGCTAAAAGAACTAGAGACTGGAGGGAATATCATATAGCCCTCACTGAATACAATAAAAGCATACGTAAGGCCAAAAGATCTTCTTGGCAAGCCTACTGTCAGGACATATCTAGCCTGTCAGAGGCAGCCAGATTACAAAGAGCACTGGCCCACGGAATAGTCAATCCCGTAGGAACAATATGTAAGCCTACAGGTGGTTTCACATGCTCGGCCGAAGAAACACTCAAAGTACTCTTTGAGGCACACTTCCCCGAGTGCATACATGATGATGACAAGACATGTGAATTCCTAGGACACTGTGAAAACTCTAGACCAAGAGCATCACAGGAAGAATGGGAACTGGCACGTCAAGTGGTCACAACACACAGCGTCAAATGGGCAATAAATAAATTCAGCCCATTCAAGTCGCCAGGTGGAGACGGCATCTTTCCTGCATTACTGCAGAAAGGACCTGACTCACTTTACATTCTTCTGTGTAACCTCTTTAGAGCCAGTATAGCTTTTAGCTATATTCCTCAGGCCTGGAGAGTTACCAGAGTAGTATTTATTCCTAAGCCCGGGCGAAATAAATACACAGAGGCTAAGGCTTTTCGACCAATCAGTCTTTCATCATTCCTTCTGAAGGCTTTGGAAAGACTGGTCGAAAGATACATTCGAAGAAGAGTACTATCAAATACTCCTCTTCATAGAAACCAACATGCCTACCAGCCATCCAAGTCTTGCTTAACGGCGTTACACAGCCTAGTTAGCAGACTGGAGGATTCCATGGCATGGAAGGAAATAGCCCTAGGGGCCTTCCTAGACATAGAGGGAGCCTTCGATAACACCTCCTATGACTCTATGATCATGGCTGCTCAAAAGTATGGAGTCAATGACACTCTTTGTAGTTGGATAAACTCCATGCTCAGGAGCAGGAAAATTACAGCTAGCCTTTTTGGGGCTACAATGGGAATTGTCGCCACGAGGGGATGCCCACAGGGGGGGGTTCTTTCTCCCCTATTGTGGAGTCTCGTGGTGGATGATCTTCTCAAAGAAATGACCCAGGAAGGATATTACATACAAAGCTATGCAGATGACATAGCACTTGTTGTCTTTGGGAAATTTTCCAATACAGTCTCTGACATGATGAATCGTGGTCTGAGGAAAATTCACAACTGGTGCAAGCAGGAAGGCCTGTCTATTAATCCTAGCAAAACAGTTGTAGTCCCTTTTTCAAACAGGAGGAACTTGAAGGACCTGGGTAAACTTAAACTAGGCAATTCAATCCTGGAATACTCCGAATCAGTTAAATACCTAGGCCTTGTACTAGATAAGAAACTGACTTGGAATAACCATATCGAAAATACCATTCGTAGAGCTAGATGGTCACTTGTGACCATCAAACGCACTATTGGAACAACCTGGGGCCTAAAACCTTGCATAAGCCATTGGCTATATGTTGCAATGGTCAGGTGCCAGATATCTTATGGTGCCATCGTTTGGTGGCGCAAAACATTACAAATAACTGTAGCAGGGAAATTTACCAAGCTACAGAGACTAGCATGTCTGTGTATCACGGGGGCTTTCAGAAGTACTCCTTCCATTGCATTGGAGACTCTGTTGAACCTCCCACCCATGGACATTTACTTACAAGCGGAGGCCAGGCTCATTGCCCATCGCTTAGTGCAAACAGGGAACTGGAGGAACAGCAGCTCAGCAACTGCCCATACCTCCATATTAAGCTTCCTGGACATTACAGAGTTGAATATGAGGTCAGATCTCATGAATACTCAACACTGCTCCTTTCCTCCTTTCAAGACCACTCTTGGTTCTCGAAATGACTGGAGTGGAGGAATTACACCTGATAGAGGACGGGACCAACTTGTGTGGTTCACGGATGGATCCCGCATAGGGGATCAATCAGGTGCAGGTATATTTAGCCTATCTCCAAGGACAAACGTCAGTATAAGCCTTGGAAAATACTGTACAGTTTTTCAAGCAGAAATAATTGCTATCTTGAGCTGTGCACTCAGAGGAATTGAGAGAGGCTATCGTGGTAAGCGAATTCTCATCCTCACAGATAGCCAGAGTGCTTTAAAGGCGCTCTCCTCAGACCAGGTAAAATCAAAACTGGTATGGGAATGTCTGAATTCCCTCACTGCCCTTTCATCCCGCAATAGTCTTGAACTAAGATGGGTGCCTGGGCATCAGGGAATTCTAGGAAATGAAAAAGCAGATCAACTGGCAAAAAAGGGTGCACAGATACCCTTTGTCGGCCCTGAACCCGTGGTAGGAATCAGTACAAATACTGCTAAAACCTCGGTTAAAACATGGACCAGGGAAAAACACCAACTTAGGTGGCAAACCTATCCAGGACAAAGACAGGCCAGGAAACTGGTCCTGGGTCCAAGCAACACTATCTCCTCATCTATCCTAAAATTGGACAGAAGAGGAATAAGGAAAGTGGTTGCGTTAATATCTGAGCATGGTCACTTCAGAAAACATTTACGCAAAGTGGGACTCTATGAGGATGATCCCATCTGCAGACTATGCAAACAGGATGAAGAGACGGCCTCACACATCCTGTTTGACTGCCCAGCCCTGGCAAGAAAGAGGTTCACTCTCTCTATATCCAGGGAAGACCTAGGGAATGAAAAGGACATTGGAACCAAAATACTACACCTTGTCCAAGGAACAGATTTTGGGAAACAATGAGATCTTCTCGCCCAATGGGACGAGGTACAAAGCATAAGCAAGCAGGAGGAAGGAGTTATCCAATACCCTGCCTGACTGCACTACCCTGGCAAATATCCAGGGAAGACTTTGGGGAAGGAAGCCAACAAGAGCTTCTCTACCAAAAGGGGCAGCACAATAAGCCTTTTAGGCTGACGTGCGGGAGGTCTCTAAACTCTCTTTAAGCCCCCCGCTATCTAATCTAATCTAATCTAACATTGGTTTCGGGTCAGAAAAAATGTATGAAGTAATTAATTTAAGTTTGGAACATGTATATTTTGCAACATGAATTTGATAAATGAGAGTATTGCTGCACACACCAATAAAGGAGAATGCTAGTTTTAAGTACTGTACTGTATTTTATATAAATCTTATATATTATTTATCTTATTTTACACTTTTTTAAGTGAATGTTGGTCAATATTTAGTCCAGAGTTTTGCTATTTTTTTTTCAGAAATAATTAGCTTAACAGTGCAGATAAATTAGTAGAACATGTTGGATTGGAAAGAAGATTCCCATAAAAAATCATAAAACCATAGATTACACAACAAGGTTACTGTCTAATCTGTAGCAAAAACAATGGGCAGAGTCACAACAAAATCAAGAATTGAAGAGTTATAATTTTTTAAAACGTGTAGTTCTTACACTGGTATTTTTTTATTCATAGGGATCCAAAAGACATAGAAACATCAATGAGGAAGTCAATGAGCTTTAATCCTGGTGAGCAGGGTGAGATTCCCCCTCCTGTTGCAAGATCAAATTCCTTACTAGATAGCTTGGTCCAAAGCAGTCTTCCTCAAGAACAGTCTGACTCAAACTTTGATGGGTTGCAAGTCAGCCAGTGGGGAGCTAATAGAGATGAATCTAGTCAAGACCTTGCTACCTTCCTAATCCAGAGGGCTTGCCAAAATTCCACCCTTGCAAACTACTTTTACTGGTGAGTGATACTTTAAAATGTGTGACAGAAATACTTTATTAAGATCTTGATTTAATTTTCATTTTTAATCTTATTTTTACACTTTTTTCTGTTTGCTTTTACGGTTAATGTTTTAATTAAAGTAATGAAAACTGTAAAATAATAAGAATTCTGCATTGTGTTTATATCATGAAATTTTTGTTTTAGGTACCTGTTAATTGAATGTGAAGATCAAGAGCCAGCTGTTAAACAAGACAGTAAAGTAAGAGATATGTATCTTACTGTGATGAAAACATTCTCGCAGGTGAGCTACTTCTTACATATCCAGAAAATTCCTTTCCCTTAGATAAACCAAATTAAACCCAGTGACCCCATATAAACCAGAGGAATATGGTCTACCATCCAACCATTGGGTCATCAAGCATGCCAGGAAAAGGGGGCATTAGGTCAGCTTGTTGACTCCCACTACTGCATTGATAATTTTTAGACTGGGCTGTTATTTTTTAAAGTCATTCCTTACGCTGGTTGGTTGTTATAATTATTTAATAATGGTTGTGTACTGCTTCTTAGACTGTAACCATCTGGAATGTGCCAGAACTTTGTCCGGCAGTAGTTTTTACATGCCTGGTAAATCTACAGACATTGGACTGCTGCATTTACACAGGCATGTAAATGCCATTCACTTGACTGGGATCGTATACCGAACTTAAAACAGAATCCAGAGCCATACTGACTGACCCATCTGGCTAACTGATTCTCTAAGCTCGTAAGGCTCCAATGCACCCTAATCCATATCTCCCTATTCCAGAAATATCGTGGAAGGTACTTGGGATCAAACATGAACCTCCAGATGCATAATCACCAATGTTATTTATTGGGTGTTGTATACTATTTTATGGTTGCACTGACAAATTAACAAAATCCCTTTATGAAGAAGTTAACTAAGTCTACTGTTTTGACATGAAATTTTCACATATGCTTTAAATGCAGCTATATTTGCTATAATAATTTAACATGTTGGTGGTTTGGATTTTTCAGGAATTGGGGATAAAATATTTTTATTTTTATGATTTTTCAGACCTTGTTAAAAGGGAATGGAGACTGGCAGAAAAGAAGGAACTTCCTGTCTAGGCAACAGACATTTATAGACAAGTTGGTAAAATTGGTGAAGACTGTAGCTAGGGAAAGTGGCAATAGGAAGAAAAAGGTAAGCTTATTTCATGGTATTTTATGTGGGATTTTTTTTGCAATGAAGTGGAACTATAAATGGAATGATTGTATAGAATCAGTTTTTATGCTCAAATTCACTTATTTGTGAAGTTCAGTGTAAAAAGCGATTGCATGCTATCTTTCGATTTATGTAAGCTTAGGTATACCTAAGCTTATTTATTTGACTTTGATGTTACTAATTAGCTACCAACTTTAAGTTTGTTTAAAAAATGATTGTGTGATAAACTGGTAGTAATTATAAAATGGATAATTATGAAGCTTAATTTTTTTTGTGTTTTACAGACTGAACGACTACAGGATCTGCTTGCTGATCCAGAAGCTTTCAAGTTCAACTTTGCATCATTTGATCCCATACCATTTCCTCTTGATCCTGATGTACATATAAAGGGAATTATTCCTGAAAAGTAAGTTCTTTTGCTTTCTAATGTAAAATATTGATTTAATTTATTATACATTAATTTTTTTTTAACATTTCAAAAGTTAATCTCTTCCAATGTTGTTTTCTCTTTAAGGTACCACAGAAACATATTGTCATAATTGAATGCATGCAAATTCATTGTAAAATCAAAGAAGGGATATTATATAATCTGGAAAAGTATGATTGTGTTATATATCAAATTACAAAAATTATAACAACAGTACAGATGGTATATGCAGTTTCTCCTGTATGTCTTGACTATTCTTAAAGCAAAGAGTTAATGGTCTCACATTAAGAGTTATATATAGTTAATGCAAGTTATTACTACAAATTCAGTTTTTTTAATTTATTGGTGATCATGATAATGGTTCTTGTAAGATTCCACAGCTGGATGAACAATAATAATCTTAGCTATGTGGGTGGCGCCACATAATCAAGTTAAAAACTGACATTTCAGCCCTCATGTCATGGTCTACCCAGAAGAAGGCCATGACATGAGGGCCGAAACGTTGGTTTTTTAACTTGATAATGCAGCGTCATCTGGACAGCCAAGGTTATTATTATCATGATAATGGCTTGAATAGCCATGGGTTGACTGTAAAAACTGTGGATAAGAATCATAACCCGCTCATGACAATAGGAAGGGTGATATCAGGGTGGTTTACCATTGGCGTCTGCAGGATTGTTAAAGAAGGGGCAACACTCAGACCTGAACCCAGGAAAGAAATTGCAATTCCACTTTTTAAAAATCCCCTTCTCAGCCGGGAATCAAACCTGGGCTGCCAGAGTGGAAGGCAGATGCACTACCGACTCACCCATGACTCACTCATATTTAATTTCTTAGAATTTCGTAATTTTATCTTGCTTAGTTCTTTAGTTTGATATGCATCTGTTTGATGTTTAATATTGGTTTAGCACCTTATTTACTTGAACATAAATGCATTCCTTTTATCATATTCATAAGATATGTGATATTTCAACCATTCACAGTCTATCGTCATACTTTCATAGTTTTATTTTTATCACTTTCATTTTGTTGTACCTAAGTGCACTTGTTTGTATGTAAATTCATAAAGACTGAACACTGAAACATCTTCATGCTTTCTTTGACCAAAAACAATAAATCATTGAAGTTAGTGCTTAAGTAGGCTGTACTTACATTTACTTTTTGAAACATTGCAGAGCTTCACTCTTCAAATCTGCGCTTATGCCATCAAAACTTACATTCCTCACTACTGAAGGTATAGAATATGTTGCCATATTCAAGCATGGAGATGATCTGAGGCAGGATCAGCTGATTCTACAGATGATTACTTTAATGGATAAGCTTCTTCAGAAAGAGAAGTTGGATCTGAAACTAACACCATACAGAGTTTTAGCTACTAGTACTAAACATGGTATGTAAGCATAATGTCTTCTAGATTCTAATTTTATAAGCTCTTGCAAATATGCTTTTCTACATTCTGAAAATAGTTTGTGGTTAAATAATCTAGGACAATGTTTCTAAAACTGTAATACATAAATGGGTCTTGTAGTTTGCCTTTCTGGTTCTCTACATTTTTATTAGTTCAAAAAATATGGAAATAAATTCTAAACTAAACATCTGTTGAATTAGTATTGTTTACGAAGTTCAGAAATATCATGAAACAAGTATGTTCCTTTCTCTCCCAGCAATGTTATTTCATAAAGTTTATAATATGGGGTGAGGAGGAGAGGGGGAGAGATAGATACTCGCACACATATGTAAAATATATATAGGTTTCCCCTAGCTAGTTGTAGAGGTGATGGGCTTACCACCTGACCCTCTGTCATCTATGGGAGAATATACATAACTGTATTATGTTTGAGATTTTCCAGGTCATGTAGCTGTGGTCCATTGGATGAGGGTCTGATGGTTTTATCCACATCTAAGGCTGGCATCTTCAGCAGCAAGGTATCCGGTGAAGTTGACTGGTAGATGTAAGCTGCCACCGAGACATCTACCAGTCAACTTCACTGGATATCTCGCCGCTGATGTTGCCAGTCATAGATGCAGGTGAAACATACAGACCCTCATCTAATGGATCATAGCCCGGAATATCTCAAACTTATGGACACTGGTCATGAAAGCCTACATAATTTTGTAAGTAAATTAGTCTTTGGTAAAGAAACCTCCACTTGGAGGCCCTATACTCTGCTCAAAGAGTAACATGATGTATCCATCCAGGCCATTGTAAATGGCATCTCCGAAATTTTGTCACATTTGCTTACTAGTGTCGCTTCAGTTCTCATTTCTATTAATCCTTGTTAACGTATAAATTTTGTTAAGGATTGCTTCTTGTTCCCGCTCCCACGGTAGCTCGCAGGCGAAATAGGGACACGGGGAAACCTCTCCGGTATGAAGGATGCTACACTAAGTCAAGTTTAAATACATTTATTGAGCCCCTTGAAAGATACAAAGAGCACAATGGACAAAATGATAAATAGACCCTTTAAAATACAAGATGGAATTTTGTATCTTGCTTTACAAATAAATTCCTCTTCCTAGCGGTGCCGAAGAAGATGAAATGTTGATGAAGTCAAGGGGAGACGACTTAGTAAGCTCCTTCTGGAAAATAAGGCATGCTTGCCTTATAAGACTGATGAATAGCTCGGAGGACCAGAGCAGAGCAATTTTTATAGTCGCGCTTGCTCGGACGACTGAGAAAGAATTTCACTATTCTTGAAGTGAATGCGCACTATCAGCAAATTATTTTAAGGTCGACTTGCTGCTTCGACCGAAAAGAAGAACCTTTAGATGTTGCTTCGACACTGCAACTAAAATTAAGCACTCTGAAATATTCACTTCACAGCAGTACTTACAGTAAATCCTTTTACTTAATGAGTTACGCATTCAAGTCCATACGGTTTGATCAGGGAAGTAAAAAACTTGGCTTCACACATTTGTAATTAAATCACAAATAAATTACTTTGATGAATGTACTAAATTGCGTCTCTGCAATAACTAGGGCTGGGAAACTTCAAATTCCCAGCTCGACAATAATAACTAGATTCAGAATTCTGAACTGAAAACTAGCCTGGCGAAAGCTTCGAACGAGAGAATAAGAATGAATAGCAAGAATGACAGACGTCACGACATGTGACGTAAAGCAAGAATCCCATTGGCCAAGAAAAACAATAAATAATTAATCTTGGAAATAAATCAATTAAGTTACATTAAAATACTAGAACATAAATAAGAGAATTAATAGCATTACTTCAAAACTGAATTGTTTCTTTAAAAACACAAAATTATGAATAAAATATACTAAAAAATAATCAGACTGAAACTTTGGGTTGGAGATTATAACATGACTATCCAAAAAATGAAAGATGCGACAGTCAAATGTTATTTCTTATGAGAATTGATGGGAGAAAGAACAAACAGATAAGTAAACATATTTAAAATTATATTGAAGACACAACAAGAAAAATAAAACAAACGAAGACACAAGCCTGTTGCCATAGCAACACGGCGAATGACCTCGCGAAACCAGCTAATGCCTCAAATCCGGCCAGACACGAATGCTGGACGGAACATATTGCCCGCGATAATTTCGCTCGTGAAATTATCTAACAGAATGTGACGTCAAGCAAATTCGTGAATGCAAGGATTCGAGGCCAAAACAACTATCAAGTCGCAATAAAGTCAAAATCGGTGGAGTGGGATGCGTCCGGCATCAGCACTCTGAATGAAAGCAGGTGTCACTGTCCCTCTTCACTGACAGGCAGAGGAGCCAACTTGATGAGGGGCCTCTTATAAGTGCCTGAGACAGTGCGCACAGTGACAACTCTGACAAGGCCGTCTGGGCCTGGGTGTACTTGGTGCACCAGACCAAGCACCCACCTATGAGGAGGTACATTGTCCTCGAGAACCAATACAGGGGTACCCAAAGGAACGTCTGGCAGTACCTTATGCCACCTTGCACGACGCTGTAGCGTGTGGAGATAATCCACGGACCACTTCTTCCAAATACAAGTGACCATCTGCTGAAGATGGTTCCAACGGGAACGCAGGCTGTACCCACCAGAGAGGTCAGGACTGGGCACCGACACAATGGGCTTGCCAATAAGAAAGTGGCCGGGAGACAAATATCCAAAGTCATCCACGTCCTCAGATAACGACATCAAAGGACGTGAATTCAAGAATGACTCAATTTGTGTGAGAACAGTAGACATCTCCTCGTAAGTGTACTTACAGGACGAGGACATCCTCTTCAAGTGGAACTTCAAAGAGCGTACTGCCGCCTCATGAAGCCCTCCCATGTGTGGAGAGTGAGGAGGCAAGAAACGCCAATGAATGTTCAAATGCGCAGTGGCGTCTTGCACTGCGGAGTGATGTTCTGATGACATCAAAAGCCTAGAGAGGTTCTGCAGGTCGGCGTGAGCTCCGACAAAGTTTCTACCATTATCACAAGTGATTGAACTTGGAATTCCACGACGACTTGTGAACCTTGACAATGCCGCCAGGAAGGCACGTGAGGTGAGCGAAGTCACTAGCTCAACGTGTACGGCCTTCGTGGACATGCAGACAAAAATAGCAACGTAGGCTTTAGTAGTCACCTTGGACCGCGGGCCACCAAACTTGAGAGAGAATGGACCGGCGTAGTCCACACTAGAATTTGTGAAAGGAGGGAGAGGATTTACTCTCTCAGGAGGCAGATCAGCCATCTTTTGCTGAAAAGCCTGAGCCTCAAAGCGGAAACAAACACTACAGCGCCTCCGTACACTGCGAACCAGCTTGCGAATGCAAGGGATCCAATACGACTCTCGCAAGTGTGAGATGACTAGCTGAGGTCCTGCATGACCTAGATGCAAGTGCACATGGAGAACTAACTGCCTGGTGAAAGCATGCTCTGCAGGAAGTAATATCTGATGCTTGTTGTCAAAGGGTAGGTTGGACCGACTTAGACGTCCACCTACACGCAGGATGTTATCCTGAATAAAGGGGCATAGTTGCCGGATCTTACTAGAAGAAGGCAAATCTTGCGAGGAAGACAATGCTTGAATTTCCTTTCTGAAAGCATTCCTTTGAATGATTCTAATGCAAGAATGCAAAGCTTCAGTAAGCTCTGACGGCAGCAAAGGGCCATTGATAGGTGACTTGAGTTTCAAGTAATTATTAATGAAACGTCGCACATAAGCCATGACCCTGATTGTTTTCAAGTGTGAAAACTTAGTCAGCCATGGGCTTAAGCTAGAGGTTTCGATGGTGACTAGCGCTGCTATCTTCACCTCTGGGAGAGACGAAGACTCGAGCTCAGTGGGCAAACTGGGCCACTGAGTGGAGTCGGCAGTAAGCCAAGAAGGGCCTGACCACCACAGAGAGTTGTTAAGTAGATCAGAAGGGGTGGCTCCCCTAGAGATGAGATCAGCGGGATTGTCCTTAGATGACACATGCGACCAAGATTCAATGGCAGTGAATTCTTGGACGTCCGCGACTCTGTTAGCCACGAAGGTCTTAAGTTTAGAAGGTGAATGGTTTAAGTCTGCAGTTAGGAAGGCTGAGTAATTGGAAGACATAGCCTTCGAGCATTCAGGCTCTTTTGGGCTTGCTTCAAGATAACGCTTAGCCGTGGATTGACGTCGATGACCATTGGAAGTATGGCAACGCTGTGAAGGGAAAGGCGCAGAGGGCAGTTTCCCGGCGAAGTACCAACCAAGGTGCGAGTTCTGAATCGTAGGTAACTCACAGGTGGAAATTTGCCCTGGACACACCACTTGGGCGCAAATCTCCACTCCAAGAAGTAGATCGACACACTTAGGACGACTAAAGAATGGGTCAGCCAAGGGAAGATTCGGAGGAATGTTCCAATCTTTGGTCTCAATAAAAGAGTTCGGGAACCTTTTCTCCGAAATCTTCGGAACGACAATGGCCTGTGCATTGTAGCGCCATGAAGTCACTCGCGACTGAATCGTGATGCTGGTTAGCTTATGTGTGCTAACATTAGTGGACAAAATTCCCGCTAGCGTAGTCCGCTGCGCATGAGGAGCTAGTCCAAGACGCCTAAACAGCCTGTCGCTAATAAGATTGCAGTCTGAACCGCTATCCAGGAGGGCTGTGGCCTCAACAGGCGAGCCGTCTGAGTCCAGGATGCGGACAGTAGCAGTAGGAAGCAAGCAGCGCTGCTGGGTCTGACTAGAAGCCATAACACCTGCAGTGTTGGCAGCCTGGTGACTATCGCTAGTCGGGTCGTGGAGGAATGTGCTATGTCTCCCAGCACATCTCCTGCACTGAAAAGTCCTACAATTGTTGGCATGCCCTTGACTATACAGGCATACGCGACACAGTTTGCGGTCTCTAACAAACTGGTCTCTTTGAGCGAAAGTCATGCTCCTGAAGTCGCTGCATGAAAACAGGTCATGCACAGCAGTACGACAACAGAGACATTTAGGCCTCGAAGAAGAAGACTTTGACTTGGAAGGAGCCGGAGAGCTCGGAACTGACTTAGCAGCCTGACTTTTCGTGGCAGCATCAGTCATCTGCAGTATGCGAACTCGGCTTTCCAAGAAGACAAATAACTCCTTGAGAGTAGGGAGCTTCCCTATTTTGACAGATGACTCCCATTCTCTGATGAGGTTCATCGGAAGCTTGTCGATGATAATTCTGGTAATAATCAGATCTGACAACTCCACTTCTGTATTAAGGGAATTCAGTGCATGTACCGTGCTTATAAAATGATCCAGGTATTTCTGCAGGGATTCTGCAGAATACCTCTCAATCTGAGGGGGAGAGAAGAGATTGTCCAGATGGGTGTTGGCGATTAGCCGGTCGTTATCAAACCTATCAATCAAAGTCTGCCACGCCACCTGGAAGGTCGCAGCAGAGACAGGAATATTCTGAATGACCGTACTAACCTCTGATGACAGGCAGGACTTCAAGTACTGATACTTGTCCATGTCCGAAATGTGCCTGTGTTGAATTACCAACGACGAGAAAGTGTCACGAAACTCGATCCACTCAGAGGGGTTCCCATTGAACTGAGGAAGACAGATTTCGGGGAGTTTCGGTAACAACGGCGTGACAGGGTCAAGCGAAGAGCGCTGACTGGCAGTCTGCGCCTGCTCGGGTTCATATAGCTGTTTCCTTTCAGCTATCATGGAGTCAAAGAAACTGATGACTTTATAATAATCAGATTCCACTGCGTGAAAGTCGAATTCATGATCCTGGTAGGCCTCGTCAATGGCCACCTGAGCATAATCTGACTTATAGGCCTTGAAGATCTCTACGAATTCAGAGCGGCGAATGCGCGCCTCATGAAGCGTAGCGAGATCTTCGATTTCGTACTCTCGCATAATCTGCATTTGACGCAGAAATTGCGATTGCAAGTACTCGAAGCGTCTTATTTTAGCCTTTTGGGCAGCTTCGGCCTGGGCGTGGGCTTCGGCTCTCTTAGCCTCAGCTTCCTTTTCGGCTAAAGCCAGCTGGGCCTGAGCCTGCCTCTCTGCAAGGGCTTGCTGGGCCAGGGCCTCCGCTCTCTTAGCTTCGGCTTCCTCACGGGCTAAAGCCAGCTGGGCCTGAGCCTGCCTTTCTGCAAGGGCCTGCTGGGCCAGGACCTCCTTGTCAGATAAGGCCTGAAGAAATTTACACAACTGAGAGTTGCCTCTGGAAATGACGGCGTCGACTTCTGCCCTATAGGCTTCTTCAGCATCAGAATAATCCACACCGTCGATTTCAGTCTGAACAAGGTCGAACTTAGCTGCAAGTTCGTCTAACTTGGACTCATACTTCTTGAGTTCAGGATAAGTGACATCCTCAATGGCTAAATTACTAATGACATTAACCTGCCGCGTAATCTGGGCCTTAATGGGAACTCGCTTGGCTTTAAGAGCCGTCAAACCGTCTGGACTCGACATAGCGACTTGCTTATACAATGTCTGAATTAAATAGGTTGCCCGCCTAGAGCCGGTGCAACAATGACAAATTAAGGTTTGTTTATAAGAATGGAGTGAGTTGCCCGCATAGGAGCATACGAGTAGACAAAGAAATAGTGTGTAGCTGTACAGGTGTAAGTACACAGATGTAAATGTTTACACTTTACAAGAAAGTACAAAAAACTTAATTGAAATCTGTCAGAGACCTCCCTCAAACGCAATGCGGAGGAGAACCACAGATACTTATAGCAACTGACTTTAAACTACTTATTACTGATGGCTACTGATGGTAGCGTCTCACACCGGCGGCAAACTATACCGGGAGAACAAGATTGATATATAAGAATGACTAGAATTGTGGCTAATCACTGAGGTCTCTGTAATAAGTGACCAAGACAAATTCAAACTGTTAATTGAATAGTTACTCTACGTTAATTATAGGTCACTAACTATCAATGCATCTTCAACCATAGGCCTCTGGGTCATATCCGGCCCGGAGGACCACAGAGATGTTCCCGCTCCCACGGTAGCTCGCAGGCGAAATAGGGACACGGGGAAACCTCTCCGGTATGAAGGATGCTACACTAAGTCAAGTTTAAATACATTTATTGAGCCCCTTGAAAGATACAAAGAGCACAATGGACAAAATGATAAATAGACCCTTTAAAATACAAGATGGAATTTTGTATCTTGCTTTACAAATAAATTCCTCTTCCTAGCGGTGCCGAAGAAGATGAAATGTTGATGAAGTCAAGGGGAGACGACTTAGTAAGCTCCTTCTGGAAAATAAGGCATGCTTGCCTTATAAGACTGATGAATAGCTCGGAGGACCAGAGCAGAGCAATTTTTATAGTCGCGCTTGCTCGGACGACTGAGAAAGAATTTCACTATTCTTGAAGTGAATGCGCACTATCAGCAAATTATTTTAAGGTCGACTTGCTGCTTCGACCGAAAAGAAGAACCTTTAGATGTTGCTTCGACACTGCAACTAAAATTAAGCACTCTGAAATATTCACTTCACAGCAGTACTTACAGTAAATCCTTTTACTTAATGAGTTACGCATTCAAGTCCATACGGTTTGATCAGGGAAGTAAAAAACTTGGCTTCACACATTTGTAATTAAATCACAAATAAATTACTTTGATGAATGTACTAAATTGCGTCTCTGCAATAACTAGGGCTGGGAAACTTCAAATTCCCAGCTCGACAATAATAACTAGATTCAGAATTCTGAACTGAAAACTAGCCTGGCGAAAGCTTCGAACGAGAGAATAAGAATGAATAGCAAGAATGACAGACGTCACGACATGTGACGTAAAGCAAGAATCCCATTGGCCAAGAAAAACAATAAATAATTAATCTTGGAAATAAATCAATTAAGTTACATTAAAATACTAGAACATAAATAAGAGAATTAATAGCATTACTTCAAAACTGAATTGTTTCTTTAAAAACACAAAATTATGAATAAAATATACTAAAAAATAATCAGACTGAAACTTTGGGTTGGAGATTATAACATGACTATCCAAAAAATGAAAGATGCGACAGTCAAATGTTATTTCTTATGAGAATTGATGGGAGAAAGAACAAACAGATAAGTAAACATATTTAAAATTATATTGAAGACACAACAAGAAAAATAAAACAAACGAAGACACAAGCCTGTTGCCATAGCAACACGGCGAATGACCTCGCGAAACCAGCTAATGCCTCAAATCCGGCCAGACACGAATGCTGGACGGAACACTTCTAAAAGTGTTTATGGGAAAGGGAATGAAATGTAGCTGTTTGTTTTTCTTAGGAAGATCGTTTTGCATTGAATTTTTAAGAAATGTATTGACTTTCTTGCTGTATCAGCACAGTTAGCAGTGTAAAATAGTGATACCAAATGCTGTTATCCATTCTTTAATTCCGATGTAATACTGTTGCCTGGACTATGGTGTGATACAAATTCTCCCTAAACTTTCAGCACAGCTGAAGTTATATTCGAGAGTCACACTGTAAATGGTGCAATTCTAAAATATGATCTTTGAACAAAGAACATTTTTAATTAGTTTTTTTCCCCCATTATTCATTTGGATATCTTGCATGATAAAGAGCTTCTAATGCACAATAAAATTGCCGTCTTCTCAAACTAATGTAGTCTCTTCCATCCAAAGCCAATACAATTTTTAAGTAACTTAAGAGAAAGTTTGGCTTATGATGATTGAGCTCTATTGTTCACAGAACTAATTATTAACAATGAGTATTAGGATCATCAAAAGAATTGAGTCAAAAATCCTCAAATCCACTGTTAATAATGCCGTAATTTCTCAAAACATTTGTTTATCCTTAGGCTTCCTTCAGTATATTGAATCAACACCAGTAGCTGAAGTTCTTGCCACAGAAGGAAGCATACAAAACTTCTTCAGAAAGCATCATCCATCTGAGACAGGACCATTTGGCATAGCACCAGAAGTAATGGACACCTATGTTAGCAGTTGCGGTGAGTTGAAGTAAAAAATTAATTATCTTATTACAGTTTTAGCTGTTTGAGTTGTGCTTCTGTAAGAATTGTTTGAAGAGAAGAACGTACGCATTAGATAACATTTATGGTCACATTTATGGTCACTAAATATCATCCAAATGCAAAGCTCGAGATAAGATTTTTAAAATTACATCCCATGAGGGTGTTATTGACAATCTTTTTGTTTTGAACCATCTCAGTTACTGGCCTCCAGATAAATAACTGTATGGCAGTGTTGACTAACACTAAACTATATCTGCTTTCCTTTCCCAATGTAAGACAGAAATATATTAGCAGTTGGGAAGTTCTTGGCATGTTTGGTACATTTATGGTAAATATTTTCAGACAGTTTAGAACCTGATAACATTTTTATCTCCCATATAATTTTAGTTTTTCTTTTATTGTCTTGTAAATTAATTAATAGGCTGAACCCTCGAAGTTTTATATATATATATATATATATATATAAGGGCAGCTGTCCCTTGTGGAGTTATATATATGGGACCAAAACCTTGACCGATTGTTTAATTCTGTTGGTGAATGTGAGATTAGTTCAGACTTGAGTTTATTCTAATGAGTTGTTTTAGTATCTTAATTTATTTCAATGAGTTCTATATATTGATATTGTTCTTATTTTTTCCAGCTGGATATAGTGTGATTACGTATTTACTTGGAGTTGGAGACAGACATTTAGATAACTTGTTGCTCACTACATCTGGAAAACTGTTTCACATTGACTTTGGTTACATTCTGGGTCGTGATCCTAAGCCTTTGCCACCACCCATGAAGCTAAGTAAGGAAATGGTGGAGGCAATGGGTGGAATGAATTCAGACTATTATAGCAAGTTCAGGACGCAGTGCTACACAGCTTTCCTTCATTTGCGCAGGTCAGTGATGACAAACAGGTAAAAAAAAAAAATGTTTATGCCTTATTACATTTAGATCAGAGAAAGTAAATAAAAAGTCAAGTCTGGAATCAGAGTCACTAGGGATATATGTGCAAGTTATGTGACATAGTAAATTAAATTTACTACATGAGTTGACTAGACACACTTTTATGCTTCTCTTACCGTAATTTTGGTAATTATTTAAGTGACATGTTTTATTTATTTATTTTATTTTATTAATACCTTGATATAGGTCTGCCACCGTGGTACAATTGGCAGCATGTCTGACTGGTGTCCTGGGTTCAATTCTTGGTAGGGGGATTTCTTAATCTGACCACATGGGCTGGATTTAGGAGAGGTGGTTGTGTACAGCATCTAATCACTAGCCTTTGCACCAAATATACCTGGGTTCAACCCCAACCTTTCTGCAGTGCATTTGACATGGAAGCATGTCGTTGTTGATAGTGATTCATCTGTGGGATGGGGATGTTAAACTGTCGGTCCCCTTGGTGTCTTGCAAAAAGAGTAGGCTAATGCCAGCACCGAGTTACCCTTTCACCCTTCCTTATTACTCATAGTGTGCTAAGCAAACACCACTACTTAAATTATCACTTCATACATTATACTTCCACCACTTACACATCACTATGTAATATGTCCTACCCAAGTGGTGCATAACTCGAAATGGGCCACACTATTACCCTCTATCTGCCTCACGGTGAACCCCAAATGCATCAAAACAGTGGGATTGGCATTGGATACACACAGATATTGGTACAATTGGTTGAGACACTGCAGTATAAATCAGAGGGTTGTGGATTTGATCTTGATAAGGTCAATAAATTTTTTCAATTGATCAAATCCTTCTGCTGGCACTAAGGCCCCATGGTCCATTCAGCCTCTAACATTATTAAGGACCAGGAACAACCTTGCTTGGGAGTAAAGCTAAAAATTATATCACCTTCTTGACCAAAAGTCTAAAAATTCAGGAACATCAACCCCTAGGGACTTCAAGGTCTCCATGGCCCAAATATAGGGAGCACGTTACTTTTTGTGTTGTTAGGTTTACTAATAGAAAGATAATAAGGTTAAATGGACAACATTAATTTTACCTATAATTTTGTTTCAGAAATGCTAACTTGATGTTGAACTTATTTTCGTTGATGGTGGATGCCAGTGTTCCTGACATAGCTTTAGAACCTGACAAGGCTGTGAAGAAGGTTCAGGACAAATTGAGACTAGACCTGGAAGAAGAGGAAGCAGTTAGTTACATGCAGACACTGTTGGATGTATCAGTGACAGCCGTAATGGCTGCCCTTGTAGAGCAGTTGCATAAATTTGCACAGTACTGGAGAAAATAAGGTGAAGTGAGTATTTTACTTATGTAACTTTTTACAGTGAAGCAGTGTACTATATTTAAAAAAAAAATGACATAAATTATTTCAGGCTTCACTATTTAATTTAGTTGCAAAACATGTTTCTTGGTCAATTCATTAAATAAGTTCTGTTTAATATTACTATAAAAAATTCTTTCAAAATAGATAATTTGTACAAAGTTTGTAGTTTTAATTGTAAAGCCAGTTACACAACAACATTATAATGATTTGACAAGGATTTCAATTTTTTGCAGATCTTCCTCACAGCTACTGAAATTGTCACTTCCGTTCAGCATTGTAGAGAGGGGTTCTTGAAAACTCAAGAACTTTTAAGTGCAGCTATTTATACCATAAAGTGCACAAACTAGAAGAGAAGTTGTGATTAATGTGGTCAATTGCTATAAGTTGTTTAATTTATATAAAACTTAAAAATCTGTCAGCAGACATTTTGTTCTCTGCATTTTTTTTATACCTAAACATGTAAAATTATTATTGTATACGTTTTTTGTGTTCCAAAGGCAATACAGTATTATAGTGTCTTGTGTGATTGTTATGTGATGTCTTATGCGGATGGAAAATCCAAATGAAAAAAAAAAAGTTGTTTATACTAAAAATTAATAACAGTTTGTTAAAGCCTCTATTACTTAACTAAATTGGCACTGAAAATCAGAGTTCATTGCCTAAAAAAAGACTTTTATAAGAAAACAAAGTGGTACATAAAATGGAAGTAGTTAATTTCAGTGCCTACAGCGGACAATTCAGTCTATGATTAAGTCATTGTATCTTTCTAAATGTTCCTCTTGCAAGCACCAATCTAATACAGATGGATTGCATTCATAATTGTATAGTGTTTGATTAGACATCTGTCTTTGAAAGAAGAGTGAATGATACACCACAGCAGATTCAGTGGTTTTTATAGCATTAATAAATCTACCTAGCTACTGAGTTATTCAATGTGTTTTGTAAATATAAAAAAAAAAGACTATTGTTAATAATTTTGTATTCTTATCTCACTGTCTTTTATTGTATAATAATTAATATATAATAGATGCTGATTCCATACTCTGTAATTTTGAATACAATATTTTTAAAAGATGAACAGATATCAAGATAATAATAATACTTAAATTTCATGTTGTTATTTTTTTATATTCCATACTGTGTCAAAGCCTTCACACCTATACCTACATTGAAATTTTTATGGCAACTCCAATATACTATGAAAATGCAATATGCCAAAAAAAAAAAAAAATAAATAAATAAATAAAAAAAATAATAATAATAATAATAATCATCATCATAATGACCTGCCTTTTACTACTGAAAGACCCTGAAATAGCTTCCTGAATTACTCATTATCTAATTAGAGAAAAATTGCAGTACACTGTGCAGCTAGATTGAACAACCCTTGGATTCTGCAATGGCATAAGCAGGCTCGTCAGTGTAATCTTTTGCACGTGGTCTTATAGCGTACCAGTTTGCCAAAATATTCTAAGTTAAGCTTAGGCATTGAAGAGTTGAAGCTTTCCTTAATCTCTCTTTTACATACTACATGTGTTTAGAAATATGTATAAATCATGAGAAAGTTTTGTTGAAGTTTATTCGTAAACATGGAAGCCTCACATAACACTTCCCCCCTGCTACTTAACTGTAGAAATTACTGAACAATAGATGACCCTCATTAAAGCCCTAGAAGCTTTCATCAAGTTTTGGTCTTTCCTAAAGATTGTTAATTCCAGTGTCATGTATCGTGTTGAATAGTTGCACTCGCTGTGTTAGTGTATAATATGTCATTTTCTCTGACCCAGGTGTAAAACCGGTCATCTGTGGAATATCAGAAGAATGTATACTCTCTAAGTACACAAACTCTTGGATTAGCAAACAATAAGCGAGCCTCATTAGGAGGGGACACATGTAAAACCATTCCTCAATGACACCCCGGGTCTCAAGGCAGTGGATTGAGATGAAGCTTTCATGTATTGAAATAAACTATGTAGTTAAGTACTAGCACACAACTAACACTAAAAATCAGACATAATATATTTTACATAAAAAACTGAATAATATTTTAAGTCACCACTATCCTAATCTTTAGTTTGAGAATATGATTTCAAAAACATCTAGGGAATGAGAATAAAAACAGTAAGCCTACAGCATATATTTCCTTGTAAATAATCAATTATTTTTAGATCACAAGAAAATTGAAAATGCCAAAAGAAAATTACATCAAAAGCACAAGAACAAAAACACAAACATAACATTCCGATTATTCTGGGCATTGATATTCTGTCACGGAAAACAGAGAATAAAAGTATGTTCTGTTGTGTATCCTTAGTGATTCTGGTGGTTTGTTTTATCCATCAAATCGCAGTAAATAAAAGAAGCATTTTACTGGTAGATCCTAGAATTTGTCGGAAGTTTATATAGTGAAGTTATAATCAATTGAAACTTGAGATGGAGGTTTAACATACGTAACTTCACTTAATTCATATTAAGTGAAGTTACGTATGTTAAACCTCCATCTCAAGTTTCAATTTTACTGGTATTTTTCATTAGGCCTACACTTTTCTGTTTTCTTGATTTAGCAATAATAAATTTGCACTCAAGTATGTAGTGTGGGTACTTTTTGGAAAGCTCTTAATGAACATTATTTGAAAATCTACATATATATTGGGTATTTCCATCAAAATAATTGATTTGCAGTAACTTTTGGTTAAACCAGAAGTCCAAAAAAATTGGTAAATTAAATTAAAATAAACATAAAAACATTAGAATTTTTAGTAAACTGAAATAAGATTTATGTATTTGCTAATAGCTCTAAAGTAGATTTTATTAAAAAGCTATAAATTGCAAAAATGCAAACGAATATGAAATTATGTAGTTTAAAAAATAAAACATAAAAACTAATTACCTATCTTGATGAAAGTCTGGCATCGCTACTCATTTCTTCTGATGAAATGGTTGGCTATACCATTGATTTCCAAAGTGCTGGTTATGTTTCAGTGGCAACTCAATATGGTGATTGAATTAAGATTGCTTTACCCCATTGATGACCTTAAGTAAGTTCTCAGCCTTTGGAGACTCGAGAACTCTCAGCTGTACAAGTTGACACCAGGACAGTTTCTTTGTAGAAATGTGTGCTAGAACTGTTGTTGCCAATATCACGCCAATAGCACATTGTTAAGTTGGGGGGGAGGGGGGGGGGGCGGCTCTGTCTGTGACATTTGAGGGGATCTTTTTTGGTGGGAATGGGGGGGGGGCTATAACATTGTTACATTCAAGTTGGATAATGAGGTACAACTAGCGGAACAGAAATTTAAAGTCATCACCCTCAAGCCTTGGCGCTGTATATAAGAAAGGTGAAAGCTTGTGAAGAAGAATATTTATCAGCTGAGGTGAGTATTGCTCGAGGACTGAAAATCTAGTAATTTCCATGGATGACAGTGAACCCTCAGATCAGTGGCGGTCGCAGGGGGGGGGGATAGGGGGTTACATCCCCCCCCCCCGAAATTTGAAAAAAGTACTCTAAGTGGCCAGTTTTATAAACTAATTGTATATGTAAGTTGATTAATTTTTTTTTAGTATTCTTTCTACCTATTCAAATACCCCCCCCCGCCGAAAAAAATTTCTGCGTCCGCCACTGCCTCAGATGATGAGCTACTTTAGAGGTAAGGCTGGAATTTCCTACTAAGCTTATGTTTTTTTTTTTTTTTTAATATAGTCTCATCACTCACATGGGATGAGTGAAAGTTGCCCTGCCACAATAAAAAACTGCTCCCCTCTTCTGCCATTGGACTAGTGCTAGGAATGAGGTCATGCCCTTAGCTACAGGAATATATCTATACAGCCTATGGTATTTGGAATTTTAAGTTCAGAATCCAGTTTTGAAAATATCTTAAATTAGCAGGTGGGAAGAGATCATTAATTTTTGTTACTGTGGAGTGTAGGTGCTTATTCATTTTCTCTAAGATTTGCTGGCCACAGTGGTTTGACTATTAACGTTAAATACACAAGACGTCACTTTGGGATAAAAACCTTAGAACAAGTTTCAACCACCAGTGTAGTCATCCTCAGCATGGGAGTCGGTATGGGGGAGCAACTGTCATACTCTGAAATACCTATGAATTAATTTTTTTATAATTTTTTTTTTATTCTTTGTTAACCTGCAGTTGTTGCATGGAAATAATATTTTATAATAAGTTTAACAAGTATTAACTGTTACATAATAGTAATAATAACTTCCCCAATGTATTTATAATAATTCGTCACCAAGGCTGTTGCTCAAAAGAATGTAATCTATTAATTTAAAAACTTTGCAACCTTGTCAAATTCAAATTCATAGTTACAGGCCGGGAAACTGTGAAAATATAAATGTATTTAGCATAATCATTTGAAATTGAGGTCCTTTATTGATTTTCAGTTGATTATAATAAAATATTATTCATATCACTTGTATGTAGATTAACTTCACACTTATTTAAACCCAATATCAGTAATTGTTCATGATAGTAAAGTAATTCTTATTATTATAGACTAAACTAAACTCTGCGATGCTACATGCCAGAAGGGACAAGGCCTACCAACCAACCGCTGTGTCATCTACCATAGGCAGATGGCAGGTCTGGGGGGCATGTGGTCAGCATGCCAACACCCACTTCTCTATCAAGTAGCTTCTCAATTTTAATCACAAGGCTGAGTGCACCCTTACCAGACCTCCCTACCTCAGTAAAATCTGAGGAGGTATCGGGGATCGAACCCGGGCCGACAGATCTGTAGTCAGCAACGCTAACCACAAGACCACGCCGGCAGTCATTATTATAGATTATTGTATAATTTAGCCTAATAAATAAAAATTATTCTATTTGGAATATGTTGATTTTGCCCCCTTCTTAATAAAATTCCTGTGACGCCCTTGCCTCAGCTACATATGACTGGTGATGTTGCTCCCTTCCTCAGCTGATCTGATTTGTGATCCATCTGGCCATGGATGGATGTACCTTCTGATCAAACTGTCCTCAAACTGGTATATCTAAATTCATTAATCTAAGATTTTTTATGAATAGTTTTCTCCCAGACTGTTAATTCTTTGGGGACCTTTTACTGGTATCTGTAATTTGACTTCTTGATCTATTTCATGTCCTTCCAAAAAAAATGTGCTGCCATTGCAGATTATCTATTTCTCTGAATTTTATGTTTCTGAAATGTTCTGTGAAGTTTTGTGCATGTATTTAACAATAATATTCATTGACTTCACTGTGTTATTTCCAGTTATTAGTTATCTACAATGGTACGACGTCTTAAGATTCATTGCAATTCTATAGACACATTGTCATTATTAAAAATTCAACCCTGGCAAGAAAACACCTTTGATGACAAAGATTGTTCAGACCTACCTTCTCCTTCAGCTTCTCTGCAACAGAAATCAGAAAGGTAGGTACAGGATATTAATCAGCAGGTATCAAGATGGACGTTATGGACCACACTGGAAATGTGATGTGGGAATGTTGGAAACAATTCTGAAAATAAAAACATATTTTTATTAAAATAAATCTTTATTTCCAATAGACAACATGTAATAAAATATAACAATATAGATTCAGTAAAATATGGAAAACTCCATTATGAAAATAATATAAGCTATTAAGCTCTGAAATATAAATATAGTCACTTGTCATGCACAAATAACATATACTTGTAAATTACTATTACGGTCTATTATCTGTGAAATATAATGGAATGCATACAAATTGCGTTTTTTTTTTTTTTAATTTTTTTTTTAAATATCCTGTACCAAACGTTTGTAGGAGCTTTTCTTTCTGACAATCTGGTTAACTATTATGACCTGGCATTTAACAACAGTACCCTGATTCTAAATTTCACATAATGAGTGTTTAAGTGATTCACTGGTTCATTTGATTAAACAAAAATATCATTATTTTGTTAGTATGATTCTGATGATTTTTTACTACATTCTTTCTCACTGTTTTGTCTTAGGTTCTTTGGAAAATTTAGGGAGATTTATGGAAATATATAATTAAAAAACATAATAATTTTATATCACAAGTTTATTGAACCATGACTAGAGATCCGTAAAAATAGTTATAGTTTTAAACAAAATTAATTTGAAAATTTCAGTATTTCGGTGTTTTTACCAGTTTGGCGGTCTTATTTTTAAAATATCTTCTGTGCATGCAAATTTTATAGCCCATTCATTATCATTATTATGAATTAACCTAGTGAAAGCCAGGTATTTTTTAGTATCCGCTTAATTTCTATTTTTGATTATTGTAAGAGCTGGTACATTTATGTTGTGACAAAGTCACAAGAGAACAAGTACAGGAAATTATGAAAATATTCCTAAAAAATGAATTAATGCTAAGATTTCGTCCAAATACAGCATAACAATTTTGTTGGAATTTGTTTTAAAAGTGTGATTTTTTTATTTATTAATTATATGAATTCATGTTATCTTACAATTCAAAAGTACGTTTTTATGATATCATGGGTGATGGTAAAATGAAATTATGCAAACATTTATTGAAAGAACAATTTGTGTTATTTGCAACTTGCTAATTTCAAGGATCTCTAACCAGGAATAATAATCATTATTAAACCACATTTTAAATAGCTAATCTACATGCTATGAGTGCATTCCTTCTATTCATTAATAGACCATGGAAGCTATATACAGTAGAAGCTCCATATAATGCGGCTATCAGGGGACATACCGTGACCCCATGGTATATCGAAAGGTCACAATAAATCATTAATGGCTCACCTGTTTTTCATCCTTATTCCTGCAGATCATACAATCCTATATATATATATAGATATATACACACACTACTGTATCGCTACACTCTGCTAGGACTTAAGTAGTTGGTAACTTTACTTTGTTTTACACTTGCAAGGTGCAATAGATGGACGTGGACATGGACAATGTCTCTCTATCCAAGAGACACAACACAAACTCATTTTTTTCTCAATTCTTAAAGATTTTCAGTTTGTTAGATTGTCTTTTTTACATGACAAAATAAAAAAACACCCTTGCCACTGTGTGAATGATACTCTACTTTATGTACAGACATAAATATCCTTCAGTTAAGGTCAGTAGAGTCGGACAAAGCTAGGGTACAAAACCCAATACTTTCGTGAAATCTCAGGAATCTAGCCATAAAACCCATCCCTTATGATCATTTGCACATGCAGACAAGGAAATCCTAGTGCAGTAGTTACACATACTGCAGATACGAGTTATGCAGTTTCAAGGAAAAAAATTAACTTTTCCATAGAACATGATTTATATCGCGTTACATCCGAACATGCTGTTAATTGGACAGCATTAAATAGTGCTTTTACTGTATTTAAACATCATTAAATATTCATTCTATGAAAAATTTTACAAAGAATAAAATTGTTGGAAGTATTATTCTCAGTAATTTTGTACATTTTGTGTAGTAAACTCAATATTAAATAAGATTTTGTTATTTTCTTATTAAATATTAAATAATAATTTTGTACATGGTATTTTACCTTATGGTAATAATTGTGATAATTCATCAAATCTTCTTCGTGCAATTCCCATTAGTTGAGAACTGTTTATTTTCCAGCAGATCATAACTTCAATCGCCGGGAATAAAAAGGAGCACCCATCCTTCCATTTTATTATTTCTTGCATGGCGACAAGAACTTCACATTCGGAACACTCCATACTTGGTCTCTGGTATTGGTGCTGAAAGGGCAGCTGTGAGACTCAATCCAAGAACTGCTCGAGAATCCACTGGATCAATAACCCCATCATCCCATAACCTGGCACTAGCAAAAAAGGGATTTCCTTCTGCTTCATATTTCTTGATAATTGGCTCTTTGTAGGCCTGCTCCTCTTCTTTGGTCCACTATTAAAAAAAGAGGAGTTTTCATGTTCTTAATCAAGGCTAAAATCCCATGCTAGAATAAGCATATATATCTCATAACCAGAGCAACCCATATTATGCTTTATGTCTTTTATAATCATTAGAGATCTATGAAAGTGGTTTTATTTTTAGGGAAAATTCATTTAAAATTGTTTAAATTTAGGTGTTATTATTTAAAAAATAAAAATATAATAATAATAATAAATCCTATTATAAACTAAAATATAAGTGGCGGGACATTTGATTTAAGCACTTTTCAACTGTTTGCTATTTAGCTTGCATTATCCATACGTTAAAATTTCATATGGTAAGGTGTTTACATCTACTTCAGTCTTTAGTTCGACGATGTATAGGGAACTAAAGACAAAAATAAAACATTAAACAGCTATCACAAGAAAAAAAACACCTAAACAGCAATTAAACTTAAAAATGTTGTATTTACATACATACTTCACTAACTTTTACCTAATTTTTCTCAGGACAGATCTGTTTCATCCACCATTGTGGATATCCTCAGCTGATCTCTCTCAGAGAAAAATTAGGTAAAAGTTAGTGAAGTATGTATGTAAATACAACATTTTTAAGTTTAATTGAATATAACTTCACTGTGTAATTCCCAGATTTAGTTACTTATACCTAAACAGCAGTTACTTCACTGGTATCAGAATGGCCACACTTTTAGTGTGGTGTCTCTACCACCATGCCCCTATTTAAAGACCTACAAAATCAACAAGATCTCCTAATGGATATACGGTATATGCATTCATGAACCACAGATTATTGTCTCTGTTGGACATTACATGAGAATATTATAGGAGAAAAATTTCCCTGACACTGGTCCTGGGTTCAAACTCCATTATCAGGGGAATTTTTCTCCTATAACATTCACAAGATTTCCTAAGTTTCTAGGTTTTCTTACTGTTTAATACAATTCAATGAGGATTCCATTTGTTATGCTACACATATCAACTTGATATTTCAGAAGCTTGCTACACATGTTGCTTGGGGGTGCTCCGAAAATAAGTTTAAAAGCGTGAAGTCTGGGAATCATAGTGGTCCTCCCCTCTTTCTATTCACTGCTGCAGAAATGTCGGACCAGTAATTCATAAAATTCATGTATTCAACATGTTTTTGTTTTGTACTTATGTGATAAAGAAGTCTGATGGTCTACTGTGACTTAACCAACACAATGTATTAATAAATTCTCACCTGCTTCCCTTCCCTCTCTCGGATCTGTCTTGCCACTGTAGCCAAAACTCCTGCAGCTTGTTCTCCTCCCATTACTGAGACACGGGCATTTGGCCACATGAATAAGAAACGAGGATCGAGTGATCTTCCACTCATACCATAGTTTCCAGCCCCAAATGAACCACCAACGATTAACGTCAACCTTGGAACCTGCATAAACAGCATACAACACCTAAATAATATTGAGTTTACAGGAAACATAAGAAAACATCTCCAAGCATTTTACACATATGAGACAGATAGCTGGACTGCAATATCAGAGTAAAATTCTGGAGCTCATTAAATTTTCAGATAAATATGATTAGAAATATTAACACATAATATCTCCAAAATCAATCGCTACTTTATTATAATTTATTACTTTGTAGTAACCGGTTTTCAAAAGGGGAAGGGGCTATATTCTTAGCTACATCCATGAGAAAACCGCTTACTAGTAAGTAATAAATTATAATGAAGTAGTGGGTTATAATATAATAGCTTTCTTCCACTTCATTGTGTTTCCCATTCCAAGTGATTAAAAATGCTATATCTTGGGTCATTTTTAAAGTATGAAAGATGACCCAAGATATAGCAGATTAATATATGTACAGTCCACTTACAGAAATAATTAAAGAAATGTGCATTAGGTGATTTCTCTTGGAAAACTTTAAAACCATTTCACTGCTAACATATTATTCACTGTGTAAACTGTTGGTGCTGAATTAATACACATGAACAAACAATTGTACATAATTTGTCATTTTCCCCTCAAACAAGAGCATGGTACTTATTTCTTGTAGTTTAGACTGATTTATGCAACCCTAGGGATGCATGTCGTCACAATACAACAGAGTTAGTTATAATGTATATCAATGGATGGTGCAAGACATTGCCTGAAATACTTAGCTACAGATGGCAGCTCACAAGACAGAGAACAGGGAACTGATGGGGTCAGGATGTAGATAACAGATGACACTAGGTGACACAGTTTGAATCTCTCTCACTGAGATTTTCTTTTGTCTACTGGAACGCAAAGTGGTGGATAGTATGAATGTGTCAGTAGCACAGTCAGCAGTGATGCACGCTGATGCATATATATGGCTATAGCAGTAAAAGGATTAAAAGTAGAAGCCGTTCCATTGTTCTTGAAACACTATCTTGGATATGCAGTGGAGAAAAATGCTTCACAGATAGGGGAGGGAATACTGATCTTCTAAAATATGTGCATTCCATGTGCTTTTACTGCTACTTATAAGACATCCACCCTCCCTATTCTGCACAACATTTCTAGGTCATGTTTCAATTGAAACGGAACAGCTTCTACATTCTGGACATTCATATGGTTTAAAATTTGGAAAACTCAGTAAATTATGATCTTCAAACGAAATTTAAATCCAAGGTGGTAAGGAAGGTAGTAAAATAAGAGAAATGTATATGCAGGCCTTGTTAGCCCTTAGGATTCCTAGACAAATACACACTTAGCCCCATCTATCAGGTATTTTTAACCTTCAGGATCATGCTTAGCTTAGGACAATACCAGGTTTATAGCACCACTCTGAAGAGGTGCGCCAGTTGAAAAATTTCACTGATCTCATCAGAGACCTTTTGGCTTATGGTGAGCTATAGTGTTTTCTAATTTTGGTAGTTTTCCCCTTCTTTCTTTCTATGTGAGAGATCTGGAGACACTCGGATATTTCCAGGTGGTAAGGAAGGTAGTAAAATAAGAGAAATGTATATGCAGGCCTTGTTAGCCCTTAGGATTCCTAGACAAATACACACTTAGCCCCATCTATCAGGTATTTTTAACCTTCAGGATCATGCTTAGCTTAGGACAATAACCAGGTTTATAGCACCACTCTGAAGAGGTGCGCCAGTTGAAAAATTTCACTGATCTCATCAGAGACCTTTTGGCTTATGGTGAGCTATAGTGTTTTCTAATTTTGGTGGTTTTCCCCTTCTTTCTTTCTATGTGAGAGATCTGGAGACACTCGGATATTTCCAGGAACATTTAGCTAAAACTTCTCAATGGTTCAACTAACAGTAAAATCTTTATGATTACACCAAAGACGGTATTTTAAATTCAGTAGAGGGTGGGATAAATCCATCCCTTCCACCAAACAAGATAAGAAAATTTGTGAGAGCAAAATACTCATTATGATCCTGAATCTTAAACTAGGTACCCAACTTCTAAAAAAACTGTTGTCCTTATCCAGATTTAAACCTATAGATCTTGGGTCCAGAGGTCAGGATGCAATCAAAGAGCCATCATGGGCAACTGTTTTCCTTAATACAAAGAGAATAGACAGTGATAAAGTTGGGGTAGAATTATATAAATTAATACCTTTGCACATGCCACAGCAGTGACCATTTTGGCTCCATGCTTAGCGATTCCGCCTGCCTCAGCATCACGTCCCACCATGAAACCTGTAAAATAATATCTTTTTTAAAATTATGTAGGACAATATATAGTGTACTTTTCATTTAACACTGGTATTTAATTGTATGTGAATTCAATATTGATATGAAATAATTTCACTTTCAATTTGCAGAGATATTTCACTTTCAGCTAATGTAAAATAATAACTAATAAGCAAAACATTCTTCTTCAGTACAATATCAATAAAATTCGTGGATGTTTATCCCAGGTAAATGTTTCTGAAACAAGTATCCAACATGAGTGTTTATACTGAGGGATTTGTTGTCAGGGACAAGAATGGCTTCAGATGCAGAACGTCCATACAGATCGTTTCCATACCACTTACATAAACTCGTTTCCTTGTATTAAGTAATACATTGTGATCAAAGTCCATGGCCGTTGCAACCCCAAGGCAAGTAGCAGTGCTGAGTGGGTGCATTCCTTTAGCATCCGGTGGTTTGTTAACGTGTGTGTGGGGGCAGTCTCGGCAAGTAGAAAGATGGAGAAAGACGTTTTTATATATTATATTAACTGTGAAATCCCTGAAGGGGGAGATTCAGGGAGAGAAGTCGGAGGAATGGAAGCAGCACATTAGGAGTAAAGGGTTGTAATAGCTAGGATGGTGTATATACATTCTAAATAAAATGGGATGCAACTGGGGAACCAAATAATTATTAATGGTATTAAGAGATTCCCGAATATCCTCCCTCTAACCTGCAAGGGGTATGTTTGACGTCAGAGACAGTGGCAGCATGGAACAGTGAGCTTGGACATCAGAGCAAGTCAACAGGGACGCACTACGCTCAATTTAGGGGATGTTACCACCACATTTGTACATAAACATCCTTGCTTTCAGAACCAGATTTCTTGGAAGCCACTAGTTTGTTGTATTCCCATATAAACTAAGATTTCAGGCTATGAATTTTATTTTCTATGCCTTTATATACAGTGTTGAACATTCTCCCTGTCTCTACACAGTTGTCTCATCTCATTACTCGGTTTTTGTAGTTGGGGCATGTAGGGTCCCATAAGCTTCTTCTTGTAAGGAATTCCTCAATTAATCCAAGCATGTTCTATTTGGACCACTATTTGGACCACGATTTCATGATAAGAAATGTGAATGTAGCAACATGAAGCTTACCTACACTGATAAATGCCTCGATACAAAACAGCTGACAGTCATCAGTCAATTGTCACATGAAACATCACTACAGCACATTCCATGGGATCTATTCCATGTTATTGCTCTCGGGGCAAAAACAGGAACTTGTATCGGAACCTTCTTTCTGGTAAATTTTATTCAACTATTTGTGCCTGAGGACTAAGAACATGTTCAATAGATTTGAGATTTGTGTCAAATAGGTTGTGATACCTTTTCCCAGTCACATATCCCTGCAACAAATTCCTCAGTCTGAATATAGCAATAGATATATAGAAATTGTTTTAAAGTACAAAATATATTTTAGATTTACTTAATTTAATTTAGCTATTAATTTTCTTAGATTAAGTTTGACTAGACACCATTTTCCAGCACTGCTGTTAATGTAAACGCTCATTTGACAGTAAAGAACTACTGAACTATTGAGCTATACTATTTTCACTTTAAGTTCAAAGTAGATGTAAACAAACTCTAATGTACCACTCCGCCGAGCATGTGACAATACCACGTGGAGATTTACCCACCACGGAAAGAAACGGAATGAGGATTTGTGTATATTCCAGTGTTCTCAATAGTACTTTTAAAATATTTTTTAAGACATGCGCCATTGTTGAAAAATGTTAAATTTATTTTGAAAAATTCGATACATCTGTACAAAATTAGGCTTAATATTGGTTTTTAAGAAAGTCATAGACAGTTAACAAGAAGATATTAACGAGTATAAAAAATTACTCTCATTTTGCAATGTTGGCTGCCCACTTCAGAGGCGTTTTCTTTTTGAATTCATTAATTTCTGTTTGTAACCGCCCCAATCCTATCAGAGCTGTAAGTTACATGTAATTTTTTACGAAATTTTTGTCTTGTTCTAGCACACAACTTTCTTGTCCTCACGTATGTGTTGTATAACCGATATAAATAAATAAATGAACACACATTCAGCAGGTCTTAACAAGTTATTGGGAGGGGGCTGTGGCAAGTTCATTCCAAGATGGCGTGTTTGAGCATTCACACAGCCGTCGTAAACGCCTACAATTTACATCTGTTGTAACGGTTTAATTAGTTCACTTAGTTATTATGCGTTAGGAAATTCTGATGAATATTAATTTTGTTTCATATACAGATCTGCTTCAGAAACGTGTTTTTAAATTTCTCTGCACGAAAATAGCTACAAAAAGGTACGGTTTGAACCGAACTATTTTATTAAGAGCAAGAGTATGCATACAAAGCCGCAAAGGTTACAGTTCGTCCACTAGCCAATGAGGCGCTCCCTTGTCACGTGGCTTTGTTTACATCTACTTTGAACTTAAAGTGAAATTAGTATATATGCATGACTGATTGGGATGATTTCCTAAAGGATATAAAGAATGGCAACAAAGAAAGTTGTGCTAAGTGCAGTAAAGGGGAAGGCATATCACACTACGGTACCTAAACAGAATGTGAAAAAGGTTATGCATAAGCAATGGAGGGAATAAATCTGAGAATTAAAGAGAGGTAATTTACAAAATGAATTATGACCATTAAGATGTTAAAATATAGGAGACCAGTCAAGACAATGAAAAGGCATTTAGGCAGAGTTAGAGAGAAGTGGTTTATAAAATTAGGAAACAGGATTAAGACTGACTGACTGACAATGGTAAATTTGCTGGTAAAATATTTAGGGTTCCCAATCATGCATACAACGTAA
The DNA here is from genome assembly GCA_964059195.1 of Ectobius pallidus. Lineage (NCBI taxonomy): Eukaryota > Metazoa > Arthropoda > Insecta > Blattodea > Ectobiidae > Ectobius > Ectobius pallidus. The sequence goes on along the minus strand of CAXKWD010000010.1, from coordinate 83,728,165 downwards.
GAGTTTAAGCATGAGAGGACCTGCAAGAAGTAATGCTATTCTTGTAACTAAGCCACGTAAGAATGATGTACAATACTGCGTACAAAACTGTTTAATAATAAATATTCTATTCTATGCATGCTAAAATGCTGTTACTTCAATTTTATTCTAACACTAAAAGTATGTTACCTGTAATATTCTGTATGAAAATAAGAGGAATCTTGCGTTGACAACACAACTGAACAAACTGGGCTCCCTAGAAGAAAAAAACTGTCATTATTTCCATTGTTTATTTCAGACATCTACATTTCCTTTAAAAATTATCGATTTGTATTTACCTTCAAAGCTGATTCAGAAAAAAGAACACCATTATTGGCAATGATTCCCACAGGATGCCCATATAGTTTTGCAAACCCAGTTACTAATGTTTCTCCAAAGCGAGCCTTAAATTCTGAAAACTTGGAACCATCTACTATTCTGGCAATAACCTGAAAAAATAAAAATAATTACTTTCTGTTTATAATAGTAATAATATAAACTTCCTTCACATTAACAACTAACATCGAATGTTGGTTAAAATAAATAATACTATATTATATTAAAATAAATCAAAAACCTTACAGAAGTAAAATCTAAAAATGTACAGATTTCAATACCAAAATTAAATCATTCAAGACTAACAGCTTTATTGGTATTTTAGGATAACTGAAACTTTAAAGAGTATCCATAAATAGCTACATTTGAGGTGAAACAATAACACCACCTGATCATGTTTAGACTCTTCACAAAATGCGCAAAACAAAAACATAACATGGATTGTGATCAAAACAAATTCTAGGAAAACTGGACCAGAGAAACAGTCCCTTTGAAGCATTATTATAAATCTTCTGAACCATAACCTTTTCCCATTCTACAATATTTATCTTGGATATTATTGTTACCACTTTTACTTCCTCTATCTACAGAGTATCAGATTGTTAACCAAAAGAAAATGAGTCACCTTACTGAATAATATTAATTAATTCAAAAATTAAAAGTTAAGAACAAAATTAATAAAACATATTTAAAATGATTAATTATAACAAAACAGCTAAAAATCCGGCTTTGGAGTGCATTCCATGATTAGAAAGTGTTGCTTGGAAAAAAATAACCTCAAATTCAAGTTCCCTGGTCCAGAAAACCCCTTCATAGTGAGTTTCGTCCAAATGGATCAATGTTTGTCGATTTGGGCCTACATTCATTATCCCTCTTGCGTCTATGTTGAAAATTTCAGTTGTATGCGTACTTTGACGTTATGTATAAACAAATGAATCGACCAGGATGAGCTCACAGAATTTTTTTTTAGTAGGTATATTTTCCTGAATTATTTATCTTGTTCACAGTTTTGTTTTCCTTGTTTTCCCATTTTTCCTTATTATACACAAACACTCATGCCCAAGGCAGGACTTGAACCCACAGCCTTCTTCACCAAGGATCTACGGATTGGGAATGGAGACCGGCAGAATCGAAGCGATCAATTCCATGAAATATATATTTTTTTTCCAAGATAAGACAAAAAATGGCAAAACAAATTAAAGCAAAAATTAAAAATTCGGCTTCAAGGTGCATTCAGCCACCCATCAGTCCATCTATGTTTAAAATTTCAGATCTCTGCATGAAGTAGATTTTGCAGGGCATTGAGCACATACAGTCAAACACTTCCTCTTATTATTATAGATATTATTCTTTATGAGTAAAGCATTCAAATTGTTACAATTTTGAAAAATAATAAAGCACTTGGAGATCAAATGTGGGTATTAATTATTCAATGTAAGGTCTTTATTTTTTTTTTGTACTTTTCACATCTATTAATTTGCTTTAGGTGCTTCTGATTTTTCTTTTCTTAGTTTCTCTTATAAAAGGAAAATCTGTCTTCAGGGCATTACTGTATACACATTTTCTTTTAGTCGTCTTCACTGTAAGTTGAAAACAAATTACACTCATGCAAAAATTAACAAAGTAGGCAGTAACAGGCACTAGGTCAAATGGCAGCATAAGTCAGTGTTAGACAATAATAACTTAGAACTGACAAAAAGTACCATATGTTAATTTCGGCCAGATGCAAACTTAATCTATGATAGTAATAAATTATTGAAATAATTTCTAAGCCTGCAATCGAGTATTTTTGGTAGAGAATTGACAACCTTGTTCCATATACAGTGAACTCTCGATAATTCGGACCTCAATATGCCGGATTTCGGATAACTCGGACAGATTCTTGACGACCCAGACCCAGATCTACAGCCATTCTACGGCCACTTCAGGACTGCAAGAGAAGTAATTATTCAAAAGCAACAGAAAAATGTGTACACAGAAGAATATTTACAGTTTCTCCCGGGCCTAAATCTCCTCAGAAAAATATGCTCAAAGTGCCCACATCAATCATCATCGAGTCCTAATAATGTAACAGTGTGTATTTCAGACCTCTCTAGAAATTTTAAGACAGTACTGAAGTGTTATTTGTTTTTTTTCCAACTGTAAGTTGCCTATATTCTGCCTCATGTATTTTTCTTGTAGCTTAAACACGAAATTTCATTACTTAGATACAATTTCCTCATTTCCCCTCCATAAGCCGGACATTTCATAAGTCGGACAGACCCCTGCCCACTTTAGTCCGGTTTATCGAGAGTTCACTGTACTGTATCCTGTCACTATCTGGTGGAAAAAAGCAAAGCACCGCACAAAATATATTGATACTGGTATATTACATATATTTCTTTTAGCAGAAGTAACAATTCCTAAAAAACCAGCACATTTAGATGCCCTGAAAATTTTTCTTTGGACACTGGTACAGTGTGTTTAAAACCTGGTCACACTGTCTACCACAGTACTGGTACTGTATAACCAAAGCCATTTACATCCCTACTTAGTAATGTTAACATAAATAATAAATAACTTAAATAAATTTTTTATTCAGCCATTCATGCACATCAACATATTGCACATGTTTCATAACTGCTAAGGATCAAGTGCTAGAAAACAACTCTATCACCCTAAAAAGTTCTAATTTATGATTTGACATTTTTACCCGACTGAAACTTCAGACATGGAACCCAAGGTTTAATGTCTTTCCAGGTCCTGGAGGGCCTATGCTGAAAATATTTTCAAACGAAAGTCTATTTTACTCTGTTCATCCTGTTTCCAGTGCATCAAGCATGATTAATTAAATGTGATATTATAATATTGTTCTTACAGATGAACTTCTCATGTTGTAGAATTATGATGGTACATTCTACATCAAAGGGTTGTTTTTAACCGAAAATTCCAATCTTGTAGCCAATTAAGTAAGTATTTATTTAATTTACCTCTCTTATATCAAAACCTTTCTTGAAATCTTCACCAACAATTCCATAAAGTTCATCTAGAGGGTGGACTGGAGGTTCTGGTAATTCACAAGCACTCACGCTAGTATCTTTCTTTCTATTCAGATTCTTCACTATTTGCCGTGTCAGATACAATGCATGAGCATCATCAATCGCAATGTGATCAGTCACACCAGAAACACTACAAAGGTAAAAATCTATTCAATACAGCTTTGCATGACACTATGAGGGGCATACTGAAAGTCGTGAGCAACATTTTTTCACAACCTTAATTTTTATTTGTAAGTGAAACCAAGTATATCATCTCAATCTACAGATCTTTCCTTCACTTTTCCACATAGTCTCCATTTTTTTTTTTTTTTTTTGCACACATGTTTCCCATCGTTCTGCAAGTTTGAAAATACCCTTGAGATAGAATTCCATTCTCTAATAACCTTGAGATAGAATTCCGTTCCAGCACTGTCTTCACTTTCTTCTTCGATGGCGAATTCAAGTGGTGCCATTCCATACTCTGTCGTTTTGTTTAAGGTTCATAATGATGGAACCAGCTTTCATCTCCAGTCACAATACTCGTCAAAAATTCATCACCTTCATTTCGAAATCTCTGAAGGTTTTGGGCAATGATTTGTCTCTGACATTTGTGATCCTCGGTCAATAAGCGTGGGACCCAATGAGCACAAACCTTCTCATAACCCAAGCTGTGACTCATTTCTTGCAGCTGGAACGGAATATCGCAAGGGTATTTTCAAACTTGCAGAACAATGGGAAACATGTGTAGAAAAAAAAAAACGGAGACTATGTGGAAAAGTGAAAGAAAAGTCTGTAGATTGAGATGATATACTTGGTTTCACTTAAAGATTAAGGTTGTGAAAAAATGTTGCTCATGACTTTCAGTATGCCCCTCATATTTAAATAATCATTCGTTATACAATTTGAAAATTTCTTGACAATGATTCATATTAATACTTTTATGGGTTGTGGGATGAGTTACATTTGTAAAAAATACCGAGATGGCAATAGCTGAAAACTTGGTCAATCCATATCTATAAATCCAATTAACGTTGCAGTTCAATCAATATCACCTGTATCTCTACTACGATTAATGCTGATAAACAAAACTGAATAGACACCATGCCATGACATCTGAGCCACATAATACCTATCCTACTCTTCCTCTAAATAATAGTAGAATTCAGCACTAGTATACAATAAACTCATTGCCTGCATGTCTAAGAGGTTGGCATTTTTTACTACAGATCAGCAGGTCTGGGTTCGATCCTCGGTATCTCCTAGGATATTTCTGAGGTGGACTGGAATGGGGTTCTACAATTGTTTCATTATGCTCTAGAGCTTTACTTTCAGTTGTGTAGCAAGTCATTCTGAAATACTTTCAAATTACGAAATACTCATACTGATAACAATAGCTGATAACAAATGCAGCATAAAACATTCAGAATAGAGAGATAAAATTCCCCCAACAAGAATTCAGGAATTTATGAGTTATATATATTGGCAAGATAAAAAGAAAATTGACTGTAAGGCATAAGGAACACAGAAAATAAGGTACAAACAATTGGAAAAATCTGCGGTTGCCCATCATTATTGGACCAATGAACATGAGTTTGAAGATGATATAAAATTATTAAAAGTCGTACAAAACCGGTTGATCTGACTATATGGGAAAAAATCTTCATCCAAAGAAATAATAATAGTTTAGTAAATTTTGACATGTCAAAGGAAATCGACCTTTTCTCCAGAATGATCCATCCTACAGAGACATCTATCAGCCCAACAACAGACTTGTATTATAAATAACTATTATCATTTATACCACAGAATGTTATATACTAGCAGGTGCCTGCGGCTTTGCCCACGATAATTAATTGAAAAATTAAGAGTATAATAATTATTAAAGCATTATATTTATTAACACTTGCACGCGAATCATTCATAAACTAAATCATGAATAATTAACGAAACAGCTAAAATTCCGGCTTTAGAGTACATTCCACGATTAGAAAGCGCTGCCTGGGAAAACAATCTCAGATCTAACTTCTGAACACTGATAATACCACTGCCTTCTAGACTGTATTACTCTTGTGTAATTCTCGAGACGGCAGTGGATAATACGTATATATACGTAATATTTATTTGATAAATTCAGTGTAATTTTCAGAAATTATATAATTTTTCAAGGGAAGAGGTGGTTTGTTTGGATTTTTATTGTCCGCGATACTTTTAGGGTTAAACTATCAACTGTTGCCCACGGCTTCGCCTGCCATTATTAATTGACTCCAAGATTTTTAAGAAATTTACACGGGCAGTTTATTAAAAATGTTTGTGGTTGTAATGAAAATTGTAAGTAAAAAATAAAATCATAATATTCGTTCATTCTGTTCATTTCACTTAGGCCTTACATAATAAAGAAACGGTTTTCCTAATTTTTTACTCTTTGTGAAAGTTTAGACTGCGAGAGACGAACATCGCCGAGTATACCCGATGTCTCACGCTATTTAGGGCCGTTGAATTGTATAAGAGTAGATTAGTAATTAAATGTACCTTCATAAGAAGGCAACATCAAATCTACAGAGAATATTGCAGTTTTTATAAGATTCAATCATGTGAACCTTTCAAATGAAATACCCAGCGCATTCTTGAGTTCAACATCTACTACAACTAAAATTACATGATATATATGCCTTCTTACTAATTTTGCCTTACAGTGCTTGTTTATAATCTATATAAATCTGTATAATCTATACAAAACACTAATTTGAAAGCAGCTCATCTGTCTGTTGTAAGCAGTATTCAAGTATTTTCTATAAGAATAGGAGAAAGCATAACTGAGAAGAAAGAGGAAACAAGAAAGAAAGAATGCAAAGAAGTATCTTCGAGGAAACTAATAAAATTACGGTTCACTTGGTCCCCTACTGACCTGCAATGAAGATCTGCTCCTCCCAGATCTTCAGCGCTGATTTCTTCACCTGTTGCAGCTTTTACTAATGGAGGTCCTGCCAGAAACACTGTACCTTGATTACGCACTATAATACATTCATCTGCCATTGCAGGTACATAAGCCCCTCCTGCTGTACAGCTGCCCATCACAACTGCAATCTGTACAAATGAGAAAATCAATCAAAAATGTCCTGGTCAAACACGGATCTTTTGTATTGGTACTACCAGCTCCTTCTTATATCTCTAGCAAATTAAGTGAAAAATAGTGGTGAAAATTCTCATCAAACCAGTTATTCTTTTACATTAAGCATTTCCCATTCAGCCAATCTTTGTGTCACATCCCCAAATACAAAATATGCTTTTTTTTTTTTAATTTCTTGTTCCCGAGGTATGCTGTTCACAGACGGACAGAAAACACACACAGACATGTTTCTGAAAACTGTATTTTTAGATTCGGGGATCTCAAAATGTTTATTTATGCTGAAAACTCAACATCGAATTTCAGGGTAAAACCCAATATGGTACTTCCTATACCTATAAGTTAGTACCTATCATTGGGTAGAGAAAGTAATAAATAAAAATTACATAGATTATGGTATAAGTTCAACCATATATACGTTTAAGTGTGAAATGTTATAGCCTACCTGAGAAATACCTTTTGCTGACATATTAGCTTGATAATAAAAACTGCGGCCAAAGTGATTTTTATCTGGAAATACTTCTGTTTGGTATGGAAGATTTGCACCTCCAGAATCAACCAGATAAATACAAGGCAGATGGTTTTCTATAGCTATTTCTTGTGCCCTGAGTTGCTTCTTCACAGTTATAGGGTAGTAAGTACCTCCCTTCACAGTAGCATCATTTGCCAAAATCACACACTCAACCCTGCAACATTCATAAAAATATCAGTTCTGTGGGATAAGGATCAAATTCAATGCACTTATTTTACAGATCAATCCTTTCCTGTATTACTGAAGTATAGTTACTATTTATAGAACTTATGATTTCTGATTCCATAAACTAAAGGGGCCTTAACTATACAAGTGTTCTGTGTAAAATGCTAGTTATAGCATATGGTTAGAGACTACAGTGAAGATCACAACAGTTGAAGATTTTGTTAGTTTTTAAAAGTCTATCCTTACTTTTGATTTATAATATAAACATTTTGCTGAAGTCTATTTCAATATGAAGGACTATTAATTTATCTTTCAACATAAAGTAACTAGTTGAGGTTAACACATAAGTAACTACAGTGAATCCCACACAAGAGTTGGCCAGTGATGCAGGTTTCTGCATCCCGGAGGGCACAGCTCCAACTACCGAGCGATCGGGTGAACTATCTATGCAAATAAAGCAGCGATTGGTGTAATGATTCAGGTTCTCACATTTACAGCTAAAATTACAATGAAAATAACCCCGTAAACTCATCACAAGATATGTTGGAAATGCCCTCCTCTTGCATCCACACAACAATGGATCCTTTTTAGGAAATTTTCTTTCACATCCATAAGTTTAGCTTCCGAGATAGACTTAATTTCTCTTGTGATACTATCTTTAAGTTCTTCTAATGTATGGGGAATTGACCTATACACTTTATTTTTCAAGTTCCCCCATAAATAATAGTCACATAGGCTATTGTTAGAAGAACTTAAAGACAGTATCACAAGAGAAATTAACTCTTTCTCGGAAGCTGAACTTATGCACGTGAAAGAAAATTTCCTAAAAAGGTGCCAGTGTTGTGTGGATGCAAGAGCAGAACATTTCCAACATCTCTTGTGAAGAGGTAAGTGTTTATTTTCATTGTAATTCCAATTGTAAATGTGAGAAACTGAATCATTACACCGATTAAGGCTTCATTGGCATAGATATTTCAGCCGATCACTCAGGAGTTGGAGCTGTGCCTGCTGCGACACAGAAACCCACGTCATTGGCCAACTCTTGTGTGGGACTCATTGGTAGTTGAGACTGCCATAAAGGAATCTTACTGGCCAAAGTTACATTATCAATCCAAATCTAAATCAGCACAGAAAGAGTAATAAGTATACTTCCACTTCTTGCAGAAAGTAAAAAGTATAATGCAACAAACATTAAAGACTAAAGTCAATGAAGATAGGATACTAACAAGCCACTTAGTCTAGCAGCAGAAAGGAGGATGGAGATGCTAATTCTTAATGCAAAATATGATTCGGACTTTTTACTATATACCATCCAGTACTAAAAGTAACATAGAGTTTTCCACTCACCCACAAACCCTACCAATTCCGGTGATTATACCACCTGCAGGAACAAAATCATTACCATACAGATTATGTCCTGCAAGTTGGGAAAACTCCAAAAACGGGGATCCTTTATCTATCAAAAGGTTTATTCTGTCCCTTACAAAGAGCTTTCCTTTTTCTATATGACGAGCCTTGGCTTTGGCATCACCCCCTTTTACAACTGATCCAACAACCTCCTGCAGCTTTCCAACCAAGCACTCCATGCTTGAGTAATTCTCCTGTTGAACAAAAATAACAAGAAATAAAAAAATAAAAATAAAGCATGCAACAGGAAAATATGCATCCTTTCTCAAATTTGTTATCCCAAAGCAAAATTAGTCTACCGGTTCTCTCCAACAAACACATTCTAACATTCTAATTGCCAGATCTAAAAAAATAAGTAACTTCTTGAAATGTTAATTTGCAATGTTGCATTAAGCCAAGTAACAATGTTGCTTCGTAATACCCACATGAAAAAGTAGTACCGTATTTACTATGAGTTCTGAACTGTAGTATTTTTATTTGATTTGTATAAAATGTAAGGAATTGCACTGGTACTGGCATGGATACTGTTAAACCTCCTATAGACTACACTGACCTAAAAAATAACTTAAATATAAAATACTGTAAAAAGGAATTTGTGCAATAAATCAAATTAGCCTGTAGGGACAGTTTTATCGTAACAGTTATATTTTCATTTTCTACATTTATCATACTAGTCGCGTACTAAATTTTCTAAATACACACCCTTTATTGTCATCCCAGTGTTATAACAAGTACCTACAGGATCAAGTTTCCTGATTTCAATCTCAACAACCATTTGATGCATAGTGTGTTTGACAAGTCTCAGCAGTTCAGCCATTTCATAATTACGGGTGGGACATTCTAGCATATTACGACAACTATTTTGATTCATTACATAACGAATTAGAACTGGTTCTGCACATTCTGTAAAATCTTCTATGTCTTCTCCTTCATACTACATGGAGAGCATTATTTAAAATTTGTTTTTCAAAATCTATTACGGGTGGGACATAATTTGGACAATGATTTTAATGATGCAAAACAGAAGTTCATTTGCTGTTCTGCTATTATTGTTAGAATCTTAATGTTATTATTAATGAAAGTATGAGGGGTTAAATAAAAATTATAAACTGTTTCAAGATTGTCAGAACATTTATTTAATTCTTACAATAATATTTAACAAAACTATCACCATTACGGGTGGGACAAAAAGTCACTATTTGCTACTTTACATGGTAATTAAACACACACACTTTTTGAAGTCAATCTTATACCAAATTATACTTTAAGATGTATATTTTCTCAAATCAAACAGGACATAGCTGAATACCCTTGACTACTTAGTTTTAACGAGTGTTAAAATTATATTGAAAATGCCAAAAAAAATAACTACAATGCAATAAATAAGTAAACAGACAGATTTTATACATGAAACAACTTCAAATACACATAATTCCTGAATATTCAATGAAATCTAGGTTTTAGACTTTTATTTGACTTCCCAATTACACTAGTTTTATAACATCTCTCTTTGAGGGAAAAATTCCCATATTTTATGAAATGGCTGAGTTCAATTATGTAAATAGGCCTATAATGAATTAGATACCGGTAATAACCTTCTTTTTTCCACCATCAGTGAACAAGACGTTGAAGCTGAAGAACAATGAGAATGAACAACTATATAGCATCTGGGGTTGGTAACAGTAAAAGTGCTATTAATATAAAAACCGAAATGCCTAATGTTGGAACTGGTACCAGTATCAGAGATGTACATATTCTGATTTAAGCTTGCTTGCCCCTTTGAAATTCTGCAACCAGCCACAGCTTTTAACTTGCTTGACAAGAGAGCAAGCTTCATTGGAACGATGAAATGAAATACTGTCGCTATGAGTCACAAGCTCTTCATAACCTGGTGGGTTTCACGGGGCCTAAAGAAACTGCAAGGCTTGGCGGAAAGAATATGAAACTGGGTATATCAGTGCACTGGTAAGTCGTGCAGTTACGTAGTTGAGGAACTTCAGATGTGTTTGAACTGCAAGCAAAAGGAGAATGGAGAATTTTACCCTGAAGGAAGCTGAGGAAAAACTAAAATATGGAGAGTTTGAATTATCAATGAACAAAGGTACTAGTCCAGCATGGTAAAAAGTTTCAAATATTTTCGAGAAAACATAAAAAAATCAATAATAACAATAACAATAATAAAAATAATAAATGTGTTAAGACGCTAAAACGATTTTTAATACTTTATCCACCTTTTATTTATCTGCATGATGAATTTCTTCTACCAGCATGTAGAAAAGCAAGAAAGTATTACCTACACTTAGCAACTACGGCTGTTTAGCTGATAGGAATGTCGCAAGCTTATTCTGGCTTGCATAGGTTGGATTTAACCTGACCCATCCAAGTCTAAAGAAACCTGCCTGCTTGCTAGAGCTGTGACGCTCGCAATTTGCTTGCTTGGCGTTCAAGTGGGTATGGGCAAGCTAAAATCGAGATTTGTACACCTCTAACCAGTACCCAACTTATAAACTGCATACACAACACCCAAATTGTTGACATTATACTAAGAAGATTTTTGTTGTACATAAGAACGAATGGCTAATTGTCAAGAAGTAAAGTAAGAAATTAAAAAAAAATAAAAATAAAAACTAAGATGTTAAAGTTGCAGAGATACTGCAAAACTATTTTAAAAATGAAAAATTCCCATAATTATCAAAATTGTTTGCCGAAGCGATTCTTTGTGAAGAGTCCAACTTTAACTACCATACAGCATGACTGGAAACACCAAGATCTTTACACTAGACATTTTTGTGTTTCTTGATATGTCAGAGTCGTTCATTAGTTTAGTTAATTTGACCATTGCAACTTTACCTAATCCTACTTTTCTTTTAATTTCATGCTTGATATAACCATTTTTATTAACAGACAGCCAAGGAAAATGAACTCGGCAACCACTTTCACTGAGTGTTCACTTTAATTGTGACATCTTCCCCAATGGACATGACTAGTTTTTTATTTTTTTAATCAATTTAGGTGACATCCAAATTTTGCACTAACATTCATAATTGTTTGGTCATGTTCTGTAATTTGTCTGCAGTTTCAGCTAGAAGAGTAGTGTTATCCGCATATCTAAGTTTGTTCACTTTCCCATGCCAATTCTTATGCCAGCTGAGAGTTGGTTCAGATTAGCTTGTGATATGTAACTCCTAGTTGCAAATTTTGATCCACTGTTTCTCCTTGCTCGATTCTTACTTCTGCTGTTTGGTTCTTAACAAGATCTTAACACTTAATGGCAAAACGGTAATTAATGCCGCGCACAGGTTTTCCTTCCACTGAATAATAAAAGTCCCTTGCACCAAACATAATATGTCACAACTATAAACAACAAAAGTCCGCCGGCGTGGTCTTGTGGTTAGCGTCGCTGACTACAGATCCGTCGGCCCGGGTTCGATTCCCGGTACCTCCTCGGATTTTTCTGAGGTAGGGAGGTCTGGTAGGGGTGCACTCAGCCTCGTGATTCAAAATTGAGGAGCTACTTGATAGAGAAGTAGCGGCTCCGGTCAAGAAAACCACCATTAACGGCCGTGGGTGTCGGCATGCTGACCACATGCCCCCCAATCCTGCCATCTGCCTACGGGAGATGACGCAGCGGTCGGGTGGTAGGCCAAGTCCCTCCAGGGATGTAGCGCCACGGAGTTTAGTTTATAAACAACAAAATAATATTTCATAATTAAAAAAAGACCCTTGCACCAAAAATCATATTTCACAATTATAGGAGTGGGAATGGAAAACTCAATGCACGGCATAAAATACTTCTTTCCCCAATTAATATCAGATGTTCCGGTTTGCCGATATGTCGCATTGCTTCTAGCATTCTTGTGGTTCTACACAACCAAAGGCTTTTGTATAGTCAATAAAACATTTAAAAAAAATATTTTGGAATTCATGTGCATACTCTACGATCCATCTCAAGTTGGTATACAATCTTGTATGCCTCTGTTCCTTCTAAATTCTGCCTGATCTATCAATATAGCTTGTTCAATAAAAGGCTCCATTCTCTTTATTAATATTTTAGCATGACCTGACTGCAGTGCAATATTAAAGATGTGGTACATTCTCTTGTGTCACCTTTTTTAAGAAGTTATAATAATATTAGGAAATTCACACAATGTGCAGGTTTGTTTATTCCTGACAAAAGTTTGTCAGTGATTGTGGTCTGCTCTTCCATTTCATCGCATGGTATCTGCCACACTTGTTTCCACACATCTTACACTGAAACTGATCACTTAGTTGATGAAACCTCTCCGTTCTGCACACTGTATTATCGAAACTGTGAACAGCATTTGGCGTCACTACATGGCGCATTTTAAGAAGTTACGAAAACAGCTTCCTTCTAGTCTTCTGGCCACGCATCTATACCCAGATGGTGTTACAGTGTTTCCTTATTATAGGAATTAATTGTCACTGCCAACTGCTTTATTGTTAGGAATGTGAGTTATAGGTCAGGTTTGTATGAAACTAACTCCCAAGGAGTATTTAAGGGGGTACTGGGGGTTCAGATCCCCCAAATGTGAGATTTTTAAAGCATTAGTTAGAAAAATCAATATCTGTGTCACTTAGGAAGGGAAGATTTCAGGGTTGATCAGTTTAGGACTCCCAGAAACTGATGTTTTGTGTAACTTAGGAAAGGAAGATGTCAGTAATTTATGGTTGGTCAGTTTAGGACCCCCCGAGAAACTGATTTCTAAATATGTGCTTGCTCATTCCACTTCTGGAAGTGTTATCTTATTCAGTTCTGCTACGTACTCTTTCCATCTAGCCAAAATATCTCTTTTATCAACCTAAAACAGACTATAGGCCTATATAAACTAATATCATAATGGTCCTAAACTACATACCTTGTATGCCTGAGAGGCTTTGTCTGGTGCTGAACCGATGATATCTGCTCCATTCATGAAACATCTTTCAAATTTATAACTTTTAAATATTCTACGTATTAAAGAATGTTTTTTGGTGCTCAATATCATGGTTGACATAAGAGATTTTCTTGTAACTCTTTAAAAACCAAAAACACTGTGCAACAATATTTACAAAGTAGTTTACCGTCTGCCGTCTGCTTCAATTTATATCGATCCTATGTTGCGATGACTCGATAAGTTTGTTCCCACAGCTATGCAAGGTACTGTCAGGTCCCACGACGCATGCGCATATTATCAGTTTTGCTGCGCACAGTATGTGCACAATGTCATTTTTCAGCGAACTGACAATGTGCGCACACTTCAGGGGCACATGACAGTACATGCCACGACTGCAGGAACAAACCTGTTATTACCGCTAGCCTACAATGCACCACAGCTGCTGCCTCAAGTGATAAAAATTGAAATTATTGAGTCAGAGCCCAGCGTTGGGGGAGGAAGGTCGGTAGCTTTCTGGTCCTCCAGATATTTATTGGGGGTTAGGGGTAGAAACAAATCGAATAAGTGAAACGAAACAATCAACATGGATCCGGAAGCATTCCTGGACCTGGCAAACCAGGTGGTGAAGTTGAAGATGTTCCCTTACTTCGACATCGCCCATTCAGTGCTTTGCGCTTTAAGTGTAAGGGAAGATCTCGGACCAGGTAAGTGATGAGGGGGGGCTGTATTAAATCTAAACGTAGTATCATGTTTAAAAAATCTATGTATTTAAATGATAAATTTAAACAATATAGCCTATTTTATGGAATTTTAAAATTAATTAATTGCGACGATACATTGAAATTACAGCATTTTCTATTGACCATTAAATATTGCCTTTATTTGAGAACCGTGGTATATTTTGAATATAAATATAAACAATTTAAAAATGAGATAATATGTCATTACAAAGTACCTGTTTAAACAACGCGCGGAAATTAATTGCTTGACCCCGTATAAATTTGCCGCCCTGTGCAGTTTCTCCGCCCTATACTCCTATCATGTTCGTGAATGGACACGCATGACTGCAGGAAACAAATCAATCTAGCATAAACCGCGTTCTAGTTATTGATCTTTACTATAGCATTCGCCATAACATCTATTGCAAGAAAAGAGAGAAAATTGTATTTCTCTCTCAGTCAAACGTTACCTAAATTCCTAAAAGTCACCTCCCACGAACTATTGAAAAATGCTGCAATCTGCACTATGTTTTACATCTGCTAACACTGCTGACAGCTATCGAGCTTGGTGGAACAAATTCGCGGGTTCGAACCCGATCCAGGTCGAGAACATTTCTGTGCGCGTAAAGGCGACAGTCCCATGCCTGTAGACTTGCAGGCACGTAAAAAAAGCTACGAGACACAAATTCGGCACACCGGAGGTAGCTAAGGGCCTAGGTAGTAGTACACAACAGTGGTTAAATCAAATATAGAAACAAACCAGCAATGCTATCGGTTTATTGGACCCGACTGTCTTTTGGCTACATCATTTCTAATTGAAAGAATTTAATAATCTTATTTAAAAAATAAAAAAAATAAAATCTGCACCATGTAAGCTTACTTCAAAGAAAGAACGCACATGACCAAAAACAGCCATTACAGCATGCTTCCAATTAAGCACATATTATTTAGAAATTAGTTTCTGGCGGAGGGGTCCTAAACTGTTTGACCACAAATTACCAATGTCTGCCATTCTCGAGTGACACAAAACATTGATTTTTTGTAATGCTTAAAAAAAACTCATATTTCGGGTGAAGTCCAGACTCCTAGGGCACCTCTTTAAATGCGACATTGATTCTAATACAAAGACTAATACAAGCTATGACAGTGAGCTAAATTGAAACATGTACGACCAGAGCAGAAAGCACGTGTTCTTTGTCACCTCCATCTCCCATGTTGAAAACGGTCCCAGGCATTATTTTCCCACTGTATACACAAAACCATTGATTATCTGGAAATTTTATTTTAAATCATATATAAATAGCCTACGTTATCTAAATTATATATGAAACAAAAATTAAATTGAGCTATGCTTTGTCGGATTTGGTGGCTGGTTGCAACCTGAGTGTTGCGTACTGAAACCTTCCAAGGGACCTAAACATTCTCAGCAAAGATTCTGAGGGTGCTGTAAAGACTTTAACCATCTATCCTGAATCTGATATTTCATAGTAAGACAATATCAGGCTTAAGTAAGAGGCCTTTGAGAAAAAAAATTAACGCATACTCGTCCCTAATAGTCTCTTTGTTGCCGAGAGGTAGCTTCTGTTACATCATCCTTATATCACATGATTTCGATCTTGGATAATATTTTTTTCGATCCCCAAATTCTAAGTTGAGTTTTTAACATAAATACACGTTTTAAAGTCTTGGAATCCAGAAATACTATTTTCAGAAACATGTGTGTGTGTGTGTGTGTGTGAACAGCCTAGCTCCAGAAAGGAAAATAGTATGAAAACAAAATTTTGTATTTGAGTTAGGTACCTTCTGAGGATGAGTCACGAAGATCGGCGACAACTCTGTCTTATTTTTAAGGGGATTTTATATGAAAAAAATTTCGTTTTTCGCGATTTTCTCTAACAATTTTCTTTAAAATTTGTACGTGGAGTATTTGTACCAAGAGCTAAAACTTTTATTTGAAATTGTTTTCGAAAAAAATTCTCTGAAGGGCAGTTATAAGCCACCCACTCTGAATATGCGCTCTTTGCAATACGGCCTCTTGTGACGGAAAATCGTATGAAAACAAAATATTTTATTTGGGTTAGTTACCTTCTGGGGATGTGACATTAAGACTGGCGACGACATACTTTTATTTTTAAGGGGACTTTACATGTAGAACGTTTCGTTTGTCGCGATTTTCTCGAAAACAGCTCTAACGATTTTGTTCAAATTTTTAACAAGAGCTAAAACTTTTATTTGAAACTCTTTTTTCGAAAAATATACCTGAAGGGTAGTTATAAGCATGCCACTCTGAATACACGCTCTTTGCAAAATGATCTCTTGTTCTATATCAAAATATGAAATGCGAAAAATGTATTGGTTATGCTTAAAGTAAAGAAAGTTACGAGAGAGTATTAATCAGATCTTATTGCGTTATGTATCCTTCGGAGATGCTGTGTGATGTGGTAACGACATTCTCTTCATTTTACAACCATTTCACAATATAAGGAGAGGCTAACTTTTATTTGGGCAGAGGAAGTTATGTGAGTTTCACATCAGATTTTTTTAAAGAAAACTTTCCCATAAGGAGGCTGCCAGTATGGCAAAGTATAATATACATCCCAGCCATTGAGGAAACTCATCCAAAGCAGCGCCAAACATGATCCTCCTCTTGAAAGTTCTTACGGTATCTCCCCCCCCCCTCTCTCTCTCTCTCTCTCTCTCTCTCTCTCTCTCTCTCTCTCTTTTTATTTATTTTGTTTAGTTTTTAATACTAGGACGCTGAAGTTTTAGGGTTCAACTTCATATTTAGTGATGCTAAACGACATGATACGATTTAGTTAATTTAATTTACTTACATGTTCATTATTTAACCGGATTTGCTGAAATGTTTGGGACACCATGTCTCCATGGAATGATTGTCATGCAAGCCTTTGTGGGTAGGAATCAGGAAATTTCGAATTGTGCAAAATTGCAAAAAATAAACAACATAAAAGAAAGGTAAATTAACATGTTTTAAAGACTTTTCTTCCCCTCCTATTAAAATATTAAATTTGCGATATTTTTTTAATAGCTTGCGTCGTTCACGGTTTTTGGTACCTCTATTGACGAATTTGCATGGTTTTTATTCGCTTCAAGAAACCCGCGTAATTATTTTCATGAATTTAAATTTGATTCAAGTTTAATCATTACCTTTAAAGGAATTGTTTAGGCTATAAATGATTTTTTTAGGCCTATTTAATTCCGCCCCTTGTGTACTCTAATTTCGCTGCGCATACATAATTTTATATTTATTTACCGTATATTATAAAGAAATTGTCTTTTTCAATGAAGAGTTGTAACCTTTTTGTCTAAGAATATAAAGGATTTTTAACTCGATAAATTTTCTTGCCAATGGATCGAAGGAATGAAAATTCAAGTTATAAAATAATGTTGAAACAAAAATTCATGGATTTCATACGTGGACTTCGTTTAATCTAGGGTATACGAGTAACAAGCTTGGGGGGGGGGGGGGGGGCTTCGATATAATTTACTGTGTACCAAAGTCAAATCATTCGAAGGCTGGAAATACAACCTCCTAGTGATTAGGATTCCGATATTGTGGGGATCCCATTTTGCATGCGCTTCTTTGTTTGTTGGCAGGAAAGATCTAATTTGACCGAGGTACAATGAACCAGAACCATAACCCCTTCCACCCTTAACCTTTAACCCATGGATTATAGCATTCAGATTATGGCAAGGTGATGGATTCGTTAAATAAAGTTTTTGCGTTGTATTCCCATGGACATGCAGCACAGGTAACTGTTTAAAATGTTATAATTTTAGACGTATTTTTGTGCCCTTTATGGGCCCTAAAATGACAGGCGTGGCAAGCTTTCAATATAAATAAAGCTGTTCGATATCTCATGAGCTCCAAATATTTGATCGACTTCAGTCCCAAAAAAAGGGGGCAAAAAAAATACAGAAAAGAAAAACATACACCATGTTCCATAAAAATAGGGGAAAATAACAGCTATTAATGAAACATAATTATTTTGGGGGCATTGGGCTGATCACTCATCCGCGGAGGCCCTCCATGTCCTTGTCTGGGCAAAAAAGTATGTATGTGATCCAAAGATAATCCCTCTCCCGACAGGTAGCGGCCCTGTAAGGCCCGGGCGGCTTGGGTCGCTTAAATCCTAAAAAGGGAGAGGTGAAACTACGGTAAAGAAAGAAAGAAAGAATTATTTTGGGGTTGAATTTACTCGTTATAGGCCTAGTTTCATTTCTTCATTCCGAGGACATATCACACATGGGTCTATTTCAATCCCAAGCAATGGGAAGTGTATTTTAATCCTCAAAGAAAACATAACTTATACCAGAAGAAGGACTTTGGTTTTAAGAGCTCACCTCTTTTCCTTCAGTTATTAAATTGTCAGTATTGAATTTCTTTACTTCTATCATCCGTCGTTAAACTGCATTCGGTGGAGTCTGTATTTACTTCTACGTTATAAGCAGTTTTGTCGAGGGAAATTATCTTCTAGGCTATACATCAAAGAGGAAAGAAGGAAATGTTATTAGATATTGTTATTTTATGAATGAATATTTTACCTTTTGACATAATTGTAATTTTTGACAAAACCTATCGCAGCAGTCGCTGTCTAATGGTCGCTGGTGTCAAGTTTTAATTCAAGTTTATGTTCAGCTGAAGGGAGAGGAAAGAATAAAGCTAGTCATCGAGACCAGAACGAGTCATGACCGAAATCATGGCCATACCCAGTGATGGGAAGTAATTGAGTAAAAGTAATCGGATTACGGTAACAATTCCTTTTTTGGTCCCATTTACTTGTAATCAGTACTTTTAAAAAGATGTAATTTCTACTTGTAATTTACTTCTGGAAATAAAATTGTAATTGTTACAATTTAGTAGTCATTAGTATTAATATCATTCTCGCTTGCTATATCGTCATCACTACAGTTTTTGCAATTAATATCCAAATTAGAGTTAATATGAACAAACAGTTACTCAATGCTTCTGAAAATATTCTCATTGACGTGTTTTTTGTTTGTTCATTAATATTTTGGGCTTGTGCCAAAAACAAACCAAAAACAAGGCATTTTTAGGTACTGCCATTTTGTAAAGTAATTGTAAATGTAATTGTAATATTACTGATTACTTTTTGAAAAAAGTAATTTGTAATTGTAATTAAGTAAAATGTCTCTCAGGTAATTGTAATTCAGTCCAATTACTTTCTTTTTGTACTTTTCCCATCACTGGCCATACCTGCCGCAGACCTGGAGGCTGTTGACAGATGAGCAGCAAAGCTTATACTGGAGTGATAAGAAGCAGAGGAAACCGAAGTGCTCGGAGAAAACCTGGCTTGGTGTCGCTCTGTTTACCAGCAGGTCCATCGTATCGTCGAGCATTTCCTTCACCTGCATTAACTTCAGGGATGTATTATATCGTAGGAGCTAGAAGACGCAAGAACGCTATTAGGTATAATTTTAACTTTCTCGTTTCATATTTACAGAATTTAATGTTTTTTCTCTAAGGCGCCATCACATACACATAAACACTCACAAACAGAAAGTTTAATTTTCACGCTATTTTTTTTAATTAGACTGTTATCATGAGAATTCTCATTTTCTGGTATATGTAGCCTATAATTGAATATTAGGCCTATTATCCTTGGAACCCCCTCCTCAATAATCTCTCGAATCCTATGCCCCCATGTTGGGGCGAAGGGCCTCCAAGACGTGGAGGTTTCTGTTTACCGATGTGAATTTTTGTTGCGCTTATTTTCCTAGAGAGGGCAGAGGGACAGGTGGTAAGCCCATCGCCCCTTAACCCCCCTCCGGAAACTAAGGTGTTACTGGACGTGAAAAGGCCGAGGAATTTTGTCCAGAGGCTCTAATTTAGGCTTGGAGTTCTTTTTCGTGCCGTAAATCTACGACACGGGCCCCCAGCTTAAAGTCCCTCCCGGAGGACTCCGTGCCCAGGATTTTTACGTCCTGAAAAACCCATCGACAGCGGCCGGGTTTGATCCCGCGACCTTCGGATCTAGAGGACCACCGCACCAGACTTCCTCCTCAATAATACACTAAGTAAATAAGTAGTTTACGAATTTTGTATTAACTGTACAGTTCACAAGTTGTTCTTGTTCAGTTGCTTCAATCTGAGTTGTACATATCAAGGATACTAAAATGAAAGTTGTACTGCGTTATGTAATATTAGCAAATGCTGCTGTAACAAGCACGGTAGATCTGCGCTCGTGATTCAGGATGTGGTGAAGCGTGTTATCTTAAATCGTCGAGTCATTGATAACCGTACGAATTTGTTTCCGAGGATGGTTATAGGCGAAACATAGACCATTTTCCCCTTTACTATTTACCTAATTTATCTATGGACAATATGTTACTATACTGATCTGCAGTTCCAATGAGCAAACGACGATTTATGTAATGACAGCACCTTGAGAAAGGCTGGTTTCTTATATGGTTATATAACGACGGGGGTGTATTGCAACTTAGGCTTGTTATTATCGCCGGTGTGCCGGAGTTCTTTTATATGCCTGTAAATCTACAGACATGGACCAGTCACAATTTTATTATATACACATAGATAAATTTAATAATAATAAATAAATTTAATTGTCGTTAGGCCATTACAGCAATAGACAAAGTCTAATACAAATCTAAAAATAGAATTGATATAAAACTACAGCTAAATTACTAAGTTCTAAGTTGCAAATAACACATATTTTAAACTAAATTACACTATTACAATTGAAGTATTCATCCAAGGTATAAAAAGGGTTACCATCTAACCAATTATGTAATTTTTTCTAAATACAATGATATGAGTATGTTGAGTAGATACAGATAGTTTATTAAACAGTTTATGTCCTATAAATGACATCGACCTGAACCGGGATTGAACCCGCGACTTTGAGCACAGAAAGCCACCGCCATAGGTTACTCACTAAGCTATCCAGCTCGACCCATGAGACAGGCGACTTTTTGTTTTGTTTTTTTTTTTGTTTTTAAATTTATTATTATTTTTTTAAATAGTTGTGGTTTCCCGTTCTCTCATGCGAAATGATGATTATGAAACCGATGAAATGACGATTAATGAATCTGTGGTTCAGTTGTCAAAGAAATAAGCACTATGTAAGTGATCCTCGCTGAACCCTGAAATATTACTGCAGAACTTTGTTACACACCCTTGTGTACTTCACCTGATAAATACAGGAAGTGTCCCGTGATCGATATGTCGATCGTCTGCTTATGAATGGTATGAAGGAAGAAAGAAGTTGTGTGTTGGAATTCAAACAGACTATTTGAACATTACAGCAGGAAGTCGTTAAATGAAGTTGAAAGCACACACTATCATATTTATGCTGTCAGTACTAGCTGGAAACTTCAGCTTAAGAAAAACCTCTACTGTTTTAGTAAAAAGGATCGCCATAGTTATTTCATAGGATCTAAGAATAGATGAGTTTGAATTATATAAAAATACTTCGCTTCCTACCATTTTTCGATCTAATAATAAATCAGATTAGGGCTGGGAATTTAATTTTTATCTTATTTCTGAAAAAATTCATTTCGGACTGAAGTGGTAAAATATTATTAAATTCTGGTGATTTATTAACTTGTACTTAATTATTATGCAAAAGTGCAAAATATCACATTGCATTATTAGGCTGTAAATAAATTTGTTTAATAATTTCTTGGAAACTCGTAATTCTTGGGGGATAGTGAACTGGAATGTAAGTAACTGTAATTTTCTAGGATATCTAAATAGGTTCACAAAACCATTACCGGTACTGTTTTCAACGCACCGGTACCCTGTGATTTCGATAGCTTTTAGGGATGTGTGCGGAGGTTCCCGTGTAGAGAAGGCGTGGCGTATTGTTTGAATTTGGCAGAATAAAGTGCAGTACATTCTGTGAACCAGTACTTATTTACTCTACCCACTCCTAGTGCACTATTTCCTGATGTTTATCATTCGACGCTGAAGTCAGTTCGTTGCCAGAATCTCCAAAGGAAAGTACTGCCATAATGAAGAAGGAATCTAACAATGTAATGTCGAATTACAGTAAAATAATGAAATGAATTTTGTAATATACTGCAAAACTCACAATTTTTTCTGTTGATCATAAGAGTACTTTAAAGAGTTTTTAAACAGCATAAATTGAGAAGTCATAATATGTATTATGGTTGTATACTTAGATATGTTTTAAGGGCAGTTTAAAATAAGAAATTCTGAATAGGCCTATAAAGTTTCACAAATATACTTGTGTTGTATAGTCTACTTTTTTAATCGGGTAAACTCTTATTTTACACAATGACTATGCAAACAGTCTTATTTAGGAAGGCTTATGCAACAGTTTAGTTAACTTCCCATTAACTGAAACATCTAAATCAATTTATCTACTTGTTACATAAGTTTATGTATCTTTTGACTTTCTTTCGTTTTCGTTCTTCCCCTTTATTTTTCTTTCTCTGTGCATGTTGCGAGCCACATTATACTATAGCCTTTTTAGAGCTATCCCACACAGGAAATAAGGCTGTCGCAAATAAACAAAAACAAACATTTTGAAAATACTAGTGACTATAAAAATTCGTAGAAGACGACGAGTCTATCGCATTATCTTTGATTATCTGCTTAGTTTACATAATAAGTTAATGAAACATATTATTCATCGGTCTATGCACTTTCCTTATCTCTGCAATGGAAATGAATGAAATAAGTTGAATTAAAAGTAGATTACATTAAGGTTTTGACTGCAATCTAATTAGAAAGTCTATGTCAGTGTTAAAATTACAAAAAATATGAATTAGTAACGTTAATAGTAATGACTTATGTTAATAGAAAGTCGCTTACTGTGACTGGGGATCTATTATTACATGATAATGATGAATTAATTATGAAAGCCGCTCTTTATAATTTTCCTGATCCTCCTTCAATATGGAATTGAATGATTAGTAGACAAAAATCGAGTACACTTCTTGCTACTAAAAGGCTGTATTACTTAATATGTTCCTTGCTACTAAGGGACAAATCGCCTGATCTTTATGACTACAATTTGAATTTGAAGGGATCGTGGCACATTCCTAGCAGCATCTTATTTCGGTACACCGCGACCGCACGGCCAGTCTCGAGATATTTTTGATCCAGTCTCCCAGCCGGGAGGGAGCGCGTCTGTTGGCATGTTTGCTGTCTTTGTGATCCCTGTTCTCTGCCACACCGGAATCACATTATCTCACCTTTTGGCTTGTACTGCAACAATATTATGTTTCAAATCCTCCTCATTTTGGTCAGTCACCGATATCCTATACTC
Organism: Ectobius pallidus; assembly: GCA_964059195.1. Taxonomy (NCBI): domain Eukaryota; kingdom Metazoa; phylum Arthropoda; class Insecta; order Blattodea; family Ectobiidae; genus Ectobius; species Ectobius pallidus. The sequence goes on along the minus strand of CAXKWD010000010.1, from coordinate 83,704,653 downwards.
CAAATTGGTATTAAATGCACGCAATTAATCGGGGAATATACGTATACGTATCTATACGAAGCTAAAATGCTTTATGGTACCGTAATAAATTTATTTGGATCAGTTTAAAACAAAAATAAATCTTCAATAAAACTGTGTAAATTGTGTTTAAATTAAATGTAACAATAAAGCTAGTTTAGCCATTTAAAATCGCGATATATTTTGTAAAAACGAATCTATTCTTTTAAATAATTCATTGTACAGTTTCTAAGGTCTCGGGTTTGAATTTTATCCCTTGGCTAAATGGTCTAGTTAGTTTGTAGGGATTATGGTTGAGACCCCCGCCCTTCAGCATATATTCAGATTCATATGTCACCCTCTCACGTCTTTTCAGAACGAGCCCCTTGGCAACCCGTCAGAAGTCGGGGGAAGGAGGGATACACCATTGAATTTTTAAGAATATATGGTGGATTGGACAAATATACACATGCATCATATATGTATTCATATGAGTGTAAAGGTCTAATTTAAGATAAAGGTCTAATCTCTAACATTTTAAAAGAAATCCCCATATACAAGGATTGAACCTTGGATCAACTTGGCTTGTTAAAAATAAGCAAAGGAGTTATATATACACACATATACAGTGTGTGAGAATATTATATATTACATATTCTGTTCTCGCGTACCTAACACCTCATTCGAAATAAACAATTTAAAACTTGCATAAGCTGCAGTACCATTTCGGAGGACCGACCTTGTGGGAGATGTTTTTCTCCTAAAATATATAAAATTTGTTCCCTGTGAATGCTATGATGAAGCTTCCATTAATAGAATGGTTATCCTATACTTACATGGGGCCTGCTGTAAACATTCATATGCAGATTTGTACTAAGAAATTTGAATAGGAGTTTCTAGGTAAAATTATGACGTTCTTTCACTATAAAGTTTTATGGTCCATATGGAACCGAGTGATCCTTAGAGAGAAGATACCACTATTGTGGATTATCGACTACTGAAACTTCATAAGGAATGCGAATCACGTTGAAACCTCTGTATGGGTCTCTAGGAATAGTCAGAGGAGGCATAAACAAATATTTAAGTGTAAATTAGGATGTAAAGTATTAGGAAGTCTTGTTCAGTTGTTATATTTATATATCAATAACTTAGATAATACAAATATTATGTTCACTATGTAGAAGGGTTTCTATTGAGTAATGTTGACAGTGTGTATAGTAGCCTATACAACCCCATGTGACTAGAACAAAATATATATTCGTAATATCATCCTCGCACTGCACATGACTTGACAAGAAAATCAATAAATAATTTGACATTTGTAGGTCAAGCTTTAACTAAGATAATAAGAATATTACGTACGCTATGAAGAATGGTTTGTATTGAGCAATGTCCATTTTGTGTGGTATACAGCCCCACGTGACTGGAACGAAATATGTCGATTTATTCATAATATCATCCTTATAATAGCCTACACGTGCGACTTTGCAAGAAAATCGTTAAATAGTTTCACAGTCTTTTGTGAAAGTTAACCTGATACTGTGTAGCAGACGTTTCGCCTGTAAACACCTGTAGGTAGGCAACACTATGTGCATGCACGCAGTGAGATCGAATATTCACCTTCGCCGGCTTGCGGCTTCCTCGGTAATTTATAGAAAAAGGATACGGATTTTTCAAGTAATTTGAAAGACGAGTCTTGCTAATGTAAACGATAGTTTGCATTTTACTAGGAACAGCTTCTACCAGAATCTTTAGTAATTTTAGTCCTGAAAAGCATGCAAATATAACACGCACGTTCACGTGCGTAGAGGATTTCACACGTTCGTGTTTGCGATTCAAATCGCGTTCGTTGTACACACGGATGTCAATAACTTTTGTACACGTGTACCTTATTTTCATGAACTCGAATGCATGCAAAAGTTAATAAGAATTTCTATTCACACGAGTTATGGAGCTTAGCCTATATTTTCCCTTGCTTGAATACTTAATGGTTACTTATTGCCCTTTCTGTACTAACTAATGAAGTGGATTGGACGAGGTAGGAAATCGAAGACTCATATTATTAAGAAACGTCTTGAGTTCTTCCACATCCACGAACTACCTAATCAGATTATAGGGTTTTACATGTTTTCACCATTCACAAAGGTGAGTGTGGATTTAACATTCGCCTAACATTGTACTCAATTTGTTATGAATTAGGAGGGGGCCTGCTTTCTGTAAGTTCCTCCTTGTCCACCTATATTGTTTGTTTATGCACTAACGATTGACCACAACAATTCAAGTCTCTGGCATAAAGGGAAAATAGAATGGAATGGAATATATAGACTTAATTAGAAGCCCACGATTTCTTCCCTCGGGAGTGGAGTGTTTAGTCTGGTGCACTAGAACTGAGGAAAGATTTGTAAAAAAGTAAAATCGCGTGGAATGTTTTTCTTTGGAAGTGAAGTAAAGCTGTTGGAGGAATTTATATCTTGAAGGACATCATGTATCCAACCATCAACCCACAGATCTACGTAATGCAAAAAATTCGTCCATCTAATTCCATTGTAGTTCCATCATTATGATAGTCTCCTATTTTATTAACCCTTTCCCACAAGGGTCAGCTGTGGGGTTCGATACTTTGGTTGGCTAGAAATTCCAAAGACCCCTCATAGTCCATCCTTTTAACCATACCGGATTTTCAAAATTAGGGAGGTCTGGAACGAGATGCATTCAACTCCTGAGGGCAATTGGAAGAGCTACTGGATAAATAAGTAGGGCTTCTATCAAAAATACGTTCCCATAATTACGTCCAAGAAAATCTGTATGCTAACCACAAGCCCCCCAATGATGCATTCCTCTTCTTCCACGAGATGTAGCTCTCTGTAATTTAGTTTTTAGTGTTTTAGAATAAAAATACCTAAGCAGGATGAGCTCAAAAGACAATATGGTATTCATTTCAAGGTATATATATATATAAAGAGAGAGAGAGAGAGAATGACATAACATTATCTCTTGCATCATTCACCTGAGGTAGGGATATCTGGAATGGGGTATACTCAGTCTCATGAACACTGGACAAGTATGGCACTTTAATGAAGAGGGAGCATCTACAATAATAAAAACATATGTACTATTAAATTTGAAATTTTTTTTAAAAACTAAAACAATAAAAGAAAATAAGGTAGGCCTAACAGGTTTTCAAAATTGAACTTTGTCGCCTATCTCAAATTTCTGGTAGCCAATGGCAATCTGACGATTGGAAATTTCATGCCTGATTATGAGCACATTTTCAATCTCTGCTATTAAGAAAACTTATATTATATTGCAGCTGTATGTCTTTTGAAAAAGAAATGCACAAAATAAAAATGGGTAATTTGTATTTTCAGGGGCTCAGGCCTTCTCACGGAAGCACCCCTTATCCTGCTGGCTCTCCACCATGCTTGTGGTGTTTGCAGGAGGCATGCTTTGTAATGGACTGCTGGGAGAACCGATCCTTGCTCCCCTCAAGAATACTCAACAGCTGGTTGTGGCTACAATCGTCTGGTAGGAATTATGAGATTTTATCCTGCTTGCATTTTACAAGTGTAGGCCTATACATTAACACTCCACTAGTTATACAGTGTGTTTCACGTAAAAGTTGGCCAGTTGTGCGGGTTTCTGTATCGTGGCTGCCACAGCTCTAACTCCCGAGCGATCGGGTGAAATATCTATGCAAATAAAGCAGTTAACGGTGTAATGGTTCAGGTTCTCACGATTACAGTTAAAATTACAATGAAAATTACGACATACTTCATCACAAGAGATGTTGGAAATGTCCCCCTCTTGCATCCACATTACACTGGCACTTTTTTAAGAAATTTTGTTTCCTGCCCTTCCAAGAGTTAATTTCTCTTGTGATATTTAGTTTCTATAACAGTATATGACTATTACTTATGGGGAAAATTAAAAAAAAAAAAAAAAAATTGAAAAATAAAATGTCAAGTTCAAACCCCTATACATTAAAGTGATATCGCTTACAGTTTTCTGCACTTACGCATTACTTATGATGGAATCCATGTACCGCTAGCTGGACAACTTGGCCTTGACTTAATGATTTTCTTTATCACAAAAAATTTTCTTATTAAGCATCCATATCGTTCCTGAATCCCACTGTTTCACATACAATTAAAAGGCATATTTAAAATTATTACTAAATAAGTGGATAAAAGTTAAAAAAGTTAAAACACACAACGTTTCAACTCTACTGGCAGTATAGAATGATGTGTCACCTGAAGAAGACTCAAGGGTAGAGTTAAAACGTCGTGTGTTTTTAACTTTTTTTAACTTTTATCCACTGATTTAGTAATAATTTTAAATACATCTTTTAATTTTCTTTTTGTTCTGATTTAGTTATGTTCTGAAAAGTTTCTACCTGATTTGACTTATTGTGTCTTTCCTTACAGGATTTATTGTTATTCAGCTTTTAGTGTGTTTAATTTTGCTAAAAACTAATTACTCAGACAGTCTGATCACAATATAATGTGTATCCTGAACCATAATATAACATACCATAATGTATCTTATACAACATTACTGGAACAAAACTTCACTATTGGTAACTTATTTTGACCAGATTCAAAACTTGGATCCCAAAGTTGACTTCTATTTATGTTATTAGGTATTCAAATTATCTTTAACCCCTTAATATTTTCTCTTGTCTTTCTTATAATGTTCGTTTTCTGCTTCCAATTTAATACAGCAATGTGTTCGTGCTTTCAGGTATGTTATTTTTTATACTCCATTTGACATTGGTTATAAAGCTGCAAAATTCCTGCCAGTCAAAATTGTGTGTTCAGTAATGAAAGAAATTTACAGGTAAGTACAATTCAATTTTCTTAAGTTAAAAAAGAGTACTGTATTATTTTCAAATAAATATTTGTAAAGAATAAATTATTATTACAACAACTATAATTTTAACGCCTGCTGTTATGGATGACTATACCCTGTCTCTTCTAAGTGAAAAGTAGCAGATCCCTTTGCGTCTGCTGACTAGCACATCCCCCTGCTTAAGACTGGTTGCCACGTGAAACATTGTTCTGCTTGCATTTTGGAATATGAAAAACATAATAATATAATATTTTCTGTAATATTAATTATTGGTAAGCATTTCTTAACGCTGTTTTTTTTACTGTGAGAGACTCACGCCAAACCCCCAAACTGGAGGACCACAGAACAAACCTTGCATCACAAAAGATGTATAAATATCTATATTTCCTTCACAAAATGACTGCATTAGGTATCCATTAATGTTCATGGATGAGCTTTTCTGTTATGATTACTTGCTTTTAATTTAAATTTATTTTCGGCAACTAAATTAACTTTTTGCTAACTTACTTTGTTGCTATTGTTACAGATGTAAAAAAGTTTATGATGGTGTAACCCATGCTGCCAAGTTGTATCCCAATGCATATCTCATCATGATCCTCATAGGAACATTGAAAGGTAAGTTTTGTTGCTATTCCTTGAATTTTCGGTAATGAGTAACAAAAATTTTGAACCAGTCTATCAAGAAAAAATAAAAATACCTGTTTGCATAAAAGATTCTGAGTTGCTGAGTTTAAGTAGATATGATGGTTCATTCATTCATTTGAACATTACAGAATTTATCATATTCATTTTTACTATCAGCTTTTCCATATCAATTAGTCCATTAGTCATTACTTTCATCAACCTTAATTTATTTTTCTACATATTTATAATGTAGTTGTTTTGGAACCCAGTAAATAGAATTACTGTTCTTTCTACACGTTACATCGCTCACAATATGTCATTTTCAACATATACTAAAAGTGTTTGCATACCAGTATGTAATTCTTCATAATATGCAGTTTTTAAAATTTATTCATATGTTCTAAGAGTGAAATTAAATCATTTAAAGGTAGACATATTTCATAAATTCTGAACTCAAAATTGTTGTTGTTTTAATATTATTTTTAAAAATATTTTCATGTAAATATTTTTACTATCTTTTTGATTATTTTAATTTTTCTTCTCCAAGTTTTACTTTGAAAGCTGGTTGTGTATGTCCTACAATTACATGCATACGTCTGGGGTATGCATACCACAGTTTGAGAACTGCTGGTTTAGATGATTTTTAATATTTTGAAATTATTTCTCTCAGGTAACGGAGCTGGATTTACAAAACTAATTGAAAGATTAATCAGAGGAGTTTGGACACCAACAGCAATGGAGTTCATGCAGCCAAGTTTGTAAGTATTTTATATAAATTTAGGAATTCAGTTCGCTATTTTTCACTAAACAATTGAAAAACAAAAATACTGTAATATTATATTGTATCGACCTGTATGTAAATACCACAATGTGCACAGTTATTCTTCTTTGAATTTTAGTTTTATAATAATCATATACTGTAATTTTGAAAAAAATGTATTGCTTCGCATCTATTTATAATGTGTACTTTAACTGTTGGACAGTACAGTAAGGTTTTATAGTGTAAATGACAGAACTGTATATTGTTTTTGTGCTGAAAATCCAATTTTATTTAACAAGAAAACATTCTCTGAAAATACTCGTATTTTAAAAATTATATATGCCATAAAAACCTTTAGAATTATAAAAGTAAATTATTTTAACCAATTTTGCATTTTCAGTTCTTCAAAATATTTTACTGGAACTGTTAAATATCAATATGCTTCTTTCTGGAAAAATTATGATCACATGTAAGCCTATCTATTTTATTTCAGGATAACGTATTAGGAATAGTCACTTTTTTTAACTACTATATACCTAATTACTGAATTATATTATTTCAAGCCTACCTTATCAAACTAAACTCTATGGAGTTTGTGACAGGGCTTACCACCCAACTGCTGCATCATGCTGCCAGGGGTAGATGGCAAGATTGGGGGCATGTGGTCAGCATGCAGACTCCCACAGCTGTTTTGATTTTCGTAAATTTTTTTTAATCAAGACATTCCTCAGTTGATCTCATGAAGCTGAGTGTATCCTGTACCAGACCTTCCTACCTCAAAAACTATGAGTAGCTACTAGGGATTTAACCCACATCTATGGATCCTTAGTCGGAAGCACTCACCACCAGACCAGGCAGACAAAAACTGACATATTTAAATTGCCTGTTTCCTTGAAGTGGTCTAAAACTGACATGAAGTCAGGTTATTAAAAGAAGTTTGATTATTATGGGGCAGATGAAAGAGAGTCTAGCTTATTCCGAAAATTGTTGTCATACTATAAAATAAAATTTACTTAAAAGGTGTGATGATATGTCTTACTTGTTTGTTGCAGCTACACCAAAGCTTGCATTGTTGCATCTGTTATATTCGTCCTTGACAAGAAGACTGACATCATCTCGGCTCCACACGCTCTAGTATACTTTGGTATTGTGATATTCTTTGTATACTTCAAGGTGAGTTTCAGCTTGATCTGGAAGCAAATTACATTCTGTAAGCAGTGCCACATGCTCTTTATTCCAGTTTTGCATGCACAGAGAAACTCTGCAGAGACTTGATACAGAAAAGTCAGCATCATGCATTTCAGGGAGCGCTTGCATATTTGAAAGAATTTTTCTGTAGGCTCGTTAATGTCAGATCAGTCACCCACTGAATTCATTCACCAGTTTTCCTTCATCTAAACAATGTGAGCTCTGGTATCATGAAAATAACTAGACAACATAATCTTGTGAAATATAAACATGGGCTTTTTCTTCCTAAATAAAATATGATCCACTTTACTGTGGTTAATCATTCGTTGAAGATGCTAAAACTCTGATTCAATTGAACATGGGTCATAAATCATATTGGTAACATCTTTAAGTCTATGTAGATGAATATAACTTACAATAACGTTCATCCAGAAAGTAAGTTCCGATTGCCGATAAAGAAAACCAAAAACACCAATAAGTAAGAAATACTTATTGCAATATTTACAGAGATTCATTGGCTTCTTCTAAACATAGTCACCACTGTTACTGAGGCATTTATCATATCGGTTCACCAACATTTGGAAGTCTGTGCCATAGGAGTCTGCCACCAACATTTGGAGTCATAAAGCCACTGCCTCATGTACCTCAGAGTCATCGTGGAAACAAGAGACATGGAATGTTGAGAAGAGGCATTACGCTTTTGCATGACAATGCTCAAACAGCTCATGCCACATGAAATCTGTTGCTTCAGTTTGGATGGGAGAACTTTGACCAACCACCCTATAGCTCCGACCTCACGCCAAGTGACTTTAATCTCTTCCATCTTATGAAGGCCTTTTTGGCAGGAAAACATTTCCATTTTCTACAACGACTCTGAGGTACAGATGGCAGAGACTTCATGACCCCAGACTCCATTATTTTATTTTTTCCAACGTTTTGGTATACTGTCTTCAGCCACATTACAGAAATCGGCCTTAAACATACTTCAAGACTTGCTTCATATTGCACATAACCATTATATTCAGAATATTTTAATAAATAGGAAGGGAGTCCTTTATTGATAGCTGCTTCAAAATTCAATATAAAAATACATGAATATTGAAAATTATGAAAATATATAGTTCTTAGAATTGTTTTTATTTCGGTGTGTCCTATTGGCACCCTTAATTTAAGGCAGCTATCCTAACAGCATCCCCCCCCCCCGCATACACAATGTAATCCTGCCCTAATCCATGATATTATTAAATTCAAGAATAGGCTATTCTCCCAGCACTTGATTGTAAATCAGAACAAATAAAAGCTAGAAAAGCTACAATGGAAAATTATGATTTCTTCATTCCCATTAAACCGTCAAAATATTCGTTTGTCGATAGCAAGCAAATTGAAGTTCACTGCAACTTACTTTTAGTCATGTTGTCGAAATCATTTTGTTCATATTATAAATACTGGTAGTGTGAATAGCTAACTCATATAAAAGATTTAATGAATCTGTTTATTTCACACAACTTTGGAAGTATCACGGCTACCAGTATAACCCATGAATATTATTAGCCCTACATGATGTTTTATTTGTTTGTTTACACAGCTTACTCAATCCATATAAAGTAGATGTAAAAGATTCCTGGATGTATTTCAAGACCATTCTGAGTGACTGCTTTAATTTGGCTCCTTTGGTCACTCTTCAAACCCATTTAGGGCACCTTCAGGCTCTATTGAAATCTGTTTTAATCTCCATTGAGCTATTTTCTAGTACTTCCGGACAATCATATTGAGGATCTTCAGGCCCCCATTGGAATGTTTTTCATGAGCTTCAATTCTCAAATAATCTAAGTTACTGGCTCCTTCATTTGACTCAAAATGATTTGATTCCACTTAGATTTGCCTTCTTTTGGGTTTTATTGAAACTCTTCAAGTACATTCAGACCCCCTTTGATTTTTTCATCTTCAGTTCTCAAAGTACCTCCTAAATTTCTTAGCACTACATCCCATCCCATTCCACAGACCACTAAGTCATCTACCTCTGTCTGGATTTCATTAGTAGATGGCACGATTATTGACTATATTCCAAATAACCTCCATGTCCGTAGTTACAGTTAACTTGAAATTATTTGGTCCAATTTGCATCAGCATCAGGCTCCTTTTAACATTGCTCTCGTCTCCTTTGGTTCCTTGTCAGATATTTTGTGCCCATTTTATTGTACTGAGTTATATTGAGTCCCTTCAGATACCTCCAGCACCTTTTGCATTTTTTGTGACCTTCAATTCCCATGCTACCCCTGGTGTCTCTATACTAATAAGAAGAAATAAGTAGTTTTATGTTATGGTTAGCCTACTGTAAATTATGTGATTAATTGAAATGTTTTTTTGCTTGCAGTTGTCATCCTTGCTTTTGGGCATCCATGATCCATTTGTGCCGTTTGAGAACTTGTTCTGTGCTCTGTTCCTTGGTGGAATATGGGACTCTCTTGCCAAGCTGCTTGGCCGTGGAGCAGCCAAGGAAGAGGGAAAAGGGGATGCAAAGAAAAAGGACTAAAGGTAGTTGTCAATACTTGATATGAATAATGTGAAAATACTACTTTATTTCGAAAACATATTGGTTAAAATCAAGTCACATAACTAACAAAAGTTTAAAAGTATTTTGTAATGAAGTAATGCTCGTACAGCCTATATTCTGAAGTCTAACCCCTATACTATTATAAAATTACCGTATGCACAGGACTAGCCCAGGCAGTACTCGATTTCTTACACTATCCAGGGTGATGTCTGGGGTTGCAAAATGTCCAGGGTATTAGAAATTACAATATTATTTATTATCATTAGCATTTATTATCATTCAGCACACCTGTTTCACCCTTTGACTGAACAAATAATGTGCTAGAGTGAGATAGAGTGTAGGGTATTACCACAGTATAAGTATTAATACAGTAAGGAAACTGTGTGTTAAAAGTCCTATGACAACTTGTTAGCTGGGCGACACTAGCGCTCCATGCGGCGGTTGAGTAAAACTGCATTCTCACCATATAAAATAACTTGGGAAAATGCATAAACATATAACAAAATATGTTATAATAAGAGAAAAAAATCTTCTTTCAAAACTGAATTTTAAATTTAAGAAACAATGAAGCATGTATTATATTTTAGTTAAGATCAGGCACAATTTTTAAATGCCACTTACCTGTAACTTGCACTGCGGTTCCTAGGGCTATTCTTATTACAAGTTTTAATAACTTCAAGATGATTCTTGGAAAACCAATTATAACTCATTTTTATTTTTAAAAGTAGCCTAATATTACATTAGAATAGAAATGTCATCATTTTACAAAAATAATACAATATTACATAAGATACAATACAAAATTCAAATAAAAATATAGGTTTCTATCAATATTTCTCAATTTCTAATACTCCAAAACAGTCGGTACAGCAGTTTTAATTAAAGAGTTCTTATTGGAATTCATAAACTGGCTGTTTTCGAAGTGTTCCAAACATAGGCGGCAATTTACATTTAAATATTTTACAGTTTTTGTTAGTAGGTCTTCTCGCCGACTATTGATGACCCATTTTTTACACCTGAAATCATTACAACAATTGAAGGTGGATCGAAGCCGTAAGATACAGAAACAAAATACAATCTCAACAATGAAGTTGAGGACGAGCAGTGTGACAAACCTATATTCAAAGGTCACTCTTTAATATAATTTATAACTTAAACGTTGATTTTAAAGGTGGGAAAAACCTTGGACTAGATACGCTTCTTAACAGTAGCCTATTTTAGGTAAGCCTATTGCTTGCCTAGGTTTGGATAATGATGTCATGTTAGTTTACTGTCGCAAACACCTTAATGGCACATGTATCCGAGAATTTATGATGTAAGATTATGTTTTCGTCATCTTTACGCCTACATCGTGTTCGAGAAAATAAATATCGTACCGCCTGTAAAATCGGCTATGTGCACTTTTTTACGAAATTGAGTTATGTGCACTGATATTCCTTAGCATTGATCCTTACAACCGGGCATGTGGATCTTTGATTGTCAGGTTAGTGCAAGCAAAGAAAAAAAATCTGCTACATGCTGCAAAATGGCCATGTGCATTAGAGCTCACATAGCCATTCTTGACTGCCAACACGGCACACATGTTTGTATACATAACCGGCCCTGACATATACATTACAATGCACATAGGAAATAAGCTGCACCACAGCAAATATTGTGTTATCTTAAGCGATCACAATACGACATCCTAAATATTGTTATCTTTAACCGTGATATAGACTGCTGACATTTTCATTTCATTAGTATCTATTGTTAGAAATTACAACATAATTAAAGATAAAAATATTACATTAAAGTAAATGTAAACATAACCACACCAGAACATGTGTCAAGAGTAAGCCAGCAGGCATACAATAAATATTACGTATTTTTCTTCTTACCTTTCTGGATCTTTTGGGAAAGTGAAGAAATGCAATTCAGGATTACTTCCTTTATTGTTACTGCAATTTATAGCAGAACAATAACATCCTTTCCAAACACGCATTGCTATAAAAATTCAAGACTCCTATTTATTTCCATTCTTCCCGCAGTAGTGATTGTAATATTACTCAATGGCCGGTAGGATCGCATGGAATCTGCGCACGCATGTCCGTATGGCAGAAAAACGGACTGAGTTTCTTTACTGTATTAATACGTATACTGTGGTATTACTTTGAAGTCAATAACAATATAATAAAATAATAATCATAAAAACCAAAATCTACCTACTCCTAAAATATGACTGTCTTTTGGTATGTTTGGAAAATCTTACCTTTGATTAAAAAGAAAAGAAGGGAGAGAAGTATGGGAGTATGACAGACATTCATTTTCTGAACAGGTGTATGCAGTGCTCTTGTTTTGGGGGGGAGCAAACATGAAGGGGAGACGGCATCCCACGAAATATATAAAGTTTTATGTTTAAAAAAATACATTCTCTTATAATTTACGAAAACTATTTTACTGGGCTAGTCTAATAAACTACATATTTATTTCAAAATGTTCCTAAAATTTTCATTCTCTGTAGTACCCTTCTTTATGAAAGCTATCACAGTAAAGGTGAGTCCCCCCCAAATATTTTCTTCCAACTAAAGCACTTTATGCAGTTTATTATGGTAAGGACACTGTTATAATATTTCTATATTTATATTTAACCTGTTTTATGTTTCAGAATGGCCTTGGTATGCATCAGCATTGCAATAAGAAACCAAAAAAAGAACTAGTCACACAAGATGTGGTTGCACTCAACTGATTCCTGTTTTATTTATACAAAGAGTTTTGTATACATCCTTTTTATCGTTGTACTCTACATGAGTATCATTTGTCATACATATTTAATTTTATTATTATTCCAGTTTGTGTTTGATTTGTTGCATGTTGATTGATCTCAGTGGGTGCAGATCATCCTTGCATCAAATTGACCTACGCAAATTTCGTTTGTTTGTGTATGATTTTTTTTAAACGCACGATCATGTATGACATAATATTCATGTAGAGATATATAGATATATAAATTTCCTAATAAAATAAATCACCAAAAGGCATTATATACAATTGGAAATATATGATAATTATATTTATTTATCTCCTGTTTAATATGATCTATCCTTTTATCCTTTCCAGATAATCTTCTATGAATCTCTGTTGAATTAAATCATCTCTAAGTACCCAGAAAAAGTATGTATTAGAGGACTGATGATATAATGTACGTTTTTTGGCATGCTTGATTGTTTCAGTAGCAAGTTCAAAATTTAGATGGAGGAAATGAAGTATTTTCGTTGGTGGGTTAAAGCAGTATTTCTGTTGGACATATTTTTGTAATACAGTAAAACCAAATTGACTGAACATTAATAGAATTTTTTTTTCTATTATTCTTTCTTATTATTTTTTTAAATGTTAGATTTATTTATATATTATCAACCCAGAGAAATTATCATTTCAATTAAGAGGCCATATCATGTATTAGGTTTTTTGAATATACCAGTAAACTGTATAAATTATTATTATGTATATTTTATGGTTTGTAACACAGCTAAACTTCACTTTTATAGTTACTACCTTGGAAATTCAATCAGTGATTGAAACTATGTAGTGTTATGGCTTCTGTAGATTTTTTAAACTGATATTCAATTTTTGATGATTACGATATACAATGAAATAGCGAGAATGACTCATAGTAAGTAAATATTCAATTCAGAATTTGGCTTTGTGACTGGGGAAACCATGAAGAAACCCAAATCAAATTGGCTAGCAACAGGGTTTGAACCCATTACCTCTTGAATGAACAGTCTTGGCCACCTCACTCGGTGGTTTAGCTATTTTCTGATTGCTAGTCCACATAGAGGTGATATTCTTATTCATTCTAATTTTTGCCCAGCAGATATATAAATCTCAGAAGAAACTTGAAATAATAATAATAATAATAATAATAATAATAATAATAATAATAATAATAATAATGATAATAATAATAAAATAAATAAAAAATAAAAAACTTTTAAATTATCTTAACCATCCAACGTTAATAGATATAAAAAAAAGTTATTCCTCAGCTTCGCGAGCGACCCCTGGTGATCCCGTAAGGGGATATTCTCAGCGTATTTGTTACCGGGGTGCGCCAGTCCCCTACCTACTTAAACCTAAGGACACATACACACACCCAGTCCTGAACCCGGGAAAGGAATTTTTCACTACTGAAAAATTCCCGACCCGGCCGGGAATCGAACCCGGGCCACCGGAGTGGAAGGCAGGCGCGCTACCGACTCACCCACAGAGGCAGAAATAATTTAATGTCATATTGCCCCACAAATAAATTCTCGGGTAAAGAGAGGTAAGTTCCCTCCGAAAACTTAATTTTATAATAAATGAATTTTAATCTTTATACTTCCTCTGCCCATACCATAGGTACTATAGGTAGAGGAAGTATTGTTTTCGACCCCCAAATTAAAGTTGAGTTTTTAACATGGATACATCTTTTGAGGTCCCCTGAATCCAATACTATTCTTGGAAACATGTCTGAGATACCATTCTTTACACAAGGATAGAGAATAAACCTGTCTCATTCCTGGCTAGATCTCTCATTTTCTATAATTTTGGAGTTACCTCTCTTTACATACACACACCTCAGTGTTACCACATAGTTATGTATTCTAGTTTTTTTCTTGTGGGAGGGGGTTTGCTTGGCATATTCAAATTTTTCTACTGCACACCATACAACTTCAAAATAATTAATAACCGTGTTAGGTGACCTTATAGTAAGGGTAATTAAATCACGGAGGATGAAATAGGCTGGACATGTTGCATGCATGGGGGAGGAAAGACATATCTAAAAAATATTGACGGGAAGACCCAAAGGGAAAAGGCCACTTGGAAGACCTAGACGCAGGTGGGAGGACAATACTAGAATAGATTTAAGGGAAGTAGGATTTGCGAGGGATGGTTGGAGTTAGCACAGAATAGGGTTGAACGGCAGGCTCAGGTAAGCGCGGCAATGAACCTTCGGGTCGATAAAATAGATAATATTCCTTTAGTTTACTTAGGAATTGTCTACTGCCATTGAGTAAGCAAGTAAGTTAGTGGAGGGACTATTGATTATAATATCAGGATGGAAGGAGTATGTATTCACTATGATGCTGGGATAAGATGGTGTATTAGTAATAATAAAATCTTTTGATACATAAAAGACAAACCAGGCCCAGTTTATTGTTTTACAATACATCTCCTTTATAAAAATAACATTATATAACAACACCATATTTGTTTAGGAATGATAACAATAAGAAAAGTGAAATGACTCACAATCATTACGTGGAAAAAACGCCCAATACCAACACTTCACACACACACGATAATGATACTAATATCAGTATTTTATCTGAATGCAATTTTTTGGTACAAATGGATGTATGAAATTTCATCATACTATCTATTGGTGGCAATGGTATCACTGGTGCTGCTTAACCTTAGTGCCCTTTACACAAACATTAAAATGTATCAGCACATTAAATGGACAACCTAGAAAATGTAAGTAAAATGTAATGGTGATATCAACACAGCAATCTACACTGCTGGATTGAGACTGTGAGATTCCAAGAATATACTCGTATTCACTTCGAAGCTTTTGGAAATACCTGGAAGTTATCGATATATTTTGAATTTTCAACCCATAATTTTGGTTCCCTTATTTTGCCAATTGTTGTTCTAGCTCCTCTAGTGATAAGAAATGTAGTTTTTGTTTGGATGTTGTTTGTTACAGGCATTAAAGCTTACAATTAGTAAAATACTTCCAAAATATTTTGTTACAAATTAGTTGGTAAGTCTACCATGCAAAAAATACAAACTAATATTTAATATTTAAAAAATGGGGGATAATTTATTTATTTAATTTTACATATTTAAAAGGATATACAGTGATACCTCGAGATACGAGTTTAATTCGTTTCGTAACCTTGCTCGTATGTTAATTTAATCGTATCTCAAAGCAATTTTCCCCATTGCAATTAATTGAAATGCCATTAATCCGTTCCAGCCCCAAAAATGCTACCCCCAATTGTTTTTGTTACGTGTTTTTGAATAAGAAAAATGTATTTATAAATTACAAATATTGTATAAAAACATAATAAAAGAGAATGTAAAGCAAAAAAAACTGGTTTTATAAAGTGTACATACATATTTGTTACACTTTCTTCGGACCCATGGTTATAAAAAGAAATGTGATAAAGTACGTAAATGCACAAAAAGCGCAAAGCCCTAGAAAAACTTAGCAAAGATGCTTCGACAGCGAGGTAAACAAGCACACTGGGGGAATACGTGGGATAATGCGCGAGACGCACGAGGCGTAGTAAACTGGTGGGCCGTGTGCAGCGTCGCAGCGTCGCAGCTGGCCGTTCCTCGTATTTCAAAACAAAACTTCGCTCGCTCAACAGCTCGTATCTCAAATAACTCGTATGTTAGGGCACTCGTATCTCGAGGTACCACTGTATGCTCAAATAATTTATATATAAAGAACAAGAAAGGGGTAGTTCTTCATAATTTCCAAAAGGCTCTAATGCTATAACATACACAACAATAACAGTGACTAAAATTCTTGGTTTAGCTACTACCAAATTCCTTGCTCTGCCTTAAAGTAATATTGCTCTATTTTCAGTGATATATATGAGGGTAAGTCAATAAGTATTAGTACTTTTTGTTTACTCTTTTGTAGGTTGACTGTACCGCTTTGTGCTTGTGCACGTCAACATGTTGTTCATTTGTCTCCGCTTGTGGAATATTTGACATTATGACTCCAATGGGTGTTGTGTTGTTGCACATTAAACATGGCTGCTGCACTGCTCAACATTTGCACCAAAGCAGAACAGCGTGCAGTGATCCATATTTTGTCATCTGAAGGTGTACCAGGAGCCAAAATCCATCAAAGACTTTCCACACAGTATGAGGGCAATATTTTACCGCGGTGAAGTGTGTATGAATGGACTGAAAAGTTCAAAAATGGTTGGACAAATGTGAAGGGCAAGGAAAGAACAGGACGCCCATCCACATCCACTAGTGATTGCCAATATTGAGCTAGTTGTATCATGATTCAAACAAACCAAAGAGTGACCCACTTAAAGATGCCTTAAGGGGCCGTCGATTCACCATAGACCAAGAACTGAAGGAAGGGTGACATACATGGCTTGCTACTCAGTCAATTTTTTTTTTTTTCTGAGGGCATCAGGAAGTTTATTCAACGATGGATCAAGTGCATTGAGAAGCAAGGGAACTGCAGATACTTATTGACTTACCCTTTTATTTTACACTCACAGAAATCATACTTTCCAATCAGAGTGGAATGTAGCTGTTTATTAAATGAAATATTTCCTTATGCACACGCATCACATTGTGTGCATTATTTTTCCTCCTCATACTCTCTTTTTCTGACATGTGTACATGCAAACATACCTATATCCAGAAAGGGAAATGCTTAAAAAAATATGCTATCGGGATTTAATATCTGAAAAGTGAGTATGTATTCAGATATGGTAAGTTCTTGTTTACCGTTTTCTTTGCAGCAGCTTCAATCATACTGCAAATAGCATGGTATTGTTTTGTTTTTCTCTGCACTAGGGCAATTAGAAACACCTAGTGCAGGTCCGTACCCTTAGCTGTTGTGCAATCAACACAGATTTTCATAGTGATTATCATCCAGTTTTTCATCTGTTACAAAATGATACTAACTAACTACGGGCTCCATGGCACTAACATCCCAGAAGGGACAAGGCCTACCACCTGACCGCTACGTCGTCTACCATAGGCAGACGGCAGGATACAGGGGCATGTGGTGAGCATGCCGACACCCATGGCCGTTGATGGTGGTTTCCATGACCAGAGCCGCTACTTCTTTATCAAGTAACTCCTCAATTTGAATCACGAAGCTGAGTGCACCCCTACCAGACCTCCCTACCTCAGAAAAATCCGAGGAGGTACCTGGGATCGAACCTGGGCTGATGGATCTGTAGTCAACGATGCTAACCAGAAGACCACGCCGGCGGTTTTACAAGATGATACCTTTGTCTTATTTTCTCATCCAACGTGATCTTTCTGCTTGTAATTTAACTACTACATTATGAATTAGGGAAACACCCTGAAAATGTTTTCCAAATTTTGCATGGCAGTGACAAGGGAACTATTAATGAGCTCTTATAGAAACATACTTTCAAATTTCATTGGCAGAACCTGTATCCTATAGGAAATTTATACACCAAAAATAGCTGCTTTTCTAAATTGGGAGGTTCCCAATTCAAGACTGCAATATCGCCAAGTAAAGTATCTAGCTATTAGCATTTGGACATCCCTTGCTAGCTATATCCCTCACTTTCTAAGATCTACTGCTGTTCGCTTGTACTGTAGTCAGGTCTGCCCAACTCAATGCTGAACTACTTGGCAATACTGTTTTAGTATAATTTCTGTCCACTTTACAGGAACTTCCAATTTTAAAAAAAGCTAGTTTTTGGTATATGAGTTTCCTATAGGGTACAGTTTCTGTCAGCTAAATTTGAAGGCAAGTTTTGATACAAGCTCATTAATAGTTTTCTTGTGAACTACTGATTCTTTATTAGGAAGTTAAAGCAAATGAAAATATTTTGTTCTGTGTTAAATCTTTGAGCCTTGACAAACAGAAAAATACAAAAATGCTATGCAATAGCACACCAACCTCCCACTAATAAACACACTCTAAAGAGCCTTAACAAAGACAATAGGCTCCTTTATTGGCAGTGCATGCAGCTGAGTGCTGCACCTGCCAGTAAAGTCCATGTGTAGGGAAAAACAAAATGAAGACACATTATGTCATTAACAATCTAGAAAGTCACAACTGCTTGTTATTCTGAAATATTTTTCTCATTAAAAATTATCTTCAATGTATAGAACTAAATCAGTACTTAATAAATCAAATACAGTTAAATTGATTTTCAAGTTTTAATACTTAGATGTTTTATTTACATGTACCATCTTAGACAAAAAGAATGGCCCACAGGCATCTTCTAAATTCTAGAAAGAGGCATTATGCATGACTCGATAAGTTCACAGATGAACGGCTAGTTGAGGTAATAAGATCCGTTCTATTTCATTGTATATCATATGCCGTATATAGAAAAAAAAAGTCTGAGAAGAAGAATTTACCATAAATAAGTCTGATAACTGTAAAATAAAAAGACAAGAAGACAAAAGAGGAAAAAATGCCGCACGACAAATGGATCAAACTTGCAGTCCATTGCATCATAGCCATCCCGAAGGGCAAGAAATAAAATGTTTATTTTGAATAGAAAAGAATAAAATAATCAGGATATCTAACATGTATAAAATTACATGAGGGAGTCCTGAATGAACTCACGTTCTTACGAAGAACAACTGTATGTCTTAGCTGTCACAGGTAAAGAGATGGCATGAAGAAAGGCTTATAACCGGCCTACTTGTCGACGTCAAAGGACGAGTTCTATTGCAAAGTAGAGAAAGGAAGTCTACTCATATGAATAGCACAGTAACACTTGAAAATCTTTTCCACCAAGTATATCACCAAAATGTTTTACTAGGATGGTACATGCCAAATATATATCAATCAAAACATGCAAACAATGTGCATAATAGTTAATTTAATGCCCAGAAACTTGAAACAAAGTTAATCATTGCTGAAGTTCCCGAAGTCACTGTGAGCTTACACAAAATTAGTTTTAATTAATTAAAAAAAATAAATAAATAAAAATAAGATCAGCAATAAAATTAGGTTTTTTCTTTGTGTAACCTAATATCTATGCCAGCAACACAGAACTTTCAAACTTTTCCCTACCAGACTGCTGTTTTAAAAAATGAGATATGCCCAGCAATAACCACCAGGGACGGCCTGAGCTTATGGAGTCAAGGGCATCACCCTACCTTTTATTTTTACTAATTTCATCATCTGTCCATTGTAGATGAAGCAGCAGTCGGACGGTGAGCCTGGTTCAATTAAGGGATGCAGTGCCATAGAGTTTAATTAGTGTGTATGTATATGTATGTATGTAGCCTACGTATGGACGTAAGTAAGAATAAACGATTTTTAATCATCTGTTCAATAATAAGCTTGAAATACCATGAAAAAAGTCTTAAACATCAATTAAATCCATTAATCCTGCTTTGCTACCAACAATATAAACCAAATTGATTGTTTATAATTATTATACCAATCGATTCAGAAAAAAATTAATTACAGAATACTTTTCATTCTAATACCACATAAATATAGAGGGAAAGCACCATTTTGATTATTTCTCATACACCATCATCAGTTAACCCGCCTTACTCATACTAATAACAAATATCAATATAATAAAATGTAAATACTCAACAATTTAACAAAATATGTACACATATCTATTTGAGCAAACAAAACTTACGTAATTTCTCATAATAAATTTCTTCAAGATATATGCCTGTCAAATAAAAGACTTCTTTGCAGTCTTTCTGTGATATGCAATTTGTTAATCACACTGGCAAAATACATTACCAGCGTAAAACAGGCTTCTATTATTAAATTAATACTGCAAGTGAACTGACTGAATATATGAAGTAATGTATTACATACATTACAATAGTTACAATAATAACTTTGTTATTTACCTCAGGGATATTTCAACTCACTTGAAGGCACATTAGTTGCTGCTGTTACTGCCATTCAGACTGCAGAGGTTGAGAAATTAGTTAGGACTCATACCAATTCATAAATCTTTGTAATGCTTGGTTCCACAAAGCTTGGGTGCTCTCATATTTTTTGTACATTTCTGTTCTTGGCTTAAATATTTTTTCTATCTGCCGAAGATCTCGTAACTCATCTTTTGATTTCCAGACACCTGCAAAAAGAAAGACTGGTGCAGTGATTCAACGTAATGTAGATTTTTATTTTTGTAATTTCTTTCAAAATGCATCGTATTATATTATGTTAGCAGGCTTCAATGCATTCTGCGTGTGCTTTGCTGCGTAAAAGAGAATCAAAATAAGACTCTGTATTGCAAACAAATTACAGTATCATAATATTTAGGAAGTTTACACAGTGAAGTAATTATTATATAAAAATAATAATGAGATGGATGTGTATAGGTCAATTTCCCATACATTAGAAGAACTTAAAGACAATATCATAAGAGAAATTAAATCTGTCTCGGAAGCTGAACTTATGCACGTGAAAGAAAATTTTCTTAAAAGGTGCCAGTGTTGTGCATATGCAAGAGGAGAACATTTCCAACATCTCTTGTGATGAGGTATGTGGTTATTTTCATTGTAATTTTAACTGTAAATGTGAGAACCTGAATCATTACACAGATTGCAGCTTTATTAGCGTAGATATTTCACCCGATTGCCAGGGAGTTGGAACTGTGTCCGCGGCGATGTAGAAACCCGTGTCATTGGCCAGCTCTTGCGTGGGACTCACTGTACAATACCTAACAGTCCCCGATCAACTGCAGTTGCATCATTCCGTCTTCAGACTAGTCATGATTGCCTGGCGGCACATTTACATAGAATTAAGCTACTGGACTCTCCACACTGCATAGTATGCAAGAACACAAATACAGTAATGAACAAGGATCACTTGATGGTCTGCACAGACCTTCGGAAGATAATTGGGACACCATTCCAGATCGCTGAATATTATTGGGAAGCCCACAAGTGAATGATGGCTAATCAAGAGCTCCAGAACATTTTAATATTACTACTACTACATTGAAAGATGAAAATAATTAAATTCACTTGGAATGGGAAGACACAATGAAGTGAAATAATATTAAACACATTATCTTCAAGAGCACTCTCTACTTCATTAAATGGACTACTTACTAGTTAGCCTAGTTAGTTTGACGATGGGTGGAATGTCCACCTGAAAGCCGGCTAACTAGTAAGTAGTCCATTTAATGAAGTAGAGAGTGCTCTTGAAGATAATGTGTTTAAGATTAAAATAATTTAAATGATCACAATAAACTTACCTGTTTGAAGCCCAGCAAGAAATGCAGCCCCCAACACAGACATTTCAGAACTTTTGGGTCTCTCAATATCCAAGCCAGTAACGTCTGCTAGCAACTGACAGATAAAATCATTTCTAGAAACTCCTCCATCCACTCTGTACAAAGAAGAAACAGTTTCATTACGAAATTAATGTTTAATTAAAAAAATACTTAACCTAAACACTTTATAGACATTTGTCAATAAATTCTTATTGTGAAAGTGGCACTATATGTCAATTAACATGCCCTTTAGTCAGGCAATTTGATAACTAAACAGAAATTTATTAGTAAGATAAATATATCTGGTACGTACAGACAGGATGGATTCTGATTGTTCAAGCAATGCAATTGGTAAGTGAAAAATTTTTTCATGCATAAACTAGCAAACTAAACAGTACACATGGCAAAAAAGTTGCAAGGGTCTAAGTTATAGGGAATTTTGTGGCAATTATTTTATATGTAGTTCCAATCACCCCAAAGTCGACAGTTATTGAGTTATAAGTAAAACTCTGGGGGAAAAACTTTATCCATGTTTTTGGCTATTACTAAAACATTCTTCAAATTTAAATTAGCAATTGCTCCCAAATGGTGCACATGGTGAAAAAAGTTGTAAGGACCTAACTTTTAGGCAATTTTTTCAAATTATTTAATTGTGCTCTACCCAAAGTCAAAAGTTCTTGAGTCATAAGCAAAAAACCAATGGAAAGCCCTTTCTTTTCATGTTTTTTGATTGTAACTAAAATTCCAACCATTTTTGTTGGCAGATCTCAGATTTTAATTAATCAGCATCCCAGGAAACATAAAGGAGAAAAATATCAGAATTCCTCCAAAATTTGTTTTAATACACCTCTTTTCGATATTTAATGACTGGACCAATAATTCCACAAGCTTACTTAGGCTATAAATGTATTTCTGAACTTTTCCATCCTCAAATATTGTGTTCATTTTGTCTGTTTAACAACAGTTGCTTTGTTTATATCTATAATATATAGGAAATGTAGCACAATGAAAGTGTATAGCAATCTGATCTTTCACTATCCAAATATCTTTCTTTCCTTCTTTCTTTCTTTCTTTCTTCGTTAAGTACATTTGTTGGCAAGTAAGCAAGTAAGCAAGTCAGTTATTTGTCTTCATATTTGTATTATCCCATCAGTCTATCCTAATGAGCATTGATGCAGGCAAATTAAAATACTGATTATTACTGATCCTGTGGTTACCCTTCACAGGACAAGAAGTTATAAAATAGTCCTCTTTCTTTACTCTTTTCTGTTCTGAGTCAATGAATATGTCAAGAGACTCATCATTTTCACTGGAGTTTGCATTTAATGAATAACAAAGACCAAACTTACCTGATAGTCCTGTAACGATATTTGACTTCAGACTTTAAAGCTTCATACAACTGCACCACTCGGAATACTATGCTTTCTAAAATGGATCGTATCATATGCTGCCGTGTGGTAGTTGGTTTGATGCCAATGAATCCTGTGCTGGCTTGAGGATTATTTACGGGTGCCTACAATGTTAAATTGAAGAAGTACTATGTTATAACGGTGAAGTTTTGATATCAAACTAGATGCTAAATTAATTAATTAATTAATACAGTCAGCAAATGAAGACAATTACACTAAAATTTCCAGAGAGAAAAATATTTTAAAAATACTAAGCAGGCACTAGAAAAAAGGGTCTCCTGGGTTTTTAGTTAAAAAAATTTAATCACAATAGAGTACCACAACCATGAAGTTGGTCTCCGTAAAAAGTCAAAGGCTTGTCCAAGCTTTTCTCTGTGTTCTTTTCTCTTTCTTTGCCATAGGTGAAGAACCAATCCCTTATAATTAAGGGCCATAAAATAATGGAGTGCAGAACCATTCTGATAAAAGAGGACTCTTAAAAGAGCCTGCAGTCTAATAGTAAGTTGTTAATAAGTTGAAGAAACCTTTAACACCCATTTAAAATAGTGCTCTGAAAAAAATGTTAGGTTTGATACTTGCCTGTAACCCACTGAAAGCAGGAACAAAACACAGTCCATCTGAGTCTTCTACAGATTCTGCCATCTTTGAAGATTCACATGGTTCCTGTAGCAATCCTGAAAGAATTAAAATCCTTTATGTATTACATCACCTACCACAAGCAGTATGTAATAAGACTCTGCAACGAATTACGAAGTGTGGCTATTAATAAACAGGACTGCTCTTCTGCCATCTATGGGGATAGTGGAAGGGTTTACAGAAAAAATATTGATATATATGGTGCACAGGTATTGGGAATTGAACCTGGCTGCTGGGGTGGAAGGCAGGCATATTGCCAACTGCGCCACAGTGGATGTCTGCATTATCATACGTTACATTACATTATACTTGGATTTAGGTATCTACTTAGAATTTAATTTGAGTTTTTTTTTTAATTATTTATTTATTTATTTACCATGAAAATTACAAATTACAAATTAGAAAATACAAATTAATACAAAATTATTACAAATACAAATATAAATAATATAAACAAAATTATTACAATTACAAAAGAGCATTATTTTTCCCGCATGAGCATAGCTCGTGTTCGGGGTCAGTTCAGTTATACTAAAATTATATTTTGAACATTATATAAAAAGAAAACATACATATTATAGTTTTAGGGGTATATGAAATAAAATACATGAACAAAGATACGAAAAATAAATTACAATAACATAACAAAGTTACAAACAAAATACCCTATGTTAAAAATTAACAATTTACAGTTAAGAATGAAAAACGGAAAAAAGTGGGTAAAAGTACAATTACAAGTTAGATTTAATCAATTCGAGTACTTGTTTTTTAAACAATTTATTGTTTAGTGGTATCAGATTAGGGTTTCTTCTAGTAAAGTTGTTGTATAGCCGTGGTCCGAAATTTATACTATGCCTTAGACCTGCTTCTGTAGCACATTTTGGTTCGAAAAGAGGACAAGAGATATTATACTTCCTTGTATTATAATAGTGATTTCGTGTTATGAATTTTTCATGATGTTTATGGAAATAATTTAATAAAGTGTAGGAGTATAATTGTTTAATATTCAATACTAGCTAGATATTAGCTAGCTAGATAGATATTAGCTGAAAAAGATGAACCTGATTCTCTTTGTACTTTTACCATTTTTTTCAGAACCTCCATGATAATTATGTCCATATGTGTGAGTGAATTTTATATTATTATTTAATTACCTATCTGTTGAGCCCATTTTATGAGAGATCCTGTGTCATGTGCTGATCCTTCCATTACAAAAACTATTTCATCTCCTATCCGCCAACCCACTTGTGGATAAAGACCTAGAAGAAAAAATAAAGAATATTGTAAAGTTTAATGCCACCAATATTTGACTAATTTTTAAATGTATGTGATTAATAAGTGACAATAAACTTTCATTGGAATGTAATTATATGACATAAGTTACTTTAATAACTCAAGTACCAGTCCAAGTGATCAAGCATTTCAATTTGGAAAGAGGCTGGGCAGAAGAGTGATAATTGCAAGATTCGCTATGTCACAGGTTGTCCACGAAGTATTAAAAAGATCAAGGATGTTACAAGGAAGTGACATTTTTGTGAATAAAGATCTTTCAGTTCAAGAACAGGACATTAGGAGAGAGTAAGTAACCAAAATGATAGAAGAAAAGCAGGTAGGAGAAATGCTTATATATGCAACCGACAACTTTGGGTAGATGGAGAAAAAATAATGGAGGGAAAAATGTACTAAAGGACAATAACAAATCAAGGAAGGAAATACAGTAAATTGTTGCACAGCAAGCGTTGCAGTATGTATAAAATGAAAGGGTTGAATGTTCAGCTAACTGCATGCCAGAATGTACTGTGTGTGTAGAGGTGTCAGTGATAGTAGTCAAGGCCGAACATCAGCTTGTGCATGAGATGTGACGTCTATCCCTCCATCACCACAGAGGGATAGAGTATCACCACCTCGTCTGAATCAGCTGGACAGCCAGGGAATGAAAAGAGCTATGTATAGTAATTAATTATTAAGTGGAAGTGAAGTGAAATCACCTAGTTGACAAAAGGTCTGTGGATTCATGATCGAAACAAAGTTGCCCAGAAGATGACATGAGTAAGGGGAGCTGGAAAACAGCAGGGATTGAATTAAGGAATAAAAAGAAATTGCAAGCTTATAATTTATTGTAGGGATCAGTACCCATTTGTTCTTAGAAGGACCCATTGTTAAAAAGATAAGTGAAGTGTAACAACCAGGACAATAATAGTATATTGCAATACTAGTTCTGTAAGCGGTGCATACGGATCGAGGAAAGAGTTTGAAAAAACGAGGTGCTTGCGCTGAGTTTTTTCAATTTCCGAGATCCGTTATGCGCTTACGGAACGAATATTGCATGCTATTTTTTGCACAATGATTATTTATATCAATTTAGTTATATGAGATATTAGCTGAAAATATTATATATATACATTGTTGAAGATAGATGTTATATTTTTGGAAGTGATTCGCATGTGTTGGTTGTTATGGGGACGGAATATTTGTCCTGTTAAAAAAGCCACAAACTGGGGGGCCTTGTTCCGGCCTTCGATAAAGGCTTGTATTATGATGGTTTTACTTACGGCACTAGTGCTTTTTGTAATTTTTACAGCACTGAGATTTCTTTTGTTTTCATAGCAACCAGATTGCATGTGGGAATGTCAAGTTACAATCCACGGCAACAATATTCATAAGTACCACTAATTAGTTACGTCGTGCAAAAAATAAGTTAAGTGAAAAGTATTGTAAGGTAGAATTATGTAGCTTCCTAAGCAGCAACTGGAATATGTTCACTAGATGAAAAGGGCAAGAACAAATTAATCCAATTGGGAAGGGAACAGAGAAGAAGACTGTAATATTTATGTTAGTATAATTGGACAAAAACTATCCTCAGCATTTTGTTTCTTTGTACTACTCCTCAAATAAATTATGTGTTATTATGTATTAAATGTATTCTGGGGTAAAGGAATTAGAACCATCTTTGCCTAGTACAATAAAATATACATACATATGTAATGCAAACAGTAAATCAGGAACTTGACCCTAAAGCACAAACCATGTCTGCTTTTGTTGCCACATTATAAATATAATAAAGAATAAAATCAGGTAAACTGATGTAAGAAAATGCCAGTATGCTTTATTAATCAGTGATAATTGCAATTATGATAGCCCCACGCAGAAAATAAGTTAAACTCCAGATCGATTCATTAAGCAGGCCTTACGCAAGAACTGAGGTCTAAAGTTTGATTCTTAACCTTAATTCATATTGATATACACTGATATAATATATTCTTTAAATATGTCAACATTTTACAAAATGCAATGACAATAATATTAATGATGTAATAGGCCTACGATTTGCTGACTTGTTTGTTTCAAATTTAAAGCAGCCGTATAGGTTATGAATGAATTAAAGTCAATCTGAAATGGGATGTGTCATGGCTAACTATAGCAAATAAATCTAGTAAATTTTGTAAATACTAATCATCTAGAAATAATATTATTGTACAGTTGGTATGTTAGTGAATTTTTATAGTATCTTATAATGTATTATTGTATCTTATAATCTATCTAATTTGTTATAAATGTATTAATGTATGTTATGCTTTAATGTATGTTAATGCTTAATGTCCCATAGCATGTATTTGCTCAGAGGACTAAACAATAAACAAACAATAAACAAATTCTAGAGCCGTATATGAACGGTATAAAACGATATGTTGTCAGGATAACAGATTAGCATTTGTTAAATTTTTTTATAATATATTACCATAAAACAGACACTAAATTGGGCATTACTCCGATACTGGTCAACCGATATGATCCAATATCAATAGACATCTTCCCATGGACATTATGAATGAGTAAACCAAGTTTCATAAAAATGCGATAAAGCGTATTTGAGTTACCGCATCTTTCAAATAGACACTAAATTGGGTTTTGCTCCGGTAGCAGTCAAATGATTTGGTCCAGTATCAATAGACGTCTTCCCTCCCATGTACATTATAAATGAGTATACAAAGTTTCATGAAAATCCAGTAAAGCATATTTAAGTTATCTTATATATTACCATAAAAGGCACTAAAGTGGGCATTATTCCGGTATCCGCCAAAATATTTGGTCAAATATCAATAGACATCTTTCCATGGAAATTATAAATGCGTATACCAAGTTTCATAAAAATCCGATAAAGCGTATTTGAGTTATTATGCCATTAAAATACAATAAATTGGGTTTTACTCCGGTGCCGTTCAACTGATTAGACCCAAATTCAATAGGTTACTTCTCATGGACGTCATAAATGTGTATACCAAACTCCATGAAAATCAGATAAAGCGTATTGAGTTATGGTGCCTTTATTATATAATACTATAAAAATAGGCACTAAATTGGGCATTACTCCGGTACCAGTGAACCGATTTGGTTCAATATCAATATGGTTCTTCCCATGGATGTTATAAATGAGCATACCAAGTTTCATGAAAAGCCAATAAAACGTATTTGAGTTATCGCGCGTACACACAGATGGACTGACAGACGGACAGACATTTTCCCATCCCCCACACAATCACATAAAGTACCATACTGGCACTTAATAAATAAACATAATGCATTAAATAATTATACTGCATAAATAATACTCTACTATAAACACATAGAAGCAAGACAGAAGAAAAGTCATATGATTATTACCAGCAAATCTGAACGGTTGAAAGAAAACTTTTAGATATACACCGTGTCCCATTCAAACCTCCCGCATTTTAATTAACCATAACTCACAAAGTATGCAGAATTATGAAATAAGGTTGGTATTAAACTCAAAGAATTTTGTTTTCATTTGTTTAAGGTAATTCATCTGTCGCATGTTGGACAATAATGACATAAAACAAAATGGCGACGCCTCAGCAACGAGCACAAACTGTCTCATATGCAGTGACGAAGTCAATTACAGTGCAAAGAAATTACCGGTTAGAATACGGATCTGATAATCGGCACAATGTAAGGATCTGGGGTATGCAAAATCCACACGTCTACCGTGAACATGTCCGGGATAGCCCAAGAGTGAACGTTTGGTGCGGCCTGATGAACAAGATTATCGGTCCATTTTTCTTCCATGAGAAGTCATTAACTGGACCGGTATACCAAGACATGTTGGAACTGTTCTCGTACCCCGAAGTAGCTGATCTGCAATGCAACAATTGCAACAGTACCAATGGACATATTGAACAGAACGTGGGATGAAATTGAATACAGACTTGATATTGTTCGTGCTATAAATGGTGCACATGTAGAGGTGTTTTAGTGTATGTGTGACAATGAAAAATCTTTGCGTTCCTCTTTCGTTTAATACCAGCCTTATTTCATAATTCCGCATATTTTGTGATCTATGACTCATTAAAATTCGGGAGGTTTGAATGGGATACCCTGTATAGTAAACTTGATGATAAAAAAAAGTTGAAATCAGAAAACTGTTGTTTAGTTTCTTCCATAACAATGATTCTATTAAGCTTTTCACTGCTACTGACATATAAATATGTTATTTAGAACTATTGTTTACAGCAGAGATATAAGACTGATAGAGTAATGCTTTATGTAAAATGTGAGGATTTTTATTCAAATGTTAAATTTATTATTTATGAAAGTCAACTATTCTAATGAATCGGGATCCAAAACTGATAAAATGTGTTGAAGGTCACAAGGAACTCTCAGTGTGGGAAAGGATATTCATCCACAAACATAAAGGATACCTTATGAACTTCGACATCCCATCAGACGAAGATCTCATCGCCAAATGCCACACACTTCCACCAGAGCGCAGCAAGAACGGCCAGCCGGCAGTTGGTGTTAACCTGATGATTATGAATGACGAGGGTCTTCGAAACTAGTACAGGTATTTATAAAATAAGTGAAGCATAGTGCTAAACCCAACTCAATATTATTAAATTATAATATAGCTTCACTGTGTAAACTTCCATACAATGATTAATTCTAATGAAATTTGTTTCATTGATTTTAAACTCAGAGCTGACTGATGGTTTTACTTGATGATTGTTTATATACCTATACAAATTCAGCTCTGAAAGGGTTAATGAAAAGTTATTTACCAGTATTATCTTATTCAAGTAAATTACCTGCTACAGATGCCTGGGGTTTTTTTCCTGTATTGACATTAAGAAATGTTCCTGTACCCATTGTTAATTTAACATCTCCATCTTCAAAGCAGCATGAACCAAATAAAGATGCAGCTTGATCTGCCACCTATGAAAGTAAGACAGTAAGACTGGAATTACAATGAGATTTAGAATTAAAAACATGGCATTTCTGTGAAAAGAGAGAAGTTAATTAAGCCTTTGGCAAATTTTTGTAAATGCTGTTCAATGAGGGTTTAGGTATTGCTTAAAGCAGTGGTATTTAGCTCTGGGAAAGCTACAATATTTTATGAGTAGACTACATCAAATGTTGAGGCATATTATTCCATGAATGATCTGACCCATAGAAAAACATATACATGGAACACATGAGTGGAGGTATTATACACTATACTTCACTAGATTTTACCACTGACCTGGACATGTTTCGGGATTCTGTCTTCATCCCATTGTCAACAACCTCCACTCATGTGTTCTAATTATTAACTTCACTGTGTAAACTTCCTACAATACTTAGAACATATGTTGATTTTTTAATTGTGGCAACTATTTTATTTCTCCACATATAGCAAATGTACATAGTTCTAAGTTTTATAGGCCTTTGATGTAATCACCACCATTGTGTACAACATGTTCCCAGGGATAAGTAAGTCTTTGGATCCCGTTAGCACTGCCTAATCTGTTGATGGTGTGAAGAGAGTGGTCAGTTGCCTATAAAACATGATTGGGATGATGTGATCTTAAAACATACCGTTCCCACAAGGCAGAACGTTATTGAGGAGTACTACTGCTCGTTTTTGCAAAACAATCCGCAAGCAGCTCTAAAAAGAAAACGGCGATGCCTTCATGGATAATCCACCCATCATTCTGCATGACAACGCTAGGGTGGATAGAGCAGGAGTTTTGTCTGAATGTTGAATCGCTGGGGCTGGGAGGTACTCTATCACCCTTCATACTCTCCAGATTTAAGTCCCTGCGACTTTGATCTAATCCTGAATATGAAGGAGCCATTTTGCAGGATTTGCTTTCATATGGTTGAAGATGTTTTACAGGCAACTGACCACTCTCTTCACACCATCAACAGATTAGGCAGTGCCAATGGGATCCAAAGACTTATGCATCGCTAAGAACATGTTGTATGCAATGGTGGTGATTACACCGAAGACCTATAAAACTTAAAACCATGTACATATGCTATGGAGAAATAAAATAGTTGCCAGAACTAAAAAGACAACCCTTGTATTTAGAGCACATTTATTTTATTTTCAGTTTCTACTATTCCTGCTTACGCTATTCAAAACTGAAATGTTGAAGCTGTATTGTCATATAAACAGTTTCAGTTCCATAAGTAAATTCATAAGTATGTTTTTCCAAATATACATTACACCAGCAGTCTCCCTTTGGAAATGTGTAGTTGAAGTTCAACTGTACTCGAGATATGTAGACAATATTTTCACAGAAATGAAATGGAAAGTCCAGTCTTAAAAGCATAAGTAATTTTTAAAATTACATTCTTTTTAAATGGTGTACTAGTCATTCGGAACAACATGGCATGAGAGCTGAGCAGAACCAAGGTAAGGTTTACGTGGGACAGCAGAAAAGAACTGTCTTTTGCGCATAATCAACCCTTTGCCATGTCATTCCGAATGACTAGTATGTATCCCTGTATTTACTTGTGCACCATGTTATTGAAAACTCTTTAAAAATTAGGAAGAACAGTAAGACATACCAGGCTTCGAATAGGAATGGGAGCCCCTACAACATCTGTATCGAGAGCTCCAAAATCAGCTGCACTGTCCCAGACTTCAGGCAGCATGTCAGCCGATATCCCAAACAGTTTGAGTGCCCACCCTCCCCACTGCATTGTAAATGGATCGTAGAAACCTGTTGCACTGGCATTTGATACATCAGTCACATGCAGTTTTCCACCTGTCAATTTATACAGTAACCATGTATCTACAGTTCCAAACATTGCTTCATTGTCTTCCACTGCTTTCTTGAGTGATTCTATATTCTCAAGTGCCCAAGCTAAGCGGAGTGTGACCTGTAACAAATACAGAGCAAACATTGCATTATCAATAGTTAAAATAACTTTTTACATGCAGAACAGGTAATCAAAACAATTTAATATAATTAAAAAAAACTCATAATAATAATAGCAAAACTATTATTTTTGCTATTTATATCTATTAATTATTATAATGGTAAAGCACGGGCCTGATTACTTGCTTGTTTCCTTCACAAGGGCATTAAATTAAAGATTTAAATCATAAATGGCAAGCAAAAATGCCATTAAAGGTTCATAGATTAAGGTGTCCAAACCACCCTAGACCTAGTAGGTACTAACATATTTTCCTAGCTCTCATATGTGAAATTTAGAGGTATATTTCTGGCCATTCTATGGAAACAAGCTGTTAATTTTTTGCATATGGCCTTGTTATAGAACATTGATTCTATAAACAAAAATTCAATATGCTTCTTGCTATTACAATGTTTTTATATATATTTTTTTATTTATTTAGAAAATTACTGGTCTGTAGAATAAATGTGATTTCAAGTCAGTTATGTAAGCGCAGGTTATATCGACTGCGTTACACACATTTATTTACCTGAGCATTCATGAGTTTCAACACACTTCCAGCAAGAAAACGTTTACTTCTTGTCACAGCAAACAAACATGAAGAACTAATTCTCAATGCCTGTAAATTAAGAAAACAGCCTTATGTCAGTGCCTTCACTTGTAGTGTTATTTACTGATACATCATAACTGAGCCCACATATCTAATATATCTAATTAACTACGTAACTAAATTTGACCAAGTTTTTGCTCATCTTATTTTTTTAGTGTTTGTTGCTTAATTTGATGATGCTGATCATGGATGCGTGAATGGTTTTCTCCCAGTGTCGATATTTCGGATGTAATAATCCATCTTTCAGTATTGTTAAGAACAACCAAAATAACATGTTTATTTAATGTAACTAGGGACAAAATCCTTGTGCTGTACTCTGTATTTTGTTATTTTGCATCCTTCGGCAAGCAAGTTATTTTCCTTAAGACGGGATGCAAGAAGTTCGGCCTTTAATTTGGGTAGTTCCAACTCCCTTATTAAGTCATCCAACTTTTTTTGAGTGAAGAGCTGAGGTTCTTTTCCATTGCTCTCATCACTATTGGAGAAAACACTGTCATCACTAGATTTTTGTACTTTATCATCAGTAAATGATCTGGTGGCAATGGAACTGGCAGCTCCTCAGAGTGCAGTACTGGAGCAATAGATGATGGTATGCTGGGATATGGAATATGTTTTCTATTCTTGGTACTTTTGTAATGTGTAATGTCAACTATACAAAAGTAACAGTTGTTGTGATGGTTGGTTGGCTCTCTCCATATTCGAGGAACTGCAAACGGCATAGATTTTCTTGTTCCATGTAACCAACCCTGTAAGGTAGACCTACGGCTACCGCAAGACACATGAAGAGCCCATGAAACATTTTGATCTCCAATTGGTACACCGAAATAATATCTGTAAGCATCACAGAATTTTGTCCCAAGCACAATTTTATGTTTCACTTGATTAGATCTGATATAGTGTACACAAATATAATAAAATGTGTCTGCAGGAAATTTACAATGTCTGGATACTGACATGTTTAATTTAAAGACAACAACCAATCGTTTTTATAACCACAAAAACGCAACAGTATTTCACAAACAAGAGGAAGACTGTCTTACAAAATATTGATGTATATCGATATACGCGGATGGGATTGTTACAGATGTCTTGTATACTGTTTTTACAAAGTAGAAACACCACTGTTTTCTATGGCTGATCGCTTTGAACTACTACGATTTTCAGAAAAAGTGGTAAATTCAAAACTATTGGTAAATTATTAAAATACTAGAAAACTAATGGTATATTAATGTTCAGCTCGTTGATTTTATCCAATAAACACTAAAAAAGGAACAAACAATTTTTTATGTAGTGTTATATGACAAAATACATATTTTCAGGCTCCTAAACATAAGCAAAAATGTTATGGTTCCTAAAAAAAACTCCTTGACAAGCAATTTTAACTTTGCTTGATAGTGCTTATTTTAAAGAAAAATTAATTTGCTTTCTATTTTATGATTCTAAATTAAAATAGCATACTTTACTAAAAAATGTCACACTGAAAGTGATTATTTCACTCCTAGATGTCATTATCATCAGTTTCCTTTCTTTTGTTGGCTAATAGAATTACTGAAAAATCCAGGATATAAAACACTGTCAGATTTCTAAAATGCTTTCTGGTGGAGAAAAAGATATTTAAGGGATAAGACTTGACGTTTTCTTGGCAATGATAATGAATAATAATGATTAGATACTGAAGAGGAATTCATCTGAGAGGAACTGTATTACTTTTCACATGCGCCTGTGACATCCTGCGACACTGAAAGAACATTTTCATTTTACAGATCATTTTTCACTGACAGACACAGGCTCTTCACACAAGAAAACCTGTGGATGACCTTCCTTATATACCTAGGTAGTGTAGATTAGATAAGATTTCTACAAAGCTAATAATAGTTTACTTGACTTTTGTGTAATTTGTTTTTCCTTATTTCTTACACCTTTTGTGCTCATTTGCTAGCATATTTTACTGTTTTATTTTGCTTATAAATCCAGGCTCTATAGTCATAATAAAGTATATAGAATATTTTTGTACTAAAACTTCATGTTAACTTTATTGTGTGCCAAAATTGTGCTTCCTAAGAATACATGATGAATGGTACTACCACTTATTAATGACTAATGATAAAATGTTTAGAATGGTAAATTCTAGTATATAGGATATAGGAAAGTATATCACTATTATATAAGTATATCACTATTATAGTAGCAGACTACCCATAACACTTTAGCTCTTGGCACCCCTTCATTTTCTTTATTTCTTATCAGAAAAATTAGTTTAAATATTACTTATCTTTTTATCATATCTTTTTTTGCATAGAAGATTCATTCAGTAAATTCAATGTTCTATAGCAGTAACAAAAATGTGTAGAGTATAATGATTTCTTGCAGCATAACACAGCTATGAGCTTACTCAGGGATGACTAGATAGATTCGAAAAGAAGCACACATCTTTTTATTAAAGTCAATACATCTGTAAGAATCAATTAATATATATGTTATGACTTCACTGTGTTCTTCCCAATATCAGTATCTATATCAATTAATATCTTAAATAATGGAATTATAATTCAATATATAAAATACAGTATTCTGTAAAAGAATTGTAATGTAATAGTATGACATAATTATGCTATATCGTATGTAACAGATGCTTTTCATAGAAAAAACATAAAAGAATTTGATTTGTCTTCAGATGGTCTTGTTGTTTGCTAATATTCTGCCAAAAAAAAAAAAAAAAAAAAGGCAGAAGATTGTTCAAGTCTAATTTGATAATTTTAAATTTGGGAGGGGAGCCAGAAATCTTTCTTTAAAAAATTTTGTCTTTAAAAAAAAATTGTAATTGTTAGGCCTATTCTATGCTGCATACCAATAATTTACTATACAAACCAGCACACCTTCATTGTAACTGATTTATTCCAGGTCCTTACAAGCCCATCTGCTCTAACATCCTTCCATGTTATGAAATTATGGAATGGTTCCCCTGTCTTTCTATGCCAAGTCAGGAAAGATGATCGTTGTGCTGATAGACCCAAACTTGTAATTCTGTCTGCTTTAACACCCGATACTGAAATATCAATTTATAAAATCTGATATGAAGAAATCACACTTTTTTATTGTACAATTGTCATAGGTATTCATGAATGAAATCAATAGATAAATGATTTAATTTATAAGCAAGACATGCAAGTTTGGGAACACATATCAAATATTCTCTAAGATAGTGCTAAATTTACAGTAAATAAACATTTCCAAATAAACATTATATAAGGGCCATCTGAACCTGCAATCATTATCACATTTATTTTTCAGTGCATAAAATGAATAACAATACATAAAGAGACAGTTTGATTTCTTTAATCACTTGAAAATTTTGTTGTGAGAAAAAGAAACTCTTGAGACCAATTTTAAGTGGTCTTTCCACTAGAAAATGCTAGTTCGATTCTTAGACTATCTGAGAGTAGAACTCTCAACATTACTGTCAAAATCTGCATTCACTCTAAACAATTAATGGATGAGTTTTTATCTTGCATATACTGACACGATGGACAAAAATCAATGTTAATCATCATATGCAAGTCTCCAGTGCTGAAGGTGGAATTTTTTCTAGCGAGAACCCATAAATTTATTTGCAGGTATTTCTTTATTTATTTTTCATTTTATGATACCAACATTAAAGTCAAAATGTCTTTTAAATGGATGACATAGAAATTACATTACAATAACAGCCAACCAGCTTCGTCATGCATGCATTGAATCTAGGGCAACTATGCAGGCAAGGCAAATGTCTCAACAAGAACAGACATGACTCTAATAATGGTTCATTATTAAAAAAGTGTTGCCAAAATACACGTCAATATCATATGTACTTTTTTCCCTCCCTGTGTTTATGCCAGAGAGAACAAGAGTAGACTTTTACTTTGCTGGAACACCAATCCAGTCCAACTTCAGTACTGCAAGCGTCTCTAAGAAAGTGCCTCTTTTCCTTCTTAGTGTGAGCTGTGTAATATAAAGTGTATGGTTACCAGATGTAAAAAACTAAAAAGAAATTTTCTCTAAAATAAAACCTAATTTTCCACAAAAACGTTAGACATGAACTAATTTTTAAAATCCATCTTCTTCTTCCTTTCATAGATTAGGCCTATGAAATAAAATCAGGCAAACTGATGTAACAAAATGCCAGAATGCTTTTGTTTAATCAATGATAATTGCAATTATGGTAAGCATAAAATAAGTTATTTTTATAATGGACTTCCAAGTTAAGCTCCAGATTGATTCATTAGTAGGGCTTACAGAAGAACAAAGGTCTAAAGTTTGATAAGAATATGTGAAGGAATATGTGGGTAGTGTTATTTGTCAAAGCTAACTGGACTGCACCTTAACACTGTAAAATAATATGTTGCCATGAGAACCGATTTGCATTTGATAAATTCTTCCTAATATATTACCATAAAATAGGCACTAAATTGGGCATAACTCGAGTACTGGTCAATCTATTTGGCCCAAAATAAATAGGCTTCTTCCCATGGATGTTATAAATGCATATACCAAGCTTCATGAAAATCTGATAACTTAAAGCGTATTTCGGTTATCACGCGTACAGACATACGGACAGACAGACATTTACCCGACCACCACACAATCTTAGAAAGTACTAATCTGGCACTTAATAAACTTAAGAATTGTTAAACACGTTGTATGGCATATACGTTAAAGATCTCCACATGAATCTACATCTCATATGCTTAAAGAAAACATAAGATTTGAACAACATAGGCCTAATGGTCAACCAGAAAAGATCGATAAGGAGAAGCAAGAAATATATGAACCTACAATAATTCAATACTATCTAGAAAAATAACATCTTACAAAAATACCAATATATGGCATATTAATAGGAGCTCAAGGCACAGCACCATGCCATGTAGTTACCATCTAGAAGCACTTCCAATTAGACCTGCATAAACTCTGCACAGCTCTTAAAGGCTGAAGTGACACCATTGTTAGGACTTGAAGGTATATTTTAATATAGCCCGCTGCCATGGGTGTATAGGTAGCATACTTGCCTTCCACCCTGGCAGTGGGTTTTTCAGTAACGAAATATCCCCGGGTTCAGGACTGGACATCACCCAGGAAAATTATAGGCTATACTAAAAAGTATCTAAGAATATTCAGTCTTATACCCTCAAAATATAGAACAGTGAGATGCCGTCTACCAAGGATGTGGGGGCAACCTTTTATAAATATCTGTTAAGTGAGTTATTTGACAAGTCAATATTTTATTACAAACGATTTAGATTACATGCATTGCGGAAAAAACACACTTATTTTTGTTTTTAGTATGGTAAACTATTGTTTGAAAAAATTTGTATACACTTTTTATACATAAGTAAGTTAGGATTAAAATGTAAATTGTTACTTATTATTACACATAAAGTAATATATCAAGAATAACATAGTCATAAATGATGGTAAATTCAAGTCAGCTTTATATTTTCTGACGTGTCTTTATATAATTAAAAATTGAAATCATAAAATTACATGTATCTATAAAATGGATGTGTCATACAATATATTGTTTGTTAAAAATTATTATACACTTGTGTCATTATATATTAATGCCACTAAATAATATAAACCTTTGTGTATTTACAGGTTAAAAATTAGATGTTTCATCGACTTAATAATGCAATATATCTATTTATAATCTTGTCAATATACATTAAAAATTACCCATTATCATGAAGATATTGGTTGAGTTGTTAATTTATTTGAATGTCTTTTTGTTATCTTGTACTTGAAATCTGGTTTGCAAATGTTTATGTAGTATTTTTATTCTACTATTTTATATATGAAAACATATTCTTCAAGATTTCACTAATAGCTTCGTAGTTCATAGACTTATAGTTCATATACTCATAAACAAATAGTTCATATATTCATTAACATTAAAATTACACTTTATCATGACAATATTAGTTGAGTCGTCAGATATCTGTATGTCTTTTTGATATCTTATACTTGAAGTCTGATTTTGCAAATATTTAATCGAATTTATATGTAGTATATTTTATTCTGCTATTATATATATATATGGCCGTAGCGTAGTGGTTGAGGCGCTGCGCTACAAACCGGAAGGTCGCGGGTTCGATTCCCGATGAGGTCGTTGAGATTTTTCAATTGACCTAATCCTTCTGGTGGCACTATGGCCCTGGGGTCGACTCAGCCTCTAACAGAAATGAGTACCAGGAGCAATCCTGGGGGTAAAGGCGGCCGGTGCGTAAGGCTGACAACCTTACCACCTTCATGTGCCGAATGTCCAAAAATCTGGGAGCCTCAACCTCCTGGAACCCTCTGGGCCTCCATGGCCTGTATAGGGATCACTTTACCTTTACTTTTATATATATATGATGTAGTGAAGAACTATTATTCAAGATTATACTAATAACTTTACAGTTCTTATTAGTTGATAAGATTGCCCACATTGAAGATTGGCAAATGGCTTCTTTATTCTTTTTTTGTTGAGATGTACATTTCGGTATATTTATATCTATACCATCTTCAGTCTAAAATGAAATTGAAAATAAAAGAGAATTAATGAAAATATATTAATACGGTACCTTAATTGTTAATTTAGGAAAGTGAAATTAATATCGAATATACGGACTAACCTTAGTGGTGGTAGAGCGTATCTTGATGAATACTGGATTAATACTACGTTGTTTGCAATGCTGTTGATTGTTTTTATAGTTCCAAGGTGAGTTCAAAAAGAGGGTTGAATTCAATGGGGTTATCGTTAAGAATTATGTCTTTGTTTTTGTAAATTTCTAGTGCTTCTAGGGTGTTAAGTTTGTTACTTTTCTTTTCTTTATGGGCTATTGAGAGTGTGTTTTCTATGTTTTCAAATTTATGTTTTTCAGTAATTAGATGTTTTGCGTAAGCTGATTTCATCTTTATGTGTTTGAAGTCTGCTCTATGTTCTTTGAATCTTGTTCTAAATTTTCTACCGGTTTGTCCTACGTATATTTTATTGCAGTCCGTACATTTTAATTTATAAACTCCATTATTGTCAAACTTATCTATTTGGTTTATATTAGTATTGTGTAGTTTATCTTTGATATGATTGGTGGTTCTGAATGTTATTTGGAAATTGTTGCGTTCAAGTATTTTAGTGATTTTATGTATTTTTCCGTCAGTATATGTGAATGTGGCAAAATTAGGTTTTTTGTTATTTTTATCTAAAGGACTTAATTGGCTGTAGGACTTTTCTTTGTTTTTTGCTTTTCTTGTTTGTTTACCAACTATTCTATTTATTGTTTGGATGTTGTATCCATTATTTATAGCAATTTGCGATATTATTTTATATTCTTTATTGTATGCTTCTCGATCTAAGGGGAGGTTGACCATTCTGTATATCATACTGTTAAGTGTTGCTAGTTTCTGTTTGTACGGGTGATTAGACTCTTTATTTATTATTGTATCTGTGTATGTAGGTTTTCTATATACAGCAAAGCGGAGTTTCGTATGTTGTCTAGTTATATTAAGGTCAAGGAAATTGATAGTACCATGTGTTTCTTTTTCTATGGAATATGTTAGATTATTGTGAATATTGTTAAAATCTTGTAGTATGTTTTCTATTTTATGTTTATTGCAAATTATGAAGGTATCATCTACATAGCGGAAGTATGTTTTTATATTATATTTATTTATAATGTTGGGAATTTTTGATTTTTCTATGTCTTGTAGAAATATTTCGGACATAATACTTGAAAGGGGGGAACCCATCGCTAATCCGTCGTTTTGTAGGTACATTTTGTTATTAAACGTGAAGTAGTTCTGGTTCAGGATATCAGATATAGTATTAGTAATTTGTTCTGCAACTAGATGGTCCTCGTTATTTTGTAACATGTTGTTGTACATTATGTCTACGGTTTCTTTGATAGGAACATTAGTGTACAAATTTTTTATATCAAGAGAGATAAGAATATCATTTTTATTTAGTTCGATGTTTTTTAGTTGGTTGGCTAGTTGTATGGAATTCTTTACAGTGTATTTGTTGGGTAGAGTTATTTTATCTGTAAGTATATTCGCCATATTTCTTGCTATTTTGTAAGAAGGTGCACTAGTGAAATTAACAACAGGTCGTATAGGATTATTGTCTTTATGTGTTTTTATTTGTGCTTTTAAAGTAGGAATTTTCGGGTTCATATTTATGCTATGCTTCATTTGGGATTCACTAAGTATAAGGTCAGAATTTCTAATATTATTTTTTATTATCTGTTGGAATTTATCAGTAGGATCTTTGTCTATTTCTATTATGTTATTGTCTATAATAAACTCTAAGGTTTTGTTTATGTAGTCACTATTGTTAATTAGTACTATTGAATTACCTTTGTCTGCTCTAGTATGTACAATGTCATTGTTTTTTAATTTTATATTTAAGTTTTTTAGTGCCTTATAGTTCTGTGTTTGCATATTGTTACGATTTCGTGTTTCTTCTGTATAGGTCTTTTTTATTTCTGTTGCTAGTTGTTTTCTGAGATCTTTCTGTTTTTCTACTGGTACATAAGATAAAGCTGTTTCCGTATCAATAACTAGTGATTCGATTTTCTTTTTGTTACTCATTTCAAAGCTGTGTTTGTATCCTTTCTCAAGTAGAGTTTTTTCTGTATCATTGATGTGAATGTTAGATAAGTTCAGAACGCGCGGGTAAAATGTGATGTT
Organism: Ectobius pallidus; assembly: GCA_964059195.1. Lineage (NCBI taxonomy): Eukaryota > Metazoa > Arthropoda > Insecta > Blattodea > Ectobiidae > Ectobius > Ectobius pallidus. The sequence continues at coordinate 83,663,144 of CAXKWD010000010.1, read as the reverse complement.
GTTTTGTGGGGTCATTATGTTGCGTGTTGATTTTTCTCTGGTGGTTATATTTTTGTTAGTAGTAGACATTTTATCTTTCTTTAGATTCTCTATTTTCTTATTCATATTGAGGTATTTTTTATCTATTTCATGTTGAAGTTTTTGTTGTATATCATTATGGATGTATGCCCATTGATCTTGAAATGTTTTAGCAGCTTGGAGATGTAAATCGTAAGTTATTTGTGTAAGATGTTCTTTTTTCTTGTAGAGAAATTTTATTTCATTGTTGATCCATAATTTTTCGGCTTTCGTTATGGCTAGTTTAGCAGATTGATTTTTTGATTTGGTTTTTATGTGTAGGCCTATATATTTCGGGGTTAGGTTATTGTGTTTGCATGTTTTGTTGAAGTGTATGTTCGCTATGGTTTTCATTAATTTCCTTTTCGTGTTGGTAAATCTGCTAATGATGTTAGCTTGATGTGCTGTGTTATTATTGATAAATTTCATTTTGGATATTTTTCTATGAGGGAAATATATAAGTATCTAAGAATATTCAGTCTTGGAGTTGAAGCATCTTCCGGGCTGTGGGCCGTGGTCCAAGATTCCGGCCGTGAAAGCCTCAGATTAACTAATATTCAGTCTTATACCCTCAAAATATAGAACAGTGAGATGCCGTCTACCAAGGATGTGGGGGCAACCTTTTATAAATATCTGTTAAGTGAGTTATTTGACAAGTCAATATTTTATTACAAACGATTTAGATTACATGCATTGCGGAAAAAACACACTTATTTTTGTTTTTAGTATGGTAAACTATTGTTTGAACATTTTTTTATACACTTTTTATACATAAGTAAGTTAGGATTAAAATGTAAATTGTTACTTATTATTACACATAAAGTAATATATCAAGAATAACACTTGTTATAGGTTTTTATATACATTCAAATTTTGCAGGAATTAAGCTGAAATGCAATGAAATCCTGATATCCTAACGATCACACCACATGGATAACCAGGCCGCCGAATCGTTCGGGAGATTCCAAAAGGGGTTTTATTTACTAGTAATACATCACTGTTATTAAGCTGAACAATTATGAAAACCAATCTTAAATAATGTTTTGATATGTACTAAATTTTAAAATAACCGAATCACAGTGTTCTTTTATATCATTATATGATATAATCTTAAAAATATCGTAGATGTTTCGGGGGAGGGTTTCGACCCCCTGAACCCCCCCATACTGTACGCCCATGAATGAGAACAAGATTTATTCAAGAGTACATTAAAATGTATAACGGGTGTGGGAGCTGGCATGCTAACCACATGTCCTCCCTTCAGCGATTGGATGGTAGGCCAAGTCCCACAAGGGATATAGCACTGAAAGTTTAGTTTTTATAATAAAATGTGTTAGTTTAGTAATGGTAATTTACAGTTGATAAAATGTACATAATGACAACAATGAAAGAACTGTCTCACCTGCAATGGCATCTCGTAAAACAGACACAACTTTGGTCCATAGTTCCTCTGGTTCAATTTCATCATATCCACTTTGTGGATATAAATGTTTAATCTGCAAAGAAGTATAACATGTCATCTTAGTTATGTACTTTATTAATGATGTTGATTAAAAATTTGTTTGAAAAAAATTATACCAAACATTATTAAAAAAACAAGAGAAAAAATTAAGTTTTCCCCAAAAATACTAAATGTGGGTGTGAGAGAGAGAAATCAAGACGAGAGACAATGAGATACAAAAAGTAAAAAAAACAGAAGAAACTGTACAATCTACTAAAAATTAAAAAAGAAAAAACTTAAATACAGAATGTAGATACAGGCCTATATCGCTCTTAACTTCATTTTCAAAAGTATTCGAAAAAGTTGTATATAACCGCATAGTTTACTATCTTAATTTGAATAATATACTTACACCATCACAATTTGGTTTTAGAAGTGGCATGTCTACTGAAAATGCTACATTTAAACTCACCACAGAAATACTGGAAGCGCTAGATAAAAAGAAATATACGTTGGGAATTTTCTGTGACTTAGCTAAAGCATTCGACTGTATAAATCATGAACTATTAATTGAAAAATTGGAACATTATGGAATAGATAATTTAACACTGAATTGGTTCAAATCATACCTGTCTGAAAGAACTCAAAATGTGGTAATAAATGGAAACAAATCTAATCTAGGAGTAGTTAGAAGTGGAGTACCACAGGGATCAATACTAGGACCTTTGCTATTTTTAATTTTCATCAATGACTTGCCACATAACTTAAGTGACGAAACAAAGGTATTGCTTTTCGCGGATGACACTAGTGTTTTTGTAACAGGAAAATCCCAGGAACAACTGGCAAGAGTAGCTACAAAGGCTTTTCACGAATTAAATATATGGTTCCAAGCCAATAAAATGACGCTTAATATCGAAAAAACCCACTTTATTCAATTCAGAACAAAACAAAGATGTACCCAAAACCTTGTAATTAATTACCAAACACAAAGCATAGAAGAAATTAGTAATATCAAATTGATCAACATCTCGACTGGAAGTCACATATTGAAATGATAATTCCAAAACTAAGTTCAGCATGCTTTACCTTAAGAGTCCTGAATCAGGTTTTAAAACAGGATGCCTTACGCATGGTGTATTTTGCAAATTTCCACTCGATAATGAAGTATGGAATCATATTCTGGGGTAACTCGACCCATAGGGATAAAATATTTAAGCTACAAAAGCAAGCAATTAGAATAATGTGTGGAAGGAAAAGGAGAGAATCATGCAAACCGCTCTTTGAAAAATTAAAAGTCCTCACTCTCACAGGGGAGTATATATACTCTGTTATGTGTTATATGGTAGACAATATTGAGAGATTCCAAACTAATGGCAGTGTTCATGAACATATTACTAGAAACAGGAATGATTTACATAGACCGGTTAATGCATTAAAACTTTTTCAGAATGGCGCTTATTACTCCGCAATACAGATATACAATAAGCTTCCAAACAACATTAAATTATTATGTATTCAAAGAAAAAGCAAATCCTTCAAAGGATCTCTCAAGAAATTTTTAATGACTCACACCTTCTACAATATGGATGAGTATTTCCAGTTTGAATAAGTTTATAGTGTAGTATATTATATATCATTATTTATTACTTGCTTGTATATTGTAATCTGACGTGTTCTATATCCTTGAGTCCCACTCAACACAGGATCTACAGAACGAGATAACTACAACTACAACAACAACAAATATTAACTGGTCATGGAAACAACCATTAACGGCCCTGGGTGTCAGTATGCTGACCACATGCCCCCCAATCCTGCTATCTGCCTATGGTAGATGATGCAGCATTTGGGTGGTAGGCCTTGTCCCTTCAGGACTGTAGCACCACGAAGTTTAGTTAGATGTATTAAGACAGAAGGTAGCCAGAGTTGATATCTCAATATTGAGAATGCCTGGTGTTATATCGGGATATGTGAGACAGTTGGAGAATTTAATGTTGTACCAGTAGTATATATATTGCCATGGTAGCTCAAGTGGCAAAGCAGGAACACGGAGAGCCAAAGATTCTGGTTCAAATCCTGCCAAAAGGATTTAATTTTCAGTCTGTTTCTATCTTTCCAGCTGTATTACAGATTCTGTACGTTGTATTAATAAATTAATACGGACCTCGTAAGAAGCAGTTCCAATTGCCGCCGTAGATTGGTCGATGACGTGACAGCGAACTGTTGTCGTCCCGACATCTAGCGCCACAACGAATTTTCCTTCCATCACCTGTCAAAGATAAAGTACACTAAATTTATTATCGTTAATTCTAAAACTGCATCTGTATGCTATTCTGAAAATCAAAACCACATATATTCGAATACATACTACCGTGCGTTTATTTTACTTAACAAAGAATATACTTGTTTTAACTACTATCTATCACGAACTAACATTATAGATTCAACCCAATCCTAAATTCCTAATGTTCATTTTACAGTGTGGCCAACACACCATACGGCTGTTGCCAAATTTCTAAATATAATTTCTAACTTTAATTGGCAAAATTATAGTATTTCCTAATCACATTTTATGATAAAATGGACTACGAAAAATACAACTTACAGAATTATGAACAGTTTATTCAATTCTACTCACAAAAAGTTTATTCCATTTTTTCTCACCATTGAGTGCGGGTTAATTTTTTTTTTAGCGCAATGGCGCGTTAAAGAAAACCACCTTCGCAATATTCGGGTAGAACAGGAATATAAAGAAACATTATTTATTTATTTTCGACAAGTATTTTATTATATTTGTTGCTTCGTTGTACAAAATACACTATACACGTTATATTTGGTGGTATCAATTTATTGGTTTCTTCCCTCAGAAAACCCATGTACTATCATGTGCAATGACTCATGCGCACTTTGTCAGTTTCGTTGTCGAATGGGTGCGCACAATGTCATTTTTTCAACGTGTTCACAATGTGCGCATTGCCTACTTCGTGACAGTACAACGGCGGTGTTCGGAAACAGACCGATTACTGAATTATCACGAGGGGGCAGCACGATTTCTCAGCTAGCTAGCGTGTTAAAACATGACCACCAGTTGGAGGCAGTGTCGCCACTCGCCATTCGCCAAAGTACATAGGGTAATACAGTTCGGGATGATACAGTGCCGTTCGAGTGCTTTGTTTACTTATACGCCTTTTATTGTTAATTGTAATGTGATATATATCTTTCTGAATAATGAAGGATCATTTTTTTGAGGAAAGCATCACGAGTTCCTTAAGGACATTAAATAAAATCGAAGTTTGAACGATTCCGGCTAACAAGTGACGGTGTTAGCTCGTCGGGCCAATGAGGATCACAAACATTGCTAGGACCTTGTAACATCATCAGTTAGTCAAGTGTGGCTGGTGTTACCGAATTATGATCCATGGCTGTGAATTACGGTGTAGAGTGTATTGCAAAATGTGTGTTTATCTATAAACTGTGTAACGTCTACTTTAAAGACGTAAATTGTACATTATAACTAATTTTCCGGAATGTCTGGAAGTCGCTCAAGTAACGACCCGGAGCAGAAATCACCACGAGAAAGTGGCGAAGATTCCGAGGATGAGAGTGAAATTTTAGAAGAAAGTCCTTGTGGTAGATGGTTAAAACGGAGGGAAGAGGTGAGTACATATCTATTTAATTTTTCTGCAGTCTATAGCTCTCAACTAAGAAACAAATTGGGATAGTTTATGGAATGCCATTAACTTTTCTCCTTTCAACGTGATTGGGTCACGCATAGCTGTTGTTCTTAGTTATTTTCTTGTATTTTGTGGAAAATTGTATTTCTCAATTTAGAATTTGGTTCATTCCCAGTTCATACTATACCGATATATCCGGCAATTTGCAAGCATAGATCGGTTCGCATGTCGATCCTACTCCCCCTCCCATTGTTTTCGTGGTAGTAATAGATGCATTGTATGAATACCGGTAGGCCTATATAGGATAACCACAACGAATTTCAGCAGTATTTTCGATGGATGCGTGTTGCAATGCGTGATACACGAGTGTAACATGATATACTAGCATGCTATCTGTTGAGCCATCATTTGTATCTAATATTTTGTGAAAGAGAAAGAAAAACGTTAAAAAAAAGGGACCATAGACGCGGACCCATTTTTTAGGACCGAGATTCTTTTCATAAAACATTTATCACACGAATTTTGTTATAGATAGATGTGTGGAGAGGAGATGTTGTCTTGGCGAATGATTGGGTACGACCCACCCGCCCTAATTGATACACTTTCTTTTATATCACGATCTAGCAAAAACTTCCTTGATCTCTGCCATTTTTTCTGTCCTCGTGATTGGACATTGGAGGTGTGACGTCATATCGCTAAACGAGTTTATTGTGGGTGAACAGTCTGACAAACCTACAAAGGAACAAGCCACTAATTGCTCGTAAGAAATTGTGGTTGTGTCTTAACTAACATAAACGTTCCTAACCTAACAGAACAGCGGAGCTTGCCTCGTGCTATTCAGTATATTGCTCCTTAAGTTACATAAACGTTCCTAACCTAACAAAACAGTGGAGCATGGCTGGTGCACGGCATAAAATCGTCTGCTGTCACTATATACAAGAACAGCTGGTCACACTGCCTCGCTCATAAACAAAAAACATCACACAGTCTGTGGAAATGTGAATATTGCGTGAATGGGTCCGCGTCATTGGGATTATGCCAAAAAAAGTATTTATTTAGGCTATATGTCTATATGTACCAAGGACTTGAATGTGGTACAACAGTGCCTTAGTTAAAGTTGTACTGTTGTAGGCCTGTGATAGGCATTCTGCTCTCAAGCTTAACCAAGGTGACAGATAGCCTACCAGCTTCGTAACTACTGATGATACAGAACTTGGTTGGCCCATATCATGATTAAAAATAGAATGCACTGCTAAACTGGAGAACTGTTGCCGTCTCGGCTGGGCCGAAGCGGTTGAAACGGCAGTGTACAGTGTTGCCAACATCATAAACATTACTAGGCCTATGTGCCAACTAAACACTGCAGATGACAGCATACTCTGGATTATAAACTAAAAGCCATCCTGGTGTGTTTAAATTCAGAATTATGAATAGGCCTAGCATTATGAAGATAAATAAAAAATAGGTTACCGGCACATAATGATGAATGAAATCCCAGAGTGATTAATAATATGATGTTAAATGCAGAATGATGAGTACCGTAACATTGCAGTGGTAAATACAAATGGCAACCAGATTCCAGGTTAGTGATATGTACTGCCAACGATATCTTCTGTTAGGTGAGGAACAGTCACATTAATTTTGCAGCAGCTACATACTGAATAGTAGCACATGTTTCATTATGTGAAATCTTGAATCTTGCGCAGGGAATTGTCATCACTGTGACATTCATTCCTTGAGCTTCTTTTCCATGGTTCATAGCGGCCAGGGCGTTATTGGCAGAGCATATCTCACTGTTAACTGACAGTCACATTGTCCAGCTGATAACATCATAATAGAGTCCACAATTTCCACTTGATAAGAATCTCCATAGTTCAAAATTAAAATTGTCTACAGTGGATGAAATACTAAAATAAAGTCACGCAACATTTCAACTATGCCAGCTAGTCTTCATCAGGTGCCTTACTGTCATTAACTGTTAACTGTTAATGACAGTAAGGTGCACTGATAGAACCAGGCGTGTACAAAACTTACTTTTAATTTGCCCATTCCTGCCTGGATGGCAGGCAGGCAAGTTGCCAGCATCACAGCCAACATGCAGGCAGGTTGCTTTAGTTGTTTAGTCGCTATGTGTGGGTAACTCCTTCTCACTTTTCTACAAGATAGGAGGCGTTTATCACCCTAGATAAATAGGGGATGGGATATATCCTAATAGCCTAATTCCGTTATCAGCCATTCCACGGAAAGTGAGCCTAAAATGTTCAGACCGTAACACCCTTTTAAAATTAATTAAAAATATGCTATATGTCATCATTGAAAAATTATGAAATTAATTTTCAGTACTAGTCTACGGAAGAACTAATTCTGAAAAGTAATTTCAAAATTTTTCAATTAAGTTATACCGGTACCGGTATATTTTTAAATTTAATATTAAAAGGCTGTTATGGTCTGGACACTTCAGACTCACTTTCCGGCTGTTATCATCTTAACAGGAACACACGTTAATATTATATTCATTATTGTTATTTATTGTTTTTGGTATGTATGCAAAGTAGATATATGGGTGGTTTGTTCTCTAAACACATCTTTATGTTTTGTTCTATTTTTACCAAACTTTGCACTTAGATACTCTTCCACCAAAAAAAAATCTAGGAATTCAAATTCATATCGAACCCTGTCCCAATGATTTTGCTATTAAAACCTGCTTACTTTGACTGTTGTACTCTAAATTTACACACAGAGCCTGTAGAACCAGGAGAAAGTTATAGGCGACAGTAATATTTGAACAAGCCACTCCTTACTTATTTCAATCCCTATTATTCTCTGTACAATTCTACATTCTTTGACTGAATTTTACCAAACTGGACTTAGAGGTTTAGGACCAGGTGAAAATTATAGGCAATGGGCCTATGTAATATTTAAAAATGTAAGCTACATTCTTTGAGATATTTTACACACAGACCCCATAAAAATTGAAAAATTCTAAGCAACAAGGTGTTTTCAATCCCTTTACATTCTCTGTAAGCCACGTTTCCGAGTTTTAGCATATTGTAGAACTGGAAGAAAATTCTAGGAAACTGAATATTCAAACAATCCACCCCATCAACCCATATTAGCCTACGTTATCTCTTTACAAATCTACATTAAGTAATTTGCTTCATTTTTAACAGGTTTTACACACAGACTCTAGGTTATTGAAGCCTTGCGCCTCATAACAATGATAGGCTATTTCAGGTTGCCACAGCAATTCAAGCCTGCTCGCTCGCCAATCAGGTTAAAGCTCTGGCTGGTTGCAAAGGGGCAGGCAGATTAAAATTAGAATATGTAGGCTTATACCTCTAGATAGAACTCAGCGAATATGTGTAGTCTGTTCTGGCCCATTGAATTTCACAAATAATTTTTTACATGTATGAATGTAGTAAACCAGTGTTCCAACTTGGCAGTTGCCATGCAGTTATAAGAACAATTTCCACAGATTATACATTTCAGAAAATGTAGGCTGTCTGTCAAATTGTTGTATCACACACAGTTTCATCCCATAAGCGGCAGATTTTATCTCATATTTATGTTCTTTTATTTCACATCAGACATACTGTTGTGATAATTTTGGAACTGGAGAAAGGAAAACAGAGTACATGTACATAGGCCTATTATAAGTTTTTTAATCAGCAATTGAAAGCACAGAGGCGCTTCAGTGTTTTGAAGCCGATACTTGAACTGTATCAATTAGGCTACATCACAGGCTTCTTGAGCATCTTTTCCACCGCAATTTCATTTTAAGCTGTCCTTGATTTCTGTGGAGGGTTGGTTGTCAAATCATTAGTATAGCCTTCATTGTTTCTCAAATCTGTCATGGTTGACTGGAAACATGGCAACTTCTCTGCCCTATGAACTGCATTTGCATGCCCTAACTGAAGAACATTGTAGAGTGATCTAGAGGTGGGAAAATGAGTTGTTTCTTGATAACAGTTTCAGCTGAAACTGTTGCGCGTACATAATAATTTTATGAAACGGTTGCAAAATAACGGTTTCACTTGAATTTTTGTTGATACAGTTTCGGCCGGCAAGAAGCTGTTTCTTGGAAAAGTACTCCATGGGGTGGGAACAACACAAAACAATCCTCCACAGAAGAAAGTGCAAACAGGAAATGTCCCTTCATTTAAAGGGTTTGCCACCACAAACCTTGAAAAATTTATGACTTGGGTTAATGGCGAGACAACTAGTCCTTTTTTAAAATTTACGATACTTTTTAATTAGTGCCTACCTTAACTTAGAAAAACTGTTAGGCCTACAATGTCTTAATCAGTACCTGAATTAGTCTTTACATGTAACAGAAAAAGAGCAAGTCACTAAGAAGTAAATAACATGCCAAAAAAAATCCTAACACGTTTGAAATATAGGCTATTTGGTACTATCAATACCTTTCTAAGTTTCACTATAACAGTGCATATTTTTAATCAGTAGCCTATGTAAGACAAAAATTATAATTAGGGCTCGGGAGTTGAATAAAACTGCCTGCATTTTGCTGTTTTGTTGTCACTACCGGTACCATAAAGTAACACCTCATTGAACTTGTTCTATTACGCTTACTGGGACTCATTTTCATGTAGGCCTAATATGATGAACTGGCACTTTGTTATAACAGTCAACATAACACCATGAAGCAACCGATTCTACAGATGAAACTGGTAATGCGTCTGTGCAACTGCTTGCAAGTTCAACATCTTCTGCTGATCAGTTAAAGCCTGTAGAAATGTAACAGCTTAACGTTTAACATCCTAGTGGTGTGGAACCAAAACTGCTGTATTCTCGCAGTGGTTTTCTCCCAGAACGGTTTCAATATAGTGGTTGCGTTATATTTGTCCCACCTCTAGAGTGATCAAAAGCAAATGCAAAGATAGAAAGGAAAAGTACAAATTTCAACCTTCAGTAGTTTTTGAAACTCATACGCTTCCCTCACTATATTATATCATACACTTTCCTCACTATATTATAAACCAGTGTTTTACCGTTTACTTCCTCTAATTTTGTTCCTCTTGTTGAGTAAGTTCTATAGCTTTTGGTTGTGAACTGTGAACGACGCTTCCAACTTCTCACATAAATTCAGGTGCAAGAAAATATGCCTGGTATGGTAAATTTGTTTCTTTAGGGCTAGCCTAATTTGTACTTATCCTTCTGAACTATGGTGTTGATTTCACTTATCAGATATCTGGCAACCCTAGGTCCAGCCCTTCTAGCCCATATGGAATTTGAGTGACATGCAAGATATACAGTAACAGATTTTGCATATATCAGTTCTGTTAGATTGGCAAATTCAAAATGGTAGGTTCCTACTTTACTATTCTAAATGAAAAAATGAGAAAATTCTGAAGGAATTTCTAAGTGAAACAGCAATTTTTGGAAGTCGCAAACCATGTTGAATGTATGGAAATCATTAGCTGTTGTTAGGAACATTCTTAATAAGAAAACACTTGTTCCATAGAATAAAATTATGGCCATTCACCGGGTTATTGTGCAATAATGTACAATGACTCCTTGCTTTGTGGTTCCCCTATTGTTATTTAAATTTTGCATTGTGCATCTATATGCACCAGTCCTTTTAAAGTTGCATGTGTTCTGTTTTTGTATTGCTGGTGTTTCAAGAGTTGGTCAGTTGATTGCAATAATTTTGTATGCACTCTAAACTCTGTCTTGGCCTTTCATAAACACAGTGAGTTGAAAATAATTTACTAAACCTGCAGGATGATATCCTTGCTTATTGAAATTTTGTCTTTTGGGTATGCAGTGAAGTGTAAGCTAATTTATTGTGCCCTCTCCCACAATTTTAAAATTTTATAAAGGATTGAATGGGATAATTCCTACTGGTAGTAAAATTGATCCAATTTCAGTTGTTGGTGATAGACGTCTATGAAAAAAGCTAAAAAAAAAAAGGAGATCCTAAAAATTTCTAAAATAATAACATTTTCTGTTACCGGTAACAAAGATAGAAAGATATTGAATTGATTTTATAAGGATTGTAAGCATAGAACTTAAAAGTCCCTTTTAGGCATACAATCTGCTCACAATGACAGAAAAAATTACAAATATAATAATAATAATTACTGACACATTGGTAATACAAATATTGAACATAAACCTTAACCTTAAGATACAGATACAGAGGTGCTTAAGATGTACAGATGTACTGTAAGTAAACTTGAACCAGTTGTCATTTTGACATCAACAAGAGAGAGTATTAACATGTTATGCCATGAAGTTGCTCATTTTGTTCTCTCTATTCTTTGTGGTGTGTTTTGCCTAGAGCTGAGCAGAACAAATATCGGGCACCAAGTTGCCATGGCAAGTCAGCAGCAAAATTACAAGACTCTTAATGAACTTAGATAAAATTTATCTGGCTCCTGGATCTATGAGAAATTTGTTCTGCCTTATTAAAACAAGATGAGTTCTAAACATAGTCATCTATAGGAAATCTATCAGTTTGTTGGTGGAATTGGATATTATGCATTGGTTTGAATCATGAGCTTGCTGTGATCATTAAGTCTGCATTAGACCTTATAACCTATGAACCACTGTCTGTTGTGATACTGTAAGAAATGCTTGATGGCCATACGAAGGGCTATTAAACATGGAATATGATGTAAGTAGGATTTAAAGTTAGTGCCATAGTGCAATATTATATGTGAAAGTTAGTAAACCTCTTGTGATTGATGAATATTACTAACAGAAATATTGTGTAAAGGCTAGTACTGGTAGACTTGATTTATAAATTATTTAATACGTTTTAGAAACTAAAATTTTCCTCTACGTACTGTTGTTTCTTATGGGAAAAATTATCCTAATGTTATTTCAGTTGACATTGCTGTTGTGAAGAACCTATTCCCAACACTAAGTGAGGACTTGCTGTAGGCTTACCTGTTTTGATGATACATTGGTACTGGTATAAAAGTAAAGTTAACCACCCTTCTGGCATTAACCCATTAGACCTATGTGAGTGAAAGGGAAGTATCATTTCTAAGGAAATATAATCTAATTAACTGAAATTCATTCCATGTGGAATGACACATTTCACATTGATTGTTGTGAACAAATTTAATTGGTTGTAAGACAGTTCAGTGTGTGACCCAAACAAGTTGATTATTGGCTGATCTGGTTTATGCCTATACGTTTTAATACAGTATGTTTCACTTAAGAGTTGGTCAATCATGCTGTTTTCTGTGTCACGGCGGCCACAGCTCTAACTCCCGAGCGATCGGGTGAAATATCTACGCGAATAAAGCAGCTAACGATGTAATGGTTCAGGTTATATCGCTCAGGAGGTAGAGCTGTGGCCGCCGCGACGCAGAAACCCGCATGATTGGCCAATTCTTACGTGAAACACACTGTATATACAGGACACTCGTGTTCAAGTCATTGTCCAAGGGGGGACAAAACAGTAACGCCATCTATTACCGAGGCCTGCTGCTACAGCTTCGGTATAATCCATTGTAATGCAAATTAAGTAGGTACTGCGGCACATTAGCACATATTAACCGATATTTTCGCGTTATATGACGAAACAGGCGTATCATAAACGTCGAAATTTACATTACACACTTTTCTAATTAATTGTCACAATTTAGTAATATTAGACCTTGCAGTGAAGAATTCGAACCATTACAATTATCGTATTGGAGAAAGAGAGAGCAACAAAGAAAAATTGAGAGAATGTGTATATATATGACAGGAATGCGCCAGGATTTTGGATCGGGAAGGCCTCACCGGGAGGGTCTGGGGTACTCCCCTGAGTTATGTGTTAAAATTAAGCCATCAAGTTTTCATTTTAACGTTCATTCAATTATAAATAAAATTACGTTTTTTAAACACATACCAACCCTTTTTAAATTTTGAAAAAAAAAAAGGCGTTAAAAGGAAATTTGAAGGCTTAATTTTACACAAAACTATCGTGGGAGTACCCCAGTCCTTCCCCGATGAGCCCCTACCGAACCATATCCTGGCTACGGCCCTACGGATAGTAGCTCGTTATACTGTTCTTGGGTACATATTGAAAGAGTCCTTCGTCTTGCGTACATTAGCGTTCTATATAATGTCGATAGCCCATAATTTTCTTCTTTGAGTATGTTTGTCAACACGGCGTCACCGATAAGATAAAGAAAGTGGTTACTGGGATAAATACTAAATTGTGTAAACTGAATTTCTTTGTTATTTAAAATGATTGTGGATGTAAAACTTCAGATCGCTGTATTGCTCGGATCTGTGAAAAGTTTTTAAATGATGAACACTGGTTGCATATCCAAGGAATGGAGATAACGTAAGTTAGATGCTGAAAAAGTGCGACTGATTTAAATGCCGTTTCACAAAGTTTGTTGTTTGGAATTCTAATGAGAACAAATGTGGAATGGCGAAGATTTTGTGCCCTAAACTTTCCGGAAATCCAAATTAAAATGTTACCACTTAATCAAACCATTGGTCCTTTTTATTATCCTTATTAGCTGATGTTATGCCCTCCCTGTAGGAGTAGGCTGTACAGCTGACTCAAACTGACCTCGCATCTGTATCTGGACAGATAGCCCGAGTTCAAATAGCTCACCCAGATTCGTCACTGTGGGGCTGACCAGTACTAAATGGTAGCGATATTAGACGAGTTCGTTAAGACCGTCAAACTTCAGGTAGGCTACATTCAGACCTCTATTTTATGCTGCCTAGGCATTTCTGTACTTTTAAAATATCATCTTGAGGGCATCTTGCTGTGCTGTCATGGATGTCTTAACTATTAAACATTAAAATGCCATTGACTTGTAATCTTGTCATGCTCATAAAATAATCGAAATCTTCAAGAAGTTTCGTTAAAAACTAACACTGATAACTCAGTCTGATTTTAATTATTTTTTAATTATCTTAGGATTATAATTCGAAATAGCTCCAATTTAAATAGGCCTACGGCTTAATTATTTGTATTTTAGTTACTGATATTTGGGAGTGGTGTATTACAGTGGTTTGCAGATGACAAGCCGTTTCTTCCTTCTTCTGCTTAGATACGCGGTCCAATCAGAGACGGCGAGACGGAGGGAAGACCCTTACTGATAGCGGCACCACATTAGCTCGTACACGTGATTGGCGGTGAAGGAATTGGCTTCTCATTTGAAAAATACTTTAGATGCTGATATTCAGGAATCGAATGAACCACCCTGGTGATCATCTTTGGGGTACCGGCACCTGCTACGACAGAATGCTTACTATTTCAAGAAGCCTGGCTAATTTATAATACCTACGAGTACTACGTGAGTCTACTCGTGGGGATAATGTAGGCCTAAAAAATGCAAATTCTCTTTAGTATTCTGATACAGTGTTTATTTCTGGTTAGAACATTTCAAGGTTCTGATATAGAATAAAATTGATCCTTTGACGACTAATTAAAAATGACCACTGTAAGATATTTATTTGGCATACCTATAATGGAATGTAAATGACTTGTGAAGTTCAGAATCTTTTATTACGTATTTTTTGCTCCTTTTTGGATCAAGTTATTGTAGTGCTATGAAAAAAGCAGCAGTGATGATAATGATTGTCGGGTTTATTTTTAGAACACTTGCCTCGAAGTTGATTGGCGACATCAGGAAACCAGTTCCTAAGTCGGCAGTAACATTCTTGTGAAGTGGAGGGGAAGGGCGCCAGATTGGGGAAGGAAAATTGTTGGTCAAGGGTCACCTGGAGACAAACCACCAGCAAAACTATTAATCGCTTATTAACTACAGTATAATGTCAGTAACATTTTCGCCACCACCTATTAAACCTCCATGGCTATATATTGACATTTCTTTTACGTAAGCATGGTTTGTAAAAGTTGTTTCGCTGTTACTAAACTCCATGACTCTGCATCCCAGAGGTGACATGACCTACCGACTGACGATTCTGCTTATCTACAACTTCCAACCTCAGTGAACGGTGCAAGTGGTCAGCCCTTACGTGGACAAAATTGTTCTAGTCGTGTAACTTGTTTTTTAAACCTTTCCCTTGTTTATGTTTGTATAAGTAACTTTATTATAGTAATACAACTATTTTTACTTTGGAATATCTTCTAGAGGGGCCGGAGGCACAAAAACAGCAACTCCTGTTCAATTCTACAACTCCTTTCACCTCCCTAACTCGCAACCGGTTCTGGAAAAGCACATAAAGGCTCTAGGAATGAAGGCTTAAAAAAATAATATTTGTGTGTCCCACCTCGCAATAAAGAGGCTTCCCTTGTCGATTTTGTACATTCTTTTTTAAAAGAAAATAACAGTGAGTTTCTTAACTCTCTCGCCCGATTTTAAAACTATTAAACAGTAAATAGAATAAAGAGTCAATTTAGTTATATACATTTGAAGGGTACAGGGAATGAAAGGGCTAAATTTTGTCGAGTGGTTTGTTCTTACCACTAGGGCTGTACCGATTAATCGATTAAACATTTAATCGTCAATCAATTACATTTTCCGATTAATCGGCTTAGTCGAATTCTGAAAAACGTTTTTCGAGAAATGTGTCAAATGACCAAACTTTTTTCTCTCGCTTCTCCGGCCTTGGCATATCATGTGTCATTCAGCCTATTGTGTCGAAGGGTAGTTTAGTCAACAAACTAGTGTGTCTCAAATCTTGGCTGAAAAAGTAACCGGAAATGTAAGATTTGTATATAATTTTTCACTAGTTAACTAATAATGGTATTCATTAATTCAGGATTTCTTCTGATTATTACCTGTTGTGTAGTAGTTATTAAACGTGTAAAACAATATTAAATGTACACGATGGTTTCGTTTAAAGTATCGACCTGTTTGTCGATTAATCGATTAAAGTCAAACGTTAACTAGATCAGAAATTTTAATCGATTTTCAGCCCTACTTACCACCCGATCTGGAGGAACCCGGTTTCAAACACGCTCAATGTCGTTCACTGGTTTTTTTCGGACGGGGAGTAAAGAAAAACAGTGTAAGTTCATGTTACGTTATTTTCGTGTTGTTTTTCTTCAGAATGGTATTTTTTTGTCACTGTGTTACCCCCAACAAAATATCTTCGTAGTTTCTGAGCCGTGTCCTCAAATGCATGGTCATTAGTTCAGTTTCCTTCGTGCAGATACCTCCATTTTGCCACTGTATCTTCAGTTTTTCAAACTTTTTCTCTGATACATGACTTTTGCAAACTTCTTCATTTCAGTGTTACAGTATGGAGGATTGTATTTTGAGGGGAAATAAACAATTTTTTGACCGTTATATAAAGCCACCATCAATTTAAAATAAATATATTTACAATCCTAATTTTTTAATATTCTGCTTCATATTCCCATAGAAGGGAAATATATCCCAAATAAATGGAAATTTGGACACGTAAATAACCCGGTACTTGAAAATGCTAATAATTTAATAATTTTATGGCATGCATCCATTATCGTACGTGTCCTGATGGAATGAAGTGCTTATTTTCTCTGCCTTTGTTTGATTACTGAATACTGTTCGAAAAATCGGTTGGATATATTTTCTTTATTTTTTAAAAATCAGAAGTAGTTTGTAATATGTTTTTGAACTAAATTTTACAGAATGACGAGGGAAAGTGTGAAAAAACGAACGTGTTAGTTACATTTACTGTCACTTGATAAAACTATAGCATAAAATAATGATCTATTTCGTCTGCTGTAGCTGTCACTGTGACGGCATAAGGTATCTTCAAATTCACTGTGAAACATTTCAATAGAAAAGGTGTATTTTAGGAGCGACATCTGTATTACATGCATTAAAATGTGCACTTTCTAAGCTAAAACATTTTTGTTTATTTGCATTTTATAATTATCACAAGTGGGATTTTTGGTATGGTATTGCAAATACAAATATGCATAGAGAATATTTAGAAAATGAATCCTGTTGTACAGAAAGAAAAGCGGTTTTATTTCTAATTTCCTGACATATTGAAATGAATCATAATTTCAAGCCCTTGTCACGTAATATTGTCTTCAGTAAATTCTTGAAGTATTTCTTTCTTAATCATATTTAAGTTGAAGAATTTGCTATTTTCGTATGTGTCGCTTGCAATAAAATATCCAAATGTCCTCTATGGATTATATGAGTCTATATATGCAATTTTAATTAAACTTTTCTCATGCTTAGTGCGTATGAATCAGCAGAATCTCGCAAATAACTTGAGAAATGTGACAACGGCAAAATATCACATTACCGGGTGCAGTGACCTGGCGTTGCACCAGAAGCCCCGTTTCCGCAAGATTTCTAGGATGCAGTTCCCCTTGCCGGAAGTAGTGTCCAGCTTTATCGCGCCAATTTCCCAGTTCATCTCATACTTGAAAAGAATTCTTCTGTTGCGTATAAATAACCCTGTAGAATATTTTTTATTTTAGTATTCAACGAATCGGTACGTATGGTTAAGCACTATTGATATGTAATTTTAATTACTATTGACAGTCCTTCTATCATTCGAATTTCTTCCTTCGTCAGTAGCCTAAAACAATTAACAGGAAAGCGGATTCACGTTAAAGGAGAATATTTTTGTAACTTTTACCTCTTTGCTTTCTGATATTTGAAAATATTTTGAACGATTCCTGTCCTGACCTCACCTCTCCCGAGTTGTAAAATAGGCTAAAAGTATTGAACTTCGTACTTTTTAAAATTACACAACAAAATTTAAGAATTTTCTCTGTGTTTTGAGTGCACGTCTAAATGCCGATTTCTTGCACTGATTCTGATTCTCCCGTTACTTGTATGTCTTGTGTGGAATACGGATTGACATAATTATAAATATTTAAAACCGAGAACTGAGTGTGTGTAATACGTTGAAGGCTTTCCTGGAACTGAATTAATAAATGTTCCTTCATCGACACACCCGAGGCGGTTTGAACACTTCTTTCTAATTTTGTTTCGCTAACATTCTAAAATTCTCAGTACAATGAACCATGGGAAATTGAAAGTTAGGATACAAAAATATAATTCCGAAACCTTAGTGTCCAATTTAAGAGACCTCTACAAACAGGTTAGTAACTTAAGTACGATTAAGGGGAACTCAGTATAGGAATGTACATTTATAGGTAGAACGACTTTTTCCCGCATTCGTGCTGGAAAGCAGCAGAAACTATACCCAAAAAAGGAAGACTTACTAGGCTAGCTAAGTAATCTTGTTTGGCTGAACTTCTTTGTAACTGTTTTACATGATTGTATTATAAGAATTATAGCCTGCAATTTTGCTGTAATGTTATCGTTGCACGAACCTTTACGATCAGGGTTTTTGAGATGGCATTGTAATTAAACAGTGTCACAGAATCAGTAAAGAGGTATCATGATTACTCGTGCTGTGTGGATAAAATTAATTAATTTTGCGTAATATGTTTATAAATATTTAGGCACTTTTTAAATGTGTTTTCTGTCAATGGTGGAATGTATGAATGAATTGAGATATTTGAATAATGATGAGCTGTGGCAATGCATAAGAGTTCCTGATCGGCCCATCTGACATTTTCTTCCTAGGGATGTGAACAGGTAGGCCTAACCAAATCCCATAGATCTTTCCTTATTCTCCAGTGGTAGGAGCATTGCTGACTTAACAATAAAGTACTCGTGGCATTTAATCACCGGCGAACCATTTCCCTACAGCATTAACATATTAAATCTCCGACCGGTTTTACTCAAACATGATGGAGACCCTGAAATCTCCAAGAGATAATAAAAACACTGTCCAGGCCATGCCGGAGAGGATGCTGATCAAGTTGGGCAAGCCGACAGATGTGGGCGATATCCCAAAGAATTGTATTCACAACCATCAACTCCCTTTCAGTTACGAGAATAGACAATTTATTCATTACTCCTTTTCACGGAAGGACTTGGTCGAAAACCGTAATGTTGTTTAGTGAGGACGTTTAGATAATAATTAATAATCTATTCTATCCCACACTTTCATAATTGAAAAAGGTTCAAACAGTTTCTGAAGTTGCCATTGCTTTCAAATTCATAACATTCTTCAAGAATTTAACCAAGATACGTCCTTGTTTTGTCATTACGAATCACCTTAATTGATCTACTTTCAATTAGGTTTTCTGCAAAGTGAGTCAAGTCCTTTAGTAATTTTATTTTGACCTCTAATGTGGTATTGGGATTACTCGGCATCACCAGCAAATATTTCTAGAAATGAAGCTGCCTAATATGTATAGAGGGAAACTTTGTTTGAATAAATTAGAGTACTCCTTATGGAGTTCACAGTGACACGAACGATTCGGGGGTTTTGGGGGTACGAGTGGGGGTGGGGGGATGGAAATTCGAAATTTTTTTAAACTACGTCTTGTGGGGTATCGTTGAAAAGCTCTTGATGAGTACTCTACAAATCAATAACTAGTTTCTTGATAGTTCTTATATAAGGCGAGATTTGAATGTTTGAAAAAGTTATCTTTCTTCTTTTTTGCAGTTATTATTGCGGGTTTGTCATGCCAAGGCTAAAGGAGAAGAGTGCTACGCAGCGACAGTAAATTAAACCAAAAGCACTTCGAAATCTACCTCAGCCTGTAGGCTTGCCTAAAGGGATTTTTATTCTTGAAACAGTCTCAATAAATCTAACTCGAGTTGACGAGTTTCATCAGATAAATTCGCTCCTGCTGCGCAGTTGCGAATCTCTTGATAAACTCGTCAACTCTCGTGGGATTACCTATGATAATTCTTGTACGCATGGAACTTGAAAATGTCGTTATTTTCATTCATACACATTAACTGCACTACACGAGTGTGCATTCAGTGGTCTCAGCCCCATTCAAAACCGTGTGATTTACTAAGCAGGTTTTGTGAAAGAGATGGCTAGCGTTTAACTATTTTTCACGAAATTTTTACAAAAATCATTTGAAATTAAAGTTAACAGTAGCTGAAAGTGTTTAACACTTAAACAAAGTTGTTAAAGCCTCTTTTGAAAAAATTCAGGAAAAAGTAATCCTATAATTGATAAGTCACCGACGTGTTCCTTGTCACACCATGGAAAAACTAGAAAAATAAAATGTAAAATTGTCCTGACGGGGTGGGGGGAGGAACTTTTTGGTCTTAGAGCCCTCGAAACCATGTAGCCTAATCAATCCGAAACCTTGTCATAGAATTTAAGATGGATTAAAACACTTCCTCTAGTTATAGTTTCTATTTACATGGAGAAAGTACTGTTAATTCGCTATATTTTATATGTATTTTTTCTTGCCCTATGTGCGAAAAACATAATGCAGTAGAAACCAGGTACGCCTATAAGATTGCACGGTACATAAAGAGTATTCTTCTATAGTTTTCCATAGAATTGTGGTTGGGCAATGCCACATATTACTGTATATGCTTTGAGAATATGAGCAATACAGTAAGTGAAATGTTAGGTACGGTAACGATAGCTAGGAACCATGGAACTGCTAATACCGTCTTAATATCTCCTTTATCAACCAGCACTTAAATATAGTAATTTATTGTATTCGCACTAAGTTTTAGCTACTCTAATATCATTGAATCACTGATGAGGACGAAAGTCCAAGCTTAAAATGCATTACTTAGTTCGAGCCACATCTTGGAGGTCACCAGGCAAAGCGGAAGAAGTCCACGATGTATCTACCATATGCCATAAAACATGTTGACACTATTAAACAGTGACTCATTTCGCGTTAAAACATAGCCTACAGTTGTGAAGCTTGCAATACGACATTATGAAACTATTAGTTTACTAACACATGTTCAGGTTGAACTGATAGGCTTTCTCTGGTCGTACCATGGGTTGCTTTCTGATGTAGAAATTCAAGTGAATAATCTGAAAGTGCATTCATAACTCTTCCTAAAACGGGAAGTTACTGCAGTTTCTATTCGTGCTAGGTGTTGCGAAATTTTGCGATAACAAATTTATGTTGATGAGACATTTAACATCAGTTAACTTAACTTATTTTCAAGTACTTAGGTCTTAGACACTGAGTCTTAATTCTTATATTGGTAGCTGATGCTGATGGATAGGGCTTTTGTAAGTTAAATTGCTATCTAAACAACCTTAATTATTTGTTCAACAGTAGTACTGTAGTAATAGTAGTAGTTGTGATAAAGTAGACCTACACGATAATAATACATCTAGGCTGCCGAGAAAGTATAGGTCTGTAGTTATTTATAACTATTTTCTCTGCTTATTTGATTTTGGTGGCAGTGATTTAAACATTTGGCTAAAACATGCACTTTCTATCTTTCCACTGGTTGTTACTCTTTTTTAAAATTACTTTATCTTCGGCTGATTACAGTTAATAATTTTACGAACACAGTAGATCTGTGAACTCTTTCGGAATTTCGGGTAATATTATCTTTAGTTACACAATAACAGAAATTGTGGTAGTTTACGGTCTAAAGTCTAAACATACCCGCACATCCAAGGTGATCGAAATAGTAGTATTTAATAAGTTGCCACCTAATGCAAAAATTGTTTCGCTAAAAGATTTAAGAATGTTGTATCTAATTGGTTAGTTCAGTAGTTCTTGGAAAATAAATTATGGGATCTGTTTTTTTTTTTAACTTTTTGATGTATATTATTTTTGTGGCATTGCCAATTGTTTGTACTAACGTAAAGGCAGAATATTATTATTGTTGTTATTATTAATATTATTTGCTTTCCCTGGTCAGTTCTCATCTCATGATAGGCCTGATTGGTGGGCACTTGTCTTTTGGGTTACTAAAATATATGCTGTATTTCCCGTGATGCTCGAACCACGCGGTTTGTCACCTGAAGGAGGCTCTACTTGTTTTCATAGGATGTAGAAATTCCATCATTTTTTCTGTTGCGAAAATGTAAAAAACAGAAGTTAAGAAACATGTATATTCGTAGGTCTAACTGTCAAAATAAAGTATATGTAGTAGTCTTCTAGCATAGATTATAAAATCAGATCGTGGGTTTTGTAAGTAATGCTAATACTTCTACTAATGATTAGTTCTTGTAGTGAATTTTTCTTTAGTCGGTATTGAAACTTCTCTGCTAACTAGCTGAGTAATGAACATATCATTCTCATGCATTATTCATTGCTTGCATACTCCATTCGCTACATCTCTGTAATATATGCAAATATCCCTGAGGATTTCTGAACAGCTGGACAGCATTCCTAACGTTAGACTTGACCAACTGTGAGTTTATTGTAAGGTCGGCTTGATATTTTGTGTAACGCAATATTGAAATGGGTTTTCAATGAGTTGGTTATTGTGTTTTAAAATTACTTTAATGTTTGAAGGTACAAACTCGCATAATTCTCTACCTTCCTTTGGAATGTATAAAGCTGACTGGCTCCTAAAATATTAAGGATCTTACTAGCAGACATTTAATATTACAGTTATATGCCTATTACAGAAGAAATTAACCTATGTTACAGTGAGACACAAGTGGTCTAAGGAAGTCGATTGAGAAATGGTTTTGTTGCTATTGTTCAGTTCAGTCAATAGTCAACACGAATTCTTGTTATTTCTGTTTCTTTTGTATTAATAAGCATATGGGTGATTCTTCAAATACGGGAAAATTTGTGTTCCGGAGTGATATTTCCCTTCAAATTCAACTTTTAAAAAATTAAAATAAAAGTTTGTTTCTGCTACTCCTATACTACGACTATCACTTTGAAATGTCACTAACTTTAAATTCTGATATTACAAAATAAAATTTAATTCAATGAAATGTCATCCACATGCCCTGTCCCATACCCCGGTTTTGTATATTCTAATGCATTTTTCCACAAAACAAAATGTTATTTCCTTTCCAACTTTTTTCCTGCCAATGAATATGAATGTGTGAAGAATATTAACCCCTAAAAAATAAAATGAAATAAAATTGTCACCCCACCAAATGAACATAAAGAATGTCCCAAGGGTTTTTGGTCATCCACATGGCTGAAAAGGATGGAATTTTTTCTGCAGAAATGAGAAATTTGTCTAACTGGCAACAGTGTTAGAAAGCCAACAGAGCAGCTTGTGGTTGAATTGTAAGGTTGAATTTTGCTTGCTTACAAACAGTTTGGGATTAACAAAGGACTTTGCATCATTTTCAAGGAAAGCGTTTTTATTCCCCGTCATTAACGTGGCTTCTAGAAAGTAGGTGGAAAGTGAATATTAATTAATTTTGATTATGCACTATGATAAACCTACCAATTCAAAGTACCTGATTAAAGTTCAGCCTACAGAGGTTTAGGAATGGCTTGCTGAGACCACTTAAACTCCTTTTTTGTCACCCACATGCCTGATTTTTGTCTCATCCACATGCCTCATGAAGGGGTATGTGGATGACTCTCAAGTCATGTAGATGATAAATGTAAGGTACTATTGTGTTTGCGGTGTCTGTGACCTGTACTTAAAATCTTAAAACTGATTAAATGAATTTCTGCTTGATTCCCCCCCCCCCCAACCATAAAAACACAGCCTAGTTAAAATGACATTAATTCCGGAGTATGCACACAAATTTGCAAATCTGGTGCAAAATCAACTGAAGCACACTGAGAAAAATATGAAGTCACATAAAAAAAGCAGATTGTTGCCAAAGTTAGTCATTAACTCATTAATGTGGCCTTCTGCCATCCACATGTACACGGATGTCATTCACATGGCTTTAAAAAAATTAAAAGATTAAAATAAATAAAAATATAAACATTTAAGCTCTGCTGGTGTCATATTATAATCAAGTAACCCCTGAAGTATTTTAGTAATTTTTTTTGAGATTTTTTAAACAAAGTAAAAAATTTGGATTTTACACACTCCAAATTTTCCCGTATTTGAAGAATCACCCATATATTCTAACCTTTAATCTCATAGTAAGTTAGGAAATGAGTTCAATAGTATCAGATGTATGTGATAAACACATTTGATAGCCAAAAATTACTAGAACTATCGGAAATACGTATAGATTAAAATCACCAGTGAAGGATGACGTTATAGGGTAGAGCGATTATTAAACTTTATTTTCAATAGGCGTAATTAGTCTATTGTTTTCAGGTAAGCCAAAATTCGAGCACATGCCGTACATTTTTAGCAATTAATTAAAAAAACTCTTCCTTCATCGCTTCTTAGATCACATTGGATTACTGTTCACATGCGATATTCAAGAAGTATGCGTCGGAATTGAGTTTAATTCATTGAACTTTATGTGACTATAGATATAATATGTTTTCATGAACCACGGATTATTGTCTCTGTTGGACATTACATGAGAATATCTATGTGAATAGTTCAGGAGAAATCAAGAACTACCCAGAAGCTTATTGTGGTTGCGGGTGGGTAGTACTGGCTATAGAAAAGAGTTTCCCCATTCAGAAACCTGAGTTCAATCACGTAGGCAGTGTGTGCCAGATTTAGGGTGAAGATTAGGGCACCAGTGAATGCTTCTGGCCATCTCGGAATTGTTTATTTTTATGGTCATATTTCATTTTTTATTATGCGTCTTGTATAACTGTGTTTAGATTAATGAGGTCCGTTATTTTGTCCAGGGTTAAACAACCATGGGCACTCAACAGCATGATGTTAAATGTGAACGGATTTCCACACCTACAGTGTTGTTAAAAAGCAGCTCTTCACGTCTCTAGTCGCCAGTGTTACAGAGCAGTCAGTCACATAGATGAGTAAACTGGTAAAACCCGTGCTATATCCATTTTCGACGCTCCTTAAATCTCTGTTCACTACTCCACACATTCAGGAGGATTGCTGGAATGTTGTTAAATGGAAATCGAATGGCTTCAGAATACGAAGAACTATTCTGGTATAGAATAAAACGTTATCGTTAGTTTGTATCTTTCTATTTTTAATGCACGTTTTCCTAAATTTTAGAGCATTTTTTCATGTATATTTTCATAATTTTTAGTGCATAGGCTATATATCCGCACCCTAGGGATTATCCATTAAAAGAAACGGAATGCTGGCAGCCCCTTCTTCAGTCCGTTTATAGTAAGTATGTAGTTGCCAAAACACAAATTTGACACTTTGTTGAATAGTTTGTATCCATAAACGTGGGTTGTAAATTACTTGTAAACAATAAGCCTAATTGTTTTTGTTTAAAGTAAAACGCATCCAAACAATAACTGATGCAGCAAAACAATGCCATACAGCTAGTAGTATTTCTTTCGTTAGAAAGATATAAATGAGAATTGCGATTTTGACCTCGTCGTCTTCACACTTGGCAGAGCTTTTAGGCATCTAGGCTGCTAATAATGCTTGAGATGTGGCTATTTATTTTCTACTGTTTTGCCAACAAAAGCGTCGAAGTTTTCAATGTTGTTTACAGCGAAACTGAACTCTAAGTGTAGGAGAATCTTCAGTCTTAAAGCTCATAATGCAATGCCTGGTTCCCTTTACCCTAATACATCAAATAGCTGTCATCGTTCTCATATAGACTCTAAAAGCTTAAAATGGAACATTTGCAATGCCTTAGCATTATATTTCGCTGAGTTTTGTACAATTTATGTTCGCGTTCGAAGTTTTGCTGTATACCTCTAATTTACTTGACAACTTAACAAGCCATAAGTTGTCTGAGGAATCTGAATGCTTGGCAAAAAGTTACGGCCAGGCGCTTCTGTTTTTTCCCCCGGATCATTTAATCACTAATAGATATTTTGTTATAGGGGGCAAATTGTGACAGCGACTACTTTATTGTGCAAAGCAGTGGTAGAATATGGGAGGGTCATGAACATTTCCGTCCAAAATGCAGTTTAAATATGTCATCATAATGCACCCACTAAAACCAATCCCAGTGAGGTGGTAGAGATAAGAGATCCTGGGGTTTTCATGGTTTTCTCATTCCCAAAAGCAAGCGCGGGACTTCAAGAGATGTTTTACTTTGCATAACTCATCGCCGCTATGTCACCCAGTTATTGTGATCGTTAAAACTGAATATCAGTCAAGAAGATATCACCGAAAAAAAAAAGTCCAAGAGGTACCCAGTGAAAGAAGTGAGTATAGCTACAATGTAAGGTGCGATCTGTGGATCAACTCGTTCTGGAGCTGTTTGCCATGTAGGCTACCTGCAATTTCTGCATACTGAACTGTGTAATTTCTGAAAATAAATATATCATTTTAATATTACAAGTAATTATATACACACAAATGAATTATTACAAGGGCCTGTTGCTGAACTCAAGCATCATAGGGGTTCAATATATGCAATAAAGCATGCAAAATAAGCTAAGTAGTCGGCCTGATAACTATTGTAGTAATCATATTAATGATAAAGAAAACTTTTTGTTTGAATATGAATTACTATATTTTCTTGAACAAATCTGGATTGAGAGAAGTGAAAAGTAATAAGATATTGTACTACATAGATCTATAAAAATATCTCCACTTAATATATAGCACATTCAAATGGCCCTAAGCCTTATGTTGTGTTGACTTTGTTTAGTTTGCACTGTCTTTTGTAACTTATTTTCTTAACCTATAAAACCTAAATGTATTGATTTGTCGGAGCAATGATTTATTCAGTTAATATTTGTGGTTAGGGATATTTAGGAGAATATTATATAAAAATTCGGTAAGATTCCTAAATGTATTTAACCTGTAGATTATACACCAATTTTTGAATGGTGCATACTGGATTCTTTCAACCTAAAAACCTCAGTATTTCAGTGCTTAATACGTACACATAATGAAGTTCTGTAACATGTTTTGCACCGTTTACTTATTGTTAATAATGATACAATTACCCTACAGTTGAATTTCACCTCCAGGCGATAGAGCATAAATCATAATGATCCATTGTAACTATTGTACTTTTGTCCATAATTTAATAAATGTTTGAAAGAGACAAACGACCAGGCATTATTAAAGCAATGTGTTGACATGGTTGTAAAATTGCAACAATAAAAAAGTTCACAGTTCTTATTTTAAATTAATTTATCCTTCAGTTTTCCTACACCCTGAAAATTATTACAGAAGCATCAAGATATTTGCAAGGGGAGCCCATAGTTGTTAGCGCCGCCAATTGCTGAAGAGGTTGCCTATCTGTAGGGCGTACAGCAAACTAACTTCATTATTTTAAAGTCGGCCTTTTTAAGTATAATACCAAAATTATATACAAATATATGTTGCACAAAGACTTTTAAACCGCACTAAATAAGTACTATTAATATATAATCTAAAGCAGATGAAGCTAACCCATCCTTAACAGAGAACTCAGAATAGTTTCTTAGTTTAAGGTTACGATTGTATACTGCTATTTAGGCTTTTAACTATGGTATGTTGTCCAGTTACAGTTACTTTTTATGTCTGTGTTAATAGTAATCTTTTTTCTTTTTTCTGCAATCTAGTATCAGAATATAAAATATCATATTCAGTTCTCAACCACTGAAAAGATGCATTCGTTTTTTCTTCTTTCCGAGGTTTACCATTCATGGAGTGCATGGAGTATCAGTATGTGATGCATAGCGCACAATGTCGGGGTTTCTAGAAATCTATATGTGTTGCAAGAGGCGGAATTGTGTCGTCCTATAAGGAACTCGTCCAGCGTGTTTGGAAAGTTTATGCATCCTTCCTTTATTCTTGACTGCAATATCAATGTCATTGTAGAATAATAAGGAGATCTATTCTGTGAATATGATAGTTTAATTCCACAAAACCACTCCTACACCACTGTGGCTTTGTGGTCCCGAAATCGATATCGGATTCTTGCCTGAATTTGCAAATATCCAGTCAACCAGATGCCGCAGATGCAAAAATAATTGTATGCCTTCAATGTAATGTGAGCAACGAACATATATTTGTAAAAAACTGTGTGTTGTGCTATCCAATAATCTATTTATATTGTAATGTGTTAAAAAATATTGGGGCCAAAGAGGGATAAAAATGGGGACTGGAGAAAACTGCACGACGAGCTTCATAACCTGTACTCTTCACCGTATATCCGGGGTGCGTGGGCAAAGAGAGTTAAGTCCGCTTTCTTGTTACTGAGAATTAGAGTGACTATACCAGCCCAACATAGCTTTAGAGATGGATAAACCCACGAGGCACACATGCATAACTACCGTACAATTTTGAATATGACTTAATGTAACTTCTTAACACAAATGTAGAGAACATTTTTATCTATAACTCTATGGACACATCTCAATTTTTTAGGATGGTGGACTTAACTCTCTTTGCCCGCGCACCCCGGATATAGTAAGTGAAATTAAATCACTGATGATGAAATGGGTTGGACATGTTGCGCGCATGCGGAAGAAAGGACATGTCTAAAACATATTGACTGGGAGACCCGAAAGGAAGGGACCTAGACGTAAGTGGGAGGACAACATTGGGATAGACTTAAGGGAAGTAGGATTTGCGAGGAATGGTTGGATTGTGTTAGCACAGAATAGGTTTGAATGGCCGGCTTAGGTAAGCGCGGTAATGAACCTCCGGGTTCCATAAAATAGATATAATTCCATTAGTCTGCTTGGGAATTGTCTATTGCCATGAAGTAAGTAAGTAAGTTAGTTTGCATCCAAGTTTATTTTCATGTGAGTATAATGTGAAGGAAAAATAAACACACACAGAAAACATCCTAATATATCTCACATATTTTCACGATGGAAATTCAAATGCAGGAAAGCCTGTTCGGATATACGATCTTTGAATTGCTTGTTATTAGTGTGGTCTGTTATTAAGAAAACTTTAGTGAGATACGAATCTAACATTTCGAAATTATTTTCTTTCGGAAGGTCAGAGGTGAAGGAATATCCATTATAAGGTACGGCCCTGACGACATGATCGTTGCGTGTATTATACCCTTAAATCAAGGGCAAATGTAATGTGTTGATGACTCACGAACAGGAGTGTCCGACTACCTTGCCACTCAGTTATGTCTCAACTGATAAACTATTCTAGTCTCTAAAAACAGTGGAGGCTTTCTATCTTGTTGTATGGACGGAAAAGTGCCATACAGTTTATTATTCATTGTTTCTTTTTTATTCTGGTCCAGGGGTAACTTACTTAAATGATTTCTGTGGTTTTAACAACAGGGGTGTATTACTAATTAGGCGTCTGTCCGTCACCTCTGTGACGGAATTTTTTCCGCATGAGTTTTTACATGCTTATAAACCTGCATGAATAGGTCTGTCACATTTATGCACATATAGCTGCCAATAATCTGGGCCGGGATCGAACCCTCGGCCGTGAGCCAGTGCTACAAAGACTGCGGCACCCTAGCCGAGCCTAAATAATGTTTATGTTACGTTTAACCTATCAAATATGTCTACTGATTATGTCAGGTATTTGTAACTAGCATGTGCCCGCGGCTTACAACATTCAAGCGATCGCGAAAGTTTTATTTCCAAGGTATGACAAAAATAGCCAAAGCCAACTGTAATTGATTTGACATTGAAATGTATAACTGAAAACTGATGCTTCGAAAACGCAAAAAATGCACGTTTTCTGTCCGTTTTTCACTCATAACTCACGAACGAAAGCGAAAATTAAAATTCCGGCTTCGAGGTGCATTTTCCGACCCTTCAGTCCACCTAAGTTTAAAATTTCAGATCTCTGCGTTGAGTAGATTTCGCTGGGCATCGCGGACAACAGACAGATAGACAGACATACACTTCCTTTTATTAATATTGATTAATTATATACGAATTGACACAGTGATCTCATTGTTGAAAGATCTGCATTTCTTCGTTTCCTTACATTATGCTCATTTTCTTCATATTATATTTCATTGTATGGTTTGATTTTCAATTGACATTTCTCAGTATATACCACCGATTATTTATGAATTATGATTGACTGCAGTCATTGTGATGCTAAATATTTATTTCATAATTTGAAAATAAGTTTAATTGAAATTAATGTGTTGCATACTAACTTCAGAAAAACAATTTATTGTTAATGCTGTCGGTCAGCACAAGTCTGAAAACAAAACTATGGAATAACGAGGAAATGAGTTCATTCTCTTTTAAGTTTCAGTTTGTATTAATAGTCTGTTAGTTCACGTAAATTGGTTAGAAACGGTTTTATGTATTTTTCTAACGGGGTCTGAATGGTAACATTCTGTCATTGGCTAATGATTCTGAGTACTCCGGCATTTCTAACGTTATGAGAACTCCCCGTGATCTCGAATTCCTTACCTCATGGTGATATGGTTTTTATTCATTTTCATCAGTCCTAGATTAAAGGTCGATTAATCATTTGCTTCTAACTCCATGAGTCTTGTTCTGAAAATTGTAACAGCGTATTCCATCAGGTAAAGGAGAATGTCATCTGAATTTGCATGCACTCCAGATTCAAAGCATCTCATGGAGTTGCAGATTTTATTGCCGATCAACATTTTGTATTCATTTTTATACATTGGCTATTGTGCATGACTAGTTTCTTCGTGGTTGCTATTTTTGTTCGTGATTCTGGAATGGCTGAGCAAATGTTTACCCTTTGGAATATTGTGAGACTTTCATTGACTAGATAGTATAGACAGATTTTCGGATAGCATATACCAATGTTACCATTACTTGTGGAATGATTCCTTCTTTCCATATCTTGAATCCTTCTAGACCTTTGCGTTTCTTGATAGTTTACCAAATGTTTTACACGTGGTATCTTTTATGTTATTTTCACAATAATTTGCTAGAACTTCTCACTGTTGTAGAGCACTTGTCGACAATATTGTCCAGAAAGCACTAATAAGAAATGTAAAAGAAAAAATAATACAGCTTATTCTATTGTGATATTAGCAGTTCCCTTTGTAGGAATGGTTTGCCTGTTCCACCACCCTGCAGGCCGCGAGTAGGCTTGGAAATCTTATAAACCTCCTTATTTTTAAGGAAAGTCCTGCGAAATGGATTTTTTTTTGTGAAATACGCTAACAGCAGCATCACATTAACGAACAGAAATACTAAACGTTCACATCTCAGAAGAACAAAACTGGATAAATCCAATCTTTTTAAAGAACTTTTCCTTCAGCCATAGTTTTTTTTAGAATGAATAACATTTCTGGTAATTAAACATTTTAATAAATGTAACAGCTTAGCTAGAATGCCTATTACGTAACTAAAATGTATGTGAACTAGATACCACGAACACATCGCATTTAGATAGTCTTGTTAGTTAATCAGAAAAGTTGTTATGGTAATTAAAAATGACCTTAAAACTTCAAATGCGGAGGGAAATGCATCCATTGATATGTTACACGAAGGGTTCAGTTTAAGACAAAGTAGAATGGGAGGAAGACTTTGTAAACCGGTATGAAATATAACTTACTGTATTAGACACTTTGTTTGACTCAGAACCTCTTTCATTTTAAACTCGATTCTAAAAATAAACACAGTTGGTACGTTCACCCCACATGCTTTTTGAGATAGCGTACTCATGACTCCGATTACTTCATGCCAATGAATAATATCTGGTGATAAGAAACTGAATCTACTTACATTCAAATGCTCTTATAACTTTTTTTAATATCGTGTTTGAGTCCACTGATAATTTATTGATGACTGTGCAGCTTCCTCAACCACAGGGTGAAGGCGAATTATATTGCAAAACATTTCGAAATAGGCCTACTGTAAGTGAATAATATTGATATTACGACAGTTGTTCTGAAGATTAACTAAGTTTTTAAGTTAACTTAATCGAAATTTGTTGTAAATAGGGTTTGAACTAGACCTCTCTGTATTGTAGGATCAGACTTCTCGGATGTTTTGAGAAACGACTGTATAATAATAATAATTAATTATTGACTGTACATAGAAAAATGTTTTCTGAACTGATTATATAATATTAAAGTGACGTTTCAGTTCATTAGTTTTTAGTCTACTAAAATTTGACTTTTTTTTAAGTTCTGCAGTGTAATTTATAAAACTTCTATTTGTTTTTGTAATTTTTAGTGTAATTCAGCTAAGAAGAGAAAGTAAAAGTTTTAAAATATTTACTTGAATGATAGAACATACTTCATTGGTTTTGGCGCATATTTTACCATGTTCAGAGCATATTAATAGTGTGCATATTTTGTCTTCTGATAGAGCGTTAACTTCCGGGCCTATAAGGCATTATGTTCTGCGAAGACATGGTGGGATCTAATTGGGTGTCTTGGCTCGTGGGTGATTCACACGGGCGACTCTGTAAGTCAAGTGACTCATTTCTAATCGCCACCTCATAGCTAACTAATAAGGAGAAGTAAGACAATGCCCAACATACTTGCTAAGGACTTGATTCACGATTTTCCGGTTTTCGAGTTCCTGTCGAGAGTGTATATTTAGAAAGTCGGGTCTGCGGTTGACGAAGCTCATCCTCTTTAACTCATTAAGAATGCTATATAGCTTGGTTGGTACACGTAAGCTGTCTTCATGAATTTCCGTCCTTCATTAGCTAATTTCTCTCTTCAGTTTACTTTTAATTAATCTATTTCATCTGGCTGTGCTGAGTTATAGGTAAAGAGTGACTAAGAAAAAGAGTAACTGATACTGATGTTCTGCTGGGCGTAGGATTCTCTTTAACGTAGGCCTTTTGTATGCTTTTTTTCCTTCTAAGTTTCGTATTTTGATGTGCAGAGGAACTTTAGTTTATATCCCAGACGGTAGAAAATATATTTCTGAGGAACGTTCCTAATTTTTTTTTAGGTATAAGGCATTCTTCTAAAATTACAAGAAGAAGCGCTATGGGTTTTGCCCGAAATATCGTCTTTCCAAGATTAACGAGAATATTTGAAGTTTTTTTTTATTCTGTTATGTTTTGTTAATTCTCCTGCGTTAGTAGCTTTTCCCGCAAGTACTGCAATTGTTAAGTTCAAATACAATTTTAGAGCGTGCGGCTTAAAAAAATCGAGTTAAGAATCTAAAGACTTTGTATGTTGCTGATTATGTCCTGAATAGTTTGTTGTTTAATTTGAAGGAAATAACAGTTAATAACTACGTTCTAACAGTGAATAATAAAATTGCCTATTTGTTGATTTCTGTAGAGAGAAATATTAAGCCTACCAGTACCCGGAGTATAATAGTTAGGGCAAGGCATTTGATGATTTTGCATCTTTTTTTGTATGAAGGTTAAAAGATACTCGGATATATATAAATGTGCATAGTGAAATATTTGATTAAGTAAGGGCAATTTGTTTGTGATTATTTTGCTTTATTTTGCATTTTTCGTCATTTTCAAGAGATAGGACTTTTTTTGCACTTTTTAGATCGTTTTCGGTATTTTTAGGTCATAGAAATGAGCTTTTCTGTGTACAAATCTTTATTTTCAGACAGCAGACAATCATTGTTATTTGAGAATCTCCTACAGGTGTCCATAGTTCGTTTTAATTCAGGTTTATTGTAAACACCACAGTAGTTTGTCTTGTAGCAATAAAGAGTTAATTTTTTTCTTTCTTTTTAGAGGGCACATATTTGCTAGGGGCGATTCGATGGGCATGCCAATTCAGAAAGAATTCCTTTAGTGTCAAATTCCTTTAGAGTGTCAATGTCGTATAAATTTACTTATGTCTACTTCTTTAGTAACAAAATAAGTGTGTTTTGTTTTGCAAATTGATATAGCCTACAACGCACTATCATCCATTAAATTGCTTTTCCAATTCATTGCTTAAAAAACTAATTATAAGTAATAATAGTAAATTTATTGGTAATTTTTAACATCGTTTGTCATTTTCCCACTATTCGGTCATAAAGACATTTTTTATTTATCATTTTTCACTATTTTATGATCAAATATTTTGCCCTAATAATAGTTTATGAGGCTATCAGCCTAACTTCAAGTATAAAATTAAAAGAAAAATAGAAAGTTAAAATATTTAATCTTGTATGAAGTGTCTACTATAATACAAAAATATGTCTATATTTTTACTATTATGAATTGTACCGTTATATTTTTACTTGAATTCTATTGTACCGTAGAACCAAATGCTAAATTGCGTTTATAGAGAATCAACCTTACTCCCCTAGTGTTTGAAGTACTCTTAGTAATGCTGAACCGAAACTTAGACGTAACAAAAAAAAATTAAATATTCACTCTGCAATGGAACATGATGTGGACTTTTTATGACAAAAACATTTTGCAGAGTTTTGTGGTAAGGGAGCTTCGCCCAAGTGGTGTATTAACGTATAGTAGACTAATAGCCTACTGTACAAACTGTCGTCTACAGTTTCGTCTTCTGTTTAATTTCGGCGTGGCTTCATTTGCACTACTTACTGTTAGGCTACCATCTGCTGTTTATTAAGCATCCATACAATATTCTACGTTCCCCTTAGATTGAAATATTACCAAGCATCATAAACCGTGGAATTTTGATCAAAGAAATGTATTTAGAGCAAACATAGTAAATTTTATTAACTGCATTGAACATGCCAAGTATTCTTATCCTTGTGGATTTAATTAGGAAATTTTTATGAAAGACTGAGTGCAGTATTCAAATGAAGATCCACCATCCACGCACTTAATTTTATGCATCTACCTACGTCTTCTGCAACACGAAATCGTTTATGCAATTTTCTACATAGAAAGTTTATGAATCGTTCAAAATGGAGAGCCTATGTGATAGGCTAACTAATAGTCAGGTTGGTAAATATTTGGTTGAACAATATATTATATATTTCGTAACGTAGTGGTTTTACGGCAAGATTGTAAGGACACAGGACCCTTGCCGCATGAACATGAGATTTCCACTTATCCCAGCCTAAGCTATTCCTGTCCAGTCTTTCTCTTGGCAAACGACTTCTATTAAATTTATATTGTATTGTGCTCCCACCTTAGAAGTATTTTCTTCTGTTGTCTTGTAAGAATATTGTATATTATAATCTCATTAATATTGCAGTATATAACATAATAGAGCATTCAGTTCATGTTCGTTCTTTAAGATTGGTTACAAGACCAATACAAAAACTGATGATGATTTATTTGTTTTCAGTTATGTAAGGTCAAACCTTTTTCTCTGAAGTCTTGTAGTAAAGTTGGATGAAATTTTTTGTCCATAGGAAGAGATATAACACGTAAAAAGCTGATATTTTCTAATAGCATAAAGACGAGGATCTTGATAGCTCTACATACCTTCCCTTTTATTTTCTTCCTGTTTTTATTCCAGCAGGTTAATTCTACTCTCAGGTGTCTTACTTCAACTCGTTGGATCCTTACAAATTATCGTTGCTTCAAATTCATGCGCATAGCTTATTCTCATTTTCCTTCATTTTGTTTTGTGACAAATAGATCTTTTTATGTATTAAGTTGATTTTCCATAGGGCATACTTAACTGTATCTGTGCCAGTGCCAGGGAAAATTACATTAAAATACGTAAAATACATAGTTCGTGTAGGTATACTGCACACTTATTGACGATGTTTCCCTATCCTAAACAGAGAGAGGGACAGGGAGGGAGAGAAAGAGAGAGGACAATAAGATTAAACAACGTGTTAGAGCCTGGATTTGAACTAAATTAGAGAGCAAGTGAAATAGGTGCAGTCTACTTAAACCGGTTTTACATCAGCACTAAGCTTTATTAACTGTCACGGTTATTACAAATTATTTATTTTCTGAGGTGGCACAGTGTTTCAAAATGAGAGAAGTACATGGCACAAGGATAGGATGTAGCAAGTAAGAAGATATTTGTTACCTTCCATTACGAAGATTTAGCGCTTTCTAGGTCCAGAACGTGAAGTGTTTGTTTGTACAATGTACATACGAAAGTTCAAACATGGGCTAATTCCATTTAGGATACTACTTCGTTCTTAGTTAATTTATTTGCTTCTGAAGAAAGCAACAGAAACCCAATGATAAGTTACATCGTATTGTCTTCAGGGCGCTTTAGTATGTTCGACAGTTAGATCTAGTTATAGTATTATAGAGAATAAGTCAGCTAGGCCTACTTAAATATTTCTACAGTGTTCAAAAAGCTTTACCAACATTTTCAGAAAGTTCTAGACTATGCCATCTGGACCTTACCTTTTGGGCATCTTTATAAATTCAGGGAATGGTGCTCTTAACAATATGTTCCTCTGAGCAGACCTTAATGTAAATAATAAGTTATCATAAAATTAACATGTACCGATACAATACAGTAGAAGTTAAGGGGGACTATAGCGAATTATACTTTTTCCAGTTTAAAATAATAAAAACTTGATTTTCGGCATATGTTAATTCACTTCTCAAGATTTGGCCTTTTCTCCCATAGATTTTAGTATTTTTTTAATCATCCCTTTTTAACATCCTACTTTAAATATGCACTAATAGACCTGATGAATGCAATACTTCTTTTATGTATTAAAATGCAGTCATACCAGATTTCGCAAATAGAGCTCACTTAAGAAAATGTGTTATTTTAAAACCGTGCACATTTTGTGATGGCTAGGCCTACATATAATATAAATTAATTACTTATTTTAAAATGTTAGATGTTAGAAATCCACAATCACCATGTAATACATAATGTTATATTGAGCAAGTAGGCACAATTTTAGCTAAGTTATTCAACATGTTATATTGAGCAAGTAGACAATTTTAGCTTCGTTGCTCCAAGTCTGCGGAATTCTTAGCATCTTTTAATAAGAAAAATATGCAGAAAATACAAACGGAGACAAATAATTTTTAAAGTGTTAAGTGCATATTACATTGAAAATCATATTGCATGCATTTTTTCTTTATTTGAAAGTTGTTATTGTATATAGTTGATTGTAAATAGCCAAGAAGAAGTGAAGGAAGTTAAAGTTGCATTAAAATTGTTAGAATTATATGAACGATTAAATAACGTAGCTTTATTAAACATTTATACTTATATGTACACACAGCAAGCATTAAAAAAATGGTCTAATTTAAAGCACTTCAAGTGTCTTAGGGCATTAAAACGTCTTAGGCAATTAAGGGGGTGTGTAGGTTCTAATTTATTCACATTCATAAAAAATGTTTTAAATACATTCTCCCCTTATTTCACATTTACAACAGTGGATAACACTGGGATATTGTCATTAAAGATTATGACACTGGGTTACAAACCGATTTCTGTCTCCATCAAAAACAACGAACGTTACATGCTGTGCGCATTCTTCTGTTGGATGTCGTTACAAGATTTGAAAAAAGAATAGCCAGAAGCGTATTACACTGGTAGATAGTTTCACCCAAATCCAAGGGGGTTAAAACTACTGATCTATGCGTAAAATGGAGGCCATCCCAAGATAGTTTCCCTGAAGTTGGCAGCACGTGAAGTCGGATAGTCGGCGCGGATATGTTTTAGACAGTGGGACGGGTAGGTATTGTCCGCTCTAGAACCGGCCCTAAAATAAACTGGCTCTTGAGTTTGTCTCACACTTGAGTAGATACGAAGTAATGTGCTATACTGAGACAAACTGATTGTTTACTTTATAGCCGTTCTAGAGCAGACAGTACCTATCCATTCAACTGTCTAAAACATTTCCACGTCGATTGTACAGCTGGCTTTATTCCATTCGTTGTGGATTCCATTTTTGGTTTATGATATAATTCCTTCTTGCATTTATTTATGCGTTTTGCCGATTAATGGGTGCATTTCGTTAATAATCTTTTCCATGTAACAAACATGTCTAATTTCGAGGTACCTCTAATTTCACAGCATCTTTTTATTTTATTTATTATTGCAAAGTTGGAAACATTAATGGGGATAATTCATCTTATTGAGCAGAGGGGACAGCTTCTGCTATATCTTACATTTTTTTTTCCATTACTGTTTTCGATTTCGTAATAAATAGAAAAAAAAAATATTGCGAAATTAGGCATGTTTGCCTACATCCCGGCTTATAATCTCTCAGTAACGGCCAAATAAAGGTTGCGAAATATACTTTTACTTTTCCAAATTTTTTCACAAATTCAAAATTCAGACACGGTTACGTTAAAACTAATGTTGCGACTACTTTATATGGCTCTGTATCCACTGGGTCGTATCATAATCTGAACAGACAAAATGCGAAAATATTTTGTGGGCCTGCAGGTACTGATAATGAGTTAATGCATATAATACAACTTTAAGGACTATACTAAGTCGAGGGAGAAGAGCACGTATGTATTTTGGGAAGCGCTCTTCATATATTATTACTTGCTTTCTCCTCGGAATGTGTCAAGATACAATGCTGTGCACGTGGTGAGAATTTATCACTCCTTTTTTCTCGTGAGTCATTCCTGGCGGAGGGAGGGGCCGTCTGCTTGGTCACTGTAACCACAATGTCTGCTGTAAATAAGAAGTTATTTAAGAAATGTTTTGTCTGGGGAGTGATACTGATAACCTGTAATTGAGATGCTGTTTAAGAAATATATTAGTGTTGAAATATGAGAACGTCCAAGAGGTTGTCTGTTTCACACATTATTAGACCAAATTAAAGGAGTGAGGTATGGGGTGAGTGATCGACAAATAGCGACGTTTACATAACTTGGAATGAAAATTGATCTCTACTCCGAGCTTTTATTTCAGTCTCGGATAGCCCTGGAATCTTAATACTGTACTGCGCTGCATGCTCTGTTCGTGTATTTGCTTTTCAGTTAATAGTCTATGTAATATAATTATACATAGATTTAAACAAGTGTACCTTCATTAAAAAGATGCCAGTCTATTTATCTGCTGTGTACAATAATTATTGATGATTTCATGAGTTTGATTTTTTAGCGTTTTAAGCAGTTTATATATATTTTTGTGTATATTATTGTTATTATTATTATTATTATTATTATTATTTTTTTATTTTTTTATTTTTAATACTTGTTCAGAAAAACTTTGATAGCCAGAAGTTAGTATAACGTTGAAATATTGCTGTTTCATGTCAATCAAAGAGTTGTTTGTAGTTAAGAAGTATATAAACACAAATAACATTTGACCTTAATACATTAGAAACCCTGTCAAAATACAAAACTTCCTACATAGAAAGTTGCGAAATCCAGTGTTCCAGAATGAGAATTACTGCAAGATTTTAGTCCATTCTTTCCCCGTATGAATCCCCCGTTAAACCATAGGGAAGACAGATAAATTCATGCTAATGAGTATTTTGGGTCTGTGTTATGACTCAATAAAATGCAAACCGCGTGTTAATGATAGTACGGCCTTAGTAAAGTGTCATTATGACTCCATGATACACGACCGTAGGGTAGAAATAGTGCCAGAAGAGCAGTGATCTCATCTTTACCTTGAAAACTGGAAGCCTGTGCATTTTTGTATCTGATACCGTAACTTGCAGAAAGGAAGTTTTCAAGTGATGACGGATGGTCAGAATTTTAAAATTCTATTTTGATTACAATCTTCCAATTTCATTTCATGTAAACTTTCAGATGCTAGGGCCGAATCGGCATTCTGTATGTGGAATAAAAGGGATAATCCCAAAATTGTTTCAAACACCTTATCTATGACTAGAAGATTTCAGATCACGTTAAAATATTTGTTTACACACTTACTTTCAAGAGTTCCGAAGTTTATTTTGTCAAGTTTTCATAACACTAGGAAGTCATTCTCTATGGGACTTACGGTGAACAAAGTGTTACCAATTGGTGGAGTTTCCCAAATATTTCTATTCTGTTCTTGAAAATGATGCCGGGTCATTGCAAAACATTTCTGGGTATGTTGATCAAACATTCAGCTATTAACCATTTTGACAGTACGTTAGAAGTTTCTATATTACTTTTCCGAATTAAAAAGATAATACAGAATTCGAAAAGTGAAATGCAAAATCAGCTTGAAGTTAAGCTAATATTAGCATAGGCCCAGTGCATGACTGAACAACACGTCGCAATATTTCCTAGATGTTTAACCATGATATAGGCTAGCTAGTATAATTTTGTTCTGTCGTTAAGGTCCACTTCCACTATCTAGGAGGGAGAATAACAGGTAGACTGGCGGTATTTTGCATTGTGATAACTTTGTTTAAGGAAATGTTGCCCAGTTTACTAAAAATTCAAGAACTGTCTTTCCTGATTTTAGGGAGTAGGTGGAAACGATTTTAGAATGAGAATTTATATTCAAATAAATTATATTACGTGGGGTGCAGTAGTTCATTGAATCTGCTCATGTACTTGCATCATTACAATCTTAATGCCCAGGTATTCCCTGAAATGTCTGGAAGTGGTTTTCGCAGACGCACTCCAGTTCCCGAACAGAGTGATGTAACAATTCTTGGCAATGCTGCGGGCCATGTGGTCGCGTTTATATGAGTAGAGATTCGCAGTCTTGAGTCCATTATTAATTTATGTTCAGTCAGTCTCTTCTCTTTAATCAAGACAACAGTTGAGCAGACCTCCACCATTTCTGTTTTTAGTTTCCCTAAGCTCTTCAGACAGCTCAAGTGTTCTTTGAGAAGATACTTTATGGGTGCGGCGGGTACTGCATTTTTATCATTTTGCAACACGAGTATTAACCTCACATGAACCAAGAAGAGTTTGACTTATGAAGTCTTCTGATGGCGAAGTGGATTATATCGGTAGTAATCTATCGCACCCGTTCCATACTTCCCTTTTGAATACAAGAAATGTGTAAGGAATTAATAAATTTAGAATACTGTAATTGTAACAAGAAGTCGCTGCCAAGAAACTCGCCTCTTTGTGGAGCAGTTAACATCGTTTAAATAATATGTCCTAACAACTTTCTGTGATGTGGAGAGATGTTTTCACTTTTTTTTTCCCCGAAACAACAGACCAAGTTTTTCAATTGAACATATCTGGAGTGATGGCTGTGAACTGCAGTTCTTCAGCCAACATTGACAACGGGACCCTTTCTGTTTCAGTCTCTAAGGAATAATATAAATTATTAGTTTAATACTAACTCATCTTTTCTACTGTCAAGGGACATTACTTCTTTCGATTTAATGGCATATTATTTTAGAGTTTTTAAGAACATATGTGGATGCATGTTTCGTATATTTTTAGGGCATGAACTTCCTGATGATTATACAGTATATTATATGGAAATAGGTGATATATCAATCACTCCTTATTTATACCCTGGCTGACTTTTAATCTGATAAAACCTCTTCCTTGCAATCATATATTAGATGATAAACCACTTTGTTTGGTCGATATCCGAGACGTTATTAAATGTTGTTGGCGGACATTAAATACGGGATGTTTGGATGGAACTGGTAGCAGGTTAATTTGCTGTTTTGCCATAGGAATATTCGTTAATTGCATTTCTTGTTTGGACAGCAAATGTACTTCTCTGAAAATACTATCCGACGACAGTTAATTACAAGCCTATTTACGGTAAAAGAAACTTGATTTATCATCTGCTTTAAACACAGCATTAGCAACAAAAACATTTGAGAGAGTTGATTTCATGGAATTAAATTGTTTATAGGCAGAGTTGATGTGGGTTCGTCGCTAATAAGATTGATAGGTTCTAAATACCAGTAGTAAAACTTTTCTGTAGAGAATTGAATACATATCTTAGTAGGCCTACTGGCTTTCAGGGGGGAAAAAGAGGAAGGAATACAATTTGCATAATGCATTGAAATAGTGTGCGAAGTAAACTTAACTTATATTGAATTAAGTATTCAAAACTGCATGGTAAAATTCGTTGTTAAAAATGTTATTAAAATTCAATATTTTACGGCCCTAAAGTAGTATTTTATTTTTCAAGAAGTGGTTGAACGTTAACACCCTCATCAGACTTTTCTCTCGAAATATTCAATTTTCATCTAAGAAAATTCACCAAGAGTATACTAAAGAACTTTGCAGTACCCTACTAAAATTCCGATCTGATTAATGGATACTTGGTACGTGGTAATCTAGGCCTATGTACCATATTTATTAATGTTGCTATAAGGAACATATTCAATAAACAGAGTATCTTCCATTATGTTATAGAATGTAGATAATGGAATAAAAGCATGACGTATGATTCATAGATTCGATAAGTTTTTCTAAAACTTATTTTAAATTAGGCATTGTGATGTGTTGCTAAGGAAGACCTTTTTACTTTACGATTGAATGGAATGGCACAACATCATGTACCTTCATGTAGGGTTTGCAGTCCTGAAGCGTAGTTGACCTTACAGGCCATTAAATATTTAATCAAGCCATTGAAGACCTGATTGAGTGGCCTTGGTTTAAGACCTCGCCTCATAAAAGTAGTAATTTATTCATGATTGTATTAAGGGCGGTCATTTGCAGATTTAGTTTGGATGATCCTATCTTAAGTTTGTTATAAAATTCGATATCAAGTTGTACTACAATTTCAGTTGTTAAAGAACATACCATTCAGATTTCAAAAAGAAGGAAGAGAATTGTGAGTTAATTGTCGTGTGATGTGAGAGGATTTTTTTTACACTTCCTTTGCTTCATTTCTCATAGTTTCAAATAACGTTTTTAGAAAATGTAACACAAAAATATTCTTTAATTGGTATTGACAAATTGGCCCCTTTTTTAACGAATTACTTCTTCTTTTTCTTTGTAAATTGTTTATTCGAATAAAAATTCCAATAAAAATAAGTTTCTTTTGGATTATGTATAAGTTTCGTCTAGAGGAATGATCTGTATTTTACTGCTCTACCATGATCTTATGTCAAGGTTTTCATTTTCCCAAATGAACAGACATAGGACAGTTATACATAGTACACACCGCCAGGTGACATTTCACTAGGGCAGTTGTATGTTAACGTAATATGGAGTTTTTATTGCTTGTTTTTATGACGTAAAATTACTTACTGCCCCAGCCTTTCGCCCACTCAACTCATACACCAGCACGGCCTTAGTGTAGACCTACGCTAATCAAACTTTAATTACATCTTCATTATTACTCTCTGATGAATATTAGAATTTAAGATAGCTAGTATTTAAGAACTTAATTAGTTAATTCAGTTTATAATTAAATGATAGAGCTTGGCATCGGTGTAATGCAGTAGAAATCTCATTAGCTGATTTCCTTAGTGAAATCCCTGTAT
The DNA here is from genome assembly GCA_964059195.1 of Ectobius pallidus. Classification (NCBI taxonomy): domain Eukaryota; kingdom Metazoa; phylum Arthropoda; class Insecta; order Blattodea; family Ectobiidae; genus Ectobius; species Ectobius pallidus. The sequence goes on along the minus strand of CAXKWD010000010.1, from coordinate 83,620,186 downwards.
ACAGGTCGGGGGGAGTAGGATAGCTTTAACAGGATTTACAATGAATATTTGAAAGGTTTACATTTCACTGACAAACCCATTACTTAACTCAAGAATTAATGACTCTTAAAACGGTGCAGTTGCAAATGACAACACCATCCTTGACAAAAGGACTTTTTATATATATATATATATAAGTATTTCCGAAAAAATCATAGATTTTCTTTCTCTATAGATTATATTTTGCACTTTGTTTGTAACAGATTTAAATATTTATACTAATGTATAATCTAAGGGATACAGTTTAATAACATGGCTACTGATTAAAAAGGGGTAGTACGACACAAATTTAAATCCACTGTTTTATGGTATGGGGAAGAGAGAGCAGAGAGGGTGTTCATATTTTAAACGATAACAACATAAAATATTTTTGTATCGATTAAGACAACCTACTATACATGAAAGGATAGCGCATAGGCGTAGGGTTTTGGTTTTGAAAGGTACGGAGGCAGATGACAGTGTTTTAAGTTATAAGAATATATACACCATTATAAGAAAATAAGATGCCAGACTTATAAAAAAATCAGCAACCTTCTCTGAGCTTTTACTCAGCACAAATTTAAAGGTTTCAAATTATTCTTACCCCGTTGATTCATTAAAATCGTGGGGTAAAAAAAAGATTTAAAAAAAAAACACGCACAACCTTGTATCATTATCTTTATATTGTATGTATCCAGTTTCACATTTCGCACACCAGAATTCAGAATAAAATACAGTAAATTTAAAAATACATTAAAAACCATGCTAGTAACATGATTTTAAAGAAATATCCTCTTTTTTATAAAGCCGGTGGACTCGTCTAAGTTGGAGCCCATATGATAATTATGTCATCTTCAGTTCTTGTGAGGAGTTATGTGCTTGAAAATGGAGTTGATCACTATATAGTCATCTGAAGAGACACATAACCTATAGGATTAATTTGAAATTTAAGAGATCCTTATAGCCTAAGTACCATGCTTTGTGTTATACATTTCGCAATGGAGCACTCTTTTAAGAAAGAACTGAGCATATAATTTTATAGCGAACTTGTTTTCCTGACTTGTTTAACTGTGTTTACTACAGAAAATTGCAAGGAGGGAAGGATCTAATTGACACATCAAAGAATAAGTTAAGCTTTGAAATTCCATACCGGTATACAGTGACTTGTCTTTACAAAGAGGTCGTTTTATACATGCAAGAAAGTTTGTTAGAGAAGCCATAGGCCTAGTTGGTGCAAAATGCGAAAACCATTGCATTCGTTCTGTCTTATGGAACTCTAAATTCTCAGAACGTGGATAATGGAAGAACGTTTTATTGGCTTCTTAACACAGTTTTGCAATAACGGCACTTTCCTCTAGTCAGACACTGGACACATTTTCACGTTTACAGTTACAACAAATAACTCATTAAGAACTGTCAAACAGAACGTTCAAACATTGAATGGGGTTTCTGTTTCGTAGGAAGTAGTGGTAAGCGAAATGTATGTTACTCTGTTGATATTGTTCTGGAAGGGGAATTATGCCTTTCGCGAATATATTTCTGCTTAGTTTAAATATCTTTCAAGTTAAATATTAACACATGGGTTGAGTTAACCAATCTGGTTGCAATCTCGCGACTATCCACAGGCTACTTCCCAAATACTGCATTGGAAGAGCTTGAATATCAGAATGTTTTTAGACCTACTCGTATAAATTTGATCTGAGATCTCCGTATATTTTTTTGTCTAACATAAAGTTTGACACGTAGGTCGAAATGCACTGGAGTTCACGTTGCTTGATAAGATAAGAACTCTCATGTGGGTGCTAATGGAACGTCGTGTTCAGCAGGTGTAGGCGTATGTGAAGTAATGGAGCTTTGCAGGAGCATTAAGGATTTCCTAAGGGATGTCAGATTTCTAGAAGGTAATTGGATTCAAGTTACGGAAAATGTAAGAGGTCGCATGTGAGGTTTCGCATGTCTGATAATGAAGCTGTAGTCTTGATAAACCTAATAAATAGGCAGGAGAAGAAGGGAAAATGTATGAATTTATCACTGCTTCCGTTCTTGATCTTAAATCCTTTGGCACTAGAAAGACTACTTAAAAGTTTTGTTGCTGTTTTCTATGCCAATCGTCATGAAATTTGACTCGCATATTCGCTTAAGTCTTGCCAGGAATAATGATCACCCTTGTGAAATGGGTCAAATTACTTTCGAGGGGATAACATTGTTTAAAAAATATGTTTGAACGAATCTAGCATACATTTTTAAACCTTGAAGAGTAAACTTTAATTTTTATGCTTTTCGCCAGAAATAAAAACAATAAAAAGCTTAAGCTGTTGATTCGGTATGTTTTAATTTACTCGTCATTGCAATGAATAACATATTTTAGTTCCATTTCACTAGTAAGGTTTAGTTTATACTTGGGGGGGGGGGGGAATCCGGATTATTCAAAGTACGAAGTACGAAACTTCTCACGTGTTGACTAGTAATTTTAAGATATCGCATTTGATTAAATATTTTCCAGTTGATAGGTAATAGCCCTACTGCTATTCAAGTGTACCCGTACATTTAATTTTAAATCGTAGACTTGACGGCAGATCCTAGTTGGCTGCGTTCCATAATGGGGATGTGAGATAATTATTATAAGCGTACAAATCATATTAACACTCATAAAACCGTTGCAGTACTTTTGGAGCTGGCCCACATTGTTACGTGCTCTCCTGCTCTGTACTTCGCTTTTGTACGGCCCACTTCATAATACGTTAATTGCTTTATCAGTGGTATCCAACAGCATCATGCTTCTTTTAACGTGTAATAATATTATCATGTAATGTCCAACAGAGGCAGTACTGTGGTTGATGAATGCATCTCATCTTCAACGGATTTGTTTTAATATACGAGCTCAATTCAAAGGTATAATTATGTTTCGTTACATTTAATAGTTTCTGTTTCGAGACCTTCATAGATTTGGGCGTTTAAAAAAATAACACAGAAGAACCAACTGGGCTAAAGCTTAAAATATTTGGGAGCCAATTCGGATGAGGATTTTAATATGGGAGCAAATTCCTCCCGGAAGTCTTGTGTCCAGATTTTTTTACGTCTACAAAAATCCATCCACGTTCCTCAGATCCGGAGTAAAGCCATCACCTACATTACCGAGGCCGAGGGTTTTGAAAATCTTGGTTAATTTGAAATGAAACCAGGAAAAAAGACCTCTCTGTATGGGTGTGGGGTCTGGGAGTTGTATTTTTCTCTTCGCGAACTGTAAATTATAACAAAATAAAATATGTTATATAAATCTGGATGGGACATGGCTAAGAACAAATGTCTGCTGAAGGATGCCATAGAAGGGATGATACATGGGAAGAAGGTTAGAGACAGAAGAAAGATACCAGATGATAGACAACATTAAAATAAATGGACTATATGCAGACACAAAAAGGAAGGCTGAGAGAAGGGAAGAGTGGAGAATGCTGAGTTTGCAGTGAAAGACCTGCCCCTGGGCATAATACTATGAATGAATATTATGTTAAATATATTTATTCCAAGGAAGCGGAGAAAGGCAAACGGTTTTTTATTACCTATCTAGGCCTACTAGGGTTGATTCTAACCTACCCCTGGGGTGTTACCAGTGTCCCTAGAAGAAATTTATAACTTCCAACCTGTTACTCTGTATTTAATGTATACCGGTATGTGTACGAGTATAATATAGTCAATAAAATATTTTAATTTTTTAATTTTCATCTTTAGGCCTATTAGAGGACTACTTAAAATTATGAATATTAGAATTACAGTCTGGCCGAAATTTGTTTAACGTTCCAAGAGTTTGAAGGGTAGTTTGTGACTGCAATCATGGTAAAATGTGTTAACCCCGCAATGTTTTTAATGTCCTTTATAATTTTGTCTTTAAAGAAATGTTTCTTTCTTTTCAGGTAAGGATGTAGTGTTGACTTTCATAACAAACGAAACTGTTCATGGTAAGTTTAACATAAAATGTTTAATCATAAAATATTCTGAATTATATTGGCTTGCTAGGCCACGTCATAGAATCCACGCAAGCTCACTGTAAAACTGCGAAGGGTGAGTCAGCGTACTCAACCATGAGACTGAATCTCTAGCGGGTGTAGCCTGTAATATGTTAATGGGGTACTTGTATCATACCTTGCTTAGAAATCAGCGAAGAGAAGCTAAAATATTGAGATATGAGTAAACTCTCATTAGGCGTGTGAATCATGGTGAATCATTCCACTTGCCTGAATTGCGCATACCAGTTCCTCGTCATATTGAATGAATAATAATTCCCTCTCTCTCCCCTCCCCCTCCCTCCCCGTTGCTTCTCTGTTTTAAAAAGTTTGATATTTTAACTGCTTAACAGTAGACGATAATTCTGTCGGGGTTATAGGGCTAATAGAAATATAAGAAATAAGCAGTTTTTTGAATAACACAAAATAAAAGTACAAGACCCATAGTGATTTTGAATTTTCTTAGAACATTGTATATATATTCATTTAACGCTTCATAATAAGTTTCCTGACTTCGAAATTATTAAGCCTGTGTATCTCTTTTGTGTTTATGCATGTATTTGTGTGGGTGTGTTGTATGGATGCATATATGAGCATGGGGCTTAAAGCTAAAATGATTTCCTGCTTGGATTCTTAGTGAGTGTTTTACCCTTTTCCTCAATTATATCTTTATATCGTACCGTAATTTATAACCATCAATATTAAATTAAAATGGGTGTTTCAGCTTGAACAATTGAATGATTTTTCACTTCACTTTCGACAAATAATTAATAATAATAGTGAAGATACTATGGTTATAAAAATGGTAATATTAATTTGGTTTAATAGCTTGCATTGTTTACACTTGCAAATTACATTTACTCAGCTTTTGCTACAGCCCTGACTATTGTATAATCAAATACAGTCAACCCTCGATGTAATGCCCCTCGCACTGCGCCAATAAATGCAGGTGAACGGATCTTCTCCCATATAAAATACATAAGAAACCTCGTTATTGTGCCAATTCGTTTAGTGCCAGTGAATATAAGACAAGATTTTTACAACATACGGTTTGCAGTTACTTTTTTCAGTTGGGGAATTTTTTTAACTGGCGTGAATGTTAGGAAGATTATTTAAGAAACATACTGTATTGTATTTCCAAGAAGTGAGTGTAACTGAAGTGCGGTGGAATGAGAAAGCTATGTTAAGAAGTCGAACAGACAGCCTGCATGCGGGTGGAGCTGGTAGAAAGATCCCTTCATACAATGAAACATTCCAAACTTTCCCTTCTTTTAGTCCAGTGTCCATTCAGCTGTTAAACACTCAGTTACTTGTAAGATTGTTAAAATGAAGAGAGAAACGAGAAATTTGTGAATACAATGAAAGATATCCAAAGTCTAGTCAGCAAGCTGTTGCATAACGTTTTTCATTATTGTGGGGGAAAACTGTTAGTCTGAGAGTTACTGTACAGTAATTTATTTTGCGCTAAAGTTCTCTATTTACCTTTCATTTAATTTTTCTTTCATAATACAATAGCCTACAGCACTGTATTATGCCATTTTTATTTTAAAAATTAAATTTCGTTTTAGTGCCACCCTCGCTTTGTGCCACTAAATGTTAGAGAACAGATGGTGGTATTATATCGAGGGTTGACTGTGTATATCTGTAACGCTGGTATAAGATACAATCACTTTGATCAAGCATGCAATAAAGATTTTGGGTCAATTAGCAAGGAATGCGATTGGTTAAGAAAAAGAATTAAAATGAGATATGATTCTGATAATTTCAAATGAAATAGCCGATAAGAGGAAAATATTCATTACATGCCCACAAATAGGCCTATCGTCAGACTTCATTTTCTACTTCCTTAGGAGATCTGTAAGGCTATAAAAGGAAAATATTCATTACATGCCATAATAGGCCAGTGGCGGACGCAGAGGGGGGGATTGGGGGGATAGATCCCCCCCCCCCCCCGAAATTTGAAAAAAGGCTATATATGCACTCTAAGTGGCCCGTTTTATAAACTAATTATTAATTTTTTTTTAGTATTCCTTCTGTACCTATTCAAATCCCCCCCCCCCCGAAAAAAAATTCTGCGTCCGCCACTGCAATAGGCCTATCGTCAGACTTCATTTTCCACTTCCTTAGGAGATCTGTAAGGCTATAAAAGGAATTCTTGTTTGTTTATTGTCAGAGAACTGTTGAGATTTTAAAGCCTGCATTCTGTATTGGCTTCTCATACACAGAGTCCTGGGTTCAAATAGCGGTGGATTCTTTTTCGTATTATTGAAAGTATAACATTTCACTATCACTTCCACAATGGATTCCATGTTAAACTGTAGGTTTCTGATGATGTAATATCTACTTCAGCAGTTGGACCATATGTAACTTAGGCCTATGTATTATATCTACTACAGCATTTTTCAAATGAGAAGCTATTTCCTTCACCGCTAATCACGTGTACGAGCTAACGAAGTGCCGCTAGCAGTAAGAGTCTTTCCTCCGTCTCGCCATCTCTGATTGGACCGCGTATCTAAGCAGGAGAAGGACAAACTGTTTGTCATCTGCAAAACACTGTAGACAGGGGTATACGCCTTCAAGCCTTATTGCAGACTAGACTCAATAAATTCATAGTCCGCGATAAGTCTATGAGGAGGCGAAGAGGGATCTAGACCTGTAATAAAAGAAAGAAGAAAATGCTGCTCCTGTTTTGAAAACCATAGTCATTCATTGAACGACTAAGCAGCAATTTAAAGCTTCGTGTTGTGTCTGAATGGGTGGGGATAATTCAATTTTAAAACGCCTTGCATTTTCTGTCTGTCCGCATTGTAAAGCCTTGAGGGCTGATGAAAGTTATTTCGCTCGGAAAGTGGCCTTGTCGTGATGAAGGTTGGAGTCCCCTGGCTCTCGTCAAGCTTTTGTTAATGACATGTGACAAGTAGCTAACTGTGAACTTGGCCCAGGAATTCCAACTCATTAGTGGGGGCGCTACCGCGCGGGGACATGTGTGTAATAACATTGTCCTTAACGCCCCTGTTTATTCCGACACCTCTTTCTGCAGTAATTAGTTCTCATTAAACGACCGTATTTTAATTACATCAGCCTGAAATATGTAATTCACTTGTTACCAAATGAGCGGTTGATTTATTTGTTAATGAATTAATTGAATTGAACTTACTAAAACTTCCGGTCCCTAAAATAAGTTTGGTTATGTTTAATCGCGTGTGTGTAGAAAAATTGATGTTTTTTGCACCGAAGTCCTCAAGTCATTTTCCTCCCTTGTTTTATTTCCCATTTGTGTGTCGTTTCGCCATAAATGATTGATCTCCTGCATATTGTACAAACATCCTCCCATTGGAGGTAGCCCGGTGAACTCTGTATACACCTGGAAAAAACTGCAAAAAAGAACAAAAGGACAAAAAAGTACGTAGTGGCTGTGGAGGATTTGACATGATATGCGAAGGACCGATAGAACAGTGTTGTCTCTCAAGGAAGCTGGTAGGTCGAATTCCTTCCTGAAGTTCTCTAAATCTTAGGAATAGCTCCACTGGCACCAATTAGAAGTCCATACACTTTAAGGTCCAGCAGGTGATATTTGTCCTTGAAATATTCTTCGGTAGATGTTAATTTTATCTGCGTGGACTTTAGTGCCTGAAGAAAACTTTGCTCAAGCCTGATGATAAGGTCAACAATCCTGTAAGTGTAATGGCAAAAGCTGATATGAACAATTCCGAATGTTTATATATATTTTAATTCAGCTGTATTATACTCCTTTCAGCTTCGAGGCCATATCAGGAGTTCGGGATCTGTGTCTATAGAGTAGGGCATTCAACTGTTGATTGCCAATTATGACAATTGTTATTGTCTTCATATGTGACAACCTAAAGGCTGTTACTGGCGTGGCAAAACTTGATAATGTCTGTTCATGTTAGTTGCAGAGCTATTGATATCAGCTTTTGCCATAACACAGAATTATCCCTTGCCCATCTCTTTTAAAATTAAAACATTATTAGCCCTACCTGGTAACAACATTTCATAAAATTTACATTTGAAAATGTTTGGTATGTTTAAAGGCAGACTCTCCTTGTAGCAAACATGTAACCCTAAGCTCATAATTATCTGCTTTGAATTTATAATACGTACAGTCGGTCAAATAAAAAACGTCGGGACTCGTATGCTGTTAAAATTAAAGTTTTGACGCATTAGTTCACAAGTTTCCTATAAAAAACACAAAATACAGGTCATTTTCGGAACATATGAGGCCATGCGGCAGGAGGGAAAATATGAACAAGGAGGGAAAAAATGAACATCGCGGAAATCGCAACACACGATATTCAACTTAATGCATTGTCATAATTCATTTTGCTTTGTGTCATCGCCACATACAAATGCTAACGTGAGAGAAAGTGTGGTTAGGGCTGTAATTGACCTGCATTTTTCGGTCTCTGAAGCAGCGAGAAGGTTCCATATTTATGAAAAGAAGCTCAGAGGTGGGAACGTTATTAATACTATAATGCGACCGGAAGTTTTCATAGCAAACGTTGATCTGGCCGGACGCGTATTTCGATGCTAAGATTGGTTGCAGATGCTGAGCGTAAGTTATTGATTTTGCACTACAAGTGCCGGTATTATAAAATAAAATCTTTAAAAAATGCTCCTTGAATAAACATATTCCTCGCGAATCTATTAATTATTAATATTATAAAAATTTGCAACCAAGAATATGGCGGATTTGAGGCATATAGCCACAGCCTTCTATACATGTTTGTTTTGGAACAAAACTGACTAAATATTCAAGAAAATACATGGATAGACAAGAGGCGTGTGTGAACCTAACCTTAAGTCTTCCTGTACATGCGCATATGCTCGTTCGTGATACTTAATCAAATACCGCCCGACGTTTTTTATTTGACCGACTGTACATTCGGAGAATTATTGCATGGGTACATTAAGTAAACTAGTTACGGAACTGAAAACCCGTATCTCGGATTTTTCTAAGATAGGAACTTTTATAAATTATTACAATCAGCGTCGTAAGGACTTACTCAGCAGCTACAGTGTTTTGCAGATGACAAGCCGTTTCTTCCTTCTCCTGCTTAGATACGCGGTCCAATCAGAGACGGCGAGACGGAGGGGAAACCCTTACTGCTAGCGGTACCTTATTAGCTCGTACACGTGATTGGCGGTGAAGGAATTGGCTTCTCATTTGAAAAATACTATAGTCTACTTGATAAAGATATCCCAACGAAGACCATCAATAACGGCCGTGGATGTCCTGCCTTTTATTCTACCAGCGTTGAAGGACGGACGTAGATGACGCAGCGATCGATGGTATTTGTCGCACTAAAGAATTTATGTTTGTGGCGTAACAGCTCTTGAGATCACCTATTAATTTTTGTAATTATTTAACTTTACCATTATTTTCACTACTTACACCATAGTTTCACAACAACTTGGTTCTTGCTTACTCGAAACATAATATTTTTCACTGTCGAACAAACAGAGCAACAACGAATTCCCTGCCTGCCCTGCAGCGAAGGAATTGACATGGCCTGCCATCCAACCACTGTTTCATCTGTTCTACCCCGTCTTTCAACTTTATCGGTATGGTATACTTGTAGCCTACGGCATGAACGCGTGTCGTCAGGATGCAAACACACTTTTTAGATTTGATACCTCAGGAAGAAAAAAAATATATACAAGACACCGGGCCTGGAATCATTAAACAGCAGCCCTAACTACTAGACTCACTATATTAGTAGTAGATCATAAAGGCTCTTCGCGCTCTTTCTTTCCTTACCCTTGAAGATAAAGGATCTATCCACTTTCGAAGAATAAACACTTCGTACCCATGTAGTAAATAGTAAAAATAATGTATGCTTTTATTCTTAGTTTAGATAGACCAAGATGCTGCATTAACTTGGTATATCCTCTACACACATTATAGTGTGTAAATTATGTTAGGCTTTGGTAATACAATAATTTGTTTTGCAAAGGAGTTCCCAGCACCTGTACTTGCAATCAATTCATAACCATTTCAAAGAACTGACTGCTGCATTGTCTGCTCTACTTGGAAGTACAGTCGGTCAAATAAAAAACGTCGGGACTCGTATGCAGTTAAAATTAAAGTTTTAAGGCATTAGTTCACAAGTTTCCTATTAAAAAAACATGAAATACAGGTCATTTTCGGAACATATGAGGCCATGCGACAGGAGGGAAAAAATGAACAACGCGGAAAGCTCAACACACGATATTCGACTTAATGTATTGTCATAATTCATTTTGCTTTGTGTCATCGCCACATACAAATGCTAAAGTGAGAGAAAGTGTAGTTAGGGCTGTAATTGACCTGCATTTTTCGGCCTCTGAAGCAGCGAGAAGGTTCCATATTTATGAAAGAGCAGCTCAGTGGTGGGAACTTTACTATAATGCGACCGGAAGTTTTCATAGGAAGCGTGGATCTGCGGAAGGCCGCGTATTTCGATGCTAGATTGGTTGCAGAAGTTGAGCGTAAGTAATTGATTTTGCACTAGAAGCACCGGTATTATAAAATAAAATCTTTAAAAAATGCTCCTTGAATAACATATTCCTCACGAATCTATTAATTATTAATATTACAAAAATTTGCAACCAAGAATATGGCGGATTTGAGGCATATAGCCACAGCCTTCTATACATGTTTGTTTTGGAACAAAACTGACTAAATAATCAAGAAAATACATGGATAGACAAGAGGCGTGTGTGAACCTAACCTTAAGTCTTCCTGTACATGCGCGTATGCTCGTTCGTGAAACTTAATCAAATACCGCCCGACGTTTTTTATTTGACCGACTGTACAGTACAGATGTCATACTCTAGAATTTCTGTTCTACTGAAATACGGGCAGAGAAAGAATGGTCATATGGTAAAACCATTCTTGAAAGAAGCATACCGAACTGAACTTCTAAGTAATCAGGATTAGGCCTATCTTAAATTCTTCAAGAAAATTACTCTTGTTTTCATAGAAATTATTTTAATCCACGGATATCTTTTCATGCAGTAACGCACAAACTGGTCCACCCTATGACAGGATTGATTGACTCATTAAATTAAAATAAATTATACTAGTAATTAATCATTCAGTCCGCTGTAACAGGTTTAAATTGCAATTAGACTGCCTGTCAGCAAATGAGCTATTTTGTTGCGATTCATTCAGCTGTATAGACATGCTATTAAAATCTGCAATATAGTTATCGCCAATCATGCCTTCGCTATATATTTTTAGACAACATTATCTCGAATTCTTGAATTGTCTATTTGCATATCACCCTTGTCTGAAAGAGCCTTGGACGAATCGGTGATAGTCATCCTATAGCTTCTTTCCGGGCCTGGACCTGCCTTCGGCCACAACACCATCATCATCACAAAAAATAGTTTTGGTACAACTTGAAGTGTGGATAAATTTCGGCGTCATTCAGTTATAGGATTAGGTCACGAAAATGGTTTTCAATATGACTTTATTAGCATGTGTAACTTGCTAATTCTATCTGCAAGAATCGTCATTGGTCAAATTTTGGAAAAGTTATTCTAGAATGGCTTTTGAAATGTGGCTTTATGGTCATGCCATACGAACACTTCCTTATGGCGTGGTGGATTGGTTACGAATGCTAATTGTTGACCCCATAGCGTCTCCATAAGGTATTCTCCATTTCTGTTGAACAGAGGATATCCATGAGCAGAGGAATCAGTATTCTTCGTGAAATTCAGAACTTTGCTCAATATACTGATAGAAGACATTAGAATGAAGACTTTGTCGGAATGTTTGAAAAACAATATATTTAGGCGCGAGGTTATGAGACTATTTCCCAGAGGTTCCCTATTAAAAATCCCCCCTCCCAAGTGTATTTCCCGTAGTCCGGTGGAAACTCGCGATCCTTAAGTTGAGAATCAGCTCGCAGCCAAAATAGCTATCACTATCAGTGTTCTAATATTTCCTTGTGTTAAGTGCATCTTGTCTCAAGTGTTCCATGTTTTGCAGTATTGCTATAGTTCTATAATTTAAAATAAATAGTGGCCAACCTAGTGGATGGTACATTACAGCACTCGTCTAGATAGGCTAATCGTTTGAACGTTCTAGCGTGCGCGTCGTTTTCGGGAACATTGCCACGTCTCGAGGCGCCGGAATTCTCTGTTTGCTGGCCTTCATTTTCTGCACGTATACGCCTCAAGCAGATAATAGAGTTACTCCAGTGTTCTGCTTCTATTTTTTTGAAACCATACTGCAAGTGTTCTCTTCGGATATGTGTTCAGTTTAATTTTTGCGTTTGCGATTTGTCAGTTCCTTTTCATATTGGTAGGCAGATACTTTTGAATGCGAAATACTGTGGGCTTATATGATTCTCTTTCCCCGCTTGTATCACGAGTATTGGCTTATTTTGGTATAACGGAGTAGTAGCACATACAGTTAAAGAGAAATCCTATAGCGACATCCACAAAATCTTTAAGGCATGGCAACAAGCCAAGCCTGGTAGGTAACTGCTTTGAAAATAATTCTGAACTCGAAGATGAATCACAGTGAACATAAGTTACTTCTGACGAATATTATCTACTGATTTGAACAGATGCTCGCAGTAGCATGTGAATTATGCAAAATAAAGTATTCTATCACAATTGAAATTCATTTTAGAAAGCTTTTGTGAACTGCAGAGCTCACTCTTTATAGGTAGGATTTGTTGGATTGGTCAGAATCTGGAATGTTTTGTTTATACATGGTGGTAATTAATACCAATCCCTGAAACAGCGAAATGCTTTTACTTGCACGACCTGTGTGTTGCTGCCATCGTGTATTTTCATATAACTGCAAATTAAACCTCTAATCGATTAACTTGCATGTTTTGTATTCAGCTTCTTGCTTCCATGTTTTGTACCTCATTTTGAACTTTGTCATAATTAATTATTTTTAATGTGTACAATTGTGCTACGTTAGAGACAATGAAAAATGAAAGGAAAAAGGGTGTTACAAAGAAAAATAGAAAGAATATAGATTATGAAGATAAGGGCAACAGATTAAATTTCATCCCATAAGTTGCTATATTATACAGCTTCCATATGAAGCATTTCATTTTGCCCATTGTAATTAATTTAACAGGAAATCCTGATAGAGACAATTGTAGTCCTACATTACACAATTAATTTTAAGCCAACTATTGTTTGTAAAAACTGTTAATGTATTTTCTGTACAGTGACTTGTAGAAAAGTAAGCGGCTTTGCATGGCAGTGATTTGAATAATCTAGCATAATAACGTAGCATGCGGAGTTTTAGATTTTATATGGGAATACCAATCTGTTTTAGATAAGCATCGCCATGATCGGTCGTCGACTCGAGGACCTTCAGTTCCGGGTAGAAATCAGTGATGCATGCATGTAGCGAATGCAGGTTTTCTCACCATAGTAATGTCCTGGAACTATAACGTCCCGTTTGCAGGACTAAAGTTTACTATTATCTACTAAGTTATATTATTTACTATTTTCATTATTATTAGTAAAATACGTTTGCTATTTATTGATTAAAATTATTAGGTCTGTTGTTATTATAACCAGCTCTTCTCATTTCTGCTAAATGATGTTTTAGATAAGGAAGTTGTAACGGTTTGTCAGTATTGCAGTAAGTGTTTTTTGTTGTTTAATTTCTGTAAATTGGATATTCGAAAGGATCTCTTAGATATTATATTATGACTTATTACTAGGGCCCGGATTTTTAGGCTTTTATAACAGGTATTTTGGTCTTTTATTTTCGTGAAATAGCCCTTTTTAGGTTTTAGACAAACGATTTTAGCCGTTTTAATAAAACATAATGAACACTAATATTAACACTGGAAATTGTATTATGTTATGTTATAGATTTTTTCTTTTTACAAAATAAACAAGTAGGCTAACTATTCCTTATATCGGCAGTCAAAAAAGAGCATAAACAATTGAGATATTTACCCTTTAATGACACAATTATTCAATACACCATTCAATTCACTTCCGATCTACAAAAATAAGTAGATTCGAGTGTCACGAATTTGTTCTTTTTTTGGCCTACTTCTCTGTCATTGATCGCAACTTGTTATTTTAAAGTTGAAACGACAATGGATTAGTTGCAGATTTCCAAGTATTGCAGATGTCTCAAGTTTCATTTCCTGCGACGGCGAGGCGGCACATTTTCGAGTTACAAAGACACGCGACAAAGCGATAACACTGTTAATTTCAGTACGTTGTATAAATTTATTTTTATTATGTCTTTTCTTAAAATGCACTAATTCACATTAAATTTCCTTTGCATTAATTGGAAAATCTATTTAAAATTCGTGTTTTTCTGCAAAAGTCCTCTGTAGCCCCAATTTTCTCAGCAGAAGTCCTCTTTAGCCCCTTTTAGGCCCTTCAGTCCGATTTAGCCTTTTTTAGGTTCTATAAGATTCATACATTCGGAAGCAATGGGCATGAAACGGAAAAGTACGTTAAAATTTTTAAATTAGGAAGCTGGGGGAAAAATAGGTTATAATCCTCAAATCCGGCCCTGCGTATTACTTAAATTACGTTATACGATTTTTGTATTAAAAATAACATTGTTAGGTTTTTTATAACATATGTGGACAGCACAACACTGTTATCCATGGTGGAATATGTTTGGGGGTACAAAAAGGTATGTAAGTGTTTGATGTCAGATTTTTTAAAGTTCACATGTGAGCATACATGTTATCCATGCCTTGATAATCTCACATCATGCGTCCGCTCCGGCGTGATTAGTAGATAACGATATATAGGCCTACACGAAAGCTGATTATCCCGCAATTTGTATTCATTTAAGCGGAAAAACGATACTAAAAGTACGAGGAACAACGATATTTAGAATCATTTTAATAGGTTTGTAAAATTATAAATCTCATCGATTGAACCATGTGCCATGTGCTTATTGAATTATTAAATAACGACCCACTTTTAGTAGATCCATTGTATTTTTAACTACATGCATAATGTTGCAGTAACGACTCATTGTCTTGGATAATTTGTAACTACCCTGCATTTACTGAGCCCTTGAAGGAACGAGTTGCGTTGTCAGTGTTCCCAAGTTAAGGCAACTTGCACATTTCTCGCAACCTGATGCAATTGTTTTAGATTATGTCACACGTGTCAGCGAAATATCTCTTACTTCTGTGGTGTGTGCATAATACGAAGCTGCTGAGTGAGATTCGATCCCTCTTGGCCTCCCGCTGTCCCTCCCCTTTCTTTGACGTAATTTGTTGACCACATATAAATGTCCAATTAACATTTTAAAATGTCTAATATGTAGTATATTCATTAGATTTTATGCTTACCATCAATTATTAATTTTACACTGTACAACAAATTTTTACTTTTTATGTATTTTGTGTATAAGATTTTCTTATGAATTTGATATCACTGAATACGAATATGACAGTAAATTTTTTGTTCGATCCAGATTTAGAAAAAAGTCAAATTTTACATTATTCTAAAACTATTTTTTGTGCAATAGTAGTAATCACATAGGCTATTAAATGTAAATTATATTACAGTACAAATTTTGTCTTACATAAGATACTTGTTATCTATATAATTCGACCCCCTCCCCCAAATAATAAAAAAAGTTTGTTTGCAATTTCACCAAATAGGAGCCATATATGATAGATGGGAATGTATTAATGAATAAAATAGCCTAAGCTCTTTTTATAGTAAAGTGATGGTATATTTTTAAATTGATACAATATCCCAACAGCTGGTGAAATTTTATTTTCAATGTATTCTATGTGTCCTTCCCATAATAAACATTCACATAGAATTAAACCTAAATATTTTGTATACGACACTTTTTTTAGAAGAATATTGCCACAACTTATCTCAACCGTATTCTGTAGTTAATGGATTGCCTGTGAAACATTTTATATTATCTGTTTAGCTAGTATAAACCTCCAAAGAAGGTCTAAACAGACCTTAAAACTGCGTCCGCCATTTTCAATGTTTTTCGGGGGTTAGATATAAAAAAAAAAGTGGATCGTTTGGGGATGTTTTCGTCGGTTACAAGTTATAAGCTGTAAGCATGCCAACTTTCAAGTTTCTGGCTCATCTGGAAGTGGGCAAACAATAATTAAGTTAATGAGTGAGTGAGCCACGCGGCTTTGGAGTTTAGTGATTTGCTATTTTGAAACCGTTAATTGGCCGTTACTCTGGTACCGGTCAATCGATTTGGTCCGAAATCAATATGTTCCTCCTATAAGTGCATGTACTAAGTTCGATGAAAATCTGATAAAGCATATTTCTGCAGACACACAGTTGGACAGACGGATTCATTTTTCCCATCCACCATATCTTATAAAGTAGCATTCTGGCACTAAATAAATGAGAAGAAAAAATAGTATTCTCGCAGTTTTAAGGATATTGCTAGTTGATTAAGGCTGTCAGTTAAACAAAACTGGATTTACTGCTGAAAACACACGCAGCGTTTTCAGTTTTATTGTGATGATGGTGTCCCAGCTTGTTGCAAGTAAAGGAAATTAGATTACAAATTGAAAGAGAGTTTTAATGTCACGGGAATTAACTGTGCATCCAGCTTGTAGCTGAGGCATATAGCCATGCAGATCTTTCAGGGAGATCATTTATTTTTTCCTATTTGGCCTTGCAGCCAGCGTTTTCATTTTGCATTACCGGGGTGTGAGGATGGTAAGAGTGTTAAAGAGCGCAGATGTATTAATCCCGATGAATCTGTGTGTTTGCGCGCTTATCTGATATATTATAGCGAACATTGCTTTTTAAACACAAAAACATACTGAAATTAAAACAAAATTACGTGTGCTTTGAACGACTTTCATTTTATTGCTTAATGTTATTATTTCTTCACGGGTTATCAAACGAGATGTTTTGTTGGACTGAAGCATTCGGATTCAAACTAGTTTCCCAACACTACAATTGCGAAGAAATAATAACAGTTGCTGCATTGCTAAACTTTCTTTCTTATTTCCATCTAGGTCTTTCGATGCTCATACTACTTTCTGAATTTTATATCTTTAAATATTAATATAAAGAGAAAGTCAACGTTTAAGAAACTAGGAATGTTGAGCGATACAGGGTTTTATTTAAGTTTATTGGTAAAGCTCAATTGCATGAGCATTTTTTCTAGCAAATTTAATAAATGGACATTTAAACTCCTTACATTCTTGTTTCATAGAAGGTACGTTTATTCCCGTACTAAAAGAAAATAGAGGTTTATCATGAAGGCTTAAAATATTACTTTCTAGTAATATTTATAGTGAGTAATGCCAAGCAATACCAGCATATAGTCGAGTAGTGATATCTGAAATCATATCATTGCTTTAATTCAGCATAATGCATCAACCAAGTTTTCAAACAGCATTTTACTTCACTTTAATTCACTTCCCAATGTCTACATTTTATGTAAAACGCTTTCATCAAGTTTGATGAAGGAACGAATGTGCTCAATTCTACGAAATACAATTTATATCGATTATTAATTTATTAATTTCTTTCTTTCCTGTTGCGAGAGGAAGTTAATATGAGAAATTTTCGTTGTTTAAAATTCTAGAGAGGAGGATTTGCCATGAATAGAGTATTACTATTGTCTTGTTGTTGCCTTGTTTCAGATATGTGATGTTAATTATCCGTGGTGAGATAGTCACCCCTGGAAAGTGCGAGGCCATTACCACCTTGGCGAGTGCCAAGCAAAATACCAGTTTGCAGAACTGGCGGGCTTATTCCGTAATATGGGTTAAGGTCACTTGGACTGAAGACGCCTGCAAATACCCTCGGCCTTGCTGGGGACGGCCAGACAGTGGCCTCAGATTCCGTGCAATACCTTGCTCGGAAGTCTAGCAGAGCAGAGGAAACCAGTTACGCGTGGTGTGGAATTCCCAAACCTTCTTCCGCTATATCTCTTACCTCGAAATTCTTACGTAAGAATTACTTTTGCCAATAGACAAGGCCCAATTCCTCGTATTTAAAAGACAGAATTACGAGTTACGAAGGATTTAGATCTAGTTTCTGGTTCCATTTCTTGTTTTTAGAGGCCTTGATCCAAAGTCAAGACTGATCATTTTGCGCCGATAGTATGATGTATGTAAGTTGAGCAGTGGGTTGGTTCCTTAGTGGGTTATGTTCTGGCCTTTAAACCCATGGGTCGTCGGTTCAAATCGCCTCGCCGACTGCAAGCCAGATTAAAAAAAAAAAAAATGTTACTTAAAGTAAGATTATTCACAAATTACTCTTAACGCCTACATTATTTTGTCAGATTGCACGTAAATAGTTCTTAGGCCCTAATACCCTTCTTCTCAATCTCTTAATTTGTTTTCCCAGGCCTTTCGGTTACATTCAACCATACTGAGGGAATCTTCATTGTAGAATTACATTCAGAGGAATAAAAATGATTTATGACTGGCGTCATTTTTAATTAAAACTACTAAAACTTAAATGTCTTAAACCATAAGTGAAAGTAACTTCTTGGTTCTTCGTCTTCTTCTTTGTCGTATGAACTGATCTGTTTTGTCTTCGAGTTGAGCTGGTGTTGTTGAATTAAAAACGACTCCAACGATGAAACATTTTTATTCTTATTGAATGTAATTCTACAAGCAAGATTCACTGAAGATGGTTGAATGTAAACGAAAGGCCTAGAAAAATAAAAGAGGTTGAAAAGAAATGTATTGGTTATTATTTTATTGATCGAGCTCGACAGTACTACCCAGTTCCCCTACTTCATAAACTACTAATGCAAAATTACCACTACGAAAAAAGGAGTTGCCAACCTAGAGGTTTCAATCGACACTAACCGCAAAGAGAACAGTGAAATAATTCACGTAAGTTAATCTTTCAACTTCCTTCTCGCAATCTTCGAAGTAAATCTTAAATAGGATGTTTTAATAGGATTAAAAATTGATACATTTATGTCTGGTCCGCGCCGATAAGTGCACACGTAAGTGTAGACTGTAGATGAAAGAAGCTGTACAGAAAGTTTTATTTTTATCTTTTATTCTTGCTAAATCTAGCAGATCCGTGCATGGAGTGCGCAGTCCGTCTCGAGCCATTTAGTGGCATAATTACTCCAGTTAATCTTGACCTTCTCACGTTCCCAGACAAACCAGATATTTCCTTCCTTGAGGTTAACAGAAACGCCTTCATTTTGAAACGCTATCTATATCAACTCGCTCTTGACCTTCTCCATGCCAGACAAATCAGAGGAAGCATTCATAGGGAGTGGCGAGAACGCCTCATAGTCGTGAACAGCTTTCGAATTACTTTGAATAATGCCAAGAAGATACATCGAGGATACGTTTTTGAAAGAAGCAGATCTTGAAAAATCGTTGGTGAAAGTAATTTATACATAAAAGAAGATAGACTTACTGATAAATACAGTAGAAAGTAAATTTAATTAATGAAAAAATGTGTGAAATTTGATCCAAAAAAGTATGAAGTTTCCGTATATCAGTACAGTATTTTCAAACCTGTAACACAGGTTTCCCAAATAGGACTATATACGCCAGCTAAGTGAAACGAAAATTAAAATTAATTATTATCTACTTGATGATACTGTGAGAAATATGATATATCCAGGATTATGCCAGGAATAATTTGAACTAGTTATTTATTATAAAAGTTAAAAAAATAGTTTAGAAACTACGTATATCAACAGTTTGGCTAGTTGGCTTATTTTTTGAGATTCATTTGTAGCTAATGTTCACATTTTTCCCAACATACTTTCTTATTAAGTAGGTCTGCCTCAGGAGGGATGCCTTGGTTATTGATAATGAATTAATTGCCTGAGTTTTAAGGCTAATATCTTTGCTAATGTTTATTCAAATTTAGAAAAGAATAATGTTATTTTATTCTTTTGGCATCATAGAAAACTCAAGAAATAAGTAGTTTTTTATTGCAAAGCTGTTTGAGAGATTCAGTTAACTCTAAAAGATAACCAAATTTAATTTTAGCTAATTAGTGACAAATCTCGCATAAATACCAACGGTCTATTTGGAAGAAACCAATTTTAAATCGATATATATATATATATATTTATATTATTCCGATTTACTTTTATGTATGGTATGTCAGTATGCCTTTTTACCAGTAACTTCCTAAAATAGTATATCGACGGCTAAAAGCACAATCATTGTATGTCCATTTTTGTAAACTCTGAGAAATCGCGAAAAGAAGATTTAAACTTGGGGGAAAACTTCCCAAAGTCCCAAAAATACTCAATGTGACCTGTTTAGTATTTTTGGGACTTTAAGAAGTCAACAGGTCACATTGAGTATTTTTGGGACTTTGGGAAGTTTTCCCCCCCAAGTTTAAAATCTTCTTTTCGCGATTTCTCAGAGTTTACAAAAATTTACATATAATGATTGTGCTTTTAGCCATCGATATGATATGCATTTTAGGTTAGATAACAGTCCACTTCTTTACGATTTTATTTGTACTCGTATTTATCACATTTCAAGAAACAAACTGAGTTTATATTCGAATTCTGTAGCTTGCAAAAATATCACTACCTCAAACTTCTCTGTTTTTAGTGTTCTAAAGAAAATAAATACATTTAGCAACATAAAAGAAATACGCCTATACCGTTCACGGTCAGAGGAGGGGACTTTCAAAATGTTTTCGTGTAATTGCCATAAACGAAATCGTACTCATCAGATTACAAGAGCATATGCATCTCCCTTTAACATGTTATATTTTGGGAAATTTTTAATTTTCTTCCATTATTCATACATTATTGCAGCCTATGCTTATAAACATTGGGAGAGTGGAGGGAGGAGCAGGCGTGTGAAAATAGGGTTCTTAGCATGTCTCTAGTAGGAAATTTTATTGAAGAACCTTCAAACTTTTATTGTAGTACATAAATTGCCCGTGAGGACATAAAACACAGACGATTGAAAATCAGATTTCATGAACATTCTTGCTTTAGGAACGCCTGTGGAGAAAGAGCGCATGCGCGAACGATGTGTTCATGGTTTCAGAGTGCTTTGGGAACAAACCTATTACAGTATATTAGTGCCCGTAACTTTTGATATGCCATGGCTATTAATACAGAAAGAGTAATTAATTATATCTGCTAGTTGAGGTACCGTATACAATTTTGATTATCTGTATATGGAATTCCACCTTATTTCTCTATATTGAGTTAAGATTAAACTCAAGCTGATAACTATGCCGTGACTACTTAGTCATCCGTAAAGTAGTCGATGTATCGATCACCCCAGTGTTGAGGTAGTGTAATTTGACTATCTCGAACATCTGTTTGTAAGTAATTATTTGCACGTATTATTACATATGGAAAAAATTGTATTCTCGACTCATACATTGGGGAATCGAGGAAGAGTTTCAAAAAGATTCGCCTTCGAATCATCTGGAGGAT
Organism: Ectobius pallidus; assembly: GCA_964059195.1. NCBI lineage: Eukaryota > Metazoa > Arthropoda > Insecta > Blattodea > Ectobiidae > Ectobius > Ectobius pallidus. The sequence goes on along the minus strand of CAXKWD010000010.1, from coordinate 83,598,793 downwards.
AACGGACAGTCGCTTGGCTACGTCCTTTCTGTCTTTGTTATTTTTACAATTAGTATAAAATCTGAAATTAAGTAATGATCTGCATTTTTAAATTTGTAACTATACGAATTTACTATGAATTAGTTTTTGGTTCGTCACTTCCCAACACATGTACACAATAATTTATATTCTATTATTGTTCCAGTGGACAGTAGGATTGCATTCCGTTCTCAGTTTTGTGTGATATACAATGATATTTTAAGTGCTTCTTTACATGTCGCATTTAGATTCGCGACACAAGTTGGCAGATGTTATAAACCATGGATTCGCCATTTCTGAAGCGGAACTGCCATAGCAAGCTAGCCGAAGCAAAGATGAGAGATTTGCCAACTTCCATAGAATTTAAAAACTCTATTATTTACTGCATTTATATTTCAACGTATCTTAATGCTATAAAAGTCAGAACGGATTCACAAAAGTTATATACCAATATTTTATTAAACTGCAAGTAAAAATTATGTTTTTCCAACGGAAACTTTTCGCTTCTATACACAATAATTTATATTATATTATTGTTCTAATATAATTTAAGTGCTATGCACCGCATATTAGGCCGCTTGTGATAACGAACTCCTATGCATTGCTAAAAGGAGAAACACAGTAGTGCTTCTAATTTATGACTATGTTCTTTGACGAGTCTGATATCTCATACATAAACCATGATGAAGATTCTACCATGAATAACTATATCATCGTTAACAGGATGTGAACCCGCAAATGTGGGATCGACAAGCAACCGAATAAGTAGAAGTCACAGCAAACTTTGTCAAGTACAAATTAGTTTTCCGCATGTTCTTTCCATATTTTGTAATTAACTTCAAATTTATTTGCTTTGTTCATAAAGTTCACAGACTTCTTACTTTCAGCCAATAGGACTTTCTTTAAGGGCCAGAACCTTCATGAGAAAGATGTACGTTATGTTTTGTTCGTTTTGCAGGGGGAAAAGCTCCACTGAACTAAGGATTATCAACAGAATATATTTTTAGTAAACCTTGAGTATTGTATTGATGCTTTAAAAAATTAGTAGGCCTACCGTAAAAGCGTAATGGAAAAGCGGAAAAGAAGCTCCAATAAAAAAAAATAATAGGTCAGATGAGAAGAGTGAAGAGCGACCGGCTTGAAGATTGCAGAACGATCTTCTCTTTATACCTGTAAAAATAAAGTTTCGTATTTTCATGGCCTAGGCCTATAGGCCAGCTCATTTCAAAGAAATTTCCTGAAGAGCCACTTTATTTACTGTCTGAGTTAGCCGTAGGAGTTATGTCAGTAATTGGGAGATTGAAATACTCATAGGCCTATTTATTTAACAATAGTATCATTGTCAATGCTACACCGGCAAAAAATCAAAATTGCTAAAGAACTAAAAAAGCTTTTAAATGTTTTTATCTTAAAGCATCTGACAAAGTGACTTACAATTTGTGTGAAAAGTGGAAGGTCTCCTTTTCCATTAACTCCTCTTAATTAGAATTATTATTATTATTGCTAAAAACATCTATTCTAGTATGAAAATATTGCACTGAAAGTGCTTTCGCAGGTCCAAGGCGATCCGAATTTTATGGGAATCTTGAAATAATTTTTCTGCGAGAGAACGAGGTTATCAATGCATTATGTTTTATCGCATATATCTTATTGGTTATTCTCTTAAGAATGTTATGCAGAAATCTTTGTTGACTGAATCTGGCCTTTGGGCTGTTTTTTTTGTTTTGTTAGAAAACATGCCCCTCTAAGCACTTCAGTGATTTCAGGTTGAACATAAAATTGCTTCTGTCATTTAATAATAATAATAAAGAGAATGCGCCCAATGGACATGAGAACTCATGCTTCATTCATTTACAAGTTAGCATTCATTTAAAGTAGCCTGTGCCGCTGCATAGATTTAAATGAATTTGACGATGGTCCCTATTACTTTCTCGCCATTATACATGGAGTTTTCGGTAGTAAGCTGTAGTTGTTCATTACTTGTATGTAGTGATTCGAAACAGGGCTATTAACCACCGCATACTGTTGTTAAACATCTGTGACTCGCTGTCGTGTATTTTATAGTTTATAGTGCTCATATTTTTGGAGTTGGGCAATAGTGCCAATTTTTCTGTTCTACCGTTTGGCTTCGTCCGGGGTCTGGACCTGCCTTCGGGCAGAACACTCATCATCATCATCATCACCGTTTGGCAGCTGTGTAGATTTAAAGTTTACAGAAAAGTCAATTCCCCAGCTGTTTCAAATTTATTTTTCAGATAAAGCCGTCATATCTATGTAATTTATTAGATGAGGCATGCGTTTCAACTTAGTTCGGGTTATGATTGGCGAAGGTCAGATACAAGTAGGTATTAATTTTACAAGTACAACTGAAGCCAGATTTCTACTTATCTGACTGATCTCTCTCAATTTGACATTACTATTGGCACTGAACCAGCATTATATAATAACTTTACCCAGTTGCCAATTTCATTAACCTATGTTTAATACCTGCTTACAGTAAGATAACAGTAAATTATCTAATGGGTTATTAATAGGGGGCGGATTTCTATGACCTAAAAAATAGGATATATGCATGCATTTATGACCTAAAAACGTTAAAATATACCCATAAAATTTAAAATATGACTTTATCACTTACACATTGTGTATATTTTTTAAAGTTTCATTACAATTAATTTTATTAAAATATAATGTCAATTATTTTAAATATCTATAAATTCTCAAAAAGTATCATTATAACGCAAAATCTACAAAATATGATATGAAACTTCAAAATTTCTTTAATATGCACACAAATATGCCAAAATATGACATAAATATGCATATTCATACTAAATATGCTACAATAGTTGAAAATTTCCTAAATAGGCTATGCAGTTATATGCACAATGAAAACCGTTCCATTTTCACCAGGATGATTGGAATCGGGATTAAATTAGTCGGAAACCTGAAATAATGCAAAGGGAAAAAATATGACATGTCATAGAAATCCTCCCCTAGTTATTAAATACCTATTTTGGATCACAGGTCGTACCTTCACTCAAACTCTTATTCGTCGGATTACCCATCATGAGGGCATCGTGTCATTTTAATGCTGTATTAATTTTAAAACATGCTTTTGTTCTGGTATGGCCTGAATTATCTTGGAAATATTCATTCATTTTCATGGTAACATAGTCATGAGTAAACTGCATAATTTGTAAAATATGAACAAGATATATCCTGTAGTATGCAATACACGTGCGTTAACTGCATTGGAGGATCTCTGAAATTAAAACAAAAAGTCTTGCAAACTCTCCTTGATTCTCCACGAATATTAATTTCTGTTGTATTGTAGAATTGTATTTATGATTATATGTGCTGATTGATGCTTTATTATTCTTCAGAGACCTTTCACTGTGGGTAGGGCATTCGTGCCTTTTTCTGCTCTTCTCCTTGTCCATAAGTTACACAGGATAATTAATTCCAATCCGGAATTTTCATATGTGAATAGCAAAAATGCTGTTGGGCTGGCAAGGGTTTCAAACATACTCGTAATATTTCTTAATATTTCTCCTATAGTATTATCGTGTAATGTCCAACAGAGACAACTTCTGGTTCATGAATGCATATGCATATATCTATTTTTCAAACATAGTACCTTCCACTTGTGTATATTATATGTATATATATATATATATATATATATATATATATATATATATATATATATATATATATATATATGTGTGTGTGTGTGTGTGTAACAATTATATCTCCTATTGGGCAATGGGCAACATTTACGATATCCCAGGTAACTTCTACTGACTATTTAGTTCAAATTCTAACACTTAGGTGCCCGTAGCAAATGTTTTTGTAGTCTGCATGCAAAGGATTGTGACCATCTCCGGTAAATGTTGCCTGAGAGCAATTCTGTGAAATAAAGGGTCAAACTTTAATTGTAAGCGGACTTATTTTAAATGTTATAGGCCTACTATAAAAAGATACCCGTTATTTTTTAGTGTAAAACATAAAGCAATAAATAAGTCATTTCTGGAATACGTGGCGATACGTAATCCCTGTTAAATGATCTTATAACACAAAGATACAGCACTTATTACATCAGATATAGTAAATTTGATACCATATTTTGGTGTTATTGGCAGAATAATCATATGTTGGCGTATTTATTCGAATTGCAACGATAACGAAAGAATAGACACGTGGAGTTTCTCTCATTATGTGTGCAGTATTGAAACCGCAATATGCAGCGCATGTTTTTCCCCATTTTATGAGCGATGTAACTCCTCGTGTATTGTTCTGTAACGACTGCTGTCACTTCAGTAATGTTGCATGCAGTATTAAACCGCACACGAGGTGCAATATTGACTTCTATAAAACTGAAGTCTGCTAATGTACTAATTAACGAAAGATAAAAAAAAATTATAAATAATAAAACCAGTAGATGTTTTATTATGGTTTATAAGATGGCATTAAAGAATGGGTACTTCGGTAGTTCACCAACTTAAAACACAGGGCATTGCGCAAGAAAAATATTTTTATCGCCTTGTACACGTTACATGTCTGATAATTTTTATTACCCTTCTTTCTTGTCACATTTACGAGTTTAACTACTGTAAGAAACGAATCTGTATGTCCTTAACAGCGAAAACTTTTGTCTGGTAAAATAAAGCATAGCCTATTTAAGTTTAACTTTTCAATTGTATGAATAAGTTACAATTGACTGTCAAAATGGCAGTGTGCTTTAGATAAAAATATGAAATGCTATTCCGAATGGATGACAAAGATTATGAAAACGAATAAGTTTTTGCTATTTAATTTTTCATTTGTAATTTGTTATAATAATTTGTGAATTTGTAAATCACAGTTGTTTTGAATGAATACTGTTGCCACTATCTGGAGGGTTGTAAGAATATGGTTGTGTATAATGCGCCTATTCCTTTCTAACTCTTACGAAACATAATATTTGATAAGGAAAACTCTATAACTGAATTTAGATATCGAGCTTTCATCAGAAATAGCATGTTATAATGTTTTAATCAATTCTCAGAATAAGATATTATATGTACTTGTATGTTTGTGCATAGAACTACGTGTACGCGCGATGTTCAGTATATTTTCGTTACGACACAGCTTCTTCCTCTTACCCTAATACTATTTTTTTTTTATTAGACCTATAAGATACACGTTTTAGAAATCTTATCGAAAATTAATCTAATGACTACCTTTCCAGCTTATCTCTTGGAATAACGTTCCCATTTTTCATGAAAAGATTTATGTTTAGGAAATGAGAAGAAGCCTATTTAATGCCAATGTTTTCGTTTGTCTGTGATAATTGCCACAGCATTAAAGTGAATTGACAATGAACGTACTGTACATAAAACAGAGTAAGATAAAAATAATACCCAAAGCAGAAATAAATTAATATGTTCCCGCTTGGAAAAAGCAAACCACTGAGCAAGCCCTGTACCTAGTCAGTGTTTCGTCAGTTTGTAGTCCGTCACCCTTAATATGATTCCACCATCCATTGTACTTTTACATAACTTCAAAATGTAGTTAAATGCTTTGAACCTGGGCTGTCCAACATGAAGTTACTTTTAATTTATAAATTACCCTCAAATGCGAAATATGCACAATTCTTACATTAACGATAAAATACAAATAAAATAACATGTGACTTATTTTATAATGCGGCCCTCCAATCCGCATTTTTTAAGCGGCCCTTGGGGCACTTGCAGTTGGACAGCCCTGCTTTAGACTTTTCTTTTATTAGAATTTACTGGCAAAACTAGGCTTGCATGGCTTTTTTATTGCACGTGAACACGGGACTATATACCATATAACTGGGAAACCAATCTGCCCCATGTCACATAATTTCTCGAGGATATAGTATGACAAGGCTGCTCTTGAGCTGCTTCCTAATTTCGCTAGGGTTGATCCCCTAGAAGCATGTGATAGACACAGTTATGTCCCTGTCGCGCGGAAGCACTGTCAAGGTTGTGATACATCAAGTATTAAGCACTGGACGCCTGTATTGATTTACCTCTACTCTATAGAACTGCCGTATTTCCGAACTGCAACTGGCTCTATGTTGACCCATTGAAAATGTATTAAAGAAATTTCATGTGAAATTCACTGAAATAATTTTGCAATACTTGTCGTAAAAAATCGTAATTTTTAAGATAGACCCTACTTTTCTCAGAGTAAGTTGATTTTCCAATTCATTTTGAACTACTGGTTGTCATACTGACAGATATATAATATTTACTTAAATTGCAATAATTGTAAATAAAAAGGGTACTGTAGACCTGTGTGTATATATTTGAAATTACAGTATCGTCTCAAGATTGGTTGGCCGCAACAGTGAACATTCTCGCCCAGTAGCTTGCTGGAGATTTATATCTTCTACCGATTTTCCTATAAAGTATGATGTAACCATCCCACAGCTGGTATAAAATATAAACTTTTTGGCACTGTTTTAGAAATAAGTTCATTTAGCCTTCACCTTTCATTGGTATAAACTGTACACATGCTATCTATTCCTTCAGTCTCCTTTATTCTTAACACTTTTTACTCAAATTACTAGGCCTACAGCTTTTTTCACAATTTTTTAAAATTACTCCGAGTCATTAGCAACCAAGTATACGAAGTCACGTGCAATTTGAAAAGCAGAACAATTTAGTTGTCCATAGAGTTATCAATCTACTAAAGATCTCGCACGAAATCTGTGCCGATGACGACCGTTACTCGCTAGAGAGAGACATGCTATTGTGCGAGAGAGAGAGGTAGCTTGTCCTTCACAAATAGAAAGGGAGGTACTGTTGTGCGAGAGAGATAGGTAGCAGGCCAGTCGACGCTACAGCAATGACGTAGGCAATCGGCACAGATTTCGTGCGGGATCTTTACAAACAATGTAGAAATGCATTTTACTTCATTCCTTTTGTTGTTTTTGTTCATATTTGCATATATCACTGTACTATAAAGACTCACTTGCTCACTCATTGACATTAATGTTTACTCGCTTCCAGATGAGCCGGAAACTTTTAAATTTAGCACACTTATGACTTTTAGCGTGTATTTCTTGGCCCCGAAAACATCCAGAATGGCGGACGGAACTGTGGAGACTTTTTAAAAAGGAAAATAGTAGCTAAACTGTAAGTTTTGTCACTAACCGACTTCCTTGCAGTAATGGATTTTGAGAGATCCTATGGCTCTGTGACTTTTGTCGTTTCTCCATCGGTTATGCCTTAGACAGAGTAGTTTTTAAAAAAGTAAATTTTATATATTTTCCAAACATTAATTTTTTATACACTTATACAGGACAGCTAGTATTATAAAATGTGGCTATCACTGACCACGAAATCTCATTGATTTCCCAAAACGTCAGTATATTCCCGTTCTTGGAAAAGTGTAACAATCCATTGTATGGAATACGGTTGGAATATGGTACTGATAAGCTATTTCCTGATATGTGTTCACTTTGACATAAACTATTTCCAGCAAATATCCTTACATAATTTTTAACATAATTTCCCTTTTCGTTAAATAGCAGTTTCGATTGAATGTAGAACATTTTCCGTGGATAGCACAGCCTCCCCCCGTATGCAGGGTTCATTCGCCCGTGTAATGCGGGCCTTAGGTTGAGAACCTTCTTTCTTATTGACTGATTCATGATTTCAGCTGTAGACATGCATTGTGCACATTGCAACAAACAGACGGCATTTTTATGTCCGTGTATAGAATTTTAGTTTGAGTACGAAATGACTTACTTGACCAGAACATCCATCGGGTGATGGATGTCAGTAGTTACCAGCTAAATCCCAATGGTTCTAAATAATATTACAACCTAAAATTCGGCTGTTTTTCCTACTTTTTATGTTAAAAATACATAGGCGGTGAAAGCTGTATTGTGCCAAGTTTTCCTGAGTTAAGCATCGGAACATTTTAAATTGGAAGTTAAATCTGTATATGGCTGAAAACTGCAATAATGGTACGGGTTTTATTTATATTCTTTTTAATAAGATTACATTCCAGTCGTCTAGTGTAACCTTAATTTGTAGGCATTTTATATTCAGCGAAGTGTGTATTATGATTACTTGGTAGGAATGTTTGTTGTTTGTAAGGGCTTTGTTGAAGTGTGAAGTCTGCGGGAGTGTTGTGTGGATAATTTCCAGTAGACCTATTTATGTCTCCACCGGGCTTGAACATGCCATAATATTTATAGGAGGCTGAGGTATTATCATTCCTCCAAGATCTTAAGTTCATTTTTATAGATTATGGCATGTGACAGCTCTATCGTTATCAGGAGTGTTCTAGTTAAAATGCATTTTAAGTGAGAACGACGCGTGACTCATTTGAACTATGCCCTGTAGTGTTTTTATTCTTTTTGTTTGTAATTGGAATTTACATTTTATATTGTCCTGTTTATCTGTAGAGTTTAATGACCTGTATTACGTGCATGATGCTTTTTACTTTAATACGGAAGTTAAAGAAGGCCGGGTAGTGTAAAATGACTGTATTTTATTTATTTAACCTGGCGGAGTTAAGGCCATAAGGCCTTCTCTACCACTCCGCCAGTGCTAAAACATGAAATACATAATAATAATAATAATAATAATAATAATAATAATAATAATAATAATGATAATAATAATAATAACAAAATAATAAAAAATAATAATAAAAATAATAAATTAAAACAAGAAATTATATACCTGAATACAAGAAACGTACATTAATTAAATACAAAGAAAAAATTCGAACATAAGTACTTGAGTAATATATAACTTAGGCTAATGCAAATGACTAAAATAAAGAAATGAAAAAAGATGAAAGACTAAACAAATACATTCTTCCTTATTACAAAATGTAATGAAAATTAAATATATATTACTAATTAGCATCAATTCTTAAATGTTGTAGTAGGCTATACTAAATTTATTAAATGGCGCTTGAACTGTGAAGTCGTTTACCTGATTAAGTAGTATTAAGATTTATTATGAAAGTAAATCATCCGACCTAAGGATCCAGAATACATACGACATAGATAATTAAAGATTATTTAGAATTTGCCTTAAAATTTAACACTTCAACATTGCAAGGATTGTTAAAAAATAAATCTAGTTGTTCTGCTTCAGGTAAAGATGGACATGGAGGATCTGCAAAGAGTTTCTTAGTATTTGTATTACAATTTCCCTGATCTTATGGAAATAGAATTGAAGTGCAGGGTTTTCAAGAATGTTTTTGGTGTATCTGTGAAGCAATGTTAATTTAATCATAATTGTGGATACTACACAGAAGTGAATTTGACCATTTACCCTGTATATCTTTGGTAATCTATTCACTCATTATTTGAGGTGCTAGTGGTCAGATCGGGAGTTCAGAATCCTTTTTCATATGATTTCTATTTTTTTTATTAGATTAAAAAAACTACCTAATGAAACTTCCTTTAAATAAATTGCACATTCTGTTATGCGTCTTTATGGTTGGGAGGGAATAAGTATGTGTATGTTTTATATATATATATATATATATATATATGCGTGTGTTTTAAATATAGGAATATCAGCATTTTTGAATTGTTAAAGAATTATCATAACAACAAATAAAAAACTAGGTTCTGCCGGTCGACTATGCTTTAAATTTACGTCGTTTTATTGATTGGTGCTTCTTGTGATGAGAAAAATTACTAAATAGAGTAGATTAATTTAAAAACGTGTTAGATACTGTATAAATAAGTTTTGTTCCTATACTAGTAATGAGAGTACTGAGGATTGATGAACGGACCACTGGAGTGTGATATTATACTCAGCTATCTGAAGGATATTCAAACATTTCCTAACTAGAAACTGCTATTAATAGATGCTCTAATTACTTTTTTTGTTTGCTCTTTTACATGAAGGATATTTCACATCCGTCATATCACGATTATACACTTCATCTGGAGCACTTGAAAAAGTATGCTTCATATCGTGTTATAGCATCTGTCACACAGATCCTGTTGCATGTACAGAATGGTGATGATGTGTGCGTGAATTTTTCCCGAAGAAGGTCCAGACCCGGAACGAAGCCATGGGTTGCTGCCTGCGACTCGTCCAAGGATTTTTTATATTTTTTATTAAGGCAAAGATGACATCACGGAGGTTTGCCTTTGCCTTACACTACTGAAAAAAATCCCGTCCCGGCCGGGAATTGAATCCGGGCCGCCAGGATGGAAGGCAGCCACGCTACCGACTCTCCCAGGGTGGCGAACTTTATTTGAAATTTGCTGCAGTTTTACTTCAACGATGTAGACAGTTGTGGTGTTGCATAAGCCTACGTTAACAAGAAAATAGAGTGCGCATCAGCGTTAAAAACTTGCGTTATTTGTCAGTTGTCGACAATTACTTATTTTCAGTTATTACTAAGACTGGCAGTACCTTGGCATTGCCAATTAAACTGTACATTTAAACATGTCCCCAGAAACAGTAATGAGTACTTTTCAAGGTTTACATGAAAATATATGCCCTCTTCTCAGCAAGTGGTAGAATGCATTGCATATTGTCATGAAGTCAAATAAATTTAATTCTTAATTGGATATGAAGAGTAGGCCTAATGCATGGGGCAGTTAACTGCTTGTGATACTGTAATTGGATTCGTGACTTGTCCTTAGAGGAAACCGAATCGTGATTCAGAATGTTACTGATTGCCACCATTCCGTTTTATTCCATAGTAAAATATTGTGTAGTTTCTTACGAGTTTAATGTATAATTCTATCTATGGGACCATTCATAGATCATGATACCCAAATGTATAACTGTATAAGTATTAGTTCCAATGTCTTGCCTATAATTATTAGCATAAACATGGATACAGGAATTCGTATTTTCGAGCTCAGGATTGGTCTATGTATTTATTGTCTTCTACTTAAGAAAAACGTCGCGTACAGTACAAGAAGGATATTGTGTACAGTAGGTCTACAAATAACTTCACATTCGTTAACTTTCCGAATTTAGTTTTCTCTTTCTGTAGCCTATGGCCTACCGTTACATAGTTTTGACATGCCGCATGATAAAATAAACGTTTTATTAGTATAGCTTATCAGTAATTTTAGACTGAATTAGAATACCGAAAAGGTTGTTTCCCTTTAGATAAGAAATGGGTTTAAAAAATTGCATAATGTAACGTAATTAAAATATTTAAGATAACTTTATTATAGGTTTATAAAATTCTGATCAGGACTTACTAATACTAATGTAAGGACTACATTCTACAGCATAGTTGGGCAAAGTATTAGGGTATATGCATTTCCTTTTCCATCGAGGGGATGTTTACAAATGTAATACAATCCATCTTACGCCTTCGATAATAATGAAGAGGTATTATAATTATTAATATTTGTGGAACATCTTTGGTATGTCGTCAAATGATAAAAATTCACTGTACACAAATTATAATATACTCTATTTACATTGTTAAAGAACTTAGTAATGTCTTTGAACACAGATGTCAGGTTATACAATGTTAAATATGTACAAATTAAAATAAAATTAATTACAAGCTGTTAAAAGTTAAAACATATCCCCTACCAAGCACACACACTTACATAGATGGCATGCATTTCGCTTTACATAGAAAGACGATCTAACCGACCATATCAAGTTTTTACAATTTTTAAGTAGTGTTTATACTAAAATATCTAAAAATTGAAATTAAAACCAGTGTTGATTTGCAGGCCGTCAAAACTTAAGTATTATAGTTAAAATTAATATAAAAAATAAAATCTATTTCCTCCGACCTTATTAAAATATTAACCTTAACTCTTTATGTGAAATTCTTTAGTGCTTACTTCACAGATTTACTTGTGGATTTTGTTAAATTATTTTAGACTTTTTGTTAAAAAATTCCAGAAACATGAAAAGTTCAGAAAATTGATCAATGATTGTAGTAAATATTTTCAACTATAAAAACAAAAAAATCTTATAAATAATTTTAAACGTAGTATTCACCTAATATTTTTCCAAGTCCTCTGCAAATTACCTTTAGTACCTGGATAAGCATCGCATCAGCAAAGAGCAGCATTATCTACTTCTTGATACCTTCACCATTTTGTGTACCTTACTGGAACTAGGGGTATAGGTCATGCGTAATCTATTAGGTGATTGGTAGATCATAGCCTAGTGCTTTATTGATTTACATGTATACGCTCCCAGTTGTTTTACGATCACATTTAATGACAGACAGGAGGCCTACAGCCTTTTCCAGTGCCGAAGGACCGAGATGCCCCTCATCCACAAGTAGTCATTACGTGGGAAGTGATGCTATTATCACATGACCTAGCCCGGCTCATTCCGCCTTGTCAGTTTGAATTTGATACATTCCTCCTGCTGCCTGCCCTTGTTATTTAAATAGCACTAAGAGGATTTACGGCTCTTTTATTGACTTCATTATTACCGTGTATAACTCATCTCCGCGAATTGGATGCTCCATTAACTCTATCATGTCCCTTTAACAACCCGTTGCTTTTATGGAATTTTATTATCGGTTCATGAGAGCTTGTCATCTAGTAATGTAGAGGTTAACACTCTTTCACACAGTTCTTGGATTTGTCATTTCTCTGTAACGAAGAATTAGTAAAACTGTATTAGGTATCAGCGAATAGAAGTTATGTATTGATTTCATGGTTTCTAATTTTGGAAGAAATAAATGTAAAAATCAGTGTAAACTTGAATTTTCACATTCCTAGTTATCTGTTTAAAAGTAAACCTTTTAAATAAAAACAATCACAACTCGCTTAGCACTTGAAGGCTGCCGTGATAAACTGAGTTTGTCTGTACAGTGCATTATTTTATAACATGGAATAATGTAATTGGGAATTGAAACTGGTATATCAAGGATTCTCATTTTGCATAAGAAAGCCTTGGGCTATTTTGATGTACTCTGTACGATGCTCATCAAAGAAGGCATTTTGACAGTTTTAATCAATTTTTATAATTTTAATTTGTTATTAAAACATTTTAAAAACAGGGATTAATATTCTTCTAGATATCACATTCATTATACTATCCAACTAGATTGAATCAAATTACTTTTAGAACATTTTGTCGGATTAGAAAAATCAAAGTCCAACGCTGTGCAGGATGCGTTCAGTCCTCTCACGCAGCGGGTCCGAGTTCGATTCCTGGTCGGGACATTTACCTAGGTGAGGGTTTTTCCGGGGTTTTCCCTCACCTATGAGACAAATCTCAGATAACTTTAGACCCTTATGGTCCCCGGATATCATCTGGTCGTCATTATCATCTTCATCCCATCCTCGTCTTGTTCTGAGAGAGTGTGTGCGTGTGAATGGCGTGTATCGTCCTATGTGTTCGTGTTGTCTCGGAGGTGGCCCCGGCATTAGGCTGATCATTCATCCGGGGAGGCCCTCCATGTCCTTGTCTAGTCAAAAAAGTTTGTATGTGATTCAAAGGCCCGGGCAGCTTGAGTCGCTTAAATCCTAAAAGGGAGAGGTAAAACTACGACAAAGAAAGAAAGAAAAATCAAACAATTTCTTTGACTGTAAATTGCCACATGAAGCCCATTGTGTGTCTTTCAATAAATTTAAATCAGCGTTACATAATTAGTAAACGTCCGCTTGACAGTGTAAATTAGACAGCTATATATTTATTTTAATATTTTTACACTAAACAACCTTTGGTACGTGATGGGCTGATGCCATTAATAAATATAACTAAATCTAATCATGAACGGACATTATCGATGTGCCTACAAAAGGATGGTAATCCAAGCGCGCAGATAGATCAAGGCTCGCAGCTAAATTGAAACTTAGGAAAAGATGGACCTTCTTCAAGTTGTCGTGGTCACAAATTATGTAATGGAATTATACCCGGTTATATTGAAACAGTTATACTAATGAAGGTTAGCAGTTAATGATGCAGCGTATACACGTTATTTGTATATAACAGGAAATTTCCATATTAAAAAAGAACATCATCAGTTGTGGGCTATTTTTACAGTGCAGAGAGGGTAAATGACGTATCCGTGCACCTGGTTGTATATACGTAGGTGCTGCTGTGATGATATATTGTTGGAGATAGGAAGACCTTGTTTTGGAATTTGGCCTTGCACTTCATTGTCTGGTTTAAACAATGCCTAAGTACTTTTCGACGTCAGTGCCGTTCCTGCTGCTGGATGTTACCGGTACGAGGCAGTTTTTAAGTGGGCCACTGTACCTTGAGTTATTTGTGGAATATGAACTGCGCTCTGTTACTTTTAGTATCTCTTTGAAAACACTACAATAACATTTAAATTGTTACCAGATGGAGGTGTGAAAATTTGTATGCTGAATCTTTTTTCTATGCCCGATGTCCGTTGGCATCAAATATTCTGATTGGTACTTTTTTTGAAATTTTTGCTAACGAATTTGAAGAGAATATGCCTACTGAAATATGTTCTCCAGAGAGACACATTAGCTACAGTATTTGTTAATTAGTGTTGTGTCTAGTGATGTGTATATATATATAGAAAATACAGTTTTCGTCTCGTGAAACGAAATAATTTTCGCGTAGAAAATCGTACATTAGGCTACTATCTCACTTTTGTTCGACATTTATCAATAAGCTTCATTCATTCTTTATTTCAAAAGAAGTAGGAGGATTGTCCCGTGTACGCTGTACTAATACTCGTAAAAAAGCTAAACGTTATTTATTTCACTCTTCTACTGCATCTACAGCTGTTTTTATCCCGACGAGGGCTGAAGTGTTGTCGCCTTCTAATCTCCTTTTTCACTCACATTGGGAATTCCAACGTCCTTTAGAATACCTGAGACATTCATTGATAAATTACGTATAACAGTAAACAAAGTAATAATTATTACAATACGGTATATATAGTGTAAACAGTGGAATCGGCATATAAACATAATATAGTTTTCTAGGTCCTTTCCTTCTATCAATACGATACAGTATATTTTAGTGTTGCTAAAGATCTTCCCGGCATGACTGTTTATTTAGTAAATCCACAAGAACACATTTAATCGGTAGGGTAATTTTTTATATTCGTCTTTTCCTGAAATATAGCCAACATTTTAGGAGTTAGATGAAACAATTTTAGTTACTTGTAAAAAGTGAATAGGCTATCGACGATGGATATTTATACGAGGGTCGTCCAGAAATTAAAGAACGATTTGACATAACTAAATAATAACAAAAGATATCAACACAAAACTTTATTTACAAAGATGCAGCACCTTATTATACCGCCAAATACCTGAGCCTGGAATTTCTGCCAAGAGGACAAGGAACAAATGCAGAGGCGCATTGTGCAATTCTTCTACGACTACGACGCGATATCTAAAACAAGAGGCGTGGAAAGGTGTTTTTTGATTCACAATAACGCTCGGCTTCATTCGGCTGCTCAAACACAGGCACAACTTCAACGTTTTATGTGGAATATTTTTTTTTACATCCTCCTTACAGCCCTGACCTGGCACCCAGCAATTTCACTTGTTTCCGAAACTAAAAGACTTTTTGGGTGGAAAAGAGTTCCCAAGCAATGAAGACCTCAAAGCGGCAGTGACATCCTGGCTCAGGTCTTTGGCGGTAGAAAAGTATAACATTGGCATTGAAAAACTGGTACTGTACCACGTTATAATAAATGCCTTGACAGCCATGGCGATTGCGTTGAAAAACACAATAAGGTACTGTATCTTTGTAAATAAAGTTTTGTTATTTGGTTATGCCA
Organism: Ectobius pallidus; assembly: GCA_964059195.1. Taxonomy (NCBI): domain Eukaryota; kingdom Metazoa; phylum Arthropoda; class Insecta; order Blattodea; family Ectobiidae; genus Ectobius; species Ectobius pallidus. The sequence continues at coordinate 83,583,055 of CAXKWD010000010.1, read as the reverse complement.
AATCGTTCTTTACTTTCTGGACGCCTCTCGTATTTCTTCTCCTTTACTTCTGCTTGTAGAGATCGCCAGAGAGTTCTGTTGAGGACTTTCATCCAAGTGTGTGAGGTTGTCTTTCATCACGGCGAAATAATATTTATCGTCAGATCCCCATAATCCTTTCAAAAAATGCTGATAACGGGTCCTAGCTTGCTCAAAACAGTCGACTTCTTATAAAACTAGGGTTAGGCTATGTAAAGTGATTCTTTCGTATGCAGGTAAAATATTCTTTTCCGAAATCTCAAGTGTCTCTGGAACTAAATAACATTGCAGATGACATGTCCTTCTTCTGCTTAGATACGCGGTCCAATCCGAGACGGAGAGAAGACTGTTACTGCTAGCGGCACTTCGTTAGCTCGTATACACGTGATTGGCGGTGAAGGAAATCGCTTTTCATTTGAAAAATACTGTAATTCTGTCCTCTATCAGAATAAATATGTCATATTAGGCTTAATTTGGTTAAATAAAGTATCAGTGATTCTGCTCTTTTTGTACTATTTTTTTTTTCGTAGTTTAGACCTAATTATTTTTTTAAATACTGAACAATAGTTTTACCTCGTTATTGTTTTAAATGTTGCCACCACAATTTTTTCCTATCCAGTCCTTTAACAATTGGGCTCAGCTACAATAAAACTTTGCGGAGGAAAAATTTCCTTCACAATCTTGTTTGTTTAGAGATGGTTCTACTAATGTTCAGAAAGGCGCCGGCTCAGCTGGTTTTTGTCAGAAGTACTTGGTTGTCGGTAGAGCGTTAAAATCCCACACAAGCACAGCCATGGGCATTAGAATCACGGCCTTTTGCGGCCTTTTTTTTCTTTTCGTCGACGCCTTTGTTGTGTAAAACCAGGATAAATATAACAAATTACACAGGCATTTCCGCTGGAAAAATTGGAATGGCTGGACGTGAAAACATTCACGTGATAATTAAAACGTGGTTTCACCTGCGGAATTACGCAATTTGAACTTGACCACTATTGGTGCAATTTAAAACAGATGACCTCCAGATCGCAAAGAGTGAGTTTTCCGTTCTACAGCTGGATTTAAGAACGTATGATTTGTGTGTCCATGGAGTCAAGTTTATTTCTGTTGATTTATTCTGCCTTATCTTCCGCTCTACCAGACAAAACAATATTACAATTAGGCTACATATTACATGAATGCAAACTCAAATTACTGTGGTTTATTAAAATAGTTGTAAACACACTAAAAATTTATATCATACTAATAATATAAATTTAAGTTAATTTCTAAATTATTTCATTTTCTACAAAACTATAAAACATTAAACATTACAAAACTTACTGAAAGAAAGTACTAAAAATTACACAGTGTCTGTCAAATATTAAAAATAAGTAGGCCTACTGAGAGTTACAGTACAGAGTTAAGAGTTTCAAGATACTGAAAAGACCAGTGAGGATTGCTAGTTATTATGATGAATTGGAAAAAAAAAGCAACTAATTTACATTATCTTGAATTAATTAACTGATTTTCTCTTTGAAATTCACTAAGTGTTCGACAGCCTCTGACTTCGTACATACATCTGTATACAGCAATCTGTAAATACATTTATGCAGAACAACTGGTATGGAGTTTGTTAGACATCCAGATACTAAAATGGAAATACCTGACTTTATACTACCTATGATGAAGAGAAAAACCCCGTATAAAGCGTAGTATTAAAATTTGCGTTCTATTCTTTGCAAAATGTCGAGAGATCGCATATATAGGGCCTAATGCGGTTTTGTGTGATCTGTTTTTGGTCGAGTAGAACGATTGATTTAATAGTAAGTTGTCATTCCTGTAGTTACCCCGAACAGTTAAAACGGCTTTCATGCAAATCTTTACAATTATATTTTAGAACGGTGCCAAAAAAGTCTGCAAAAATGTACAAATTCACTAAAACCTCTGGTATCCGAACAGGCGTGAAGCCGGGTAGTACGGATCATTGGACGTCTAAGACGTATAAGAGATTATCATAAAAATAATCCGAATTATTACATAGTCTGTCGTTTTGTCTTAGGCCTATGATCACCTATGTTAAAATCAAACTGTAGTATTTAATAAAATATTATTATTTATATAAAAAATCCTTGAAAGTCTTCGCTGTTTTTCAACTCATTGCTGTAAACATTCGCGTATAGTATAGGCCTAAACGTTTTGATGTCGAATATTGCAAGTGAAATTAACTGTCATTCAAATAGAACATACAGTATCATTAACATTTAAGCTTTATTTATGGTTTGTTATGGGTTTTTAACAGTTGTTTATTGCTATGGAGGCATGCAACCGTGGTCATGTATTGGAATTTTGCCCCGCAGTAGTTCTTTTACATGCTTTTAAATCTACAGTCGCATTTACCCACACATAATTGTCATAGACCCACGCTGGAATAGAACCCCGAATTTGGCACACATTGTGTTGAGTATTCATGATTGTGATAAAAGTTTGCATGGAGTAGAGTCTAAACTTTCAACAAGTCTTCCTTAAAGTCTGGCTGTTCCAAGAAGGAAACCTGAAGTAAACAGACAGTACATCTGTCTCACTATAGCACATTACTCGTATGACTTAAGAGTGAGACAGACATACAGGTTTTTGTTTACATCAGGGTTCTTTCTTAGCTCGTCTCGGGTATAGTTTTGTCTAAATGCAATGGCTTAATCTAAAGTTTCGCAGAATATAGTCCTACATGCAACTGTTAGTAGGAAGCTGCTAAAATTTACAGTGTAATGAAAAAAGTGTTCGCAAATTTTGGCCATAATGTAAAATAGCTTCATACATAATAAATTGTTATATCGTAAACATTTTAACGAAAACATCATTGTTGGAGAGGAAGCACAGAATTGGACGTGTGTCCATGCAGCCGATCTCACGTACGCATGGATAACAAAGGTCAGATGTTAAAGCTCTCTGAAGGTCCGATGTAATCGAATCTCATTATTTACTTCAATTGTGGTCTAAGCGCAGTGAGAAAGTTCCAGAGCTGAATACTTTAAGCCAGCGAATCTCTTCTTTTCCAAAACACTGTAATTTTTTTAGAACAGTAGGCCTACATGTTTAGTTCTTTCACTGGAAAGATAAGAAAAAAGCATCTTTGTATACAGTATTTGATGTCAGGATACAATTAACTTTAATTCTGTGTTTCCTATTTTCGGTAACTGATACAAAAATATTGTTATTTGAATTCGTAATATTTACATGTATCGGTAGGCGGTATTCGGTTGTCAGTAAGTTTCATCTTCATTGCCAAGACAGAAAAGAGTTTTTCTTCACGTTTGGACGTATTTTTATGTTATGAACCGGTAAAAATTGACACTATTATAAATTGCCTTGCGTAAAATAAGAAAACTTGAGTATTTCAAATTTCAGGATCAAATAGACTGGATGTGAAATTTGATATGGTTAATTTACATGTCTATAGTATTAACTTTTATTTATGTTTTTAGTAGTATTTTTGAATAATGTTTGAAACTTTGGGTAGCCTGACACGGCTTTTATTTGCTAGCATTCTTAATTATTCGAATTATTCAATAAATCTGGATTATTAGTTTTCCAGACATATACGTGTACCAGCATCATTTTCATATGTCTAAAAAATCTAAATTTTTACAAAAGGTAATGACAAAAATAAATTTTTTATGAGACAATTAAAAAAATTAACTACGTTACATTTTACAGGTTTTACAACCTAGTTACAGGTTAACTAGGTTACAGGAGCCAAAACTATAATTTTACGGAGATGGCTAAACGAACCAAGCATGCAACATTCTATTGCAAGATCTTCATTAGTTCTCGAGTTATGATGTAAACTTTTATAAAATTGCAAGTTACGGAAATCAAGGGACAAACATATATACTTAACGCCCTCGAAAACTTTGTCATTTAACTCATAATTCATGAAATATAATAGGCAGCTAAATACACATTATTATTCTTTTAGTTTATTGTAGTTTCGTAATTTAATATTGCTTCGTTGTATATAGGTATTGTTTTACTGATATTCTGTTTTTTTGTTTTCAGGTAAGAGTAAATCATCTGTGTGAAGACTATCCGCATAGTTAAATAGTCGTCAATAAGTAAGTAAATATACACGTTTTATGGGAACTACATATAACTTACACTTTTCTTAGTTTACCAAGAGTCGGGTTCTCATTACTTCCGGTACTGAAAAGGTATCGGTAGACTAATGAACTCGATATTTTTTCGATGTTTTGTTAATATAATATTCAGTTTTTTTATTTGTTAGTAGTGCCAACTTGCCAGAAGTGGTAGATTTTAAAGTGGTTACAAAAACACGTCTCATCTCGTAAGTTTCAATATAGCAAGAAATTGGGCTCATTAAAAAGCTCTACTGCTTCCATAACAAACGAGACTTCCGAATTCGTCAGATGGTGTGGTGCAAATAAGTGAAGTACAAATATATTTTGATGTTTATTTTTTTAGGTAAAAAAAGCTTATAACAGTATTTAAGGTACTGAATTAATTTTGCTTTGTGTAGGCCTAAACTAGCTACTAACTAGAACTAATACAGTACCACAAAAGGCTATATTTTAATTTAATTTACAATTGCACATATACTGAAATGTTAACATAAAAATGCCTGTTGTGTAAATAATATTGTATTTAGAAATTTGTATTTTAATATTTACTCGTACTTTCAAAAATGAAATATTAGACTAGTTTGTATCGAAACAAAAAATCATCGAGTATCTTCAAAACTGGTATAGCCTTAACACTAGTTTTTAGGTTTGCTTTTGTGGTACATCTTATTTACTTTGTGCTAAAATATTTCGAGTCTCTCTTACTGCTGATCCTGTTTATATTTGCTTGAAACAATACCTGGTTTGTTCAGTGCAAAGCGAAAGGACTTTCTGTAAAAACTATCGCAAGTGGCTAGGCTTATTACATTATTTTGTGTTAGAAAACCAAATACAGCATTACTATACTAGTCAGTCCACGATTAAAAATAATACAACCAGACCTGTGGAATTTTTCATAAGCCTCAAGGCTATTTGCGTAGACTGTTTACGGCATATTAGGCTATGTGAATACATACATGCTTTTATTAGGAAGTTTATGTAACCAGTTTACATGTTATTTTTAGAATTGAGATGTTAACGTTGACAAAAAGGGTAATCTAGTGAGGTCGGCAGTAATGACTTAGCACATAGCATGCGAGGAATGCATTGCATATACTGACGAAATAATATTACGTTGTAATAAACTCTATGGTCTATATACTGGAAATTGGTAGCCACACTTCAACAAAAAATATCCCGTTTTTTCACCTGTAGTATTTACAGGGTGTCCACATTCTGGAAAGTCAGCAAAAGTCGTGAAAGTCAAGGAAATTGAAATCGGTCAGGGAAAGTCATGGAATTTTGTAAAGCAAAGGGAAAAGTCAGGAAAATATGTACAAAAAATGGAATAGGGAAAATGACTAGCCCCAGTGAGTGAAAAGTGAGGGGCACGTGTTTTGTTTGTTTGCTGTAAGTTAACCCAGACGGTGTAAGCAATTTTCTTTTCAGTACTTGAGCTAAACATTTCATATTTTGTTATGGGGATGGAGGAGGCTGCATATTTTGTTTTCTTGTCTGTTGTTATCTATGTTTGTAAGATTTCAACAAATAATTTATTTATAATATATGTTTACGTTACACTTTGTCTCTAGGCAGCCTATAGTGGTAGGAAGTGTTAAAAATCTGACATATTGCTGGTCATATTAAGAGCGTTTTTTCATTAAGCTAACAACAGTTTTAAGGCATGTTCAGTCTTCTCATAGATTGTTTCGAGTCAAGTAAATTTACTTTTTTATCAGTAAGGACTTATGCAATGGCGTAACTGGACCACTTGGGGCCCGGGGCGGATTTATTTTTGAGGCTGCCTCCCCAACAAGACTGTTTTTCACTTTTTTTCTGTAGCTAGTTTTTTTTTTTTTCTTTCTTTCTTTCTTTCTTTCTTTCTTTCTTTCTTTCTTTCTTTCTTTCTTTCTGATCGTCTCCATGGTATACGTTTTGAAAGGCCTAGAAACAATTAACATAACACTACTAATTTATATCAAGACAATTCTTAATAGCATATACGCCCTACATTATGCAGACATTTTACATTTTAAATGGAAGAAGTATTGTAGGAGGTCGTTAACACTTACGAGGCTGACAACCGCATCTCTAGAGTTAATATTTTTTCTGTCTTTCTTAGATTTTACCACAGTAGACTAATACCTATTACATTCTTTGCAACAGTTAAAATGTAAAAATTCCAAAATTAAACAAATTCAAAGATCCAAAATTTAAAAAATACAAAAATCCAAAATTGAAAAAATCCAAAAATCAAAAAAATATCCAAGTTTTACTTCTGTCGCGTGGTGTTCCACGCACCCGATTTTTTCTTTGCTTTTTTCAGTTTTATGTGGCTTTTACACTAATATTAAAACATGTAAAGCTGGGTCAGACTTTTATACACTCTTAAAAATACGAACTTTATCTACAGAACGTACTGAATTCACGTACCTGCTATAACTTTAACATTTTTTTAAGATAGTCGAAGGTACAAGAAGCACTTTTAACGATAGGTGATATTAATTAAAAGGACAAAATTATGCCACTGAGTGGTAAAAAATTCTAATAACCCAGGGTTGCTAACTTGTTTGCTTTACAAGTAAAATACTTTTAGTTAAAAGTACTTGCATATGATTATTAAATAGACTAAGTTTGATAAAAAATAAAAATTTTAAAATTCACTACACCTTTGAAATGTGAATTTTCTCACGGTGCTTGCAAAAATCATCATACTAGGTGGGTGTAAACCGTTGTCCTTAAGTTGGCAGCCGTGTACCAGAAATTCATTACCATAAATCTGACTTTTGTTATTATTATTATTATTATTATTATTATTATTATTATAATTTCACAAGTTTTAACGGCTGTCTTAAAAGTATATTTTGATACACATGGAAAAATGATTTTTATTTTAGTCGTAGAATTGCCACAATCGCCTTCGCGGACTCGATTTCGCAAACATGCCTACTCGCAAAATGAAATCGCGCTTTTATCACTTGGATCATGAATAAGTATTAACATTTTAGTGACCTGGTAATGTGACGATGTTTGGCATTAATAATTTATAATAAGTCCAATAATTATGTTCGTTTATAAAATATATCAATCAAAGAAAATTAAACAGATCAGAAAAGTAATGGGACATTTTTGTGTCCATATTTTTGCAAGAGCATAAAACATTTTTGCAAGAGCATAAAACATTTTTGTGTTGTGTTACATATACTGTACTTTAATTGGACATTATAGGGAATAGATATTTACATGCTATTTGGCTATGAGACGACTGGTAAGTGCAATATAATATACAGTGACATTTAGACCATAACAATACGTCAGCGAGAGATAGTAAGCCATGAGATACATGCCGGATTTAGTAATGTGTTCATTCAATTTGATACATGCTGTCTAATATTTTGCCGGCTCATGGAGGATGCTGCCTCAGGTACGGTAATCAATAGCAACACAGCGTCCAGACGTATCGATCCGCTGTTGTGGCAGCCCTGATTTACTTCCCAGTGCTACCACTACACAAACTCACGTGAGCTTCATGTTGTTCTCGAAACTAATGCATGTTCGAAATTTCAGTTTGCCCCAAATTCGATAATATAGTGTCCGGAAATTTGTGTATATCTTTTGGATCCCTCACGTATTAGAGATGTTCATGTATTACATGGAATTCACAAGTCCATTGATGATATGTGCAAAGATATGCTCTATTTAACAATGTTAAATGAGATATCAAATTACCGTTCATTAATCGAACCCTAATTTATGCCGTGATTATGTATTTTAATTTTGTAATTTATTGTAGTAACTAGCAATTGCTTTTGAAGGAAGGCAATATAATGGAGACACTTATATATAACTGTTAATGCGTTTTTTGCTACGTTATGACTTAGAGTTATGACAACACCGTTAGCCTGAACAGCATAGCAATAAACATACAAAATAAAGTTGAATCTTAAAGAAATAAATTTCAATATAAATTAAAGATACCTTTTAGCGTGTTCACTACCTAGTGAGTTATGACAATGCCGTTAAACTGAACAGCATAGTACGAACATACCGAATAAAGCTGAATCTCAAGGAAAGTAATTTCATCACAAATTAAATTGAACTTGAATTAAAATTATAATTTATGTGTAGTTTTCTGGTTGAATTAACTACCAGACCTTAAACAGTTTACAGTAATGGATAAACTAATTATCCAATTCCTAAAGTAACCAGCAAAGTGGATGAGTTTTAAGAACTTGTAAGGGCTGTGCAATTTGTAATTTCGGAGAAATCTGCTCGGTTCCTGAAATGAAGATTTTCGCAGTTCACAAATACCATTTGATTTTAATAGTGCATGGATGTAGATGGCAGAGCCAATACTTTCGACATACTGTACTCTGCAGTCAGATGTAGCACAGTTTAAGTTAAATTATGCCGAATTTGTTTAGCAAATATTATATTCAGACTAGTTTAAGGTATGCCTCCACCCGGTTTTCCTTCATGCTATATTTATCTTTTTTAAATACTGAACTGATATATGCTGCTAGCGAATTTAGTGTAGTAACGTGCTTGCCTCTTAGTATACTGCAGTTTCTGATAGTGTAACCAGTCCTTGGAAGGTGAGTAAAGATCCCGCACGAAATCTGTGCTGATTAGACCGTTACTCGCTAGAGAGAGACTTGCTATTGTGCGAGAGAGAGAGGTAGCTTGGCCTTTGCAAATAGAAAGGGAGGTTCTGTTGTGCGAGAGAGATAGGTAACAGGCCAATCGACACTACAGTCTTAGCGAAAACATAATGCAATGACGTACGCAATCGGCACAGATTTCGTGCGGGATCTATACTTCCTACTGTTTGTACATAGCAAGCGGGAAGATCTGGAACTTTACAGACCTCGTAAAATAATCATAAATCATGTGCACAAATACGAGTGTACCGCAGTAACCAAATCACACCAAAACTATGATTAGCTTGTGGGCGGTCATAATTGTGGGGAAACGGATGGCATTACTCACTGGGACCAACTGAAGTCTTTGATCTGTTGAATAACATTCGGTTCAATTTTCGCTCAGGACAGATTTTCCTCTCGAAACTTCAGGATACTTTGTGTGATTTATTAACATAGTGTGTTATTAACGGATATAGTTGAGTTATTAATTATTATAAAGAAGAGTATTCTAGATTTTTTCTAAAGATTTATCTGCCGTTGTTACGAGAACCCACCATTGAAAATGCTAAAGACTACAAATTAAAACCTTTAATTGAAATTTTTTGTCACAGCTTGTCTTTGGCATTTATTGTGAGAGTTCAAGTTTCATGTCTACGATTTTAATTTTGAGTTATTAACTATCTTATCATACACGAATGCCCCCGCCGCAATGCATTTTTCAAATACAGTCCTTTAAAAATCATGCAGTTTTTGCACTACAATTTTTCATGATTAAATTAAATAGGCCTATCATATGCAATTTTATTTTTATTTTTTCAAAACATTAGAGTATAGATCTAACTAGATTTTTTTGTATAAGAAGTAGGCTAATGCATATTTTTCTTAACCTGCCTCTTCAGATCAAATGCTAAAAATTTCAGTATAAAAACACCATCTCCTGGAACTTTCTGAAGGGTGAAAAAATGTAAGAAAGAGGTTTGCTAAGAAAAAAACTAAAATAAAATAAAATAAGGATAATTGTACTGCTTCGGCTTTGGTTGAAAGCATTAACATATGAATTAAAAACATGTTCGGGGATTTTAAAAATAGGCTATTGAATTTTTCTTGATTTTATCCGAATTTTAATGGTGTATTCCTTTACGATAGAGTGTGTAATTATTTGTGTGTGCCTACCACGAGTAACATGGACAGCTGATTGGTTTTGTACGAGATAATGAAAAACACCACTTAACATACTCGTATTTCGTGCATTCCTTGCGAATAGCTTTGCAATTACACATCGCGATTTAGTCACCAAAGCCACGGCCGACTAGTTGGCCTTGAGAAACACACTTCTAAAACTGAGATCTGAATGTATTGAAGTTTTTCATCACGCGTATGAAAGAGTAAACTGCGTAGTCGGCATTCTTTTGGTCTTGTAAACAGTTAGTCTAGACATTTATTAGGTGCCAGTATGGTACTTCATGAGATTGTGTGGGGGACGGGAAAATGTCTGTCCGTCCGTCCGTCTGTACGCGCGATAACTCAAATACGCTTTATCGGATTTTCATGAAACTTGGTATACGCGTTTATAATGCCCATGGGAAGAAGCCTATTGATATTAAACCAAATCGGTTGGCCGGTACCGGAATAATGTCCAATTTAGTGCCTTTTTTTGGTAATATACAACAAAAGACGCGATAACTGAATATGCTTTATCAGATTTTAATGAAACGTGATACACGCGTTCATAATGTCCATGGGGAGAAGCGTATTGATATTTGACTAATTCGGTTGACCGGTATCGGAGTAATTCCAAATTTAATGCCTATTTTATGGTAATATATTTTTTTTAGAGAGAATTTAACAAATGCAAATCGGTTATCCTGACAACATTTTGGTTTACATTGTATATGAGTGTGAATTAAGGTTAAGTATGTTCTTCCACAAGCCTTACTTATTGAATCGATCAGGAGCTTAACTCTGAGATAGATTACAAAAATAACTTATTTTGTTCATATCATAATTGCAATTACCTTATCAGTGATTAAATAAAAGCATTCTGGCACTTTGTTATATCAGTTTACCTGATTTTATTTTTCTTCTAAACTTATTTCTGTCACCAGTATTTATTTCAACAATAATACAAGTTTCCTGATTACTTTTAGATAGCCTATATTTTTTGTCATACTCATATATTGGCATATTTCAGTTATTTTTGTGGTTTTGGACATATTGTGCATATTTTCTCGACTTATTTCGGTTCAATATGTGGATTATATATAGGCCTATATAATATACATAAAAATATATAATACATATAATATAATATAATATATTATATTATATATTTATATTTATATATTTTCGCCGATGCTGTTTGGTAGCTTGTTTCATTATAAATGTTGACAAAACCAGTCCTACGCTGGGACGCTGATTCGGTACAAGCCTTGAAGAAGTCTCGTCTCTGCGGCCGGCAACTGCAAAGTATATAAAAATGAAATAAAAACCAGTTCACAATCTGAATAGTTCACAGGACAAAGATCACGACACCATACTCTTCAGCATAAGGCCATGAATCTCTCATCTGAACTATTCAGTTATAAAAGGCGAACATAAGGCTTCAGAACGATGCAACTTACCAGTATAGATGTTACGCAGAGCTTCCCTACTCCAGCGTCGCTTTGACTTTCTCGCCATGGACCCCCCTCCATAAATATTCAGGGCCCATGACCTTTCTCGCCATGGACCCCCTCCATAAATCTTCAGGGCCCATGACCTTCGCCGGGACGCCGTTTCGGTACTGATATTGTTGAAATGTCTATGGCAAGTGATCTGCAACATAATGTAAAAAGAATGAAATTAAAACCAGTTCAAAAACTGAATAGTTCAGTGGAGAAAGATCACGACATCATACGCTTCAGTATATGGCCATGAGTCTCTTATCTGAACTATTCAGTTATAAAAGATGAACATAAAGATTCCAGAGCGATGCAACTCACAAGTTTTGAAGTTATACGTGGCTTCCCTACTCCAGCGTCGCTCTGCCTCTCTCGCCATGGACCCCCTCCATAAATCTTCAGGGCCCATGACCTTTCTCGCCATGGACCCCTCCATAAAGCTTAAGGGCCCATGACCACCGTCGAGACGCCGTTTCGGTACTGACATCGATGAACTCTGCGTCTTCGGTCGGGTATTTTCGCAATTGATGTTCGCCGATGCTGCTTGGTAGCTTGTTTCATTATTAATGTCGACAAAACCATTCCTACACCGGGACGCTGGTTCGGTACAGGCCTTGAAGAAGTCTCGTCTCTTCGGCCGACAACTGCAACGTACATAAAATTGAAATAAAAACCAGTTCACAATCGGAATAGTTCACAGGACAAAGATCACGACACCATACTCTTCAGCATAAGGCCATGAATCTCTCATCTGAACTATTCATTTATAAAAGACGAACATAAGGCTTCAGAACGATGCAACTTACCAGTATAGATGTTACGCAGGGCTTCCCTACTCCAGCGTCGCTTTGGCTTTCTCGCCATGTACCCCCCTCCATAAATCTTCAGGGCCCATGACCTTTCTCGCCATGGACCCCCTCCATAAATCTTCAGGGCCCATGACCTTCGCCGGGACGCCGTTTCGGTACTGATAATGTTGAAATGTCTATGGCAAGTGATCTGCAACATAATGTAAAAAGAATGAAATTAAAACCAGTTCAAAAACTGAATAGTTCAGTGGAGAAAGATCACGACATCATACTCTTCAGTATATGGCCATGAGTCTCTTATCTGAACTATTCAGTTATAAAAGATGAACATAAAGATTCCAGAGCGATGCAACTCACCAGTATTGAAGTTAAATAGGGCTTCCCTACTCCAGCGTCGCTTTGCCTCTCTCACCATGGACCCCGCTCCATAAATCTTCAGGGCCCATGACCTTTCTCACCATGGACCCCCTCCATAAATCTTCAGGGCCCATGACGTTCGCCGGGACGCCGTTTCGGTAGCAAGAAATCTGTAACATACCATACAAAATTAATTTAAAACCAGTTCACGATCTGAATAATTCAGTGGAGATAGGTCACGACATCATACTCTTCAGTATAAGGCAATGAATCTATCATCTGAACTATTCAGTTATAAAAGAGGAACATAAAGATTTCAGAGAAATGCAACTCACCAGTATTGAAGTTAAGCAGGGCTTCCCTACTGCAGCGTCGCTTTATATGTTAAAATATTTATTCAAAATAGGCCTACTTTTTAAAAGTTACGTTGATTTTTTTTCTTCAGATTTGTTTCTATGGTATTAATGAAAATCGTGACGTTGCTCAGCAACTTAGATCATATATTTTTCTGAAATATTCATATATGAATATTTTTATTTTAAACTAGTTATTTCGACCTTAATTCAATGTATTTGCTCCACGGATATGTGAAAAATTTGTGAGATGTTTAATAATTACTTCTAGCAATTCCTAAGTTTTTCGGGGGTTCTGGATATCCACATTGACTTGCCATGGAATTCTTCATTTCCTTTGAACAGAACGATCTAACTGTAGGAGAGGAGAACGCCATCCATTTTCACCAAATGCTGCAAAACTTTTACTTGCTTTATATTCGGAGTAAGATTCTGCTTGAATGGTGGGACTTTAGAAGTGTTTTGACTCCAAATTTTGAACCATTAAACTGTGATTAATAGCCTTTGGATAAATGTATATATTTACTATTATGCCGGCCAGTATTAAAATATTATACTAAAATAATAATATAAAATAATATTGACTCATACTTGGCTTCGAAATATACTCACGGAAGTCAGATTGTATAAATGTCGCATTGCATCGATGTTATTTCGAGATTTAAACATAAAAACTAAGTTAAGACAAACGGTTAAGAAAATTAACAAACAAGAGAGAGAGGGAAAGAGAGGGAGAGAGAGAATGAGAACATAACAGGAGATTTTTTTGTGGGCAGAAATCTCTAAACGAATGTAATTCACTTAAAAAGTATTAAGGGACACCCTAATCTATGTCTATTAATCAAGGCGGCTGTGGAGTTGGGGTTATCTAAATAAAAGTTAGTTACCAAATACTCAAGTAACAAATTATATCTTATCCAATTATCAAAGTGATAATTGAAGCGTTTAGTTTTTAAGGGTCCAAGTGCCAATACCATGATTTTTCAGCTGGTAATTTTAAATGGATCTATGTACCCAAACCAATGCATAACAGAAGGATCCTTGGTCCAGGGAAGGCCACATTACTAGTAGCTATAAATTCCAAGATATAGCGTTGGGTTTATCTCCGGCACGTCTTTCTGTGGGTCTATTGCTTGTTTTCTACACAATCATGATTTTGGTACTTAAGACTCTTATAAAACTAAACGCTTCAATTAACCAAATAACTAGATAAAATCTCATTTAAACCAGAAGTATAATTATTTATTACCTAATTAGAAGAAAGGTTAGTTGATGGTAAAATAGCCTATATAATCGGTTTAGTGCAGGAAGAACATTTCGCTAAGCTTCAGAGCGGATTGATTAGCATATGGATTCTTCTTGGCGCTCGTATGGAGGCACGTGAAAATAGGAGAAGCATACAATCGAGTACCGACTGATACTGGATGGATGGTTTTGTAAGAGGGAGAATGGTAGTGAGAGGAATACAGTAAGAAGTTGCGATGGGTAGACGACGTGGAGAAGCAAAATAAGATAAAATTAATAATTTCATAAATATGATTTTTTTTGATTGATTGATTAATATACGTTTTAAGCTCCATGAGGCAAAAATTTCATTTTGAAGACAAAGAACTGCTTGAGTTTCTTGAGCAACATAACTAGAAAATGGGAGTTCTTATCGAATCGAAACTTTGTATCCATGTTATGCATTTGTCGATGATATGACAAGATGCATGACGGCGACTTTCTAGTGCTCTTATTACCATTTTACATGAATAAAATTGTGTTTTTCACTGTTTTCTCAAAAAACTGATCAGCGGTATTTCCTTGTTAAAAAGGTACCCTTGTTGTCTGCGCTAAACTTTAAACTTCTTGTTTTTGAAATAGTAGAAATCGTCTGCAGGGTATTTATAAGCTGACCATCTCTTCATGCTTAGGGTTTTTAAGTCCTGCCTTACACCATGCTGCGTGAGTTTAAGACAGCTGAATGTGTAATCACGCAAAGTGGTCACTTATTCTATACCAGAATGAGAATACTCGAAGGGATATTCGCCTCTTAATTTATACACACGCAAGAAGACTGTGATAATGTGTGTCATCCTTCCTTTAGTATAACAGATATAAACTGCAAGCTGCACTAAGAATCTGTGAACATTTTCGTAAACCTGCCTTTCCATTCCTTGAATTTATAGGAGTAGACATAGCGGAAGCAGAAGCTACATGTTCTCTCGTGGCTGAATGCACTGGTAGCCTCTCACGGATATTGAACCCAGAGCCGTCTGGTGAGAAGTTACACCATACTTTTCAACCATAAAATTTTAATTATGTCGTGATTCGTTCATCTTCTCGAACCGACATTCTTACTTCTGTGTGAAATAAAAAAAATTACAGTTCTTGAGACATTCACGTATATGAAAAATGTCCTATAAAACGACCTAGAGGTCTCAATTTTCCATTCTCAATCCTTGAAGTCTGAAATTGAAGCTCTTTATGTATGGAAAAAAGTCTTCTATTTTTCTCTTCTTCAAAGTCAAGAGTTTGTAAAACTGTGCAAATCATTCAAAATTAAATCTCTTCATTGCGAGAAAAATATGAGGTTTAGATGTCATCGTTTGATATTTAGTTTAAAATTTACACGACGTTTTTTGCCCTTCTGGCTTCTTCAGTATAATCATAGATGACCCTTATTCATGGAAAAGTACAGACAGTTCAAAATATTTCTCGATATTTTGCAACTATATAAGTTATTAACGTGGCCACATAAAAATAAAAAGCAGTAGCTAAACAAAAAAGTGATGTAAATATTGCAACAACTAAAAAGTGTCGGACCACACTGTTTTACAGTGTAGCCTGTGTATGTTTGCAAACGGAGTGGGGGAAGTAGTGTTGCAAGTACCGACACAGCATCCATGATTCTCTTCTTGGATACGATGGTTTATAATATGACTCTGCCGTTTGTGGTTTAGAAAAAGCGTTTACGAATTGCGTGCGCAGAGGGAGCAAATTTCCGAATTACGTGCCTGTGAAATCTAGGAACTACCAGAATTGCATGCCAACGCTTTCTAGGGGTATCCGAGTTGCGTGCCAATAAGGTATCCAAAAACATGTAAAATTTTTCTTTCCATTTTCAGACAGCTCTATTGGCTTTTACAACGCACTGTTCATTACTTTTAACATAAGCTTTAAAAAATATCTTGCAGCCTGCCTACCTTTATATTATTATTACTTTGTGCCTTTTGAACATAACATTCGGCACGCCAGCATGCAATTCAAGTGTGGTTTTAAAAATCACCACATGAAATTGTTTACTTTTCCATTTGACTGATCCCGCGTCCAATTCGAGCTCTCCCAATAGAAGACTCACAGATTTTACCAATTATTATTGTCAGTTGGGAACAGCCTTTTAAAAAGTTCTATAATAGGCTATGCA
Organism: Ectobius pallidus; assembly: GCA_964059195.1. Classification (NCBI taxonomy): domain Eukaryota; kingdom Metazoa; phylum Arthropoda; class Insecta; order Blattodea; family Ectobiidae; genus Ectobius; species Ectobius pallidus. Next base: position 83,566,712 of record CAXKWD010000010.1, on the reverse strand, counting down.
AATTAGGCATAGTCACGTTATTGTATTTGGGAATGATTGTAAGTATATGACTGTATGAAACCCATATTTCTGATCAGGTTAAGCTAAAGTGAGAAATATATGTTATGGCTTGCAATTATACTGCACTTCATGACTCGCTTGTTATGCAGATAACCATAATGAAGAGTATTGCTCATGAGAATAAGCCTTGCATCACACTTCAACACTCCATTATAATAAGCACCCTGTTAGTCGCATTTTGCCTAATGGCGTGGGCCCTGCTTAAAAACAAGGCAATCGCTAACCAAGCCCTCCGGAGTCATTAATAATCCTCACCTGTAGGAAGTTACATCCTGATACAGACTAATGTGTTCAACTATTTGTGCGCCTTAAGTTTGTCCTTCGCGTGTAAAGAGTAGGTTGTGACACTTGTATTTATATTTACTTGTAACTGAGCCTACGCAAGCAAATAAAAGCAATTTATTGCTGAGTCTTAATATTACTTGTAAACCCGTGCCAGGAGTTTTTAAAAATATTATTATTATTATTATTATTATTATTATTATTATTATTATTATTATTGTCAAAATTTGTAAAGCTGCAGACTTCGAACATTATGCACACGCAACATGATCGACTTGGGCGGGATCGAATCCGAGAACTTGAGAACAGAGAAAGATTTCCTTACTGAGTGCTCCAAACACGCCGCACCGATGGAATTATAACATTGTTAAATAGGAGCACCTTTATTAAGTGCCAGTATGGTACTTTATGAGATTGTGTGGGGGGACGAAAAATGTCTGTCCGTCCGTCCGTCCGTCCGTGTGTCTGTACGCGCCATAACTCAAATACGCTTTTTCGGATTTTCATGAAACTTGGAAAACACATTTATAATGTCCATGGAAAAAACCCTATTGATAATGAACCAAATCGGTTCACTGGTACCGGAGTAATGCCCAATTTAGTGTCTATTTTAATAGATTATGGCGCCTTTCTATTTCTACGCAGTTTCGGCTGATTCCAACTTTTCACGAAACTATAATAGTAATTTTGAGATTATACGCTTATTTAGCTTGTTCGCATTTCGTAAAATGAAATGGGGAAGTGAGGAAATTATGAAATGCCTGTATTAATACGAGTTTCAAACGTTTATATGAGCTTTTAACAACTTGAACTTCAGAAATAACATGAAATGTGCGGTTGCATTGGAAAGAAAATGTGTGTAATTTGTTTCACGAAATCACTTTCATGAAAGTGGTTACGAAACCTAGTGTCATCGTGTAAACTAGCCTTAACATGGGCTTATCCAACTAGACCGTTAAACTGACCCAGGTGGCTGAGATGGTAACGTATTGGTCTCACATTCTGGAGTTCCATGGTTCAAATCCCGAAATCGGCCAATTTGATTTTTTCTTGTATTCTGCATATCATAATTGCCATCATAACTGTTTAAACAAAAACTTACTGGCACTTTGTTACATCAGTTTACCTGATTTTATTAAGTGCGTCCGTCCGTCCGTTTGCCTGTACGCGCGATAACTGAAATACGCTTCATTGGATTTTCGTAAAAATTGGTATACACATTAGAACGTCCATGGGAAGAAGCCTGTTGATACTGGACTAAATCGGTTGACCGGTACCGGAGTAATGCCTAATTTAGTGCCTATTTTATGGTAATATATTAGAAATTATGAAATACAAATAAGTTATCATGACATATTGTTTTACAGTGATCATATACGGCTTTGGAAATTGCAGTACAGTTAGCTATGATAAATAACACTATTTCTTTACGTATACTTATCAGACTAGACTGTTAACTGAGCGAGGTGGCCGAGATGGTAATATCTTGAACTCACATTCTGGTGGTCCCTGGTTCAAATCCCGAAACCGGTCAATTTTACTTTTTATTTTTTTATTTTTATGTGATTGTGCGATTGTCAAGATATCACAAATCTGTATAGTTCAGCTGATGCTGGACGATTTTAATCTGATTTTTTTAAACTATACCTTTGTTCTTCCGTTAGCCTACTTAATGAATTAATCTGGAGCTTAACATGGAAATCAGTTTTTAAAAAACTTATATTCTGCATATCATAATTAGAATTGTAACTGATTAAACAAAAGCGTTCTGGCACTTGGTTACATCAGTTTACCTGATTTTATTTAAGTAATTGAAATGCGATCACTTTTCTTAGGCCTAACTGTTCTGAAATAAACTGCTTCTAGATTGATGTGAATTTACGAGTATTTATTTAGTTTTTATTTACGGTATGTGTTCGATTTACGTATTTATTCCTTTTTGTTGCTCATATAGGTTTCTATTATTATTCCTTTCTCCATTCTTTATTTCTTTCTTCATTTCTTTTTCAAAATAAATCATTATTTTTTTCAGCTTTTCCTAATTTAATTCATTTTTTTCATTTATGTTTCTTTCGTTGTTTAGTCTTTCCACTATCTTTCGACTATTTAGAATTCGTTTTCTATACGATTTTTACTCTCTCTGCCCATCTTAATTTATTCTTCCCTTTATTTACTCGTATTTATTTTGATATTTCCCCCTTGTCACTGTTTCTATCGTAAATTTAGTTTTATCATTTATTTTTCACTTAACATTTTCCTTATTTATGTTTCCTTCTTTGTTTCACCATTCCTTTCTTCCTTTTTCGAATCTTTCATTTTTCCCTATTTTTTCCTACTATATCTTTGTCGATAAGTAATGTAATCTTCTTTCAATTTATTTACGAATTTCTAAATTTCATCCATTCGTTCACTTAGTATTTTTCCATCCCTTTGCCTTGATTACTTCGTTTTTCCCCTACCTTCTCCCGGCTTTCTTCGTCCGCCAGCTTCTGACTCATCATATTGGTTTCTCATAGAATGGTTCAGATGTTTGCTTCTCATCTTGTTTCTCGCGGATAAAGTGACAAAAGCAGAGGCTTCCTGTTCCCCTGTCAAATGCCAGTAAAGCCCATCCTGTTTTCGTCAGACATTCCTTGACGTATCTATTCATCTGTTGATGTTGGCAGAGTGAAATTTCCATCTTCTGCATTTTGCAAATGTCAGATGACAGCACAGAATGATGCAGATGTAGTGGAAGTTCAAGTTAAACATTTTGATCTGGCAGTTGATATTCGAAATAGAATACGGTATGTCGTTTCACTTTCACCTTCCTAAAACGAAGTGTAGTACAGATTAGCTTATTTCCTTAGATGTCTTTTCCGAACTACAAAATAACTTCTCTTCTGTACAAGGTCCATCCGAAATAAATAACTTTCATTGTGCAAACTGCAAATCGCACAGCTAAACAAACACAGTCGGTTATGTTTCCAAACCCTCGTCAAAATGTCAGCTTATAAATCGTGCACGAGTATATTTTCTTACCGACTTTTCTCAATACCAGATTACCATTTTTCCCAAAGTCTTGCTGAGGTACTGCCACTTAATGCGAACTGGACTCTATGGAAGGATACTTTACCTATTCCAGTAAGTTTAGCATTTTTCTTCGGAATAATTTTAATCTATTTTTTTCATAGAAATCTTTTTATGTGATTCAAAATGATATCTGAAAAGTACCCGACTTTCTGTTGTACGTTTCCCTCTTTTTTGGGGGGGGTTGAAGGGATAAAATGGGGGTGTATCCAACTCAGCCATATAGGCAACTAGGCTATCGTTTTCTATGTATTTTTTACGCCGAAACGAATAAATCCTAAGTCGATACGATCATTAGTTAGAAGTTACAAGCGTGTTTATTGCGAAAAAGTGCAAATCCTTATATATCTGTTTACACATCAGTTTGTTACAAGGAATTTCATTGTAAAGGTAAAACATGAGTCAAATTCTTCCAATAATAAAGTGTAGACTGTCTCACATAGCTGTTGTTGACCCTAAAAGGAATGTTCAATATCACCTCTTTTTCTTCTTGTCGATGATGATTCCATTTTTTGAAATTCCCTCCGTTAAAACAACATTTAATCACAATTGTCCATGATAATTTTCACACATCAGAGATCAATGGAGCCCCTGCTTTCTACATCCACACACACATTGCAGCAACCTTTAGTACATAACAGAATATCGAATTCAGAAGGGAATCTTGAGTAGGTGTTTGGGTTCTTCGTGCAGAAACTAACAAATTGGTTTTCATAAACCAACCCCATTCCTCAGGGTTCATATCATTACCAAGCCAGGTCTGGAAATAATTGTTGTAGAGCTGCACTTTAAGTAGAGGGTAGTGTATTCGAATTTGCTGCTGTACTTTTTTGGAACAGATTTGGTGAAGTGTAGGTACTGACAGTGAAAAATCGTTGGAAATCGCACTATAAATTCCGACAATAAGTATGCCATTCTCAGTTAGTAGTGCATCAAAAACATTACTTCGATAAAAACATTTGTGTTGCATCTTGTAAATCCGGATTTTTTGGAATATATTTCTGAAATATAGCAGAAGTTCCATTTAAGGAAAAAGCATGTAGGAATAAAATGTGCTTTTTTGATATATGTCTTTCAGATGTCTTAAAAAGAGTAAATCATCTGCTCCATCTTGCCTTTTCCCGGCTTGAGGAAAAAAATCTCCAAGTTTAGTGAAGTCCGAATTGTCATGATTAGGGCTACTTACGTCTTCCCAGTAATAACTGTGGAACAGGTTTTAATTGTACTTAAAGAAGTTGGTATCAACGTTACGGACTGACCAGCGCAAAATCCTGACCTAAATCCCGTTGCACATGTTTGGGACATTGCACTGAGAGAGATTCGTCATAGAAAAGCTGTTACTGAAACCATAAATGAAATTCGAGCAGCTTTAGAAGAAGAATGGGAAAACATTTACTGTAAGAAAGGATTGAGAGAATAATCTGATAACCTACAAGAAGTCATTAGGGCTAGGAGTGAAAACCTACGTAACTAAAAAAAAAAAAGTTCAAAAAAATCAGAGAACACTCTTCTGCTGTAAGTGAATAAAAAATACCTTTTGTGTATCGTTTTTGCTGTTAATGCAATGCTTTGTTCAAAATGTAAAGCTATTCTCAATTGAAATAGTTTTCTGTTCATTGAAGATGAACTTACGATGTAAAATTCAAGTGACTGTTTTTTTTTTGTCCCTGAGTGTAGTTGGTACCTCAGGGATATGACGATACGTAGTGTATAATATGTTTATGTGGTAGAGGGAAAACATATGAAGCCATTAATAATGTTAATCAAGTGGAACTTTGTGTGCGAAGAAAAAAATATTTCCACATTGCCGAGGTCTGAATTGGAACGCACTCACAGAGAACATAATAAATCATTTGTCATGAAAAGATAAGTGGCGTATTTTTATAATTCTTAAAAAGCAGTACGATTACGGCAGTAAGTTACGTCGAAGTTGTTGATGTAAAACTGCTTACAGGATTTTAACAAAGCTCCTGAAGTAATAATTCAACAATAAAATATGAGCTATATTCGGAAGAGCGAAGCAGATCTATTTTTAATGCCACAGTCCTTATTTTCACTGAGTAGAAGCTCTTTAAGTCTGAACATATTTTAGTTACGAGTTTTTAGGATACTTTGTAATTGATAAAACAATCTATCTCGGCAACTGTTCAGTTGTTATTGTTCACGACTTTTGCCATAAATGGTAAATGACAAAGGTATGCAGTTGGACGTGTTAACCTCAAAACATCGCACATTAAAACACAGTAAATAAATCAGTATGTTATAATATCAAAATTAACATGTGCCGAATTGGTTGATTTTATTTTAAACAGCCTATATGTTGTTGATTGTGCAGTTTGAATTGCTGCTTTCATTAATCGAAATCGGATGTACATAGTTGAGAATCGATAGCTGGTACAATACTCTTTTAATAAAATGCATACTGTTACGCCACATAGGCTATACTGTAATAAGCATATTGTAAGTTACTGTAGTCCATGCAGTGATAAAAGCAATCTTAACTATAGTTACTTACATAGGTCTACGTAAACAGAAAATGACCATTTCAGTCAATAAAGTGTCCACTAATGCGAGAGTCTATTGAAAATTATGTAAAATCAAATGTAAAATAGTAGTAGTAGTAGTAAGTAAGTATTCTGCCTTCCGGCAGGTTTTCAAACTTGGTACGCGAATTTTGTTTTCCAAAACTGTCTATCCTCTGCTTCCTCCTTCAGCATCCAATATTTCCGCTTTTCCCTTAAATCGCCCAACAGCTGAATTCTTCTTCTTCCAAGTCTAGTTGTACCCTCCAATCTTCCTTCTACGACATCATGTAATAAGCAGTTCCTTCTGAGAATGTGCCCAACCCAGTTTGCTTTCCTCTGACGAATTGTTGTGTGTATGATTGACTTCTTCTCACCCACTCTACTCAGAACCTCTTCGTTTGTCACCATGTCCATCCACTTTATATTTTCTATCTGTCTCCAGCACCACATTTCAAAACTTTCTAAATATTTCTTCTCTAATTTCCTCAAAGTCCATGTCTCTGATCCATACAAAGCAATACTCCAAATATAACACTTCACCAGGTTTTTACGTAGCTCTAGGTTCAGACCAAGGCTAGTATATACTAGCCTTGGGTTCAGACAACTAGTTAGCAGAGTTCTCTTCTTCATAAATGCTTTCTTGGCCATGGCAATTCTTGATCATATCTCCTTGGTGCAATAGGCATCTTTCGTCAGTACACTTCCTAAGTATTTGAACTGGTTCACGTTCTCTAATTCTTGATTCCCCATGATAATTTGAAGCGGCTCTTCTCTCTTCGATATCCTCATCACCTTCGATTTACCTATGTTGATTTCCATTCCATACTTTCTTCCTGTTTCCACCAGCCTGTCAATCATTCCTTGCAATATTTCTTGTTTCTTTGCCAGAATCACCAGGTCGTCCGCATATTTGATGGTGTTAATAGCGTATCCTCCTATCACAAAATCCCTAACTCCTTCTAAGGCTTCTTTTGCTAGCCAGTCTCCATAAAGGTTGAACAAGATGGGTGACATACAACATCCTTGACGCACACCTCTTCCTATTTCTACACTGTTGGTCACTCCATGTTCTAGACGCACTTTCACTTTTTGTCCCAGGTACAAATTGCGGATTAGTCTCCTGTCCTTCCAGTCAATGCCTATTTTTTTGAGTATGTCCATTAACTTTTCGCAGTTCACTCGGTCAAAAGCGTTTTGCCAATCAATAAAGCAGACACACACTTCTTCGTTGACCGCTAAAACTCTCTCTGATATAATCCTTAGCATTCCAATTGCATCTCTAGTTCCTTTTCCTTTTCCTTTTCCTTTCCGGAAACCAAATTGGTCTTCTCCTATTACGTCTTCTATTCTTCTTTCCAGTCTTCTAGTTAGTATCCGTGCCACAATTTTTCCTACGTGAGATAGCAAGCTGATAGTTCTGTGATCACTACACATCTTGGCACATTTCTTCTTCTTTAGTGCAATCATAGTTACCTCTAGGAAATCTTGAGGCCATTCTCCAGTGTCATAAATTCGGTTGGTAAGTTTGGTAAAGGTATAATATGTTGTGTTTGGCAGAAACTTAGTTCAATGGTTCAGATCTCAATAAATATCCACAATAGCGTTGTTCTGACCATTTCCAGGCCTTTACAGTTTCCTTCAATGTGTTGATGAACTTGACAGCTTTGGGAATTTTCTGAGTGGACTGCATATTCGCCCCCTCTCGTATATTTGTAAAGTTTATATTATGTTATACACCCTCTTCTTTATGTTTTTTAGTCCGTGCTTTTATTTACTACATAAACTCTTCCTAAACCTTTAAATTCATAATGTATCCCTTGGGATACAGTAGTGTTTCTTCAATTGTAATAAAATGTTGGGAAAGGAGTTGGAATAGGATTTAAATGTCATGTAAAATTTCAGAATGAGATAGACTATAAGAAATAAGCTTGGGCCTAATCATTATTTTAATTGCTTCTTTGCAGTCTGGCATGGGTTTGCAAGTTGTGTAAGAAATTGCGTCTCGTGCATTTAGGGGTTAATATTAACAATTTTTTTTATGCGTTGATTTAGTTGAGTCATACGTATAGTCCTATGCATTTTCCGTATTATTAAAAAGTACGGTTAGTCCAGTCGATATCACTTTTTACCTGGAAAATATTCCGAAGTTAATGAAATTTTTACAGGTTATTTGGGGGTACTCTAGGATGTTTATCCTAAGTTTTCGACCTCGAGGACCCTGTGCTAACTTGGGGGGAGGTCAAAAACCTCAAAATATTTGGACTTTTTTCAGTTCTTCGCTTTTATCTCGTAAACTAAGCATATTTTGTGCCCCATAATACAATACAACGTTGTAGAGCATTAAATTTGCTATAATTTGGTTGATTAAACGAATTTGTAGACCCAATATTAACCGAGATACGGCCGATGAAACTTGGACAAAGTTTCTCGAAATGTAAAAAAATATCCGAAAAACGAAGGTTTTGGCGCTTTAACTATTTATTACCATCATTTCCATGTTAATTATGTTAATCACTCATTAATATCAACATCTTGGAATACCTATAACCCCCTTCCTCCACCCCTCTTCCCACTTCCCACCCCTCCCCCTCCCCCAAACGTGAAGATGCCTCATTTTAATGTGTGAAATGCATTTTAAGAAACCTTCTCACACCAAAAACCCTTTCGTTGTACACACAATGTGATGTCACCGGCGGGGGGAGGGATCCGCTGACCTAGAGCCTATTGTGATTTGCAGTTATTTACATATTTTGGTGCCTGGTCATCACCCTACTGTGAATTCCTGTTAACCCACAATCGAACCTCTATAAACGTAGATGAGGTAGTTTAAAATAAATAATTAGTAATCAAGAATTAGTTTATAAAAGTATAGAATTTATTTACAAAAAATCATAATTTAGAGCATATATGGGCAACGCCCGGCCCGCGGGCCGGATGTGGCCTGCCCCGACTTTTGATCCGGCCCGCGGAACACTTAAAATCGCGCTCGAAAAAGTAAATATTTTCGGTTCTCGCCAACAAGAGAGTGAGAGGGGGGAACAAAATCCTGAACTACAAGGGTGTTCCTTCCGGTCAGCGCTAGAAAAATGTTGCAATAGGCCTAAATCAAAGTATCGAACCAGACTTACAGATGAAAATTTCGAAAACACTATGCGCCTTGTGTATTAGTGGGATTGATGCTGATTGTAAGTAAATACATAATCAGTTCGATATTGTTCTCGTTCATGTAACTTAAGCATTATACTTTATAAATATAAAAAAAACCGTATCATGATTATTTTTTCACAACTACCTATTATTATCTACGGCCCGCGACTTCATAAATATTATAAAGTTTAGCCCGCATCTTTCCAAAGGTTGCCCATACCTGATTTAGAGCATAATTATGAATAATTAAGATAATTGCAGGTGTTATGACCAACTTAGAAATAAATTCAAATAATAATTAGTACATAGTGTATCAGGCTACGAAAACCTTGGAGCGCTTGGGGGCTGCCGGGCCTTCCTCGTCGTCGTCGTCGTCGTCGTCATCATTGTCGGGGTCCATGGACACGTCAGTGGGATCCTCACTCACGTCATCGGTGTCAGGCTGAGGGGAGTTTTAGCATGTTGTTCCCACGCAGTGCTTGCATACTGCACTCAATTAATACATGTGCATTATATGTTGTTACAAGAATGAAAAGCAATAAGATATCGTGTGGCAGGTTTTAAGAATGAAAATGTACTATTACAGCATCACTCAGTATTGATAAAGTGCATCAAAATACCCACCTCGTTTGGTAAGCTTCCATCCCCATACAGAAGGCAACTTCTGATTTCTCCCTTGGTTTCCTATCCACGCCTGGACTTGCAAGTACATCCTGGCGGCATCTCTGGTTGGTGGCAGTCTGGCAAGTTGACATTTCGGTGGAAAAAATGCGGTACCTCAGGTCTTCGAGGTTGTCAAGTTCGATGGTCCCTCCATACAGTTTCACAAGAATTTCTCTCCAACATCAGCGATTTGAGTTGGAGTTGCGTCGGGGTCTTTAAAAATCGCCAACATCTCTGAAAGGCTAGAGTTCTTGCTATACATCTGCATCACCTTCTTTCCAATACCAAAGGGTGCTGAGGTGGTGTCACTTGCAGGAAAGGAATGTCCTGTGGTTCGTACTTGAACGAGTGGGATGAATACAGCACAGTTGGGATATTACCCTTTCCACTCTTCTGGAAATAGACGTCCTTTTTGGAAGAACCCAAAGCAGTGGGTAGCACCAGAAGATATATGTCGTAACCTGTTATGATGACACTATCATATTTGTCAGCAGCTAAACTAAGACATCAGCATCCACAATCATTACATCGGCGTCTTCTACTGCCTGCTTCACTTGGATCCCCTTGGCTTCCATTTCCCTCATCAATTTGGTTATGAAGTTGGTCTTGTTGGTATCATTGGAAAGAAATTTCGCCTGCGAAATCGTGCTAATCAAAGTTGTCTTGGAAAAGACAAACTTTGTTGAGGAGTGCAGCAAAGAACGCCGATAACGTCCAGCTGCTTTGGTACTTTGGTAGCTTATCCCAATAGGATAACCATCAAAAACCACTATGACATTCCTACCGAAGTGCCTATGGACGTAATCCACGTAGTTTTGACAGACTACCTGAAATGTGCCTTCACTTGACTTGGTACAAACAACCCTATGCAACAGAAACCCACCATCAATGACATTGAATTTTCTGGCGCCAAAATCTACGTCTTCACCCACGATAGGAAGGAATGCATCATACAGCATTGACAATAGCCCCCCCCCCGGTGTCATCACATTGTGTGTACAACGAACGGGTTTTTGGTGTGAGAAGGTTTCTTAAAATGCATTTCATACATTAAAATGAGGCATCTTCACGTTTGGGGGAGGGGGAGGGGTGGGAAGTGGGAAGAGGGGTGGAGGAAGGGGGTCATAGGTATTCCAAGATGTTGATATTAATGAGTGATTAACATAATTAACATGGAAATGATGGTAATAAATAGTTATAGCGCCAAAACCTTCGTTTTTCGGATATTTTTTTACATTTCGAGAAACTTTGTCCAAGTTTCATCGGCCGTATCTCGGTTAATATTGGGTCTACAAATTCGTTTAATCAACCAAATTATAGCAAATTTAATGCTCTACAACTTTGTATTGTACTATGGCACAAAATATGCTTAGTTTACGAGATAAAAGCGAAAAACTGAAAAACGTCCAAAAATTTTGAGGTTTTTGACCTCCCCCCAAGTTAGCACAGGGTCCTCGAGGTCGAAAACTTAGGATAAACATCCTAGAGTACCCCCAAATAACCTGTAAAAATTTCATTAACTTCGGAATATTTTCCAGCTACCCCCCTATTTTTCATTATATCGACTGGACTAGGTACTAAGAAATATTATAAAGGGATAGTCATTTATTATACCAATAATTAGTTTTTTAACTACGAAAACTTAGAATGTTATTTTTCACAAGTTAAACATAGAAAAGATTTACATAAGAGAACTCTTAGACAAAATTAATAATTAATTTATTACAGTCCCTATCATATTTGTCGATTAACATTTTGATTAAGTGATAATAAATCGAAGACACAGTTTTTAACTTCAAATGCGATGTACTTATCGTACATTGTGCTTCTGATATATGCATTTCAGAATACTGTACCACTGGTGAGAAATTTAGGAAATATAAATTTCGGTGGCCTTACGCCTTAAACGCAGTAAAATACTCGGAACAGCAAAGCAGTGCCTTTTTTTTTTCGCACTTGAACATTAATCATTGCGGCAGAGCCAGAGACAGTTAAATTCGCAACATAATACACAAGGTCGTCTCTCATGACGCCGGTTGGTTATGTAATGGCATCCAAACGGTTCCATTTCACGAGTGGGCCGAGCATTGGCAACATTCGTCCATGTATTCCTTGTTTTATATTTCACTTCCTTAACGTATTTTTGTGGATTGACGTGTTACAGGCTTTATCTATCTATATACCCATGGTCGTCAGAACTCGCATATCCCATAAGAGCGCCATTTTCATAGAATAGATAAGAGTAGGAACTAAACTAGGTGTTCACTGATCAGATATAGGCCTACTGTATATTTGAATCGAAATAGATGGTAGCCTACAGTTCGATTCTTTTTCCAACTCACAAAGAGACAAAAGTAGACTCTACAAAACGTTTACATCAGTGGTTCCTGACCCAATTAAAGTGTGACAGGGTCCTTCTGGGATACCCTATAAAATATTTGTGATTTTGGGTATGGGACGATTAATATTGTCTGACATAACATGATGGCAATATGATGCCTTTCATGTGAGGTACCCTGATAATATAGTTGACACTATATAAGCCCCCTACTAAAAAATAATAATTTGCGTGTAATTTTCTTCAAGCAGTCAATTTAATAGTTGGGCCTATCTTGAAAATTGTGTGACTCAGCATCCAGTCTGTTTTATTACTCTCCGTTAACACGTATATGAAAGCAAATTACACTAGATGCCGTATTGCCTTTTTTTTAGAAACTTCTCAAACTACCATCGATCCACATTTGCACTAACTTGGAAATTCACGAACACCGAAGTTCTTGAGTTGAAATGAAATCATGACTCCATCCTTGACAAAGAGTTTAGAGTGCCACTGTTATCTGCTGCCAGCTAATGGTAAGTTAGTTACTGGTACATTTCTGGTAAAGTTTAGAAAACTTAAAAAGAAATCGAGAATATGGCAAATGAAATAAGAACTTTTCCCACATCCGTAGCGTGGTTCCCTTGGTGATCCGCGGACCATAAGTTCTTGGAACCGTTCTAAATGATTTTGAATACAATTTTGATTACCATGGGTTCCTTATAGATTGCATAATTGTCAAAGTATTATATCCCATAGCAATTAAAATTATATATATATATATATATATAACTTATACGGTGTATCAGTATTTAACAAAATCCATTACCTGTCTCGAAATACTTGTCATGGGCCCTTTAAACCTTTTATTTTTTCTGTTTAGTTATTTATGGAACAACTACTGGCATATGTTAAATGTGTAAACTAAGTTCCATGTACCGTATAACATCCTTGGTGGGGGCGTTGTTACCGACGGTTTCCTTAACCGTGTAGTAAAGTTCGTTTGTAAGTCTTCAATGTGAATCTTAAGGCTATGGAATATTATTTATCATTATGCCTCAAATCTTCCGTAATCATCGTAACAGATACGATGTAGGCTATTAGTATCACCGAATAAACAATCTGTGGCAAAAAATTAATAATTTGAAATTATAGGCCTTCATTGTTTTCCGTTTGACCATTATATGCTTGACATCAGGTTTCGTATAAGCATTAAATGATTGAACTAGCTATTCCTTTTCCATTATTTATGAACCTTGTCTTTATAAATAAAAAATATATGTTCTGTGTGGGACCAAGTGTGAGGAACCTTGGCATATTTTGAAAAGCAAGGCGTATTCTCTCTGGTGGGAAATATATGGCAATCGTCCTATTCCTCCTGGGATAAAGGGCGTTTCCCATTGTAGGCACTCCCGTCAGTCCTAATACAGGTGGGAAAACCTGTTGATTTCCATGGATATTGCCAATATTTTTTGCAATTCTTGTATAGAAGCTTTTATCGATAAGCAAACATCTGAAGGCTACCGTAGATTTCATTCATAACATAGTGACGAGTCCATGAATTAAACGACTTACCTTGCCTTGAAGCATCCACTTACTCAGGATTCTCGTGTAGGACTGCTAATAGTCCTTAGACCATTAACCATTTATGAAGTGATACAGAGTAAACCAGTGCATTCCAGTTCGAAAGAGTAATTTATAGGAGAAAAATTCCTCCGACACTGGGATTTGAACCCAGGACATTTGGCTATCCGTGCCACTGCTCTACCAACTGAGCTAAGCCAGAGTTCACTTCACACACCGCCAGATGGAGCCTCTCTCCTATGACCGATTGCCCTTAATGGTCTACTTCACTGATATGCAGTACTGTGATGCACACTAATTAGTGATTTTTGTAACATTCAAGATGGATATATATTATATGCATTCATGAACCACAGAGTATTGTCTCTGCTGGACATTACATGAGACATTTTTAGGAGAAAAATAAGTGTCTCGTGTAATGTCCTACGGAGACAATAATCTGTGATTCATGAATGCATTTATGTATTTGTTAAAACTATTACCTTGCGACATTATTATCGATGAAAATAATTTAGTATATGACCCTAGATTTGTACATTTAGACAGAACCTAAATTTCTCATAAAAACGATTAAATGAATAACATACTAGCTAAAGCCAGCGAGAAATGGGAAAATTTTTCAGGCTAGTGAAAGTAGTAGCGATTTTCACAGCGTTCATGATCCTGAATAGGCTAACTAACAGCAATAAGCCTACGTCAGTTGAAGGCGTTTAGTTAGCAAATTTTACGTAAAAGTTACGTGCAAGCAAGAAAACAAACAACCACTCTTTTAAAATGTGCAATTTTTATATGCTCTCTCTACAGTAAACCAGTAGGTATTAGACCTCTTTGAATATTTTCTCAGTAAGATAGTAGTATAGGCCCATGTTTAAAGTAACCATACTTTTAAAATTATTATTATAGGTGAGTATATAAAATACCATACAGGTTACGTTGCGATTAAAAATCTGATCTAATTTACACATCGACCATGGTTATGTCGTGTGTTGTGAATTTTGTATTATGGATATTCAATTTGGAAACTTTTCTTGTGTTTGTGTCATGTTGTATAACGTCTGGTACCTGGAAATCTGCATTGTTAGATTTTATGTTTGTATTAATGTCACTCGCTTAACTAAACATCTTGACATACTACTTTCACGATTATACGTTACTTTGTTTTGTGCTAAATTAAACTTAAATTCTTGTGAAATTGCTTAATACGATCCATCAATATAGATCTGTTGCTGGTACGTTACAACAGAAGTCCAGGAATTCAGTAAATAAATTTATCTTTTAAGATTGCGTGGACTAAATTTGCTTAGTTATCAAGCTACAAGTTTCACATCGTAAATGTGTTATCAGATTTATGCCATTGTTATTTTCTTGAGTAAGGAGAACGACTTTTACGTTATCGTGTTGACTCAAGTTAACTGATTTTACTGAAGAAGAATATACACTTATCAAAGCATAAAAACTTATCTTGATTGAGCTCATGCGTAAACCCCTATTAGCTTCTTCTAATCGTTTCATTTTACTATCGTAATAGTGACCTACAGTACTTGTTTATTCAGTGAAATAGAAGATAAGTCTTGTAAATGGTAGACTTGACATTTTAGTCCCTACTAAACCTAATCCAAATTCTCGTTATGTCTGTATTCCTATATTATTTGTTTTCATTCGCATTTTAGTAAAAATTAGGAGCTGCTCCATAATGTTGAAATATACCCGTTAGTTTGCTTATTATTATTATTATTATTATTATTATGCACAATTTCACAACTTTTGTTGGTATTGATACTACTTAGAAGAATTTCATCTTATTCAGCAGCTTAGCAACTTTCTCACAATGAAGCATATTTGGAGTAATGTTGCTAGTTGTATATTGCTGATTATCTTCTCTGTAATTCCGATGTCTTGAATATTCTTTGATAAGAATATTGAGACCACTCCTTCCACTGATAGTGTATAACTACAAGGAGGTGCCCGCGGCTTCACCCACGATAATTAATTGAAAAATTAAAAATTAAGAGTATAATAATTATTAAAGTAATATATTTATTAACACTTGCACGCGAATCGTTCACAAACTAAACCATTAGTAATTAATGAAACAGCTAAAATTCCGGCTTCAGAGTACATTCCACGATTAGAAAGCGCCCCCTGGGAAAACGATCTCAGATTCGATTATGCAGTTCCAAAGGAACCTGTGAACACATAATACGTATTGTTGCTCAACTGTTTGTTGACAGATGAATATGATGTGAATTTTATTTGATAAATTCAGTGTAATTTTCAGAAATTATATAATTTTTGAAGGGAAGGAATGGTTTGTTTGGATTTTTATTGCCCGCGATACTTCCTTGGTTAAACTATCAATATTTTACAGCTGGTGCCCGCCGTTTTGCCCGCCATTATTAATTGACTCCAGGATTTTTAAGAAATTTGCACTGGCAGCTTATTAAAAATGTTTGTGGTTCAGAGCTATGAAAATTGTAAGTAAAAATAAAATTAGAATATTTGTTCATTGTGTTGATTTCACTTAGGCCTTATATAAAGAAACGGGTTTCCTAATTTTGTACTTTTCGTGAAAGTTTAGACTGAGAGAGACGAACATCGCCGAGTATGCCCGATGTTTCACGAAGCGGGTTAGCGAGTGATCACGCTGTTTAGGGCCGTTGAATTGTATAAGAGTAGATTGGTACAATTTTTACAGCTTGTAGTTTCCATATGTTTTTGACCTCTAATGCCAGGTTCTGGTATTAAGGACTTCGTGCATTTCTGTGTTCTTTAAATTATGAGTGGATGGGATGCTGATATAAATTATTATTGCCTTAGAGCTCTTTTTTTATCTGTCAACAGCAGATCTGGCCGGTTATAGTCAACTGTTTTATCTCTTATAACTCGATCCCAATATAACAGGGATTCTTCAAACTCAAAATGTTTTCTGGAGTGTATTTGTAATATGGTGGTGAATTCTGGATGAGTTTATGTTGGAAAGCTATTTTTATGTGGAGAATTTTTCTACCTGGTTATGTCTGGCTAGGTAACTTGTGAGTTATCTACTAGAGCTTGACAAGCAGATATGCGCTGTATGGTTTCTCCTTGTATATTGCAATTCCGACATATGCCAATTGTATTGACTTTCATTATGTGGTTTTCATAATTTCTAGTTCTTATTACTTTATCTTGGATAACCACAATGAATTCTTCTGTTTCTGGATAGATTGATCTCTTTTGCAACCATTCCAGGGATTGATTGATTGTTGTGAATATTTTCGTCATCTAAAGCTGTTGGATATTTTCCGTGTAGTAGGCCTACTTTAACCTTCCACTGTAGTTCGCTGTCCAATGAAGACTCTGTAGTCAAATTAACGTCATCTCTTTGCAGGTCTAGTGGTGTAAATTTGCTGTAAAGTTCAACTATGTACGAGTATTTAGTAATTTTATTCTGATTCTGGTCGAGATATTTTCTCCATATTCCCCACTTTTTTTTAGTCCTACGATATGGCATAATTTACTTCATACTTTCTAATAATAATAATAATAATAATAATAATAATAATAATAATAATAATAATAATAATAATAATGATGATGATAAATGAAGTGCGCACAAAGTGGATTTGATAAGTATATGTCATATATGCTCGGTCTCGTACCTTTTATATTGTTCATCAGCAATATATTGTACTTCTTCACTGTACGTTGTAATTGATTTTGTATACCATTTGATATGGCAGTTCACACATTTCTGGCCGCACACACGGACACATTCACTGTTGGATTCGTGTTATAATTTTAGGGTGCACAAGCTTATGGTGAAAGCCATGAATGCTCAACCTGGTCACTAGGCCTACAGTTGTAGGCTACTAGTCCAATCTGTGCACATTCCGTCAAATGAGTAGAAATCATTATACACACACACCTATGTGTACTGAAATATTTAGGTCCATGGATATTTGAAACAGCGCTTGTTTTCGGATGTTTTATGAAATGACAATGGCTGTAGTTAATATTTCCAGCCATAACATACTTGTAGTAACATCTGCTTCTTTTATTTATAAATGTTCTATATACTCCTGTACACATAACTTTTTCTAATTCCTTGGCAGTGAAATGGAAATGATGTCCAATATCTGTCGGTGATTATGATGAAGATCATGGAGACAAATATGCAGGGTGACGAAATTTACAGACGATGACGAATGAAGAAGATGAAGGAAGGAGAAAAATTAAAATACCCTTTTTCTGCTTGGCGAAAAAAAGCTGGTATTCGCTTTGACTAGTGTGGCATGCAGTCGAGGTGAATGCTGGCAAAGTAGAGATGCAGTAGCAGATGGCGAGCGCCTGCAGGAAATGCCATGCTGTACGAGATGTTACTGCAAGCTCTTAAGACTGCTGTATCCAAATACTTCACGGGTAACAACCTTTGCTTGTTGTTTGTTTTATATGTATGCATTACATGTGTATAACATGTTCTCTTTTCGACGTTTTTACTACTTCTAAACGTCTGATGTTATTACGGTATTAAAGGGAAAATTGGGGATTAATTTCATTTTATTTCTTTTCCATTTTCATCCTGCTCTTTTAATGGAATTTTATGAGGTGGCACTTTTATTGCGCATTATGAAAAAAATGCAAGTAGCTTAATTGTATCATTGTAAAATCACAGTAATTGGAAATAGCAGTTTTTATTGTTAATAAGCCTGCCAGACAATAAATTTAATTTTATGGTGGCAGCATAGCAGCGTCATTTACTAAAAAAGAAGGGAAAAGGTAGAAAGATCGTTTCCATCCTTCTCTCTTTATTTTCCCTCCCTTTATCTTCAAAGAACCTTAACCCTCACACCTTTTCGCTCTTCCCCTCCCATCTCTTGCCCTTTGTTGGTTGGTTGGTATATTGTCATTTAACGATGGGGATGTACTGGAACTTAGGCATGTGACCGTCACCGGTGTGCGTCAGGGTTTTTTCCGCTTTGTGCTTTCCCACGTCGACATGTTGTTAATTTATTTCCGCTTGTGGGATGTTAGAGTCCACTGATTGTTACACTATTGCTAGGGGCCGTATTTTTTGGTAACAACGATAAGCGCGAAATTTTATAAAACAACCTCCCTTAGCTATATTTAGCTTTTATATGCTTAAAGTACCATTATGAACCAAATTGAATCCACGAAATATCGCGAAATTTACCCGAGACCGCGAAATGTGTCTATAAGCACGAAATATGCCCCTTCTGTCCGTAAAGTGAGAAATGAGCACTAAAATGTGCCTTAAAATCACAATATTGTGTTTTGGTGAACTGTATTTTTTATTTCTTAGCAGCATGCTTTTTTTCTGCTGTTTCTGTGGCTGTCGAAGATTTACCGGTATATCGATATTTATGATCGAATACGAAGATTGCAGAATGTACGCAAAGATTGTCTGTGACCTGGTTTGTACTGTTGAGTACACACCTTTCCTGCTATGTCTTTGCAAAGTTAGCGATGCCTATGATCGATTACAGCAGAACAGCGTAGAATGTTTGTTACTTGTATTCAACAGATTTCCTCTTTTATCCACAATGGTATGGTTGGCACTTCTGTTTGCAAAGGGCTATCTGATGGTGTTTAGTAGAAATTACGATAATATTATTTTCTTGCCATTATATTTGAACATTAACTCTAATCATTCCTAAATCGAAAGTTACTTCAGTTCTTACAAGGGCAGAAGAGTATAGAAATGGGGTGGGGGTTAGATCATGTAAATAAAGAAGCAAAGTTTATCATTGCGCACTGTTCCCAATGTAGTATAAGTAATTTATTTCACGAAATACCCACCGAAATAGAAGGAAGTTAACACCGAAAGCAGCCATTTTATTTCACCAATAAATCAGGGCCCTAACTATTGCACATTAAACATGGCTGCACCGCTCAGCGTTTGTACCAAAGAAGAACAGCGTGCACTAATCCGTTTTTTGTCGTCTAAAGGTATACCAGGAGCCGAAATCCATCGAAGACTTTCCGCAGAATATGTGGGTAATGTTTTACCACGGCGAAGCATGTACGAATGGATTGAAAAGTTAAAAAATGGTCGTACCAGTGTGAAGGACGAGGAAAGAACAGGGTGACCATTCACCTCCACTAGCGACGTCAACATAGCTCGCTAAACAGCACAAGTAGCCTACAGTCGTGTGTCCATCTGCCACGCTAACGAAGGTGAAGATTTTTTGAAACGAATAGTCACGGGAGACGAAATGTGGATCTATCACTTTGAGCCTGAAAGCAAACGCCAAAGCATGGAATGGAAACACCTTGCATCTCCAGTTAAAAAGAAATTCAATAGTCAACCCTCCGCAGGAAAAGTGATGCTCACACTTTTCTTGGAGTCACAAGAGCCAATACTCCACCATTACATGGAGAAGGGCTCAACACGTTACGGTGAGATGTTGAGCAACGACCTGAAGCTTGCAATTCGAACCAAACCGAGGCCTATTGTCGAAAGGAGTTGCTTTCTTGCATGACAATGCGCGCTCAAATACTGCCCCCCCCCCCCCACACTTCTTAAACTATTGCGAAACTGGGTTTTGAGGTGTTAGAGCATCCTGCATACAGTCCCGATCTTTGACTGATTTCCGTCTTTTTGGCTCACTTAAAAGATGCCTTAAGGGGTCGTCGATTCACATGGAGAAGTAAATTAGCAGACTTGGTTCATGTGGTTTTTTGGATAAGTAATTATTCTCAGGTGCGTATGTAAAGGAGGTAAGCCCAGTGGAAAATGAGAAATCTAGCCAGGAGTGATGACGGATTTATTTTCTATATCGGTGTGTATAGAGAGGTATCTCCTATCGTCGTTAGTCGTAAGATATCGTAGTGTATTTTGGGATAACTATCATTTATCTCAATTCTTTTGTGCAAATAGATATAAGTTAAGTCGTAATTGAGATCGTTCTCTTCACACTGGATTAATTGTACGCTCGGAGTTATTAAATGCATTATTTAGCCTACCTCATTATGCACTCAAGTTTTATTATATATACCACGTATCTCTTCATTACCATGTTTATCTCATAAAGCTTTAGTGCATAATGAGGTAAGTAATGATTAAATTGCACCCTTCGTTTAATTTCAAACATTAACAATAATAAACATGTTTTCGAAAAGAAAGAAAGAAAAAAAAAAAAAAAAAAAAAAAAACTTAATGTAGCCTACAATATTTCACGAACCACATAGGCTACAAATCTTAATAATCTATAACGAAATTAGACTTAGTTTCGATGCATGATCTTACGATTTAGACGAAGATTAAAAATAATTTATCACAAAATTAAGTTTTCGGAGTTCTCTTTGCACACGCAGTCGAGAATTTGTAAAAGTCGCTCGTGTTGGCTAATTTTTGGAAATGCGCTGACTCTGTACTAGAGATAAAATTCGGCCGATTTCTCTGGATGGAAATAGTATTCAGCATGGATTTGAGCGTAGCCTACGAGAATTCAAACTCGTTAAGGAACTGCGGACTTATGCTCAAACAAAAAATGACGGGTTTCTTGCTCCGGTAATGCATTGGTTCATAATGAGGGGGCTCGCGTGGGTAAAGAGTTGATTTTTTTTTCTCTCACCATCCAGTCGAAGTAATGCACATAATTGATATACTCATTTTTCACTCTACACAATATCCTCCATAAAGCCCTATACTATGTAGGATCTTCTTGTGTCATGACATTTATTTTTTCACCCATCACCCAGCTTTGTTGGTGCTTCGAAATTAGTTCACATAGCTGAAAAAAGGTCGAGAAACCGTAAATGAGTGACCATAAAATACCTTAGATAGATATACGTCAAAATGTAATCGTGTTACAAGCTGTAACCGGAAATAGCTGACAATGGAGGAATTTGATAGCAATCCTTGCCCTCCCGGAACGAACTGTGGACTCAAATAGTAGAAGACCTTCGTGCGACCTCGGGACCGCGGGTCGGCCGGCTAGTGACTCATTTCAGACGACAGTGGCGCCGCATGGCACTGTCCCCTCTCCTCCCTGGGCACCTCCCGAATTTCCTGTTTTCTATTAAAATAAATTACTGTAATTATTAAGACGAAAGTTCCCATGCGAAAATTCACAATGGAAATTAGATATGTTTAACTTTGAAAATTTACTCGGTCCTCGTGTGAAAGTATGTTTGCCTATAAGGGAGAAAAAACACATTTTGTGATATTTTATCCTTTTTTGCACTTTAAAACTCATTAAAATAAATCTCAGGAGTATATAATGAGTATGGACCTTCTTGAAATATATTTTACTAAATTGATTTGCCTGGACTGTAACGATGGACAACGATTAGGATGTCGAGGGTTCGAATCATGAGACCAGCCAACGTTAGAGGTTTTCGAGGTTTCTGCAATGGAGAATGCCGGATTGGAGTTTAATTGCCCTTGACTTTAGATTAGATGTATCAGTGAAATAAGTAAGAAGAGATCTATAAAGTAATAATATAACTTGAGGACTCAGACAAGCAGAGTTTAAGTGGCGTCCATGCAATGTATTTCACGACTTCGCACAGTGCGATGTCCTGCTGATGTAGATCACGTTCTGAATATCAAGTATTGTTAGTGCGAACCCTTTTACGCAAAGTTTATATGATTCACGAAATTTGTTATCTGCAAAGCAGTCTGGAAATAGTTCATAACATAGCTACACACAAGCATGCTTTATGTCTTCTTTTACTGCCACATGGAAAGTTCGTTTATATCCCAGATCAGTCGTCTACACTTGACAGTCACTTATAGAGGCTTTCTACTTCATTGTGTCAGTGAATATATCAATCATATTCAGGATTAACACATTTCCTGCTAGGATTTTCTACAATGCAGACAACCCATTGAGGGGACGCTTCACTGAGAAAACTGAATTTTTCATTTGACTTTGGAACGTAGGCCAAATTTTGATACAACGTTCATCACGTAAAGAAGTAACGATCCTCCAAGTTTGAACTACTAAAGTTAATTAGTTTATATTTTTATATATTATGTAAGCGATATTTTGAAATCTGATATTGCACTATAGCTCCCCATACGGGCCCAACAAGTTGGATAGTGGATGGGTAGCTTAACCATTCTTCGTGTGTGCCTCACCCTTGGTACCTCCATGGAGCTCCCAGGTTCGTGACAAACACCACCAACGTTTTCTTAACCACGGGGCAGGACGGAGTGGCCCGCGCAGACTCTGCAGCGGGAGCATACCCGATGGCAGGAAAGGAAACTGGATGGTGATGATGATGATGATGATGATGGGGAAATATAAGGTGAATTAGAGAGTGTTGTTGGAATGAAAGGGGGAAATGGGAGGAACCCTGAGAAAGAAAAAACCCTACGTCACGGCTTCGTCCACCACGAATGATTCTTACGTCTGATTGATTGCATATTTTTAGAACGTATGTCTAAAATGGATAGGCTCTATTTTTCGAACGTATGTCTAAGAATGGATAGACTCTTTAAGATTAAATTTGCGCACCTCGTCACGGCACCTGACTTACACACGAAAATATATGTAAGTTATTTTATATCCAAACTACGACTGTTACATAATACACCTGGACATTCACGGCCATGTTAGAAATCTTGACCCAAAACTGATCGAGTGTATGTTGTTTGAAAAATATTTTTAATGAGCCAGTACAGGAAACTTCAATAAGTTTATCCCGCTTCTCCTAAGATAGATGCAGGCTCGAATCCCTTAAATTTTTCTGGGGACCACCAAATGGGTAAACATTGCCTTAGCTGATCTGTTCTCAGCAATTAGTGAAGCTATGGTCTTTTGCAAAATTTGAAGACTGCAGCCATTTCTTTTCGAACGAAGGAATTCTGGAAATTAAAAGAAAACAATTTTCTGAACTCTTTACGAAAATATGTAGAATAGTCTAGCTAACAGTAAGCAAACATGCTAATGCTTCATGCATCATTGGAATTTAATTGATTGGATCTTGACATTCGGCCAGTGGCGCACTACATTATTGATGTTTTATATCTGCTGATTGTACGGCGCCATCTAGGAATGGCTTCATAAATTGGAAGAGATTGTCTCCAAAATAAAACAACTCCAATATAGATTTTATGCTTTTCTCTGGTTCAGTAGAGTTATTCCTGAAAGAGCCCCAGTATTTCTGCATGGACGATTCTCTTATTATTTCATTTAGACTAATCCATCCATTCATTTACGATATTATACGGGTGAAGCAGTTTATCACTAGAACATGTAGATCCTATTCGACCAGTGTGGTTTCTGACATTTTTTCAGTTTTATCTTACCAAAGATACATCTTATATGCATATAGGGCTACATTGTAGGGGGCAATTTGACCTAGGCGGGAATCGAACTCGACTCTTCAGCTGTGTTGGCCTACGCTGTCGCCTAGACCATTGGGCTCCTATAAGTCACACCCAGGCCCATCTTAAAAATCCTCTAGGCCCCTATTAACCTTGTTTCAGATGCTCGCAACATCATCAGCAGGGCCCGGATTTTGATGACATGTCATCTTTTAACTGGTGCATCATGGACGTTGCCCACTAGAGCAGGTACTCTGAGCATGACTCCTAGATGACAAAAATGGCAGTTTTTAGGGTAATTTTTTTTAAATCTTTTTTTCCAATTTTTCATTTTTAGATCATTGGAATTCAAAGTCATTATTTGGTCATTTTTTTGACCATTTTATTTTCTTTTATTCCCATACCTCATATTTTAGGTCATTTTAAATTTTAAAGAAATTATTTTTCATTTTGTATGTTTCTTGCATTCTATGGAGTTTTTGTGCATTTACTTACATTTAATATTATGAGAACTCTAAATAATCAGAATTAAATAGATCTTGTTATAATTTTAATTTCGATACTGAAAGACGGTGTTTGCTGTTTGCATTTAACCGTATGTGCCAATTAACTAATTACAAGCCGAAATAATGGGGTCAAAAACATTAATGTAGAATAGACACAAATCTGATGAATAAACTAGCATTTTCACATACATTTTTGGGTCATTTTTATTAATTTTTGGTCATCTTTCTGTATTTTTCCAATCATTTTATAGCTCATTTTTAAAGTCTTTTTAGGTTAACAAAATCCGGGCCCTGATCATCAGTATAGCAAGGATGCATCTTAATCTCATGCTTATTTTATTAAGTTAACCAAACTTGCAAAATCTTATCTCGTTGAAGAAATGTATGTTGTATACTACAGTATTCCATTTCTATTTCCCCCTGGTCAAATTTTCCTTCATAGTATACAGTTTAGTTTTCACTGTTACTAACATCCACCTCCGATCACGAACAGTGCTCATTCGTAATATTAATAATTACAACTTCCTATTTATTAAATTGGAATTGTAACTTAGGAATAGCTTCATTAACTACACATTGATTTTCTATGCATTTTCTATAATTGTTGTATTTGATTGTATTTATTAAGTATACAAGGAGTCTTTTATATAGTATGTAGAAATTGAAATTGTAAGAATTGTATTAGTCACTGATCAATAGATTGAAATTGAAAAAAAAAATCGAAAACCAAGGACATTCCTATTGCCACGTGAGTCGTTTGACATGAACTAAGGTGTCAGTGGAGCAAGACCGTGGTTACATGCTTCTTAAGGGTTCTAATCTACAGAAAAATTATTTTTGCGATGTGCCGAGAGCGCACGGTCCGGCGGCCTGGAAGCAAGTCGTCGGCCGGTAAAGGCGCTCCAGCGGCACATCGCAAAAATAACGGCTCTGTAGAATAGGCCTTTATATCATTATATTTATCGAAGAGTACGTATTAAAATCTGGGAGCCTCATCCTCCTGGAACCCTTAGGGCATCCATGGCCTGTATAGGGAACACTTTTCTTTACGTCTTGGACGTAAGTATTCGCTGAGTCTATTTACTCACATAAATAAGTCATAATTTGTCAGCAAGAAAACTGTGCCTATTTAAGGTGGCCGGTGTCGGATTATCGTATTACATGATAACCCGAACATGAACCTGCCGGTTGTAGCCTAAGTTGTTGAGCAATTCCGGGGTGCGCGGACAAAGAGAGTTAAGTCCACTTTCTTGTTACTGAGAATTAGAGTGACTTAACACACTATACCAGCCCAACATAGCTTTAGAGATGGATAAACCCATGACTTACTGGACTTAACACAAATGTAGAGAACATTTTTATCTATAACTTTATGGACATATCTCAATTTTTTAGGATGGTGGACTTAACTCTCTTTGCCCGCGCACCCCGGAATTGCATGGTCTTTTGCATGCATTATTAATATTAAGTAATGGTAGAAATTAGCAGGCAGCTATTATCGAACGAGAATGTGATTTCTATATTATATTAGTTCTTAATATCCAAATTAAAATAATACAACCTGTGCGAACTGTCTTCTATCACAACTACAGGAAGAGACGATAGCGTCTTGGACTTTCATTCGGGAGGTCCCAGGTTCAAATCCTGTGGCAAGCCAATTTAACTCTGGGGTTTCATGATTTCCACAGTCGTAAAGGCAAAAAGCAAATTGCATATTTACTTACCATGATTCGTCGCCGCCATTTCATCCAAAATCATATTCATCGAAATTGAACGTCAGTTGAAATTAATGGAATCTATTACACAGAATAGAAAACATGGATGTCAGTAGTTACATGTCCTACTGGCATAGTGACATAGTCTAACACACGTGATAATATGGCTTCTGAGTTAAAACATTTATAAATAAAGTTGAAATAAGAAAAACTACAGGGACAATATTGCAAATCGGATACGAGACATTTTTTGGACAATGTTACAACTATTGTTGAAATTGACGAAGTCACATAAGTGAATGAAATAACCAAACAGATATTCGCGACATCTTCAACAGTACGAATTTTAAGGCTGTAGTATGCTTGTATGCAGAGGCTTAGAGCTCTGTCTCTCGGATTGTAATCAGCAGACTGCAAGTAGTTTTTGCACACATTGTTAGGCGTTATCGCATGCTTTGAAAACAAAAGTGCAATGGCCGGAATAGCATCACCTGCTTTATCTTGCCTATGCACTTCACTAGAAGTTTTATTACAAGATAAATAATAATTAATATTATTATAAAATTACAAGTTTCTTGGTTTTGTTTTCGACAACTGCATGAAACGATACGATAGGCAGGTTGTCATTTTTGTTTGTTGTTGTACAAAAGACCTTATGTTCATTCCCAGTTATGGTATACGTATACATGCACTGGTACTCTTTTCTTGCGAGGATTCGAATTCATTTCCCGATGGACAAAAGAGGAACAGCATTTTTTCTGTTGTTAGTCTAACATGCTTGTATTATTATTAGGGATGGGTCCTCGATACTTTCGATACCTCGATACTCTCATGGTATCGGCATCGAACGATACTTCAGAAAACTAGCTCGATACTTTTTCGATACTTTGGTAATTCTGCAATTAAGTGAGAATGCTAGTATTTTTTAACAAAAAGTTGTAAGTTGACAGTTTAAAAAACTAATTTTAGTTTTAATGTAGAGTTTAAAAATAATTATAGGCTACTGATGATATTAAATTTTGTCTCATTAAATATGCATACCGGTACTTAATTAATTTAGTTGGTATTACACAGTTCTCTAAAATTTTAATTTTTAATGTACCTGGTACCTATTTATTGAAACTGGAAATGTTGAAGGTATCGAGTATCGAAGTATCGAGTATCGAGGAAAAATCATGTATCGGTATCGAGTATCGAGAAAATCTGGTATCGACCCATCCCTAATTATTATTATTATTATTATTATTATTATTATTATTATTATTATTATTATTATTATTATTTTTATTTTTGTTTTTTTATCATCATCATCGTCCTGTTCATCTGGAATTTCAGCTTTCGCAATGATAGTAGGCCTATAAGTCGGGAATGTGACAGAATTTCTAAAGATCGTCACTTAGTTATTGGAATTATGCAGTATTATGCAGTAGAGGCTTCTGAAACGTTGTTGGCGTGATTCATTTTGCGATTCGTGTGTACAGTACAGTATATTTGGAATGCAGTGTGGATTATCAGTTGATTAGTTGGAATTGTAAACATGTGCTCATCGTTATCCTTTTTTGTGTACTTTTGTTATAATTTTAAATTCTGAAAGTAATGTCGCTCGAGTGAAATATGAAAAATTTGCCTTTTTACGTCGTATCACCGGACTTCAGGCACAGCTGCTCCCCCTGGTGGATTAACTGTGAATCACAGTGTTTTTTGTAACATCCTTCACAATATCTTATCTTGTTGTGTAGGCGCCTGGCCCAATTTATTATTTGCTGTTTAGTTTATATTCATTTTCATCCAGTCCAGAATTTCCCCTCGTGCTATGTGTAGTAATCTTTCCTTTATAAAACATACCCATTCTTGCCATATAGTCTGTGACAGATCAACGTTAGGTACAATCTCGATTAATGAAACGCTTTCCATCTCGGATGCGCTGTAAATCTTTCATAGAAGCGTCAGATTACATAGGTTAAATATTAGAACACAAGACACATAAGTTAGTAAAAGTTGCACATTACCATTTATCACACTAGTGAAATAACATTTTTATGCCACTCAATTGGTACCAACTTTGGTATCCGTCACCTGGAAAACACCCTTTTAGTTAAAAGTATTTTGCATATCATGATTAATAAACAAAGTCAGTTTTATAACAATTGGAACTGTTAAAATTCATTACTCCTTATGTTAAATTTTTCACGGTGGTAGCAAAATCACGGGGAATATTATGACTAGGGGGCGGATTTCTATGACCTAAAAAAATAGGATATATGCATGCATTTATGACCTAAAGAACATTAAAATATGACCAATAAAATTTAAAATATGACTTTACCACTTACACATTGTGTACATTTTCTAAGTTTTATTACAATTCATTTTATTGAAAAATATAATGTTAATTATTTAAAATATCTGTCAATTCTCAAAAAGTATCATTATTATGCAAAATTTACAAAATATATGAAACTTCAAAATTTCTTTAATATGCACACAAATATGCCAAAAAAATTATATGACCTAAATATGCATATCCATACTAAATATGCTACAATAGTTGAAAATTTCCTAAATATGCAGTTATATGCACAATAAAAGCCGTTCCATTTTCACCAGGTTGCTTGGAATCGAGTTTAAATTAGTCGGAGACCTGAAATAATGCAATGGGGAAAAATATGACATGTCATAGAAATCCGCCCCCTGATTATGACTATCAGCAATTGCAGTAATTATACCATTGAGATAATAACATAGCAATAATCAAGAATACACAAGAAAACACACATTAGTTTGACTTGGGTTTTTACATAATTTCCCCGTAGTAAATGCAAATGCAGAATTGGATATTTACTTACCATCACTTCTAACCGCTATTTAATCCTGTATCATATTCATTAAACATTTAATATTAGTTGAAATGAACACACGCCATAAACACATCAACAGTAGAAAAATTTGGAACACAAAGAGTTACATGAACGTGGCCTGACTGCTGATTATAACCTCTGTGTTCGAACGAGTATAAATAGAACTGAATTTAATTTTAACGTATCTAATATTTATTATTACTTCAAAAATATTAACGGCTGTCTAAAAATAGTGTATGATACCCATGATAAAATTATTTTATTTTGCTCGAAGGATTGCTTCATTCGCCCTTACGGTCTCGTTTCGCAAACATACCTATTCGCAGAATAAAATCTCTTTTACCACTTCTATCGTAAATAGCTTATTATGGCAGTTTAGGAAAATATTTGAATTGCGATGTTTTCCAGTAGGCCTAAATAAGGAAGGCAAAAATAAGGAAGTGGCACGTAAATTCAACTTTATTGCATACAGAAAACTTCGCCAAATCCATGGTTACACACATATTGTAGCATCTATATTATCAAAGCATTAATACCTGGAAGCCGTAAGGAATCAGTCAACATTGATAATTCGCTTTAAGCAATGTGATGTAGTTGTTTGCCAAACATAAGTGTTAAATTTATCGTCATGTCTTCTTCATACGTAGAAGTGAAATATACTTTCTGCAATTAAAAGTCTCTTATTATATTAAAATGTGTGTTCTGTTCTTATTATGTCCTTGAGTTCATGATATTATATTATTATTATAGTTCATGATCAGTATTTTGCGTACATAGCCCTACATAAATATCGATTCCAAGTGTTTTTTTCTTTCTTTCTTTTTAAATATGTATTCCGCCGCATAAAATTAGGGTTTTAACAATTTTGTTTGTTTAGGATTATCAAAAATCTAATTGATTAGGCCTACTTAGAAAATCGAAGAAATTTGATACAGTTTAAGAGAAGCGCAATAACAACTTCCCTTTATGCTCCATAAATTGAGCAACGCTGTTCTATAACTTGGGGAATCGATGCTTAGTTTCAAAGTTGCCGTCGGCTCATTTCACGTTTCCGTAATAGGCTGTATCAAAGAAGATGCTCACTAGAGAAGATAGGAAATTGAAACCACTTTTGCCATGTACTTTCGCCATGGGCACACACTCCGAACTTACAATAAGTATTCATAGCATATAGGCCTACAGTATACATTGAGCATAATCCTGCGGGGGAAATATCTTTCCGAAATTGCGAGAGGCCTATATGTTTCAGTTCATTAATAAAACGCTAAAGCATCGAATAAATTTTAGAATTGCGTTTATTTTGAAAAAAAATTCTCTGGAATAGTTTTTTTTGGGGGGAGGGGTATTTTTTTTTAAACGAAGCGTGAAAAGCTTTATTCACCCAGGTGTAAGTCTTTTATTACAAGCTTTTATGAATGTTTGTAATTAAAGATATCAAAGAGTCTGTAAAACAAAATGTTCGAAATCAGATTTATTACTAAAGAATAGTTGTACAATTTACTAGCATTACGTTGCAATCATTATGCTTAATAACGTTTTTTAAAGCAATAATGTCAGTTTGAATATCCGTGAGAAAAGGCGAGTGAATGTAATGATTCCAGAAATTTGTGAAGCACTTCACCCGAATGCCCTTCTTCAAATGCGTTAAAAAAAAATCATGATCATGGGATTTTTGAAAAAAAGGAACTGTATTTTTGAGCTTGTAAAATCCTGCTTCGTTCCGTTTTTTTATTATGTAGCTTTATAGCCAAGTCCACCTAGTTGCTAATAAAAACTAATCTTTATACAAGAGTCCTAATAGAAAGAGAAGGGGGAAATAGTTAACTGCTTTGAAAGGAGATAAGTAGACGATGGTGGACCAAGCGAAGGTCCTTTACTGCGGTTTTTTAAATGTTGGTTTGATATTAAAGGAAGTGCGCTCTAGCTCTGCACCTGCAGTCGTTATGACCATCCTGCAGTATGGACGAAACATACACGCTAAATACTGAAGAGTAAGATTCCTGCCCGTTTTGCAAGGAACTGACGACCATTGTGGTAATTAACTCCGTGGCGCTAATATGCCAGAAGGGACAAGGCCTACCATCCGACCTCTGCGTCATCTACCATAGGCAGACAGCAGGATTGGGAGGCATATGGACAGCATGCCGACACCTACGGCCATTAATGGTGGTTTCCATGACCGGACACACATAGGCTACAAGTACATATAGATACACACATTTAATCATACATTTTCATTCTTCATTTACCTTTGTCCGTATTGCCAAATTCCAAATAACGGGAACCACCTAAGACTTAATTCAAATACAGGGTGCGGCATTTAAAGTTTCCCATTTTCAAAACCGTGTAACACATTTATTTAAAACTTAAATAAGCTACATTGAACATTTTTAAATGGCTTACAGTCTTGGATATGCAATTCTGGTCTTACTTTTAGAATATTATTTCCTTGAGATGCCCTCAATTAACTTCAACACATTGCTGCAATCTCCCTCGTACACTGGCCATTACGCATTGTGTGGTGTCTTGCGTAACATTTGCAATTTCCTGCAAATCCACGCATAATCCACGAGCGGCCACTTCACAGTCCTAAGGTCGTGGTGTGGTGTGCCATTGCAGCGCATGGTATTATTGGCCCTTATTTCTTTGAGAGCGATAATGTTGCTTCGGTTTCTTTCAACTCTGAACGTTACAATCACATGCTGCAAACTTTCTTCCTACCAGAATCTGCACATCGTAACTTGGATATTGAGATATTGTGGTTTCAACAGGATGGTGCTGCAGCACATACTGCACATCTTTCAATGGACACCCTTCATGCTGGGTTTCCCCGGCCGAATTTTTTCCAAATTCTTTCCCTCCAAATCTCCCGACCTAACTGCAGCAGATTTTTTTTTCTGTGGGACTATCTGAAGTCTGAAGTTTTCGCTCATGCCCTCCCTGACATTAACAGTCTTAACAATGCAATTCAGCAAGAAAGTGCAAACGTTACGCAAGACACCACACACCACGTAAAGACCAGTGTACGAGGGAGATTGCAGCAATGTGTTGAAGTTAATGGAGGGCATCTCAAGGAAATCGTATTCAAAAAGTAAGAACAGAATTGTAAATCCAAGACTGTAAGCCATTTAAAAATGTTCAATATAGCTTATTTCTTTGTTAAATAAATGTGTTACACGGTTTTGAAAATGGGAAACTTTAAATGCCGCACCCTGTATGTAGGCTACGCTGTTAGTTCTATGACTCACGGTTTTGTGTGATTTTTGTCTGTCTAGTTAAGATTTGCGAATCTTTCTTTCGATTGACTAAAATAGAAGTGTGTGATACATTTATTTTAAAACTTTCAATTATTAAATTGTACCGTAACAGAGTACAGCATGTTGACCTGGCTGGCGCAGTATGTATGGCACTGGCTTTTTGTGCCTAGGGTCGAGGGTTCGATCCTGGCCCGGGTCGATGGCATTTATGTCAGCATGAATGTGATATGTCTTTGTAAGTACAGGTGTGTAAAAGAACTACGGTACAAAGTTCTGGCTTACCGGCGGGAGTCACGTGCCTAATTTGCAGTACACCCCGTCATTAAATAACCATTAAACCAACAAAGAGTACAGCAGGTCCTTCAAATGCAGGCGTGATAGGTCATCTGGTTCATACGATGCCAAATGAGAGAAATCAATACCTTTTTTAACTGGACTAAGTGAATACTTCTTGTATCTCATTTCTTGAGATCATGCAATATACTACTCGCGCACGTGATAGTTGTATAAAGAAAAAGGAATCGCTATGGGTTATAGAAATAGCAGGTGTCTACCGTCTGCTTTTAGTGTAGCTATTTGTGTCAGTTGTGCTGCAAGGGCTGGGTCAAGGGCACAGAGGTTACATTCACAGACGCAGGAAACACGATATGTTTACATCTGAAAAGTCCAATGAAACTCTTTTCCTTTATGCGAAACATGGGCAATATGTGTTCAAACACTTGCATATATTAATAAATTTCCTTTTTCCTTTTGAAGGCGATTGTCAGTGAATTGATATCTCAATATTTTTACCACCTTATACCCTCAAAAATAATCCTATATCTTGTAGGAAACATAACCTTCAAAATACATCATAAATTTTTTCTGGCATTTTTTGAACTATAAAATTTTTATTACTTTTTTGAAGGTTATCTTTCCTGTAAGATATATGATTATGTTTTAGGGTATAAGTTGGTAAAAATCTTTACATATCAATTCACTTGCATGTATTTCGTCAAAGTTATGTGTAACTTAGTGGCCTGTGGATACACACATTGCAGGGTGTGGCGATACTAATATGTTAATAAGCAAATATTGATAGAACATACTTTTGCTTACTTATTTTGTTGAAATTATGATTATGATGATGACGTGATTATATTTATTTACGTGAATTCATCCTAGGACCTTCAAATAATGTCATTCACTCGAAACTGTAACAATAACTTGGTTTCCCAAATGTAATAAACTTGTCACTTAATCTTAACATGTGTGAAAGGCTTCCACTATATTACCTTCTGGTAACTAATATCAAAGATATGTATTTAACTTTCGGCCGTATGTCCTTCATTGAGTTATAAAGTCAGAAGGCAGTACATCCCAATACTATATATGATAATTTAATTTAATTAATTTACAGCTGAATTTTGCCTTTAAGACTGGAGAAACCATGAAAAATCCCGAATTGGCCGACCATGGGGTTTGAACCCGAGTTCTCCTGAATGTGAATCCAAGGCGCTAACATGGCGGCCACCTCGCTCCGTCGTATGGCATAATTTAAAACCATTATAACATTGCAGTACTTCAATTATATAGAAGAGATTGGAGAGAGCAGCAAGGATATTCTGCCACTTTGAGTCACGTTCCACTGAAGCCGAAATAAATACGAGAGAAGTTTGACTGTGACATAACATATTTGGGTCTCCAAGGCCTTCTTGTGGCGTTTACAGCGAATTACGCATTTATTTATATTGCTAGATCAGCGGTGCTTGCTTATTGGTCGTATCGTAATGAAATTTATTATTGTGAAGTTGTAAGCTTAGTTTTTTGCGTCATTAGTGACTTGATACTCATTTACCAAAACCTTATTATAATCTTAGTTACAATTTAGTCGATTTCTTTGTTAGTGACCATTATCAGTAACGACAACTCATGATTTCTGAGTAATCATAATTATTTATTATTTGTGATGTTGATTTCTTATAATCTATGCGAGAGTACTTTAATACATATAGGCAATTTATTTATATTCATCCTTCCCTCCACCCACAAAAATGTAGTCTTTCGTTGCGTTAATGAAATTAAATACCCAGCGAAGTGTATACACAAAATAACAAAGAGTTTATTGAGTGTATTTATTTCTGTTCTCAACATCCCATTTTCTCGGATAATACAAAGCCTATAGCATTGAACAAAGAACCAGTGAATAGGACTTCTTACAGACTTCTCACAAAGATAATCAAGTTTACGTTAGAACACATTGTTTGCTGAAATTTGTCATTATATAAACACCTGTTGACGAGGTCCCTTTTTCTTAACTACAGCGATGAATAAGGTATCAGTGGATAGGATTTTCTCCGGCTTTTGACAGGCCTAACACACTCGCTACTCATTGGTTGCACAAACAGAAGTAATACGTAATTAAATTATAATTTTAAACCAACTATGCGTTTTAACGAAAACTGAGTACGAAGTCGGTTAAAAATCCTACCCATTGATGCCTTATTCATTGCTGTAGGCTTTATTACTGTAGTTAAAAAAAGGATGTTGACAACAGAAATAATTATACACATATATATATATATATATATATATATATATATACGATTGATAACGATAATTTAAAGTTAAAATATACGTAATTGAAACATTATTTTACATTGTAAAATAGACGTGTAGTTGTTTTAAGCTGATATTAAACTTATAAGCTTTATTGAAACTAATATTATTTGTACTAGACTATAAACCTTGTGGACCTACCTGTCTTTTTTCATACATTATTTTGATAAACTCTTAAATAATAATGTCTTCTTAATTTCTAGGAAATATATGATTACAAATAATTTGTGTAGGTAATCACGATTACTAGTTACTAGAAGTGTTCTTGTAGCAACCTGTGAATATCAAGGTTTCATTGCCTGAGATTATTACAGTCAGTAGGCCTACCGGTAATCATTTAAGACTCATGGTTTATTATTGCTCCCCTAAATGATACATGATAAGTAGACTTCGGATTTTAGGTAAAAACCTATTTTAATCCTTAAGTGATATATGGACGAAAACTTGTATATGCATGTTTCATAAGTGACTATGCTTAAAACTGATTCTTTTATAGGACCTGAAGCAGCCTATTTTTACGTTAGAGCCTAATATTGCCTTTTTGTTTGTTTTTCTTCTAAAGTTCAAAATAAGTTATTTTTTGTTATAAATTCTAGCATTTATTTTCAGTTCGTACTAAATTTTTTTTAGCTCGGAATGTGCAGTACATGACACATTTGTGACGTGGTTAAATAGTAAGGAATGTTTCGTCTTCAGGAGAAAAATTCCTTGGAATTCCCAAGAAAATGTAGTATTTTTCTCCCGACTCCCACATCCAGTAACAAAAAACAAACAAAAAACAGTTCTCTAAATCACTGAGGGATACAAGGGATTGAATATGCTAGCGTGCGTAGCTTTTGGGCGCAGGGATTAGGTTTTCACTGTTATGGTAGTAATACAGGCCCTAGTAATAGGCCTATATAATTCTTTGTATCATAGGCCTATATCTATGTTTTATCAAGATTATTGATTAATGGTGACTTCAATACATATAATAGTCTGCATTGCAATTGATATTTCAGAAAATTGGCAACTTAACGATTTTATAAGAGACTATTTTACGATTTTTAGAACCTATTTTCCAATTTTTAGAGCCTATTTTAGGTACCTAAAACAGCATTTTTAGCGACCTAAAAGTCCGAAGACTAATGATAAGCATTCGCATCCAGAGATTGGAGTAGAATTGGAGTAGGATGCGGAAATGTATTTGTTTTCCTACACGGGCCTCCTAACGAATTTTATATCTTACTGGCACACTTGGTTCCAATCGACTGGTGCTTGACATAGCTGGATGTAGTATTATGCAAGTTACAGGAGATCCTAGGCGTGCTCCATTTCCGGAAATGAATGTCAGCTGTTGGGAGGAGTTTGTATTTGCATAATTTTAAGAGAAGTGTCGTGAATTATTTATTTTCCTGCTCATGCATTGTCAGGTATGAAACACGAAGGAAAGAGGGAACTGAATGATATATTCTATATATTATGTTAAACACTTCAGTGTATAGTGGCAATAGTTTTGAAGTGACTTTAATACCAGAACTAAGACCAATATCCCTCCATGAGTACGAAACAGTTATTATTGTTAACATTTGGAAGACTTGATTCATCATCAGTGAATCAGTTTATTCGAAACTAATCGCTCTAAAGCACTGATAATGTATACAGGGTGTTAATGAATAACACCGAAATATTTTACCTGTAGATAGAGGGGACATAGACAAGCAAATTCTATTAAGAGATTTTTGCTCTAGACGTAAAATCTGTGTGCTAAAGGGCATTAAAGTCATAATCTGGTGCTCATAAGTCAATAATTATTGCGAAATAGGGTTAAAATTTTCATTAAATTAACTTCATGCCTTCCTAATGATCCATAAAATCCTGATTCTTAATCATTCATCCACAGCTATTACATAATTCAGAGTTTTCATAATCTGCAAAATTTACAGACTAATCACATGACCGGTCGTCACTGCATTATTCTTTTTTTATTCATAACAACTGACTATGTACAGTGTTAACAACGAAGTTCCTTTGTTTTGCATTTATTTCTAATGTTAGAAGTCAGTGGCGGCCATGCCCTGGGAGATTTTATGCTGTTACTGGAAAAATTGAATCCATAGAGCAAAAATGTCCTAATAAAAGTTGCTTATTTATGTCCCCTTTATACGCAGGTAAAATATTTCGGTGTTATTCATTAACATTCTATATATTGTGTTGTAATGCTTCCTCAAAGAGGTTGTTCCATTTTGGCGAAGATCGTCGTCCTCGTTCAGCAAACAGGAGAAAGGTCGACTTTATTCACAGTGAATCACAGTGGTGATGATAACGCGAGGAATCCCACTGCTAAGCGCTCCTTTGACTCTGGCAGGAAGAGCTGTTTGAATAACCGTTATAATTACTAGGATCTGTTTGCTAATAGGAACAGAAATAAGCATTATAATACAAAAGAGCGATTGTGACATAGGCCATTAATATAGATGATGATCTGGTAGTGTGGAATGCCTTCCAGAAGTGCGTGCACAAGGCGACACACGTCATGTCGTAGGGTAATTGCCCTGTGATAATAAAGCCTTTCCGAAATTTCAAAATCGTTTCCACTGCTTTCCATCATTTCATTTGAACAACGAAGAAGTTGTTAATACAGTATTTAAAATACTTTTATGAGATAAAGGGCCAAATTTTGTGGTAAATCGAAAAGAAGTATTTCAACCATATTGTAAATAGTTAGTTTGTCACTTTCTAACTGTTTACTGATAGTATAAATTTGCTTGTCAGTGCTTTCTGAGCTGTCTATTCCGTAAAACAATATTATTCATTCACTTAAAAATGTTCACATAATTTAAATAGGTTCAAAAGCAGATTTTTAGCAACGCTGTAGTGGATAACGCTGTATTGGACAGTGAGGAATATTCTACGAATCACTATGTACTGTAGGTACATTTCATGTTATCGTGAGCCGAAACCGACTTCCCGAATCACCATACAAAATCCATTTCTATACATAGAGGCGTATCCCAATATTCAAATTACAATAAGGTATTCATGGAATATTCCATGAAAACCATCGTACAATTACAGAGCCTTGTGAAACAGTCTGGTATTCTTGATTAACATTATCGTATCCGTTGTACTGTGGATTGTTTAGTGTAATCGCGGGCGTACTGTGGTTTGTTGTCCTACTGGAATACAAGGGTTTTCCAGAAAGATATCAAGAGAAATTGAAGGCTTGGAAATTTGCGTTTTAAAGATGTTTTCGGATATTCAACATACAGTTACATAACGTACTGTTCGTGCCATTTTAAGAAGACCTCGTCCCAAACCATCATTTATCTACAAAAGAATATAATAGCATTGTTCCCTAATCCGAAAATCTGCACCCACACCGACACCGACAAAGAACATGTGCTCTTGTAGTCGCGTGGATTTCCCCAGTGATGCCGCTGTCATTCGCCAATTCTTAAGTGAAGCATTGCTGTGGTATGTATTTGGCAACATTGTACTGGACTTCAGACCTTTCTGTTCACTGATTGACAGGTCGAAGAGGATTATAGTGGCAGCAGGTAGTGCAGTTCTTGAAGGAAGGAAAAAAAAGTCTCTAAGAAGTGGCATCCATAAGAATAGCACAACGATCAGTTGTTTCTTAAATATTAATATATCTTTGAAATGGGGAAATACCTAAACATAAACAGTACATTTGAATTCATATGATCATAAATTGGATTCTAAACTTGTAATCATGAAATATAAGAACTAACTAACTAGTAATAGAACTGTTTTGATAGTAATATCAAACACTGCGTAAAATTATGCGAAGAATTCTCCCTTATTGGTCCAGTCGACATTCAGTGTATACACAAACATACATATTGTCATGTATTAACAAAAACGTACCTGTAAAATATGTTTTCCTGCTGAGAACTGCTAAATAAATAGAATATTAATCAGAACAGAAAAAGAAAGAAAGAAAGAAACATCAAGGGGTCATAGAAAGGAACGAATCTGTTTGTCCCAGTACACTTCGTTCTGTGAGCAAACTTAAGACTGTGCATTTTAATTCCTTTCCTGATTGTTCAACCCTTCTAGATGTTACTTTTAGCTACTTTTTCTCTTTCTGCAGAAGAAATCCGGCGAGATTAACCCTAAATCTTAATTCTGGCTTTCCACGGAACACCTACATAGGGTTGATTATGCTACCCGCTTCGCTTACAGGATGAAGAAGTCTTATACCTACATTTGCAAGGGGCGTCAGTACTTTATGCAGGAGATGTGGTAAGGAAGGCAGTAAATAGATTTTTATAGCTTTCACGCTTTATAAATTGGTCCAACGTCTACGTCAGACGCTTTACTAAACTACGGTGGGAACTTTACGGTCCATAAGTGCCTTTAAAGACACTCAATTAGCGATGCAGTTTAATTGATATAAAATCTTACAGCTTTTCTAACCTTCAAACGTAATTTATTAATTTTGATATCCTTGTCACCTTCCATTTTGTATCACAGATTCGACTCTGAAATACCATTTCGAATTTGCAGTATAAATTCACGTTTTAATGCCCTCTAAGTACTAATTTCAGAAAAGGCTTAATCCGTATCAAAACTTGATTTTATATTTGAGTTAGGGTTCTTGCTTGGATGCGACACGAAGCACGGTGACGACTTTCTCTTGCTGTTTTGTACCGTTTTAATTTAATTTTAATTTTTTGGCCTTCATAGGACCACTTTAGTCAGGTTTCTGGTTGAGGTTTTTCTTCTTTTTGTCAGCCCAGTACTTCTTCATCCTTTCTGACCGCAATTTTCTTTCTGCTTCTGGAACTACTCTTCCTATTCTCTGTTTGTTGATTTTCATCTGTAGTGTAGTGTGTTTGTCTTTCAATATCTTGAGTGTGTCTGTCTTGTATATTAAATCCTCTACTGTAATATGTAGCTCTGCCATATCTTCCTTAAGTTCTGTAATCCATCTTATATTTTTCTTACTCTTACTCTTCCATAATTTTTCTATTATTTTTCTGCTAATTCTATTTTCTGGTGTCCGTAAAATATGTCCCAAAAATGATATTCGTTTTTTTTTTTTCATTGTACTTGTCACTGGTTCTATTTCTTTATATACTGTTTCATTAGAAGCTAGTTTCCAGACTCCATTTACTTGGTAATTTTTGTTTAAACAGGTTCTTACTATTCTCCTTTCTACCTTGAGTACTCTATCTATTGCAACTGTGTTAGTTGTTTTGAATAGTGTTTCACATGCATACGTGATTTGCGGTTGAGTCACTGTTTTATAATGTTTCAATTTGGTTGCTATTGAGAGGCACTTTTTATTGTATGTATTCTTGGTAACATGCTGTGCTCTAACCAGTTTATCTATTCTATTTTGCCATGCTGGTTTCTCATTCATGTTGTAAGTGATTATTTCACCTTTGTACCGTTTTATTATAAAGAAAGTTTATATTTTCTCGGTATTTTTTTTTTTCGTTTAAATTTTTGCCTTGAGAACATCATGATTTTGCGTAAGGCCGAGATATCTGAGTGCTCAGCCATTTCAGTAATCTGCGTCTACGTTACTTTTTTAAGAAGGGAAGTCTTTGTTTGGGAATGAACATGTGGCTTAATTCGAATGGAAATCCTTTCGCCGTTCAACGTATTATTGTTTTTTTCCCCTGATTAACACATTCGTTATGTTATTAGGGGAGAGACAATTAATTTTTTCATATTTTTCTATTTCGAAATATATTACTGACGATTTCTAAAATAAATTGTGGAATGCGTCTTTCCTGTGGATGCCATAATGCAGTTTCGAACCCGTGCTCCCCTGGGACTAATTAAACTCAAACTTGACCTGACATTGAAAAAAAAAAAAAGTTAACCACGCGAGCGAATCACGCGATGTTCCTCTTTAAATAACATCATTCTCCGCCCGAGTGTGAGTGCCTAAGTTTGTAGTCGGCAGTATAAAAACAATTTCACTTATTTGGATCAATAACGTACAAGAATTTGTTCTGAAAGCAGTCAATCATAACCAACTTTGCTACAAGAAAAACAGGGATTAAAGTTATGAAAACAAAACCTTAAGGAATAAAAATATATAAAGTTTTGCCCAGTATAAATTTCTTGGTTATTAATTCCACCGCTAAATGCTTTTGAAATGATTTAACATCAAAATAATTAATTATTTTTATTAACAGTGGTATCGTTTTTAAATAAATTGCATAAATTACATAATTTAATTTTTATTTATACTGTCAGACTAATGAAAAGGCTAAAACAAATCATGTCCTGCCATAAGGCATACATTTTCGAAATGAAACGATTATAAACAACCATAGAATCATGAACTTAACCCTTACATGCACTCATTCATAACAAAAATATAACTAAAAAAGCTAAAAAGCTAAAAATCCGGCTTCCAGGTGCTTTCGGATCCTCTTCAGTTCATCTATTTTAAAACATTTAGTTCTCTGCGCGCTGGGCATCGCAAAGAGACAGAAAATCCTTCCTCTTATATAGAATTTAGAAATTAATTCTTCCATTTCGTTGTGGTGTCCTTATTTTGTGTAACTTAGCAGTCTGAATATTTATGAAAGTATAAAAATATACTATTAGCTTAATTTCAACTGAAGTTAGAGTATTATAGTTTTATTGTAGTGAAACTTAAATATGAATTCCAGAGCATCCCATGACGGCAATGAAAAAAAAGTTATTCACTAAAACCTGTTTGGACATTTACAAGGAGTGGAGACCCTCAGCAGTTGTATGTTTTATTTCTTTTTAAAATGAATAAAAAAGTTTGTGTGCCCAGCGGAACAAAATGCCTGCAGAAAGGAATTTTTACCATACTACTAATATAGAGTTCTTTCATATTTTAGTAAAAATGTCCTTGAGTGGAATTTATATGAACAGATAATTCTTTAGTATTATCATATGATATGCAAATCTGGTTGTTTCAAATGACCTCCAATAATGTTAAGTGATTTATTTTTGCACGTCACCTAACCCTGAATTGCTTACTTTCTCAAGCGAAACAACCGCCTTCTAATGGGCAATAAAATGTGAGTAGCTTCGGGCATAAATTAAACCTTCTCTGGACATGACATACAACTGTTACAATCCCATAAACTTACTTTTACGTAAAAACGTGCTACTTCATCCTTACGATTTTCCATTCCTTCAACAGATTGAAACATTTACCTATTTGAACAATCCCTCCATACAAACTAGACTGTTTAAAAATGCAAATAAATATGAATAATGTACAGTAAATATATTAGGAGATTTCAAATCTGAAGGAAGTAGCCAAACAAATAATTTAGTCGCGAGTATTGTTACATAGTAGCATTCCAGCCTTTTGGAAATGATGTAAAGCTACCCTCACCCCTAATTGTTCTTTACATATAAAATATTACATTTTATATAGCTTTTAAATGTGCAAAAATATTTCAGTTAATAAATAAATGAACACATCCCACTGAACTGCCCCCATTAAACATACTAATTAGTAGTTTTTATTGTTTTGCATGACACCAACTAATTTGGAAAAAGTTAACACTCGCTAAATATTTTTGAAATACTTCACTTGACTGTAAGCTTTAACAGCTGTAACAAACAACACCCAAACACAAACTAATTTTTTTTGTTCAGATAGGCCTAAACTGTTGCTAGTTGGTGAGTAGTTAAGTAGTGAGTAGTTAAGTTTCTTCTTTTTTTCTGATATTAATATTAATCTTTGTTGTATTTATGCATGTAATGTGAGTATGTAATATATGTATATAATGGGTGTACGTAATGTATGTATGTATGTATGTATGTATGTATGTATGTATGTATGTATGTATGTATGTTTGTACGTATTTGTATTCTCATAACTACTGCCGCATTAGTTAAGTAATACACATGTAGCAAAAAGTAACTTGATTCAAATGGACAATTGCACAGGGAATAGTGATCAGTGAAGTTAATATACACAAGATCTTAAAAGAACTTTTTTGCTTGCGGAAGAGTTTTAGGTGATGAATGAAAAGTGTTGATGAATGAGTACGGAGTGTTTTGTGGCACAAGACCAAAAGAAAGCACTCGAGCGAACCGCTTGAGAGTACTCGTTCTATGTCGGTATTGTAACACCGACCTTAGTGCTGTCTGAAGAAAAGAATGAAGTCCCGGGAATAGAAAGAGAATTCACGTTGTAAACATCAGTTTTAATGCTTTATATACCTGTGGCTTGGTTCTAAAAGGGCCAATGACAATTTCTTTCAAAAATGAGATCTATGCATTATTGAGCTCGGCTAGTCTTTATCTTTCGTGTAATAAAAGTGCCAATATCTGTTGCTATTAATGGACATATACAGAAACCCTTGGGGCCAATGTCGGAAGTTCTCAGCAAAAAATGTTACTTCTACAAAGACTTCAAAGTCAGTTAGCCTATCTCAAAAGCAAGTTTTATGACATTGGCCCTTTTAGAACCAAGCCACAGTTATTTTATATATTAATTAATTTTAAAAGTACTTGGCAGGGTTTTCAACCAGGAAGAGATATGTGAAGTATTTGATTGAGAAATATTTTCAACATCGAACAGCGGTTATTATAAAGTTGTAAAAACAAAAATTGAGATTTATTTCTGTATGCATAAATGTGAAAGGCCCATGTCTGTATGTTTACAGGCATGTAAAAGAGCTGCAGGACTCAATTCCGGCACACTGGCAACTGACGCAGCCCTCTCAATAATAATAATAATAATAATAATAATAATAATAATAATAATAATAATAATAACACTAACCGGAAATCGATATCTAGATTTCGTCGATAATTAGGTAATGTTTTGAGAATAATGATAAAGTGTATGTTACATATATAACGAATGCTCTTGTACCTGTCTACTTACATGTCTGTCTTTTTTGTCCGAGCACAGCATAACTTGAATGCCTTTGCCCATGAACAGCAGAGCTCGAACGGAAAAGTTGCAAGAAATTCGAATTTCATCTTCCAAGATGTGATAATTTTTTTTTATTCCATTCCAAAGTAGAGCTACTTATCGTGCAGTTTCTTTATAAAATGGCTAACATTTTAGAATATTTAGAAGTCATAAAACGGATTTATTACACATTTTGAGGAGTATATCCAGTTTCTGTAAAAACACGCATTTTCATGGGAGTCAGGGTTTTTACTAATATTATTTTAAAGTAACAGACTCTCGTGTTTATTAATTCTTAAACTGTTATAAATTCACCCGAAATCGTTAATTTTATTAAGTGAAGGTTATATTGAAATATTGCATTGGAATCTGAAATTTGATACGGGGTTGTCAGAAATACATGTTGTAGGTTCCTCTGACTTAAAAAGAAAGTCGTGCAAAATGTCGTGTCTTTGCGTTCGTGCATGTCTCTTATCAGCATTATTAACAAATGATAATGAAAACTAATATTCGCATTCATGTGGGTACTTTCCAAGGATGAAACACTAACATTTGGGTGATCAGACATAGGCCTATAGAATTACGGTATCGTATATGGAATTTTAGAAGTACAATACTATAAATACACATATACACTTCTAAACGACT
The DNA here is from genome assembly GCA_964059195.1 of Ectobius pallidus. Classification (NCBI taxonomy): domain Eukaryota; kingdom Metazoa; phylum Arthropoda; class Insecta; order Blattodea; family Ectobiidae; genus Ectobius; species Ectobius pallidus. The sequence goes on along the minus strand of CAXKWD010000010.1, from coordinate 83,522,323 downwards.
CTTGAGTATATTTCTACACTCTCAGGTGTAGCGTATGTGCATTTGGTAGTATCTTCGCAGTAGCGAGATTTTGTTGTCAGGTCTCCCAACCAATAATCTAATATTATAAAATCTTTTATGTCTTTTAGAAGGATTCTCAGTGAAACAAGAATATAGTCCATTATTCTAATTTATTGCATCATATTCTTTAAAATGTTTCTTGATCAATTTTGCTAAAATTTTCTTGATTACCTTGAATTTTCTCGAAAAGAAGTAGGCTGTTATGTCGTGTTATTTATTTTCTTGTAATTTCTCAGAAACTTAAACGTTTTACGTGAATTATTCATTAAAAAACAATATTCCTGTGGTTTAAATTTGAGCGTAGAAAGATGGCAAAATACAGATGAACTTAATGCTATAGGCCTAAGTAAAAAAAAGGGCACTGACATAATAAACTTTTTTTTAGCTACTGGCCTTACAAAAACCCTGTACTATAAACAACGAATGCTAGCCTATATAATAATAGTACTTTTGCTTTTCGTCTTTGCTCTTGGCACATTTCACTAGAATTAACACTGGCAAATGTTCAGTGCTTCTTGAATTCAAGGCAACCTTCAAACGAGATCAAAACAAAGAACTGAATAAACAAGAGGTATTTTTCTCATTCTTCCTTACGTGAAAGTTCGAGCTACCCAGGTTAAATGACACTCAAGATTATTTTCATAACATTGACAAGTGAACGGATGTTTGTTTGTTTTTTGTACACGGTACCTTGAGCTAAAATAAATTAAAGTAAGGCAATAGGAATTAATAGGTGCATAGCTTTAGTTAGTGTTAGAAATTGATTTTTTAAAGTTCCGAAGTTTACGTGTTTTTTGCCTACAGTTTCATTCTTGTGTTTTGTTTGTTTATATCTTAAAACATTCTTGAAGGTTGATATTTTAGTCAGATTTACCTTACTTACCCGGAAATGCAAAAGCAAGCACTCTCCCTCTCTCCCTCTCTCTCCCTCCCTCCCTCCCTCTCTCTCCCTCCCCCCTCCCCCTCTCTCTCCCTCCCTCTCTCTCTCTCTCTCTCTCTCACACACACACACACACACACACACACACATCCTTTAGTTGAAGTATTGAAATGCAGTCCTGTTTTTAAAGTTTGGTTTTTTCTCCTTCATTACTTATCGAGACTCATAACTTATAAATATATTTTGTAGTTTCTTAAGATAGAAAATTTATATTATTATAATATAAAATATGCGTTGTTTGTCTACTGAACATTTTATTTGAAATGAAGTGTTGTATGACAGTGAATAATGCGTAAACGGAAAATAATATGGAAAGTGTTTAGTAGCTCTGTAATACAGTATAATCGTGAAGGAAAAATGTATGAGAAGAGAGTGGAAAGGAGAATGAACTATTGGCGATAACAAGGGAAGAAAATTAGCTTATGGATGTAATACGAAAGAAAGAAAGAAAGAATGAATAAGTGTTTTTAGGGGCATAAATTGCATGGAAATATCCTAAGCATGAACCATAGGAAAGTGGGTAGAAGGAAAGAGGAAAGGGCCGAAGAAAGATTAAGATATTGAGAAAGCTATTATATAGGTACGCAGTACACAGACAAGGAACACTGGAACAAAGGAAAAATGGGGTTGCTAAAGAAAAATATATCTACTGGTTAAATTAATTATTACAAGGCAATAACGAAAATAAAAATTCCTGTGTGGAACACTCACGTAGCCTTTTATATCCTAAAATAGATTTTAGGATTTCGGCATAGAGTAAGCTGCTGGCTTGCACGAGTGCGTATTCACTGCATCAACCGCAAAGCCAGCTAAGAAGTAGGCCTTGGACTTTTTGAGTGCTTTGAACGAATTCTCGAGAAAATTCGTTATAGTCATGTACGCATCTTGAAAAAATAAGATAAATCGGGAATAAAGTTAAGATAAACTGAAGTATGTTTCATGTCAAATCGTTGGTAATTTCGAATATACTTACTTACTCAATGGCAATAGCTAATTCCTCAGCAAGCTAAAGGAATAGTATCTGTTTTGTGGAACCCGGAGGTTCATTGCCGCGCTTCCCTGAGCCCGCCATTCAACCCTATTCTGTGCTAACTCCATCCAACTATCCCTTCGAAATCCCACTTCCCTTAAATCTATCCTAATATTTTCCTCCCGTCTACGTCTAGGTCTTCCAAGCGGTCTCTTCCCTTCGGGTCTCCCAGTCATAATTTTGAGATAGGTCTTTTCTCTTCCATGCGTGCAACATGTCCAGCCCATTTCATCCGTGATTTAATTACCCTTATTCGGTGAAGAGTACAGGTTATGAAGCTCGTCGTTATGCAGTTTTCTGCAGTCCCCATTTTCATCTCTCTTAGGCCCAAATATTTTCCTAAGCACCCTGTTTTCGAACACACTCAGATTATGTTCTTCCCGAAGAGTAAATATCCATATAATACAACCGGCAGGATAATAGTCTTATAAATTTTTATTTTTAGATTTCTGAACAGCAGACGAGAAGATAAAGTTTCTGAACTGCTTAAAACAAGCAGTTCTTCATTTCAGTCGATACTTAACTTTATCTTAGTATTATTTGTATTTGTAATTATTGCTCCCAGATATTTGAATTTCTTCACTTGTTCAAACGATTTCGCAGCTATTTTAATATCTTGTAGCGCATTATTTTGACGTTTCATAACCGTATACCGGCTTGGGTCGCTTAAATGTCCCTACAAGGGAGAAGTAAATCTACGGTAAAGATAGATGACCATATACTTAGTTTTCTTCGGTACTAATGTCAAATCCGACATCCCCACAGGCATCGAAAATACTTCTGCATTTCTATCGATTGTGTTTATGTCATCGCCCAATAGACAAACATCATCTGCATAATCTAAAATCGGGTGATTGCCATTTAATTCTAGGCAACCATTGTAGTTTCGCCTGCTTTCTTGTAACTTATTTAGCCTACTAATTTCATGCACTCATCTTCGAACCACGGTTTATTTGATTTCAGTTCAAGCGGACCTAATTTTTCTTTTGCGGATACTTATAAGAACCCTTTTAAAATATGATTTTGCATTGTGAGTTTTTTAAAATATAAATGTTATCTTCTTAATTATAGAGACATGAGTTCTCAAGACCCATATTTCTGCTGAAAACATGACAGGATTTTTTTTAAGTGCCAGGTAGAGGAAGTAAAACGTTACTGTCAGAAGAAAGAACACTATAAAGACCCATATGTGATTACGATTGACAGTTCAAACCGACCAGTTTCTAAGAGTAATGTATTTTATGTACCGGTAAGTGTTTTATTTATATCGGATTATTTAGTCCTTTTCCATTTGCCCGTTTTATTTTATAAGAATAGCAGGAGTTCTATCTGTTCGTAAGTCCATAATGGATATAAATGTCTTCTACATGAAGCAGTATATTTTCTTATGTCAGAGTTATATATTCATGTACACTTTCCCACGAAACCGACAGGTTTTGGAAGGTTGCCCAGTAACTGAAACATCAGTGACGTGTTGAACATAAGGGGAAAGCAGTATTGAACAGTATTATTTTTCAGTACATGTCTTATTTTTGTTATATGTTTATTTTGAAAACCACAAATGTGCTTGGTTATATTTTAATTGGATGATTCAAGTCTAACGGCGACTTTACTTTTAAGCCGAGATTCTGCTCTACTTTTCCCTATTACTGAAAATGGCTTGAAAATTACGTTTATTTCAGTTTTTTACTGAAAAGTAAAATATGATATTGCAAATTTAATTTAATTTATAGTGTTTTTAATTGTATGTTCGATTTGCAAATACTGCTATTTTTACCATTCCCGCCGAACTATATATTAATCCTCATTGTCTCCAAGGATATCAGATATCACACTGAAGGAACAGAATTTAATCGGAGTCCTGAATTTGAGATTTCAGGCTTGGTACAGATCCTCAAGCCCAAATTAGACCCCCTAAGCGAAAATTTATCTTGTGTCTTGCTCCGTAATATTAGAGTCCAGCTAATCCGTACTAGATGGGACCGGATCACCGAAAGTTCGGATTAAACGGAATTTGCCTTAAAATATACGTTCTGTATTGTAATACAAATATAGGTAAAATTATAACTTCTTTTTCGTAAATAACTTACAATTTTTCCTAAAACTGAATTTTAGTTTTAATACTAGGCCTTTTTGTATACGTAGACCTACGAACTGATGTAGGATTAACAAGACAAAACGTCTTTGTGATTAAAATAAAATACTATCGATTGTTCAGTACAATAAACATTACATTTGTGTTAAAAAACAATTTTAAGAAGTTTTAAATCCTGTCCGGATTAACCGGATCTCCGGACGAGCGGGGCTTGGATTTGCAGGATTCTACTGTACCTTTTGGCTTAGGCTATATATTTAGTAAATAATTGTAAAATTTGTAAGCAGAATGTCACATGGCTGAATATTCGAAAGTTCCTGACGGTAATGGCTTCGTCCTAAGAAACCCATAATCCGACATTTTATTTAAAAGAGATTATTTTGGATCTGTCTCAAATGTCTGTTTTTATAAACATTAATGCGGTACGTCGCTCGCCTCTGCCAGTACTGGGAAGTATGTTCAAAATGCTTTGTTTTATTGAAGTCAAGACGCCTCTTTGCTTGGTGAAGTACTACTTGTTAGTTATTGCTAAAGTAATGGCGTAGTGAGTAGTGATACCATAAGCCATAAAAGACAACCATCGTTTCATATAATACACATAATATCCTAGAGCAGTACAAAATACCAATCAAAATAAAACATAAGATGGTGTACTAATTACGTCCTCTGTTGCACAAACAACTTCACAGCTTCTTCTTACCTTTCGTTCTCATAAAAGGACTGACACGAGATACGCTTTTCAGAAGCCATTGCACCCTCAGCTTACTTGGAACTGCATTCTAACTTATAAATTTAGAAATAAAAAAACAGTGCCTATTTATCTCTCTAGTCAGACTACTCCCTTTCCGCATACAGTACCATGAGGGAATTGTACACAGTTTCCGTTTTAACAATATTTCCTCGGTCCGGGTTAGATTCTCAGCCTGATCAGGGATTTTTCAGTAGTGGAAAATGTCCTTCCTGGGTTCAGGATAAGGTGTTGTGTTATTCCATCCTCCCCATCCCGCGAGAGATAAGGAAAAATCTCCGCGGCATCACCTTTGCCTGAAAAAGCCTTAAACGGGTCGCTTTCATCATCCCATGGCTTCGTTCCGGGTCTGGAAGTGCCTTTGGTCAGAACACGCATAATCATCGTCATCGTTGTGTGGTACCCTTGTCATGTTATATAGTTTTAACTGCTGTGCCCTCGAAAATACTATTGATGTGTCTTTATAGTGGAAACAGTTTCAAAACGAGATATATTTCCAAACATTAAGAATTGGCGAAAGATCTCGAGCAATTTCTTCTGCTGTGAACATTAAATTTCTGAAGAATTCAAGGAATTCCTTCAGCTGTGGACATTCCTTTTATGAAAAATTCGAAAGCATTAGCCCTACAGCATCCCTCTTTATGTTGATATCCTAATAAAATATTAATATATTCCATTCTAGCTGCGGCAATAAGCTCTAAAAGTCGTGGTTCCGATTTTATTTCGTGGCAAGAAGAGAGCATATTGATTGCACAGCGCGACAGGGATAATGCAGAGATTCGCCCGTCCACTTCATTCACCTCCTTCGTCAATCCTCTTCAAAATGTTATGCCAGATGTTCTTAAGAGGATTTGGCTCAGTTTCAAAAACTCCTGTTATCACCATTATACGCAGTTGTTTTTTTAATAAGTTCGTTTTGTATGTCTTATATAAGTAGTTATCCTTAAGTAGTCAAAAATAGAATTCGTGGTATTAATATTTTGTTATATAGCGTTATACTTCACTGAGTAAGTCTGAACGAACTCTGTATACTAACAAAGGCGCCAATTTGAAAATATTTAAGGGGGGGAGGATTGGATTTTTTGTAGTTAACATAGGTCTTATATGATAAAAATTTAAATGCTGCGGGGCAGAAATTACCTTGCTCACCCAAGTCGCTGTCTGTGTACACTAATGAAGCCTATCCATTGCTTTAACTGCTATATGCCCTGTGGAAATTGGGGTACGAACACCTTGCCCTTCTCTACCCCCCCCCAAAAGTAACAAGGTCGAGTAACTTGAAGGGGGGAGGCTATAACATCATTCGATCTGCAGAACTAATTCAGCTATGGTAGAAGTGATGGCGTATAAGGTTATGCCATTGTGACAAGTTACCTGTCATCTAGCTGCAAAATAAAGTTGGATACCTTTTCTTTCATCTGGGACAATAACCACTCGGTCTTCACGTCGAAGTAGACTAACACTATTTTTTCTTCTTTGCTAGAGTTAAAGGCCCAAACACATTGTGTTTCTTCATGGCGCAAGAATAAATTATTTGCAGAAAGTCGTTTTCGTGTTCGGATGTGGCATGCATAGCCTATTTTTCGTTTTCTGAAATCTCAAGTTACCCCTGAACTTTCTGTCATTAAGAGAAACAGACTTCATCAAAGAACAGAATCTATCCACGACATCAGGTTATATTAATTTTGCATTTCTCGAACGATTTCATTTCAGCTGTAAAATGATTGTATTCTTTTTGTAAGTTACTATTCCTTTTGAATTGCCCTGTATGTTGAGCAGGCGTCCTATTTGTTATTTTTTGTATTTTATTTATTTATGTTTGTATTAATGTCCTTTTAGAGCCTAAGCTTTTTCGTCTGAAGTGCCCTCGCCTCTATTCTGTCTAGCGATAGTGCAGGGACAACATATTGCGAAGCACCATGGAGGAAAAAATAATAGTGGATGAGGTTTGTAACAATTTAAGTGACAATAGAATTGAGTTTTGAAAATTATGTTTGAGATTTGCTGGGCAGACAAGGCATATGTATCGAACAAATTGTAAAAAAAAATCAAGTTTCCTGCATTTATAGATAATACTGTAAGTAACAGTTCCTTAATTTTTCTATGTGTGCATAGTTTATCTATTTGGAAAGAAATCCGTTATTCAAACTAGGGTTGCACTTCCTCGTCTTCTGGCCCAACCAGAGAGCCAGATTGTTTTGCAAAAAAGAGGAATTTATCTCTCAGTTCATCGGGTGACTACCATCTCACCATGAATGTTTACGTACAGAAGGAAATGTTCTTTGCAAGTGATAGTAATCTTCTAGGAAAATAAAACAAAAACGTGTTGAAAGACTGAAGTGTGTGCACTTTCACGTGAAGGAAATGCGGCAGAGTATTGATTTAACCCACGAGATGTCATGCCCCTGCAGTAGTAAGGAATGCAACCTGTCTGCCATCTCCGCTTGCATTCTCGCCGCATACGTCTTTATTGCATTGTTGCCCATTCGTTGCATTGAATACAAGACGGACATGAATCGGCCTTGATAATAATTCTAGCACCGAGCGAGGTGGTAAGTCTTGGACTCTCATTCGGGAGGTCCCAGGTTCAAATCCCGTGGCCGGCCAATTTGACATGGGGTTTTTCATGGTTTCCCCAATCGTAAAGGCAAATGCCGAATTGGATGTTTACTTATCATGACTCATACTGAATTAATTTACTGACTCCAACCAACAATAGAAAATTATTGAGCATCAATGTTGCATAGCCTACTGGTATACACTCACAGAACCTGAACTTCTGATGACCTCTTTGCTCAAAGGAGGATAAATAAAGCTGAATTAGAGATAAAATAATTGTAAAATGTAGGAGTTATGATTTGCCTGTCATTTTCAAAAACCATATACTAAAAGGTTAACTATCGAAATCTTTTAAAACGACGCGATACAATAATTTCGTAATTAATTCTGGCATACGTAGCTCTGTAATAATAACGATATATATATATATATATATATATATATATATATATATATATATATATATATATATACATATATACAATAGTATATATATATATATATATACATATATACAATAGTATATACACGCACACACACACACCAAAACTGTTCCTTAAAAACATGCACTACACGAAGGAGTATTAATTCTAATGAACTTCTTTATTTTTGAATGTTAACTTCAGTCTCACTATCTTAACGATAAAAGTATTATAGACGCAAAATAACTAGAACTTGTTTTTTTTTAAACTAATTATATTATTTTCTTTAGTAAGTTGAAATGTGAACGAACTAAGCCACTAAGATATTAATTATTTACATACTTCGCACATTACTACGTATTCGTAACAATTCTCTTTGCCATACAACAAATAAATGGTGTAATATATGTTGCACAACTTCCTCACATATGTGTGTTAAGATTTGTATTATTGAGGGATTTTAGGTTGATGAAAGAGACTGAAATGAATTATTCATAAATTAATATCAAACTCCCAAGTTTAAACATATTTCAAATTATTTATATAATATTCTGCTTACTGCATAACACATACTAAGCGAATTAATTAGTCTGCTTTCCGGACTTAGATTTCAGAGATCAGGGAAATAAGACAGTGCTAGTTATACAAGATCAATAAACTTATAATATACAACTTTAGCCCACATTCAATTGCTATTTTTAGGTGGGGATATTTTTATAGTCCTATGTAACATGGATGCATGGATGGCATCCTAAGTACTCTGCATACAGAGTATAGGGCCTCGAAGTGGAGGTTTCATTACCAAAGACTAATTTAGTTACACTTATTTTCCTACAGAAGGCAGAAGTTGTAGGCCCATTGGCAGATAGATGATTAATCTTTGTTTTCTTCCCTCTTGTGATTTCAGGTGGAGCAACGCGATGTGCCAGGAATTGACTGTGCATATCTGGCAATGGACACGGAAGAGGGCGTGGAGGTTGTGTGGAACGAAGTCCAGTTCTCAGAGAGGAAGAACTTCAAGGCTCAGGAAGAGAAGATCCAGCAAGTGTTCGAGAACCTAACACAACTAGAACATCCCAACATCGTGAAATTCCACCGGTATTGGACCGATACTCACAACGACAAGCCTCGGGTAAGTTTGGTCACCATTTCCATCATGAGTTCTAAAGGTATCAATAGCTGTTGTCATGGTTTACAAAGTTTCAGGCTTGTTCTCTGTGTTGACAAAAGTAATGTAAGAAACAGTAAAATTCTTTGATTCAAGTTGCTATTGCTAGTTGTTACTGACCTTCAGATATGACAGACATAAAATTACTCTTCGCTCCTGGAATATTGAAAAAATGTACTAAATATTTCAGTTTTTCTACATCCTTATATGGGTATTTCAGAAAAAAAGGCACTTTGAAACTGTCCTGAATATAGATTAACTTTTGTCATTTATATGATATAACTTATTAATCTGCTTTTGTGTTAGGCATTGCAAGTAGGCAGGGGAGGATTACTTACTTCACACCCTAAGGAAAAAGATTTCAACACTTTATTCTGTGATGAGTCACTACCAGAAGAATTTTCATAAGAATAGTGCTTTAATTATATAAAAAAAAAAGAAATCATATCAACTTGGGCTACTAAGCGTCAAACTCTCATTAAAAGATGAAAACTGTATTCATATATGTTGATACAACTCCAGACATTGTATGTCAAACTTCACTTTCCCGGGGAAGCCAAATTTTTGAAACTTGGGATGTATTTCTCAAACTTAAGGGAGGGGGGATGAACATCTCTATTTCTCAGCTACCTTAAAAGAAAGGATCATTTAAAATATAAAAAAAGGTAAATAAATACTCATTGAGAGCAGACATACTCTCCTTTATCTGTACCTTCCCTTTGTTTAGTATATTATAGCCTTACATGAGTGGGAATTTCAAAGGTTCTGAGACCTTTTTTGCACCATGTGGTTCTTTGTGCCAGTGCCAATAATTCGTGTAAGTTCTGTGTGCCGTTCACTGTTACAATAGTTGCTATACCCATGAACAGATGAAGAGTACCGTAGCCTCAGTTATATGTACTGCAAAGTATGAGATCTCAAAACTAACCAATATTAAAATATGAAAGGACTTTACTGGTAAACTTCGTACTAAGAAAACATTTGAGGACTGGAATGGTGTAAATATCTGAAACTTGGAAAGCGCCCTTCTGATATAAGATCCCTTTACCATCATAGTTTGTCTCCCACAATTCTACCTCTAGCAAGAAGAGATATTTCCTAAATACAGTATGTTGCCATATCTTCCTGTTGATGCAAAGTCTTTCTGTGGTCAGTTATGCTCTGTGTAACAGGTGCTGTGTGTTCTCTTCTGTTCTGTTCAGTTCATTGTAGAAACATTAATATTGTTCAAAATAATATATTATGGCACTTAGAACCTTCTATAACCTTTGTGCCATTACTCATTAATGTGATATATTTTCTATAAAGTACCCTATCATGCAGTATCATATATTTTCTTCGAGTTAAATTATTAAATAACAGGAAATCAAAACAGTACACAAATGTGGAGGAGCTTTTTTTTCTTTCTTTTCTTTTCTTTTCTTTCTTTCTTTCTTTCTTTCTTTCTTTCTTTCTTTCTTTCTTTCTTTCTTTCTTTGTGTGTGTGTGTCTCCTGTACAATTTTGTAAAATGCACTTAGAACCTTTGCTATTTCCACTCATGTTTTCAGACCTGTTGTTGCCTTATGTGACATATATCAAAATGAGATTTTTTTTATAGATTTTCTTTATGGCACCTATTGGCTGTTAAGATGAAAGACCTTGTATCTCCAAATTTTAATGAGACAAGAAAAAGCTTCAATTCCAACATCGTAAGGACGTAAATGGTTACACTACAGTCTGTTATAGTGCCATAATCGATTGATGCTCGCATATGAGACTTCACTAGAAACTGAGCACTTTTCCCCCAATTTATCACAACTATAATCTTAAAATGGCTAAATTTTGAGATACAAGGTCTCTCTTGTTATCTAACGATATTACTTTGTACTCTTAGGAAGAATTAATAAAGAGAAATAAATGTGTATAAAAAGAAAGAAAAAATATATAACTTGGACAGTTTAAAAGTAGCCCTTCACATCTGCCACCTAAGCCTAATTTTGCATTGTGAGTACGCAAAAGTCAGGTTAGTTTCCACAGGAATAATTTTATTAATGTTCATTTTGACTAACTCTTTATAATTGTTTTATTATTTAATTTATTAAATTAAGATTTTGAAATTAAATTATTATTTAATTTTTTTATAAATCTGCCTAAAAATAAATCAGGTAAACTGATATAACAAAGTACCAGATGAAGTTAATAAGCCATATTTCACTTGCTTCTGATATACATGGCACAGACTTTGTACTGTTATTATTGTTATATAGGCCTATCTAAAACAAATGTTTATTATTATTAGAGTAGGCCCTACACTATTTAAATATTATAATAATACGTTTAGTAAGCAATTCATTAGCATTAATGTAAATAAATACCCTTCATAAACTATAATCACAATTACTACCACTGTAGGGTTTAATAACAAAATACTGACATTTTTATCGTTAACGTGTGTTTACGTACCAGAGTAGTTATCTGAAGGTATAACATTCTCTCTGTGAATTGTGGATATCCATTTAAACCATCTGAATTCATTTTTGGAAAATTTAGACACTTGGTCAGACTCTCCTTTGGCATTATTACTATAATCACAGCCAAAAACACAAAACTTATTAGGCATTTTCCCTATTTCTGTATAAAAATACAATTTCATCCAGCATAACGTATTTGTCTGACTAATGCATTTTTGCTAGCAAACCTGGCCTGCTATAGATGATTTGTATATTATGACATCTTAACTGAGGAGGTCGTGGTTATGGTTAGCAAAAGAAGGCAGTCCACCGTGGCTTTGTAGTATAGTGATGATTTGCCATTTTAAAAGCACGTGACCGCTGTTAGTCGTTACTCCGGTACCGATCAACCGATTTGTTCCAAAAAAATAGGCTTTGCCCCATGGATGTTATAAAAATCTGATAAAGCATATTTGAGTTATCATGCAGACAGACATTTTTCCCATTCACCATACAATCTTAGAAAGTACCATTCTGGCACTTAAAGCTTTGGCATTATTTTCATGCCAGCTTTATACAATAATTTTTTTTTCTCACACCTGAAAAATATTATTGAATTTAACCAGTCGCTAGGAATTAAAGCTGCATTAGTGATTGTTTGTGAACATTTTGCTTATGATGAAGCTTCATTTCTTATTTCAACCAAATTATTCTCATTTAATAAATTTGAAGAAAAAGAGAATAGAAGAATTCTTCAAATAAGGATATAATTATCATTTGTTAGAAGATGATCTTAGATCTTTCCCCTTCTACTGATGCCGTCTATGTGGTTTATTATCAAACAGTGTCAGTGACGCAGAGAAATGAGAGTAATTACATAACAATGTATGTAAGAACAGGACCTTAGAGGAGGGGGAAGGCATGTGTATGTCGTCCCCTCACTATTTTTCATTCAACAGAGTCCCCTACCTACACCAATTTTCATGTTAAATATAAATAGGCTAGAACTAATCAAATAAATTTAAAAATCCAATATTACAAACAAATGCTGACCTACAATTTAGAGTAATTTCTGTTCTCTGTGATTTGTTACATTCAATTCTTAATTGATTTCAGAATGCTAATTAAAACTGTTATGATGATATGTATCTGTTACGATCTATGAACAAACAAATGTATGCAATATTGCAGTTGTTCTGAAGGAAAAAAGTTAAGAATTGTTATTTTCAAAAATAAAGGAAACTAGTACCATTGAGTGCATTTATCTGATTGCTTGCAATATTATATATTTTTTGCATTAGTAGATTACAGTGAAGATTCAGTAAGTCCGATTAACATGGTAAGTATAACATGAGATATATTTTTAATGAGATCAGTTTGTACAGTTTGCAGTTCTAGAGGATAATATGAGGTTCCAAGTATTGCCTATCATTGGAGACCTATTCTTTGCCGACTTACGGCATGTATAATATGCCAAAGGACGTAATTTATTAAGCGATGCTTAGGATAGCAGTAAAACTTAACTGATATTCATTTGAATCGTTGAAACATCCAGATAGGCCTAGAAACTAACTGACTTTGAAAGTAATTTTAAAATGTGTTGTTGTTGATATTATTATTATTATTATTATTATTATTATTATTATTATTATTATTATTATTATTATTATTATTATTATTATTTCCTAAACTAGGTAAAAGAAGATATAAACCTATTACTGAATAAAATTACTATTTTGCTATCTTAAAAGTATTATATCCAAACAGTTCCCCTTTCATTTTTTTATATTTAGGGACCCTATTTTGCAGTGAATAAAAATGCTACATTTTGTTACATAATTTAAATATTTAAACTACTGATCACAAGAACACAGCTGTTTATTGAAAAAATAAATAAATTCGCATGGAGTGGGGTTAGCCCTACATTCAAATCTGCTTTACAGCAAAAATCAATGTCTATTGAAATTTCTCTACACTTAAGATTATTTTAACTGGATTTTGTTATTTTTTTCTTGTTCCTTACATTATACCAACTGCCAACTGAATAAATGCCTCTAAAACTCGATATTTTCACAAAAATATAAATTTTGCACTAAAAGCAGATATTTTGCAAGAATACAAAGATTAGCATTTTTTTGGAAAGAGTGTTTGGAACAAAATATTTTAATTTTGTCACTAGTAGCAATCACAGTTCGTGAATCTGCCATTTACGAAAATAAAGCATTTCTATTTCTCTTTCCTTTCCAAGTGACATACAGAGTGGAAGGGGTGTAACTGTGCAGATTTTAACAGTTTATTGCTTTCGGTAGAAACAAACAAAACATTCTAATACCATTTTTGGTAACTTTAAACGTGTTTTATTGGATAAGTGTTATCCATATTGTTGTATTTGTTTTCACATTGGCAGAGGAAACAGTAAGGAATACTTTTTCTTTTTTGCGATTTTTTCAATAAAGTTGGCAGTTTTCATGCTTATTAAATACAAAGGTTATTGTGCAGACCATGTAAATCTGCAACATAATGCAACGTAGCATTATACTATATTTCCAAAAACTGAAATTTCACAGCCTGGGAGTCAAAGGCGTGTTTAATTGGACACTAGTTAAAATTACAAGGTGTTTTATTATTTATAATTTTAATAGTTATTTGGAATTGAAAGATTTTCATAGTCAATCAGTTGATGTTTTTCAATGCAGATGGACTTATGATTTTTTTCTTATGATAGGGAGCTAGAATGAATGATAGGGGTATTGAAATGAATCTAGAATGTCTCATGCTTTGATTTTGTATTTGTGACAGAGGTCATTGCTAGGTTAGGGCTTTTTGCATTTCTGCAATACCTTAAAAATTAGTTATTTCAAAATCCATAAACATAATCACAAATCACAAAACATGTTTTATATTTATTGCGTTACGAACTATTACCCCTTGGCATCTGTGCAGTTATACCCCTTCCACTTAGTATAAGGCTTAAAAATAAGCATCCCTTTCTTTTGCTACTATTACTAGTGTAATTAATTAATGTTACAAGGATAGATGTTATTGTGGAAGCTCATTATTTCTGCATAGCATATACTAAATTCTAGGGCTCGAAGAAAAGTTGCTAGAGATAAATGTGGACCAATCATATTTAGGACAGTTCTTAGCCTGAGAAATAAAACATTTTTGCTGTGGAAAAACAACAATGGATCTGACCAAAAGTTTGGTCATAGTAATGCTAAATATCAGTAAGCAGTTGTTCACTGTAAGCCATTAAAATTACCTTCTTTGATAATCATAAGAGATGTAAAAAATTGCCAGGAGACCTTGAATGAAAATGAATGAAAATAAATAGGCCTAGCCCTTTCGGTCTCATTCATGTAGGCCGCATAATTGTTCCCATTGTGCCTCTCTTACTGAAGAACTAATGCACGTCCCATTGCCTCCAAGAAAAACAGGATTAATCTTGGATTCATTCTTCTTATATCATCTGGTCTCAGTTTATCCAAGCCCAAGTCTGACAATGTGTGGACAAATCCTCACAATCACACAATATGTGTAGCGAAGACTCATCTTCTCTTCCACACTTCCTACATGTGGGATCCGCACTGAGCTTCATCACATGTAAGTGTTTCTTTAGGACGTGTCCAGTTAACAGGCCAAGAGAACAGTTAAGTGTTAGCAGTATCCTGCTGTTCTTCTAGATAGGTCCCTCGATCATTGTTCGAGCCTGCATAGCAATAGTAAGATTACTCCAGAAAGTGCCATGCTGATGTGATAGCCACACAGTGATTTCACTCCTAGCCCTTCTTGTAGTAATACAAAGGACAGGTTCCAGTCCAGTGAAACCATTGACCGAGCCCTCACTTGCCAGCTTATCAGCTATATCATTATTTAATTCCCGCATGCCTAGGAACCCAACATAGCTGGACTGAACAGCGGGAACAGAGAATATCCAAAGTCCTTTGGCATTCCAATACCAACCTAGACCTTGTTTCACTGGTACATAGTGCCTTCAGGGCAGCCTGGCTGTCAGAACAGATACAAATCCGTCCTTGCAGCCAAGGCATTCCTAAAATGTGATGAACACAGGCCAGCAAATATTTCAGCCTGTAATACCGTAGTATAACCTCCCAGTGAGTATGATAGCCTCGTCTTAGGCCCATAAATGCCAGTTCTTTGTTCATCTTGGAGCCGTCTGTACACTAGACTAGCCGTTGACACACTCAGCAGCCCATGGGCCATGAGTCCATTCCTCTCTGGAGCCAAGAGACCTTAAAAAAATCGTTTTAAATACGGCTAATGGTCTTTGAACTTGATTTGATCAACATAATAAAGTTGAATATTGCCAAGGAACATAATCCTGTTGTTACCACAAGCCATTAAAACTATCACAGTCTTGCAAACATTTTGAAATGACAGTGTTCTTGCCGGTATAAAGCTATTTCATGCATAAGTTCAACAAGTTCAGCTCTACCTGAGTAGTTCTTCCGTAAAATAGTAACAGAGAGACTCAAGAGAAACCACTAGATTTTTATATTAGTACTTAGATATAATGGGAGGTATGCTGTGGTGTGCTATTTTACAATGTATAAATATGTTCCAAGTTCTGTTAGTTTCAGTGCAGGATTGATCTTCAGTGAGGATGTTCTGATTTTTCAATTGGCCTAATCTGTCTAATGGCACTATGACCCTGGGGTTGACTCAGCTTCTAACAGAATTGAGCACCAGGAGCAATCTTGGGGATAAAGGTGTCTGATGCATAATGTGGACAACCTTACCACCATTATATGTCAGATGTCTAAAAATCTGGGAACCTCATCCTCCTGGATCCCAAGACCTTTCATGGCCTGTATTATTTTTATTACTTAACATAGGGAGTAATAAATGTCTAAAAAAGAAACAATGCTTTTGACCCAATACAGAAATAATGTAGATAATGGGCTTCTTCTGGTAACATAATTGTTATGACTCAAGAAACATAATTGATCTAGAATCGTTTAATGAACTTTTTAATCACATAATCTGTCTTCTCTTAGAGGAGAGCATGGGAGCCCCAGAGCTCATGTTTTTAATACTAGCTGCTATAATTATAGTTATTAAAAAAAAAAAAAAGCAAATAATAATATATAGCTTTTATCTATTAGCTAGAAATTACTGGGTCAAGTCTACAACTCCTACAATTTTATTAGTATGTTTCATAAAAATACTGAGATTCCAGAATCAACTTCAATTGGTATCATCAGGCTTGATGAAACATTATTCTTTGGCGCATTATACTAACTTGTTTTTTTGTATGTTTCAGGTGATCTTCATCACAGAATACATGTCATCCGGGTCCCTGAAACAGTTCCTAAAGCGCACCAAGAGAAATGTGAAGAAGTTACCCCTCCAGGCCTGGAAGAGATGGTGCACTCAAATCTTGTCGGCCTTGAGGTAAGTTCACATTATCCAATTGATTCTTTTTGTTTTTATATCCTCTTTACATCATTCATATGCTCAAATAAAATTGAATAATATAAAAACTCGTTTCAGTTTTGCAGACCACAATATATTGGTGACTTTTTATGCTAAATTTTGTTTTAGCTGATTGGCGTAAATCAAGGAAAGCATCTTTTTTATAAAAGATTACAGTAAATTAGTAAATGCTTTTCATGGTTTGAAGCTAAGCAATGTCACCTAAACAGGTAGGTCTGCTGTTGAAAATAAGTTGTGATAATGTCGCTAATATGTAATCAATTCCTTTCCCTGAAATGGGGATGAGTTTGAATAGTGTGTATGCACATCATATGGAACAGTTATTTGGAATCTCATATCAGAGTCAATAAAGTATGATAGTAGATATGAGAAAAATAGGTATCCTCAGAATTGTGAGTATTGATTATATCATCCTTGGATTCTCTTTTACATTGTGTTTAATCAAGAGTAAAACCAGAACTCGGTGGAGGTGACCTCCAAATAGCAATTTCTAATTTTCTGATAAACTGTTCACATGAACTATTACGATGTTCCAGTTCATAATATCTTTTAGTTTTTAAATGTACGTCTTAGATATATCCGCTTTCTACTGTAGTGCTGGGAAAGTATTTGTAAAGTAAATGAAGGATAGTAATAGAGTTTTCTGTGTAGGATATAAGTGATTCATTTTTTTCATTCATTTTTTTCTTTTGCATTTGAAATATGTTGAACCCTCTGTCCATACAATCCATCAGCATAGTTCACTGGTTTGGTAACCAAAACTAATATTCTGGATCCCTAGGTATGCCCTTCCAAATTCCTTGTCAGTGCATCGAGGATCCTGTTGCAGTTTCTGCAGTCTTGTATGAACTTCTGAGATTTTTACCACTCTTCCCATTTCCCTCTACATAACTCATCTGTTTGGTCAGTCATCATCGATTCATCTAACTTACTAAAAGTTATCACTAACAGATAAAGCATTCTACATACTTTATTAAACACGGAGTTGCCCTTGGAATGAATGGTTGAAGTTTTTATTGACTATTGGAGGTGGTTTCTAGAATGACTGGTACTCAATCCTCTTCTTTTTGGCATGCTTCTTAATAAGAAAACTTCTTTACAGAGTTCATCAGCAGGTACTGTTTTTCATTTATTCTATGGTAATGTTGGAAGATTGTCTGAAGAAGTGGTTGATGTGTAGTTTGATTTGAAATCTGCTACTTGATAAATTGTCATCTAACAACTTGTGCATTTGAATAGTAATTTTTGATCAGCATGGTATAACATGTTGAATTATAGATGAGTAGTAAAACAATAATGATAACAACAGTTTGGCATAATTAGGTTAGGATTCAAAGTGACCTGCACCACACTAGTGCATATAGTAGAAACAATGGGTAGTTCTTGAGATTTTGACAGAAAAACTAGAAGATATTAACCGTCATGTACATGTGAACTGTTTGTAGGAATAATGTGAAAGTTGTTTGGTTTTGGTCACCGTAATGTGGTGCATCGTGGGGAGGGTTTAGGAGGGTGTTCCGTATGGACCAGTACACACGTCAACTCATTCCTTGAAAGTCATAGTTTCCACAGTATGCTGAGCAGCGGAGGAGGTCCTGAGCTAGTTCGCATCGCATCATCATCCATCCTTGTTGATGGGGTAAACGCTGATGTTTTTCTTTCCAGTTACTTGCATTCCTGTTCTCCACCCATCATCCATGGGAATCTGACCTGTGATACCATATTTATTCAGCACAATGGCCTCGTGAAAATAGGATCAGGTAAAGTGAAAGATCACCACTACTTTTACTGTCTCTTTAGTTTGTAAGGCATAGCTTTTAGACTGGGTTTCCAAGGGTGCATCTTGCACACCATGGAGAAACATCGTAAACCTTCGATGGTCTGCAGAGTTTCCCGGCTGACCAATTCCTGACTAACACACAAAAGCATCAGCCGTGCGTGATCGTGTGGGAAAATGTGGCATGCTGCCGTGGTATTGGTCCACAGTGGGAGGTTCGGGCCGTTCGATAGCAGATGAAGTTGCTCTAACATCCGACTGGTGTCTTTGTGTGTGGAATTGGAAGGCATTTGTTAGGGCTTTTTGGGGGGGAGGGCTGGGGTCGGGAAAACCCTCAGCCATGAAGGAGCTGTCGAATGCACTTTCTAATAACATGTCTTTCTGAATTTCTCTCTACAGTGGCTCCTGATGCTATTCATCACCATGTCAAGACGTGCAGGGATAACATGAAGAACATGCATTTTATTGCTCCAGAATATGGAGGTGAGTTCCATAGTTACATTTTCTTTTACAGAACCACTGAGAGACAAACACTCTGCTATGGCATATTTCCATTATGTTTAATTCTTATACAAATTAGGTGTAATGGAAAAATGGCAATAACCAGTTTTACTCTGAGTGGTTTTTTAATTATTATATTGCAGTGTCTTGTAAATAACTGCAACTTATTAATTTATTTCTCCTGATGTTTTATTTTTCTTGTATGTATTTCAGTGTTTTGTAAGCATTTCAAGATTTGTCTTTCTTTTATAGCAATAGGTATACATTAATTTTAAGCTCTACACATCCTCTGTTTTTCACACTAACAGAATATTTCTTCCTTTTCCGTAATCTCTCATTGCTTTCTTACCTCACCTATTTCTCTATGTGCATTGTACTTGAGAGAATGCATAACCTGTAAATATTACCATGTATTTATCTTAGCATTTTTCAGTCAAGCATTTATATGTTTACCTTTACCTTCTAAAATATGTTCCTGTTCCTTGTATCATTTCATGAATTTCCTTAGTTGTGCCTATCACAAGCCTACAACGTCCTTTAACAATGATGATCTTCTGCACCATGAACTGTGCTGTGAATGGCATTTGGAAATTATATAAGGAAGAAAAAATCTGTTAGACATCATCATCTGAAGAAGAGAAGATACTCCAATAAACTGGGAAATCTATAAATATGGAACAACAACAAGAAACTACACATGTACCGTCAGCATCCAAGAGAGCTTTTAGAGGCTTCATGACTCAGTAACTGGAGGGGATTGTATTCACTTATATTACGTGTTTTTCAACTTTCTTTATTTTTGTTCAACATTGTTATTAGATTTTTTTAAAACTAAGACTTCTTATATGACAGAAAGAATATGTTAAGTTTGTTTACAAAAAATGTGGTTTCATATTTTGATTAATGCTTTTTAAATTCAAATAATAAGCCAGGAGGTAATATATTGCATCGTCTATTTTTATGCATGTAATGAAACTTGTCTTACTCTTAACATTGTTTTTGCAAGTAGAGAGATCACAAGTAGAATATAAGTTTGATGTCTATTGCAGTGGCAGTGACTCCAGCTATAGATGTGTATTCATTTGGTATGTGTGCGCTTGAGATGGCTGCATTGGAGATCCAGGGTAATGGTGACTCAGGGACTTTAGTAACAGAAGAGAACATCAATAGGACAATCGATTCCTTGGATGATGAGCACCAGAAAGACTTCATCCACAAGTGTCTGCACAAAGAGGCAGGCCACCGGCCGAATGCCCGGGAGCTCTTGTTCCACCCGCTGCTCTTCGAAGTTCATTCGCTCAAACTTCTGTCTGCTCATGCCCTTGTCCACAGTACTGGTGAGTGTTAACTAGCAATTATTTTTTTATTTTATTTATTTATTGTAAGAAAACCCCAACGAGCAAAGCTCACCTTAAGGGGCTATATACAACATGACATGCATTGTGATACATAAATTTTCAATTACAAATAACTTATAAATATACAAGAGGTGCAATATATACAAGAGGTACAAGAGTGAAGAGGTACAGAATATAGGAACACAAAACAAAATGACTTGATTTTAAGAGTGAAGTGAAATGATAGATGATGAAGGGAAACATAGTTACATAGTATAATAGTGATCAATATACAGTATCTATTTATTACTATATCAAAGAACTTAATTAATCTTAGATTTTAAAAAGAGTTTTATTTGTGATTTAAATTTGTTATAATTTAATATATTCTTTTGTTCTTGTGGTAATTCATTATATGTTTTGATCAAATAATATTTTAATCCCTTTGTCCCATAAGTTACAGTTGAAGAATGTGTGAGGTATATGTTCTGTTTTTGCCTTGTTTCATAGTTATGAATGTCTTTGTTATATTCTATTGGAAAATTACTGTGGATGTTACCATGTACTACTCTGTGCATATATGTAATGGCATTTACTTTAACTAAGGTCTTAAACGGCAAGATTTTCGATTGTTCATAAAGAATGCGAGTTGGTGTCAAATAATGTGCACCTAGTAAAATTCTGATTGCTCTATTCTGAAGTACTCTTAATGGTTGAAGATCCGTTTTATGAAAACGACCCCAGATAAATAACATGTAAGTTATGTGAGACTGTATTAGTGAATAATATAAGGATCTCAAGCCAGGAGTTGACAATATTCCCCTTATTCGCCTAAATATCCCTATAACTGGAGAAATTTTGCTACATATATTGTTGACGTGTCCTTTCCAAGTTAAATGTTGGTCTATAGTTAGGCCTAAAAATTTAGTATCCGTTACTCGCTTTATGTGCTTATTGTCATTTACTAACTCTTTAGAAATACCTAAGTGTGTGTTTGGCTTATGAAAGACCATATATGCTGTCTTTTGGGCATTTAATGATAATTTATTTTGACTTAACCATTTTGTTAGAATTTTGAGATCTTCATGCATATATGATAATAATCCATCAACTGTATCACCAACATAAAAAATACTAGTATCATCAGCAAAAAGTGAAGGTATGCCATGTAAAGGTAAGGTCTGAATATCATTTACATATATTAGGAAAAGGATGGGTCCTAATATCGAGCCCTGTGGGACCCCGCAAATTATTACTTGAGCATTGCTGTCCAATCCATTTACTGAAGTATATTGTGTGCGTTCTTTTAGGTAACTTTTGAACCAGTCTAATGCCTGTTGCTCACGGTCAAATTGTTTCGTTAAATTTATTGTACAACAAATTTAAGCAAACGTTTAAACAAAACCACCTTTGCTAACGGTAAAATGAGTCATCAAATGGATACTAGCAAATGATTCTCCCTCTGTGTACTAAATTTCGCAACATCGTAGTATTACCCTGCCACCTAGTGGTAGACTCCTGTACTCTAAAGTTTCAGCTACTCATACTCTGCTGGAAATGGTAGTTTGTTGTATCGTTTACATTAAAAGACAACAATTATCCAGATTAATTGGGATGGGACAAGATCACATTATTAAGATAATTTACAAAACTTATAAATAATTTATTTCAGTGTTATGATATTTACGAAAGACAAATATAACGTGCTGTTTAAGCTCCGCCCACTCGATATTCACATTTTGTTTCTCCGCGCAGCATGGCGACAAACTATCCTTGTATATTGTCGCCGACACTCCCGACCATACCAAATATTAAAAATGCGGAAGTGCCCCTTGTAAAAAAATATTAAAACTGTGAGTGTGTCCCTTGTACCTAATATTAAAAATTCGAGAGTGCCCCTTGTACCAAATATAAAAAATTCGAGAGTTCCCACAGGTTTGCCTTGTACCCAACAGTTTGTCAGCCTGTGTATCCTCGAAGAATTCGCTAGATCGTGGTATAAAAGAAAGTGCTTCGCTGGGGAGGGCTATTTCTCATGCGACGATGCACCTTATATTTGGTTTTTGCCATGATTTTATTAAAGTTGTTTAGCTATTTATAATTATTATTGTAATTTTATACATTTCACATCCTGTTGTTTCCTTTGCCCTGTGTATTTGAATTTTTCATATAAAAGAAAGCAAACAATGCGTGAAGCTTTGAAATATTAAAATCATACATTGTTTACGATCATTTAAAATAATTATGAAAGAAAAAAAATTACTATACCAAGAATCGAACCCGAGACCTCTAGCTCCACAGTCTAGCATCCTACCACAAGGCTATGAAGGGATGATGGAAGCGTGCATGAATCGTGCATATACAAATACGGCTCCTATGCCATCCCGCTTCGAATTTTCATTTCGTTTTTGTATGGCAACAAGTCGTGTTCTCGTCATGATTTTTATACTAATCCGTTCGGAATAACGATATCTACACAGGTATATACCCATGCTATTTTGATGTAGTTGCTACGCTAGGAAAAGAAGAATATGTGAGCAAGGAAAATGGCTGCACTGCAATCTTTTGGCTTGCAGACAGCAAGTTCTCCACAATGCCGCCCGGGGCGCGGGCTGTTCACGTTCGTTGCGCTGATTGGCTTTTGACAGCCTTTTTGCTAGAATTAGAACAAGTCCTATATGCCGACGCGAATAACCAAACGCTTGACAAAAGGCGAATTTGATCGTTAGCAATACCAATTTGTTGAAAAGTGATAGTTGTGCAATAAATTTAAAGAAAAATTTGACCGTGAGCAACAGGCATAACACTATACCTCTTATTCCAAAACATTCAAGTTTTTCCAAAAGTAATTCATGATCTACAGTATCAAATGCCTTCTTTAAGTCAATAAATAGTCCTGAAGAAAATTTGTTACTATCCATTGCATCCTCAATTTGGGCTATTATATCTACTGCAGCACATAAGGTTGATGAAGTTTTCCGAAACCCATATTGGTATTTATACAGGATTTTGTTATTTTCTTGAATATTATTTAATCTTTCCTTCATACATTTCTCTAAGATTTTTGATAGGGCTGGTAAAATTGAGATTGGACGGTAATTTCCTGGATCTGAACTATCTCCACCCTTAAAAATGGGAACAACCCTGGCAATTTTGCATTTTTTTGGAACAGCTCCCTTCAGGAAGGAATAATTAATGAATTTTGAAATGGCATATTTTAGTGATTTTTTAGTTTTCTTTAGAAATATGTTTGTTATTCCATCCTTTGTTGCATTTCTTTTGTTTTTTAAACTGTCAATATGCTTTTCAACCTCATGTGATGTTACGGGTGTTAAATAAAGTGAATTTCTTATACCTATATCAATAGATTGTTGGTTACTATCCACATTCTTTTTTACTGAAGCCTGTGCAAGTTTTGGGCCTACATTTACAAAATAATTATTAAGCTCTTCGGGAATGTCAGTGTTGTTTATCTCTGTCCCATCTAACATCAATTTATCTATATTTCCATGATTTATAGAACCATTAGTTATTGAATTCGTTAGGATGCCTTTTATTTTTTTCCAGAACAAAGAGATATTTCCAGATACAGACTGTAACATATTTTCATAATACTTTGCTTTTAATTTTCTCTTCTCTGTGGTAATAGTATTTCTTAATTTATTAAATTCATATAAAATGAATTTGTTTTGAGGAAATCTTTTCTTGTATGCATGTAAAATATCTCTTCTTTGGATCAATAAAAGCAAATTGTCATTAATCCAAGGTGCATTAGATTTATATCTCGTTTTATGTATTTGATTTTTATCATAATTTCTTGAAAATTGTTTAATTCCTCGTTCTATGTAATCTAATAACTTATCATAGCAAAAATCAATGTCTCCTTCCGGAAAAAATAATTCATCAGTCAAATATCGGTTAAGTTTATTATAATCTATTGATGTTATAGGGCTGTTGACATTACTGTCCATTAAATTATTATTATTTACATTAATTCTGTCTATTGTGTTTTGTTGCCTCAAAGTAGAAGGTTTTCCGTTTGGATATGGATAATATAAGAACCTTATAGGAACTTTATGGTACTACAAGTCTTTGTTTTTTTAAATATTTTATTTGTTAATATGTGTATATATGTTTGAGTAGAAGGCCTGGATCATTATGCACTTAAAGGAGCACTGAACTCAAAAATCTTGTTGTCAGGAGTGCAATTATTTAATTCTATAAATAATTGTAATAGCAAAGGTGAAAATCTGACATCTATAACACAAAGAGTTTACAAGTTACGTAAGTTTGAAAGTTTGGAGTCATGTAATGAGATCATCACTTTGTGATCTCGCCAGGCTAGACTATAGAAGAAGTCCGAAGCACGAGAAACACCTCTCTTCAGCTTTTTCTTTAACGGGATTTTCCTTCCCCCCCCCCCCCCCCATGATTTATTGGAAGATCTTCTTCTTCCATTACTCCTGATATGGTGGAGCTGGTGCATTCATTTGTTTGTTTATTAAACACTCACTCTGCTGATGTTTTTGAAAATGCCACTGTTGCATATGTTACTTCCTTATTTTTTTAGACATTATGATCAAAGGCTGCAATCACAGATCTTATGTACATTCCCACTAAACTGAAGTGAAGTGCATCCTATTAGAAATATATTTCAGTCTCATTATGAAAACATTCCAAACTGTCGTTATGTAGAAAATTATTTTATGACTCGGATCTTCCAAAAAATATCTCTACTAATTATCTCTTGTAGAGCAGAATATTATTTCAAATTTCCCTTAATCAGTTAGCCTCCATTCTAGTTGTTGTGTGTACAGGATGTGGATTTCTTTCCAATTTCCCATGAATAGATATTGTGTGCGTGGTTTAGAATGGAAGTAAATTTTTTAATATGATCATTTTCACATTCATGTATCATTGAATCTTTGCTATACCTAATAATTTTTTCATCAACAATTTTCCAAGATTCCACACATCAAACTCGCAATGAATAGTTCGAAACGTATTTTCCATTATCATCACCCCTTTGTGTCTTTCAGTCTGAAAAATTTTAACTGGTAATTTCTGGTATACCTCCAGAAGTAGTCTTTCACAAGCATGTTTTTCCATGTCTTCTTCCATCATGTTCCTCTGATCGACATGAACTCCAGTATTTTCCTCGTCCCACAATCAGTGAATGGCAAGAATCAAATATCGCTTTACCGATTTATAAAAGTAAACCTTGCTAAAACTCACTGTTTGCTTGTTTCTGCAAATGATCTTAAAATAAACCTGTCATGTTTGGTCCTGATTTCCATCATTTAATGTATAGTAGTCAAAATTAAAGTGAAATTGCCTTTGGTGGTTCACATGTTTCCTTCCTTTTCGAACCTTCACGATGTTTCGGTCCTATCCTCCGGACCTGCCTGAGGGGACTGTTGAAACCTTAAAACCTGCTGAGAGGAGTATATTCTCTCATTGTCCTTGTCACTACATCCACTTCCGTGTTGGTTCAAAAATATACACTCTTCTTTAGTGGAATGCACATGCATAGAATTACATAGAAAAGAGATATACCGGGAAGGCATGTCTATCCACTTCCCTGGAATCTCATAAGGGGACTCCTCTATAACATCCATTGGTAGAAGTGGAATGTGTGGAACATATTTACCCCTTTTTAACCTCTTGATAACCCCAACCACTCGTCACCCAGGTCACCATCAAACCTGTTAAGAAAGTCTCTTATTCCATTTCATGTTTGGACTGTGATACATTTTACGTTTGTGAAACAGGTAGATCATTTAAATTAGACTTCAGGATCACGCGAAGGACATTGGATGTGAAAAAACTTTTACTGGCCTCAGCCAACACTTGATCGAAGATAATCATCGTATGGGTGTATTAAAGACTTTAAAGAATGAAGATGATGCCATTAGGAGGAAAGTGTGCGAGGCGTGGAATATTGGCCGCAACCAAGAGACCAACACGGAAGCGGCATGTAGTGACACGGACAATGAAAGAATATACTCCTCTTGGCAGGTTTGAAGGTTTCAACAGTCACCTCAGGAAGGCCCAGAGGATAGGACCAAAATGTTGTGAAAGTTTGAGAAGGAAGGAAACATGTGATTCACCGAAGGCAAATTTCACTTTAATTTTGATTACTATAAATTATCTGAAAGCATCGAAGAGAATGTCCCATTGTCCTGTGCATACTTTACCACACATACATGAAGTTGAATAGACCCCTGCTTTATCTAAGATGCTGATTTCACGTTTCTCTTTTTTTTTAAATGCCTTCCAACTTGTTAGCAGGAGTAAAACTTGTGTCAATGTCACGTTTCTTTAAAATCTTACGAACCTGGTCAGTGGCCCAGGCGATATAAGGTTGATAGGCCTTGGATTTGGGGGGTCGTCTTTTCGGTAGGATTGGTTAATCTTATTTGGTTTCTGGATAGTCTGTGTTCTACTTTCTTAAAACATCTTTGTATTTCTTGAGATGGATAACCATTGCATTGAAAAGTATATCCCACTGAATATTTTCATTGTCACAGATTTCATCAACCCTCAAAATCAGGGTGTTTATAATTCCTCTCTTAACAGATGGTGGATAGTGTGAAGACCAGTCAGATATCTATCTGAGTTTGTGGACTTTCTGTAGACAGCATGGCTTAATAATTCATCTGGTTTTCTCCTCACCATCATGTATAGAAATGGTTGGGACTCATTTTTCTCTTTCTTTACTGTGAATTTTACATTTTTGTTCATGTTATTGAGATGTTGTAAAACTCCTTTCTCTTTTCTCTGGAGCCATATTATGAAGGTCTCATCTACATAATATCTAAGCCAACACAAAGGCTTCACTTCACTGTTTCTTAGTGCTGCATTTTCAGAATTCTTCATGAAAATGTTAGCAACCACAGGAGGTAGGGAAGAACCCATTGGCATGGCCATGCTATGTTTATAAAATTCCTTGTGAAATTCAAAGAAAGTTGAAACTTTGCAGCTCTTTGCTATTTTTCCCATTCTGTTGGTAGGTTACTATCCTTTAGATTTCATTCTAATAGCTGTATAACTTCATGGACTGGGATACTTGTGACTAGAGATATCATATCAAAGCTTACCATTATGACTGTGTCTGTCCATTTTAAATTTTAATTATATCAACAAAATGCTTGGAGTCCTTTACATAAGTTCTGCAGTCTGGCTGGGTGGCATTACCCGTTTAGATAAAAAATGAGCTATAGGGTATGGGAGAATTCACTGCACTGACTAGGGTGGCGTGCACCAACCAGGAGTACTAAACTAAAGTAGTAAATCTAAGAAGGCAACCTGAAGTAAACAAAAACCAGTTTGTCTGTCTCACTTTTTAAGTCATAGGAGTAATGTGCTAGAGTGAGACAGATATACTACGCCACCAAGTTATCTCTGCATGCAGAAAATATGTTAGGAATGTGGCTTCCATCTCGATCCTCTTCCCTTGACATTGCCACTTCTTATTCACTGAGTCATTTGGCTGCAAGAGGAGTGCTGAGAATTACTGTGTTTTTAAATGACCTGACACCTTCGCCAGTTGTTGTTGAAATGAATAATCTGGCAATCATGTCCCTACTGAGGAAAATGCATAGAAATGAGCTGTGCTTTCATTCACCCCCTGCTGCCACATTGCCACTTCCTCTCCACTGTGTTGGTTTATTTGGCTGGAAGAGGGGCGCTGAGAATTACTGTTTTTAAATGTCCTGACACCTTTGACAGTCGTCCAAATTAATAATCTGGCAACCATGTTATGATCTTTCGCACGTGTTTAGGTATTCACCACCCACAGTTGAATTTCATTTTCAGTACTGATCGGGTGTACAGTCTGTCACGCAAATTTCAGTTGCCACAGTTGTCACTTGCATTGTTTACTTTGCAATTAAATTACAATTTCAGCATGACTATACTGCTTCCCGTACATCCCTTCCGTATAGTGGTAGCTGAGTGACACTAGCGCAAAAACACTTCCCCTATCACGATGCAGACTTAACTTGGTGGTGTAGTACTGGTTTTTGTTTACTTTAGATTTCCTTCTTAGATTCACTACTTGTTTGGTTTACTCCTGGTTAGTGCACGCCACCCTGTAGGTCTAAACAGGTGACCAACTTATTTTTGGTAGGCTGTAGAAACTTTGTGTTTGAGTGCCTTCGGAAATTAGTTTCCCCCCCCCCCCCCCCCCCCCCATTGGAATGGATGTCGTTTGTTTTATGGCATGAGTTGTTGTTCTGTTAACTAAATTGATTGGATTGCAGGTCTATTGTACTTTCTTTCTGCGTTCATTTTGCAGATAAGCCTAATGTTCAAAACACCTTCCTGCTTTGTTTCAATGACTGCCGTTTGTTAGTATCTATTAAAAATAAATTTTACAATGTTATTTAAATGCATTATGATCATATTTCTGTAACAGAATGTATTGGTATGACTGAAGTAATAAATTTTCCATATATAACTGCCTCTTAGATTGCCATGCTATAATGTTGATTCTTTTAATGAGAAAATATTAAGAGAGACTTAAATACTGTTTGGTAAAATTGGCTTTTAATGGTACAGTTTTATAATCTGCTTTTAAAAGATCAAAACCAAAGTGAGAGATCAAAACCATGCTATCTTGTGTGTTGCAGCCAACATCTCTGAGACAATAACAGATGAGGTGGTGCAGAGACTGATTGGACCAGATGTAGTTGTAGCAGAAATAATCCATCCTGACCGACCTGGTGTGCAAATGAAAATGTCTGATGTGCCTGTAGCAGAAAAACTTGAAAAATTTGTTGAAGATGTGAAGTAAGTTCTTAACTATTAGACTTTATTATTTTCCAGGAATTGCAAATTTGGCTGACTTGCAGCTACATCTATAAGTAAGAATCACATATAAACAGTCAAGTCAATTCGTAATGAACTTCTTTAATATTAAATATAACTTCTTTAGGATGGTCAGTGGATTTTCTCCTTGTTTCTTTGTCTGCATCTTTCTAATTTGATTTATGTTACTTATCTGTTTTTATTGTCACCAAGCATTCCAGCCTTTTTTCCCTTCTTCCTCGCTTATTTTCCACTTTCCTCTCAGTGTAAATGTGTATATATGTTCCAGGCATAATGTTTATCTTATAGATCATACCAGTTTTGTTTCCTCTCTTATTCACATTAGTACTTCATTTTTCATTCTATCAATCTTCTTCAGTGTGATCATTATTCTCTACAGTTAAATCTCAAGGCTGTCTGTGTACTTTTCTTCTTACTCCTTGCTCGTGATTTGCTGCTATCTGACACCTCACTTATTTGAAGCTGAGTTCAGGTTGGAATCTCTTTTACTGTTAGTAGTCAATTCAGTTTTTCAAAAGCATTCTTAACCATAATGTCCTACTTCTTATTTGTATGTGCCAAGAGAACAAATTAAATTGCATTAACAGAAAATTCTGTGCTATGAATTCATTCTAGTCATAGTAATGAAAATCTCTACTGAAAGGAATCAGTGCAGAAGTTCCATCAAACTCACAGTGTGTCAGTGCATATATCCCTTGCAGCATTATAGTCCTCATGACTTCAGTACTGTAAATTTGACTAAAGATTATTGACATTTTCATTTTCATTCCTTCCAAGACACTAAGATTAACAAACGGTTTCCCCATATTGTTTTAAAAGTCATCAGTATATTCTTTATAAGACATTTCTAACAATTTGACTTTAATTATTTAAGCCCCTTCTTCAGTCCATCTCCTAGCAGTTACCTGATACAGTTTTACTTTTATATTTGTGTTGTAAAGAAATTAATTGGAGGTAAGAATGTGCAATGGATATATATTTTTTCACTGGCTTCCTGAATTTTCAATAATGAGTTATTAAACTGTCCTGTACTGTTACAAATCCTGGAAGATTGTTGAAGTATAAAAATGAAACTTTTCTGTAGTTGCTAAACCATGAGTATTTTATAAGCATGACAGTTTTAGGCCTATCATGTTTTATGATTTGAATTTTAACAGATTAGGTTACCATGTTTGTGTGACATAATATCTTTCCTCCTAATGGCATAAATTCGAATTTAGAGTGGAGACTTTTTGTGGAGGGAAAAAGGAAGAAAGAAAAAGAAAAGTTCATAATTTTTTATCCACATTATCAAGTGCTATGTACCAGTATTTTCTTGGTCAATGTCTAATGGTTCAGTGCACATTCTTTTCTGTATATCAATCTTCTCTTAGTTTCTTTACATATTTTGTAGAACCTGGTTTTTTATTTTATTTTATGTGGGGGTTGTGGAGGTTAATTTTCACAAACATTCGCTGTTGTGGATAACACCTTCCCTGGAAGACATTCGTTGGACAGGTTTTCAGGCTCAGTGCCTGATTCCTGTGTTTCGAAAAAAAACCAATTAATCCATTTCACACTTATGGGATATTTAATATCATTAGACCACCATCGTTTTCAGGATTCCTACTTGTTATGTCTTCACAGCATCCATGGTGGTGTTAGTGTCTAAACACCCCATTGTACATCACCCCTACATGCAAACCCCTTCTTGGGACAGAAGATGATTAGGTACCTCTTACATGATGGAAAGGATATTATTGTAAATCGTGAGTAGCGGAATTGGCAAATCAAGAAGATTGGATCATCATTATACTGGACACCTATTTAACGTTTCTCACACTTGATTAAATACTTTTTAATTCCAAGTGACTCCCACTCTGATAGTCATGCCCTATTTAGTTCGGATTTTGATAATTATCGAAACATTCTGTCCCCTAAAGAAACGTTAAATAGGTGTTCAATTATAAATAAGCTTATGTCTATAATACTCCATAGAAAGTGAATTCTCCTCATAACATGTAAGTAAATTGAGCTATGACTAATTTTAGGCAATCTTACACTGTGATCCATTTTCTTAAGAAGTTTTAGGTAAAGAGCTGAAATGAATTAATTTTGAAAGTAGATTGAGTAGCCTTAAAATCGTATTTAACCTTAGTGTTAATAATTAGTTCATTCACATTGGCTTGTTCTGCATTATCCATCATTCATCTGTGCTTCATTGAATGTAGTCGGCCTGGGTGGCACAGTCAGTATCGTGCTGGCTTTCTGTACCTAAGGTTGTGGATTCAGTCACGTCCCAGGTTGATGACACATTTATGTGTACAAAAGTGTTACAGGCCCATGTCTGTAGATTTACAGGCATGTAAAAGAACTCCTGCAGGGTACATTTTCAACACACCTGCGATGGATACAAGCCTGCATTGCAGTATATCCCCATCGTTAAATAACCATAAAACCAACCAGTCAATGAATATACCGTGGAACCTCGTTAACACATTTTTCTAGAGATAGAAAAAAATAGTTGTTTTATACAGGAAAACATACTGCAGAAAATGAAAAAGAAAAATCGAACGGAATATGCAAATGTTTTTTAAGTTGCTTAATACAACCCAAAAGCACATCAGAATGGCTCAGAATTACCCACAGTGACACACAGGAGCTTCTATGCCAAGTCATTATTTACAAGAGATTTATATTACATAAATGAATATGTAGGCCTAATAATTTGATTTGAAAAAAATTAAAACAAAACTTGCTAAAATTGAAGGAATGTATGGGAGCCATATTTAATGAAAAACTAGGCAAAATTCACTAAAAAGCATCCACTTTGGTCTAAAACATCAAACATGAAAGTAGTTGATTCCACAATCACTAACAAACATAATATACCTGGAAGTGTAATTGTGCAAAATTTCACATGTGCCAAAAATGTTCAATAAACAAAGTCATATTCACAGCTACAAATTAGTAATGAAATCTGATCCAATATCCATGTGAGAAGCACGATCCGCTTTTTTGGTCTACATTTCTCTAACACGAACCATAAGAAATTTAAAACATATTTTACCATCTGGAGAACACAACAAAATTATCACGTTAAAGAATGATGATAAACAGCTGATGCTGAAAAATCTGTGCCAAGTCAAAATGACCAAAATGGATGAAAATGCCTGATGATTGGTCCCATAGACTTGTACACCAGAGAGCACAAGAATTCTGACCTTGAGATTACGCGATCAGATGCGCAAACAAGGTTTGAAATCCGAACATACTAACATGAAATCAAAACATGTTAAAGGAACTTTTAAACATGTAATAAATTAATAAGATTGGGACCGGAACTTCTAAAAACTGACATACTATGCGGGAAAACGTGATAATGAGGAATGTGCTAACGAGGTTCCACTGTATTTGAAAAATTCATTCAATGATATTGTATGTAGGACATGGGCACACACTCAGGATTTTTATTTGGAGGGAAGTTGATTATTGTATGTGGACAATTAAAATCTAGTGGTTCCTGTTTCTCTTCACATAAGAACTACTCAACTGATGGAGATGAAATTTTGTATGAACATGGTTTTTTTCCCAAAGTATTGTGCTGGACATAGGACTATTTTTGTTTGGAAATGTTTCATCTTTCAAAATGATGGCCGTTTTAATGATTTGTGGTAACAACCAGTATCATCCTTGCTGATATTTAGTGTTACTTTGTCCAGATTGTTGTCAAATTGATTGTTGTTTGTTTCTTCACAAACAAAAGAAAGTGCCCAGGAATATGCATAGGAATCATTCAACAAAGTCGATAGTACTTAGAGCAGTGTCATCTGTACGAGAAAGTGAGTCAGATCAAACCTGGCAAAAGAGATCAGAATAATTGCGTTATATGCTGCAAGACATGTTGCCCAGCAATTTAGCAAGACACCAGAAGTACATTATGTACATATACACTACAGAGAAAAAAAGGTGTAAATATGCTTTAGCTAATGCTGCTCAGAAACTGTTCCATACAAAACACGAAAAACTTTTATAAATATTTGAAAATAAGAAACGAGATACTGTCACTTCCTCTTGTTGTTTCTTCGATAACACTAAGATCTGTGCAACATTTTTTTTACCTGTATGAAGGAGGGTAGCCAGCCACTTTTAAATAAAATACAGCAGTATGTTCAATATTATATGTTTTCAATACTTATACAATATTAAAACTAAATTCCATGGCGCTACATCCTTTGCCTAACATCTAACTGCAACGGCATCTACCATAGGCAGATGACAGGATGGGAGGGCATGTGGTCAGCATGCAGAATCCCACAAACATTATTGAGGCTTCTGAGACCGGAGTTGCTACTTCTTTACCAAGTAGTTCCTCACTTGGTGTCACAAGGCTGAATGCACTTCATTCCAGACTTACTTGCAGATATGTAGTCATCAAAGCTCACCACTAGACCATGTATAATAAAATTAAAATATGATCTAACAGGCTGCATTAGGTGTAGGCTTGGTATCTGAGTGAAATATATTTGGCATGTAACAATAACTACTTTTCTAAGGCAAAAGTACGTCCAGTACTATGTCAGTACCAAAATTATCATGCTTTAGTAACTAAACTATGTTTGCTTTCTCTCACATTTGTTTGGCATTGCTGCAGCTGGTTTTTTTTTTTTTTTCAGTAGGATTTCAGTAAAGATTTTGCCTAAAATTTAGTCTGTTGCTTTTTTCCTAGAACAAGTTGAATTCCGAGACAGGTAGGTATGCAGGTTGGTATATATTAATAATAATAATAATAATACATTTTTCCAAGCTCTGTTTACTTATTAGTTATGAGGTATGTTTTATGCCAGTAAGTCCTTTCAGATATCTTTCTGTCAGACAATCGTGATAGTGGATATGCAAGTGGAATGTTCGGCAAGGGGACAGATATTATTCTAATAGAAACCTGCCAATTTCTACTTTGCCCACTTCATTATCAGGCAGCCATAATGAAAAGAGAGAATTGCTTTTCTTCACGGCCTGTTTGTAATAGTTTAATTTATTTTTAGCTAATAAGTTGATTTGGTGGGGGAAAAAGATAGCGTCACTCTAAAATTATCTTATTTTTAAACATAAATCTACTAAAATGAGAATTAAATTCGGTATGGATTTTTAAGTTTTGTTAATCCGTTCTGAATTTTTCTGTAATTCTGTGCCTACCATGTATCTTCAATAATAAGACTGACTGACTGACTGGCGTTATCCTGCCATCCTTATAGGGCCTCTAATTGGAGGTTGCTGTACCTAGATTATTTTTGTTACACTTATTTTCCAAGAGGGATGAGTGGAAAGTAAGGTACGGCATTATTTGGATATGAAAGAGCCGAGGAATTTTGAAGTGTATTTAATTTAGGCTTCGAGTACTTTTGTTTGCTGCAAATCTAACAACATGGTCCCACCACCCAGCTTCAAGTCCCTCCTGAGGACTTCGTGCCCAGGATTTTTACATCTCAAAAATTCATCAACTGCAGCCATGTTTGATTCCATGACCTTCGGATCTAGAGGTGGGCATACTACCTCTAGACCACTGCAACCAACTTCATTAACAAGACGAGACAAATAAAATGAGGCACAAATTTTCGCAGGCATGTTACCTGTAGACCACTGCAGCCAACTTCATTAATAAAAGAACCTATAAATAAAATGAGGCACAATTTTCAGTCAAGGTATGTTTTTACCTTATATCTGCCCTATAATGACCCCTCAAACTAGTAGTTCATTGGGTATCATATCACAAAGCATTTTTCTTATAAGCTTCAGACTTCATCTGAATTATCTTCAAATTATATTTATTTGTTTATTTTGTTTTGTGTTTGTCAGTACATTTGAGTTAAGGCAGGCGATATTTGTGACAGGTAGATCAGTATTCGACCGCCGGCGTGGTCTTGTGGTCAGCGTTGCTAATTGCAAATCTGTCGGCCTTGGTTCGATCCCTGGTACTTCCTCGGATTTTTCTGAGGTAGGAAGGTCTTGATAGAGAAGTAGTGGCTCCGATCATGGAAACCACCATTAACGGCCGTGGCCGTGGGTGTCTGCATGTTGACCACACACCCCCCAATCCTGCCATCTGCCTATGGTAGATGACGCAGCGGTCGGGTGGTACACCAAGTCCCTTCAGGGATGTAGCGCCACAGAGGTTAGGTTAGGTTAGATCAGTATTCACATCCAGTAGTTGGGGGATATTAGGGGTAGTCACTGTTGGCGATGTTTTCTTTTGAACAGTGTAAATCGTGAGATTCAAATCAAACATTTTGACGAGGGGGGAATTAAATGGGGGTCCAATGTACTAACTTAGTTGTATCTAATATCACAATTTCCACTACCAATATATTTTCACTAACACTTGTCCTTGCGATTGTTGGAACATTTGCCTGTTCAGTAGAAGACACAGTCCTATCAGGCCTACCTGGCGTTCAATATATTGAGGAAAAGTTAATATTCAATCCTTGACCATTAAAGATGTTGGTTGGAATCTTCCAGTAAACAGTGGCAACTCTGTAGACATAAAACATGTGAATAATACAGGATTTGAGAAGAGTGAAATCTAGATGTTAGATCTAATTAAAAGTGAGATAAATTGTAAAATGAAGATTAATGTGAAGAGGATGAAGAGTGACAAAAGTTGAAAGTTCTGAAGGGGGAGTTGAAGTAGTTTTGGATAGGTATATAGAAATGTTTCACATCATGACTCATGACTGTACAAGTCAACAATAAAGAAACAGGAATAACTCAGCAAGAGAGCTTATGATTTTCATGGAGTGTTTTTTAGCCCTGTGGGAAGTAGGATTTTTGGAGGAAAGTAAATGAGATCAAATGGAAGGATAGGATAAGAAATGAATAATGATTTAGATCTGAAATTTCTAAACAAAACTCTAATCACGGGGAGGAAACTGTTTGATAATTGGAGTGAGAGAAATTGTACTAAGAACAATCCTTCAGGACAAAAGAAATAAAGACTGTGACAGGAAGAAAGTGACCAAGAACAGAAATATATGGAGAGTACTGATTGAATGGCTGCTGAAGAACACTTGCAGGATGAAACAGACCATTCCATCTTGTCCCAAATTGATCCCTGGATAATAGTAAATACGTTAGTTAATACCTAAACTGGCTTCACACAGCTTGTAGGAATGCTCATATTGTATTTGTTATGATCTGTTCTTAAATTGAACTGAGAGATTAAGGGGCTGTTAGGCAAATATAAATACTAGTGTTAAAGTACACAGAAACAGACTTTGACTGTTGTTTATTTACTTAAAAGACTGACTAGTTGGGACATTTTCTAAAGAAGTTTCACATAGTTTTGTTCTGTTTGCTAAAGATATGATCAGTTGCACTTAAGCTGATTTTCCTGTAACTCCTGAGATATTGTGAATTAAATGTATAATGTTAAAAAATTATAGTACCATTAAAATAATATTTTTAGTTGGTAATCTGGAAAAAAAAAACAAAAGTTAAATACACAGTGTTTCTGACATATCTTTGGTAGACTCTTTTATTTATCTATAGTAAACTTGGCTACTCCCATATTCATATTAATCTTTAGTTACAGTATGAATGAAAGTGCAGAGTAATAACATTCAATAATAATTTGTTTGTGTAATCTTGTTGTTATAGGTATGGTATTTACCCTCTAACAGCATTCAAAGCTCGACAGCCTCCGCCACCTCGACCCCGGCCAATTTCCCCAGAGGTGGCGGAATCGGTGAAGTCCGTCACACCAGAGCCAGTGGATGTTGAGACCCGCAGAGTCGTTAACATGATGTGCAACATCAAACCTAAGGAAGAAGGCTGTGAATTGCTGGTAAGTAATGTGAGTAAGAAATTCATTAATCTCTGTCATTATTAGCGTGTAGATAGTTGTAGAATGCAGTCATTTCCTAGTAGAATAAGGGGGTTGTCACACTAAACCAATTGAGCGACAGCACTTAACAGACCGATATAACGAACCAATAGACAGCAGTGGTACCAATCACATAGCATTGATCGTCAGTGATCAACAACGAGCATGAGGGATCAACTGCAGGGTGTCCACTGGTCGGGAAAAGGCCGGGAATTTCGTATGTTCGGGAAAATCCGGGAAAAGTCAATGAATTTGTTAAAATATCCGGGAAAATTCGAAAAATTGCAAAGTATGATCAAAAAGACTTCTAGACAATAATAGGCCTATATGAAAGTATATTTAATTTATTTTATTGTTCCTAATTTTTGTATCATTGTAATTATTGTTTGCAATTACTTTTGTTACTAAAAGTTTTTCTTATTTACAGTATGTATAATCCTATAATTTTTCGTACACAGTTATTAGAAAGTGCTTCATATTTTGGTCAGGAATTTCTGAAATGATCAATGAAAATCAGGGAATAAGCCGGGAATTTCTTCAGCATTACTTGGTGGACACCCTGAACTGTGGGTCTGTGAAATCAAACCTGTTCGTTTATCAAATGACGGTTGATGGTAAGAAGATGGCAACACTCTGAAGTTTCGTACCCACCTGAATTTCAGAATTGATGCTGGAAGATTTAACTTATACAATAATGCTGTTTTAGGTTCACATTTGAATGAAATAGAATTGCACAAATCTGCACTTAAAGCTATATGTTCTTATGTAATTTAACTGTACAAATACAAATATACAAAACGATCGAGTTGTCGCACCTAGTGGTGGCCGATTGAACTGCAACAAACACACCTCTTCGCTCAACGAGCGAATTTTACTGCATTCTTTCCGATAGCAGTTCGGCGGCGGTTAATCGATAATGCTCGATGGTTAGTGTTACAAGGAATAGAAATGTAGTCGAGAGTGCTTGATGGCAGTTAATTGGTCTTGATCAATTGATGCTCTGTGTGACAGGCTGCTTAGTATTAGTGTACCATGAGTAAGTAAAACCGTTAAACTGAAACACAATAAATCCTCATTTAACATTAAAAATTATCACTTGAACTGAAACTTTATTTTCCCTTAAGAAGCAATAGTAAAAGAGAAGTTAGGTTCTAAAATGCTTTAAAAACTAACTGAATCACACAAACCGTAGTAGGGCTATTCAAAATATTTAAAGTTGGTAATAATTTGGAGGCACTTATTTTCAATTACAATCTTTTCCAGATTTCGTAATTTTATAATAATTTCAGTCTATTTTTTGCTATTGTTGTTTTGTCAACAGTTTTGCTGTTTTTTATATTATTATTATTATTATTATTATTATTATTATTCTTTGTTCTAAAAATGGATTCTTGTTTTTGGTTTGTATTGATAGGTCATGAAATCAATTGTAACATCAACTTTCAATAATTGTTTTCGCATTTGCCCTTTGATAATTGAATCACAGTTGCCACTTCAAATTGCTACCATTGTATTTCACATCATTTTGTCAATTATTTTGCAATTTTGCTCACAGGTGAATAATTTCTACATTATTAGAAAAAATTGTGGCCTCCAGGAATAGTGAAGAAATACTAATTTAGACATATTTATAATACTGCAGAATAGTTATGTAAATACTGTTTTGTAAATTTAGTCACGTTATGTTAGTCTCGTTTTATTTTCTTTCACCTCTGTTGAAGTAGGCATAAATGGTAAGTTTTGAAGTGATTGTGTTATAACTTTAATAATATACTGATTTCAAGATCAAATCAACATAATGCTCAACAGATTGAAGAAAATTAACAATATAATGCTCTAATAGATCCTCTCCCTTTTTCACATCAATTGGAAACTGATTTCAAGCTTTCTTCTCTTTGTTTTCGGATATTGAGAGAGAAGGTTCAACAAATTGGCTTATATTTCTTTTGACACCTATTGGGCAAAATAACAAAACAATGCCTAAAGATGTACAGGTCTAGATAGTGACTGCATAAGCCCTGTTGTTATTTCTTATTGTTATTGTTAAGTTGTTAATGGGGAGAAGCATAATTATTAAAATTCATATAAAATAAACCATAAGGTGTTTTAATTAAGAAATTTTATTTGCTTAATACTGAAAGTGTGAACTCACCAGAATCATTGAGTTATTAGGATTGTTTAGTATGGTAGACCTCAAAACATTCTTCTACATAAAGAGCAACACCACACTTTGCACTGCCACACACTTTTATTTCTTTTACTCCTACACACTTTTATGATAATTTTCTTCTTTTTCTGTTGAATTGGTAAGTGGGCCCATGCTTTTATCTGTAGTCTTAGGGGGATGGTGCCAGCCAAAGTTCGCCCTCAAATTGAGTACCGGTAATTTTGTACATTAGATTTCACATACCGTATTTTACGGACGATAAGACGCTCCGGACCATAAGACGCACCTTGATTTTAGGATGGAAATTTAAAAGAAAAGAAATTTAATGTGATTCTACGAAAAATTTTGAAAGGAATAACATACTGTACTTCATTGCATAAACAAATTATAACCTTGTATAATGGAATCATTGTAAATCACTTCTAACTTAAAACCTGCTTTGTATGAAAATCTCTTTTGTACAGGTGGCATTGCGTAAATTTTAACAACTGAACTGATTTCTCATAAAGACTGAAAATACTTTACACCCTCTAACCCTCAATTCAGCATACGTTAAGTGTGACAGGACAAGGAGGAGATAACTATTTTTGTATTAAAGAACTCAACATTCCTTTATTTTCGCTTTGTATACCTGGCTTGCAGCTACCTTTTTTTATGATTATGGTATTACCAGCAATATTTACCGTGATTTTAATTTTTTTAATGTATTTTGGATCATTAGACGCACCAAACTTTCAAGGCTGTGTTTTCAAGATAAAAAGTGCGTCTTATGATCCGTAAAATACGGTAATTATAGTAAGTAAAATCTTACCAAATTAAAACATGTTTTGAAGGTTTCCCGTTGTTCTCAGTTGAGATCTACCAACAAGCTTGTTTCTCTGCCAAGTAGATGTCCTCCAGGTCATACGAATTTTGAAATACGGTCATTGTTCTTAGGGATGTCAAAAATTTGTAAATTTATAAATGATGGAGAGAGAAACGACTGGTCAGTAGATCTGAGCTGAGAAAGGAATCCGTTCGAAACATGTGTTCTAATATGGTAAGATTTTACTTACAATAATTATGTCAAGTTGAATGCCTTAAAGTTTAATGTACAATATTGACACTTCACAGTTCACAGTGTTTTCTCAATTAATTTAATCAAAGTCTGATAATTGTACAGTCTCTAGCTGTGCAACATTTATTTTGTAGTCAGAGTGACTTGTCCTCTTCTTTCCAATAGTAAAAAGTGAAGGAATTGAAAACGCACATGTATAAAAACTAGAAAAATATTTTTCTACACCCCTTCACTGTGAGCCACATGATGGGCAATAGAGCTGTCATTTGATCTTGTATTTCAACACCTCTTATCCCTGTCTGTTATTTAAGGGTGCATTTAGATTTCTTCACCTCTTCTGTAGCTACTTCACCTCATTTTCTCTTAATTTCCCTGTTGCTATGATATCAGCTGATTTAAGTTTAGTGGATTCACACATAAAATATTATTAGCACACCGTTTTCCAGGTTCCCCATGGTTTAGTTTGCTTTACTTATGTCATGGGATATGTATTTCTGTTAGATCTAACAAATCAAGTGACCGCCTGCATGGTCTAGTGCTGTCTACGGATCCAGAGGTCTGGGTTCAATCCCCAGTACCTCCTCAGATTTTTCTGAGGTAGGAAAGTCTGGAACAGGGTGCACTCTGCCTCGTGACACAATCTGAGAAGCTATTTGATAAAGAAGTAGTGGCTGCTGTTCAGACCACACATCTCCCAATCCTGCTATCTGCCTATGGTAGATGAGTTCTGAAAATCTTGATAAAAACTTGTTATATGATAGGCCTAATTTTTTCAATTGGTCATTTTTACCTAAATTAGTGTCATGCATAAATTGCAAAAACTGCAAAATTAGCTTGCATCTTCCCTGCCTGTTGTTTCATGTAAATGGCAAGTCATTTCAACAATTTTTGCTCCAATACAATTGAATGCACCATTTTCAGACCTGTGACTTTAAAGTAACTAATGCAAAATAGGCTCTAAGGAATACTTTGTTTCTTTATTTACAGATGACAATTTTGCTTCGAATGGATGACAAGATGAATCGGCAGCTGACATGCCTGGTGTCTGAAATTGACACATCTCTTCTACTGGCCCAAGAACTGGTTCACTTTGGCTTTATTAATGAGGTGATCATAAATATTTGATATAAAATTCCTTTTCCTTTGATTGGGTAAGCTCAG
Source organism: Ectobius pallidus (assembly GCA_964059195.1). NCBI lineage: Eukaryota > Metazoa > Arthropoda > Insecta > Blattodea > Ectobiidae > Ectobius > Ectobius pallidus. The sequence goes on along the minus strand of CAXKWD010000010.1, from coordinate 83,480,723 downwards.
GCAAGAATGTAATAATTATTGTTGTTTTCAGGCTGACAGAGAGAAAATTGCCAACCTCATCGAGGACACATTACGAAGCTGTTTCAACAACCAATTGCTGAGTTCGAACAATGGTAACACTCAGCTCCTCGGAAATACTTCGCTCTTCCCATCTCAGCCTCCCTCATTAGTGTCCCCAGCACCCAACAATCAAATGACTGTACATTCGGTTAGTTAATAGCGGCTTCACAGCCGACCGGTTGTGCCATGGCCGGTGGGCTGGTGAATGAACATTCAGGTGCTGTGTATGGGACTCTAAGGCTGGAAATAAAATAAATTGCTCCCTTTAATTGTAATTCCTGTATCCCACTTCAACTTTTTTCATGTATAAATATATATTTTTCAAGCCAGCTTGGTACAGTAAGCTAGTCATACACATTGTTCTCCGCTTCCTCTTTATTTCTATGTGCAGAATTTCCTTCATTTTTAGAAGAGAATGTCGTTTAAATTGAGGGGTTCTTAGCATTCACATTCATAAATCTTAATTTGTTCATTCATTGTTATTAAATTGTTATTCTTGGCTTTTAAACTTTACTTATTCAAAGAAACCTTTGATGAACTATCTTATGCACTATGTTAGAAAATCAATTAAAGGATGAAAAATGTAAATTCATAAAAACTAAAAAATCTCAGAATTACAGAATGCTGTTCATTATTTCCTTCAACTAACTTTTTAAGTGCCATTTAATATTATTTCGGCATGAAATTAAGATAAAATTGATGTTGCCATTAATAAACTCCTTTATCATTTCATATATGAATGCATACTTATTTGCATATGTGTATTTTTTCCTTGAAATTTCTGTTTAAATTAAAGAAAATAACTTTTCACTTTTATTGTACTTTGGATCAATCTTTTTAAAATTATTTTAGAGGGAAAAGTTTATTTATTTTTCTTAAAATAAATAATGTTGTTTTTAACTCATGTAGTTATTTTAATTTTAACTTTGTTGTCATAAATGATCAGGTGATTAAAAAATGTTTAAAGAAAGTAGGATGTCTTCTTATGTCATAAAAATGAATTATCAAGAAACGTTTGAAGTAGAACTTAGGTTTAAAAAACGTGAATTTAAATCACATAAAGTAGACAGTGAAATTATTACTATAAACAGTCCGATATCACTAGCTTGTTTGCATCTGTACTACATATGAATGAGTTCAATATAAAAAGAAATTAAGCTATGTATGTATTTATGAAATTTTTTATGTGCTTCTGTTTTTATTTCACATTAGTTGCGTTCATCTTGTGTAACATCAGAACTTGAACTTATAGTATAAAATATTTAAAGCATTTATATACTATTTTAAAAATAAATTGATAGATTCTTCTGTAGAATAACATTTAATGAAAATAGCGCGCCTTGCATTTATTTTACAAATTGTTGGCACTGTTATGTTATCAGAACAATAGTAAAGTCTTGTACCCCAGTATATGCAGTTGCACCAATATAACACACGCTTTAAATTCTGTGGAAGCAATTAATTCTATGCTTATGTGGTTTTGTATTGAGGTTTTTCTTTTTATAGGATGTTAGCATTCTTGAAAGCTTATTTTCTTACTAAGGAAACCCAGAAAGTGCGGAAAAATTGAAAAACTAAATTAAGAGCTACAGTATGTACCTGTTTAAGCATAACAACAGCAGGTGCACTGAAAACCATCGTAATGTTTGCAAGTACATTGAAAGGTGAAGAAAATGTTAGTTTGTTGTATACCTTCCATCAAAAATGAAAGCTCTAAAACACTATTATAAATACTGCTAAGAACCCCTAAATTATTGCAAAATCCTGCTGATGCTAGTTTGTATCTGCAGCTATGAATGCTGGAAAAGCAAGCATTAACCCTCTTGTCCATCCCACAGCAAATTCTCTTGAAGTCCTTTAAGAACCTCCACTTACATAGTAAGCACTTTCACATATGTATATGGTACATTCATATAAGTGCTTCATATAGTCTTGGGGTCATGTGTAATCAGCCATTTTTATCCATAAAGAATGTAAATTGCATTTGGCTTATGCTATACATATTATGTAATTTTTAGCCGTTAATTTTTTATACTGGTAGCATTCATGAAAGCCATCTTGATTGCCTCATGTGTCCTTACTGAACACTTTATTATTTAAATGTATCATATATTTGGCCTGTGATAATAATTAATTTCTAAATTATGAGAGATGTGAACATATGTTAGAATTGATAATATTGTCAGTGAGCTGATAGGGTACACTTTTTGAAGCATATGGTGGTATAAAGTTGAATTCCATTTTCCTCTTTGTTCAAGATTTATCCATAAAGTAGTAAAATCTCTCTGTTGAGTTAAATTTTAGAAGTCTTCATTTTAAAAACTTCATTAAGGTCACTATAGTTTGCCATACTATAGTAAATATTCAAGTATTTCTTCTTGCTCTAATTAAAGTAACTTCTAAAAATGATTATTTCAGTATTACACATGTTTAAAGCATCTCAGTATTTAAGTCTGTGTTTTTTAAAAGAGTTGCAAAATTTAATTGTTGCTTATTCAGAGCTGTATTTTAAAATTATTTTAGAAAATAGGTGCAATAAGGACTCAAATGAAGTATAAAGTAGTACTGATTGCCATTTTTAATGTTTTTAGGGATTTCAAATGTTGTTGTTAAAACTACAAAGAACTTTTATCTCACTAAGGTATTCTATGTACTAATGCACCTAGAAGTTCAATTTTCTAAACATAAAATTGAAATACAAATGGAGCAGTTATTTTGCTTATAATGTAACATAATAAGTTCATCCAACTTTAAAACATTATTTATTTTGTTGAAATAAATTACAGTTTGTTAGAACATAATTGTTTCATAATTTAAGTTAAAATATTGCTAAGGGTTAGTGAATTATATTGCAGGGTGGAAGAATGTTAGCTTTTAAGGGGAAACAAGGCGATCATAAAGTACTGATTATGATAACTGGTAAATGAATTTACATCTTTAATTTTCAGTTCTCTAAAAGCAGAGGTCATAGTAAAACTAAGAGAAGTTGCTTTAATTGGTTCTTTTCATTCCTTCGACCATTATTTTATGCTATTCCAGTATATCAAGGGCAATCAATGTTGTAAAGAAGAATTCTGCTTTGTGGGTATTTCTTGCATTTTGTATAACTATGGTTCTTCCTGGAGAATGGTTTTTTGCTACAGTTTGTGCATAAGTGCTTCATATTATGTTTAATTACATGCTTAATTTTTGTAAACAATACAATACTCAACTAGATAGGCATAATCTGTGTATAGAAACTATTTTCTTATTTTTTAACTTGATGTGTTGTCTCTAGCGACTGATAATGGATGTTCTAATGAGAGGCAAGGGGCCAACTCAAAATAATTATTATAAGTTTGCTGGGGGTAATGAGGGAGAAATAATGCATGTTCAGCCAAGCCTGGACATAATCAAGGGTAGGTGCTTTCTGACAAAAATAAATAAAAATATAATAATAATAATAATAATAATGATAATAAATAGTGGGTTGAAAAGATGTTGGACTAATGGCATATCTGTTTGCAATCTAGCCTATTTTTTTCCTCCCTCTAAGAGCTTTGAAAAAAATGTTTTTTGCTCAAATTCCAAATGCAGTGTTTTTCTGTAACTTCACGTTGTAATAGTCTAGAATTTTATTGGGAAAAAATGGGGTAACAGTATTTGTAGTGTACACCCACCACATTAATTTTAAGGCTTTGGAACAAATTTTTAAAACTCCTCTGCACTTTGTGTCACCAACAAAAAAAGAAAATACAGTGTACTGTTCTTCCCTAGTCTTCAAGAAATTTAAAACATGAAAAACGACACTGCTTAGTATGGCTCATATTGAGTTAGATTAAGACTGTTTTGAATGAAAACAATGCAAATCTGTTTGTGAAAGCATCCGAATGAAGGTGAATGTGTTTTTCTTAGAAGATTCAGTGATAAAATCTTGTATGGAGTGCATTTTTTCTTGATATGATAAGAGAGAAGAACTGCATATCCAGGGGTTGAAGAAAGTGTGTAAGCAAAAGTTTGTTGTGATCAATATTGTATGGTTCTTGCAACCCCCCTTGAAATGATGTCAATGGCCGTTTTCACATTTGTGTTCTGATGATAATGATGCTGAGATATCAGCCATTCTAGTTAATTAAACAATTCTTATGGCCAATAGTTGTTCTTAATGTAGAAGTAGTTACTCTGTACTAGAACCTTGTAGAATAGTTAATTCCTACAGGAACATTTCAAATATCCTATGTTAGATATAAAAGAATTAAGCACTGCCTTAAAGCTTCAGTATATTTTTACCCATCTCATCCTTTTCCTTCATCTTTACATGAAAAATATAGAAAGAAAAATTGCAGTACATGTAAAATTGCAGCGAATCTCGAGCATGCTATGGCTTATGGGCCATTTGGGATGTGGTAACTTTTCAAGGCTGTTTTTTCTGACCCAATAATTGATGTAAACAGAAACGTGTGGTGGAAGTTGTATTTGTCCTCTGCAGAAATTTTAATTCCAGTACATAATTTCCTCCTAATAATTGCATTATATACATTACATGCAGTTTTGTGAGTGACATGAAGATGGTAGGAATTTCAGAGGTAAAGGACCAAGTGTTGTATATTTTATGTACTGTTGTATTACATCATTGACAACAAAATTATGAAATGGATTAAATACTTAAAGTTTTATGTTTTGAAAACATCAATTAAGGAGTGAGTATTTTTAGCTCTTAAGAGTTAATCTGACACCATCATGTGTTGTTTTAAATATGCAGACACAACAATAGGATCTCTGGATATTGCCCACAAAAAATATAATTTTTCATGCAGTTTTCTCTGATATTGTCTCCAACCTTGTATTGCTTTGTACCAAATACTTAAGCCAAGTGATTTATTGTGAATGTTTACATCAATTAACAGGGTTATCTTATAAACTTTCACATTTTGAGTTACATTTTGGTATGTGGTTGTGGGTAACACTAATAATAATTCTTGTGGCTTTAGTTTTGCTAACTTTTCACCCTTTGTAATATAATGACACATTATTTTTACAGCAAATTTTGAAGATGCCGATAGACTGATGTTCATCTGGCAGCCATCATGATCAGGGGATGGCACTACATTTTAGAAATATTAATTTTCAACAAACAGGTGAATCAGATATAGCAGCACATTTGTGGTTAGTTTTATTAATTAACACGGGTGTCCTGCACCTTTGCCGGTGTGCTGGAATTTGTCCCACAGGAGTTCTTATGCCTGTAATCTACAGAATGGGCCTGTCATATTTATGGACACAAATGTCAACAACCTGGACTGGGATCAATCCCATGAGCTTGGACACAAAAAACTTGTGCCCCCCAGCCAACAACACATTTTTGGGAGAAAGGGCATGAAATAGAACACAAAGTCAGGCTACTAAAACCAGTAGAAAGATTACAGGAGTTACTAGTCTGGGAGAAACTATTTTAAAAAAACACACACACACATATAGGTTAATGAATTCCAGCAGAAGACAGTTTGATCAAAATGACCGTCCATGCATCCACCACACCAGGCAGACTTTGAAGCATCCAGCAGTTAAGAGTAGGAGCAACAGCTTGTTTTATGGTAGCTATCTTTCAGTGAATATTTTGTGTGTGTTTCTTTTTAACAGCACCAGTAATAGTAGTAATTTTCATGTTATTTTTTTTTTACATTGACAACTTTTGATTATATATTTAAGCTTTGAAAGAAAATCTATAACTTAACATGTTTTTAAACAAGGATATATATATATGAAACATAAAATTAAATAGCACTTGAGGATTCAGAATAATCTTTAATGAGGAAGCTTCAAAAGCCCAGAAGTAGGATAACTTTTTAAAAATTTATTTATTTATTTTTGTACAGTTTTTTCCCAAACCAGGAAAAGATTTTAATCAAAGTGACCAGACATCCCGATTTGGCTGGGACAGCTTCGATTTTTGGAGTCAGGGTCACCTTGTCCCAGTCATAATTTCAGTTCAGTTGCTTCAAAATTCATACCATAATGCACCATATTATGAAATGTGTTCGCACACTTGATGATGGATTCAAGTTTGAGAGCTTGCACTAAACTTGGTTCATTGAGTGGGATTTTCTTAAATGTAATGCATTGGCTTCAGTTCAGATCCAAACTGACGTCTTAATGAAAATATTTCTAAGATTGTGGAACTTGCTTTATGTCTTCCCTCTACAAATACAGCAATCTTTTTTCCTTTGATGAATAAGGCACGGGCAGCTGAGAAAACTCAAACAAAGCAAAGCATTCGTCACAGAAGTAAGGAGCTACGAACTGTCTTAAAAACTGTGTATAGTTCAAATGTAAGAATTGCACCCTGAGTAGAACCGTTAAGTGTAGCATTCATTATTATTCAGTAATTATGAATGTGCTTATGTTTACATCGTATTATCACTAATTTTATTCCTTTTGTTAAGTTCATCATAAGATTTAATAGAGTATAACAATTATCACTGTGCATTTCTTGCATTCTGGATAGAGACTATAGGTATTCTATTGCTCCTAGCTTCAGTTCACAGAAATATGATCATCTTATTTTAATCCTCTAGAAATTAAGTTATATTTTATAACTCCTCAAATTTGAGGGCTTTGTTCAGTGAATTTCAGTTTTCTATAATAATCAAGTCACGTTGATTATCTTGTGGTAATGTAAATATTATTTTGCTGTTTCAGTTTTCAAGAATGATGTTATGTAATAATATTATTATTATTATTATTATTATTATTATTATTGTTATTATTATTATTATTATTATTATTATTATTATTATTATTATTATTATTATTATTATTATTATTATTATTATTATTATTATTATTATTATTATTATTATTATTATTATTATTATTATTATTATTATTATTATTATTATTATTATTATTATTATTATTATTATTATTATTATTATTATTATTATTATTATTATTATTATTATTATTATTATTATTATTATTATTATTATTATTATTATTATTATTATTATTATTATTATTATTATTATTATTATTATTATTATTATTATTATTATTATTATTATTATTATTATTATTATTATTATTATTATTATTATTATTATTATTATTATTATTATTATTATTATTATTATTATTATTATTATTATTATTATTATTATTATTATTATTATTATTATTATTATTATTAGCAGTGTGATTTTGGGGTGGGGGGAGGGATTTCCATCTCATAATGTAGGCTACATATTTGATATTTTAATTCTGGTAGTGAACCTATTACTTATCCCCTTCTGGTCAAGTCACAAGTGCATACTGATTATTAGGCTACATTAAGTAGTAAAATTATCTAGTTGTTGGGCTAGCTTGCCATAACATAATGAATACAGCATAGGCCTACACTGCTTTTTCCATGCTAATGAATGGTCTATAGGGTCTAACCATGAAAGCAAAGTAGATGATGATGTAAATGAAGCAAGGATATATAGGATATATGCAGACGAAATGCCATGTAAGTTTATGGTTTATCGCTTCAACATTTTATTTTCATTACAAATTTATTTTCTCATTCATGTTTCAGTCGGGAAGTTACGTTTTCTAGGGATATAAACGGAGAAGTTTTACTAGCAAAAGGAATATTTCAACGCGCGTTGAGGGAAATTACGGGATCTTTTTCCTGGCAGCACTGCCACTTGTCCGAATTCCGATTGGTTGATTTGTTTGTCCTTTGAACGTGAGATGGCGTGTTCTTCGGGTTCCGCTTTAAAGGACAAGACCGGGAAATTTAATCAGATTCTAAGTTGTTCTTATGGTTTAACTTATGCGTTTAGGCTTTTCATTAGTTACGTATTGGCGGAGATAATCGGACTAAGTTTTATCTTGTGCTATTAAAAGACCACGTGGGCACATCTGTGTGTGCCACTATGTAGGCCTACTGTGTGTTTATCAAAACAAGATGGTTGGTTATATGCTGATACTTGCTGCTGCTTAACCTGACTTGTAAGTATCCTTTTGATCATTGCATAAACTTTCTGTTTTAGTTATTTGGAACCAATATCAGTAGGCCTAAACTATACAGGTTACGTATTCCGGGATAGACCAATCACTACTCTTGAGTGTGTGACGTCACACGTTTCCAACTCTGGCTATTCCCGGCTTTAAGTCTAGAAAATGCTCACACCTTATGATTAAACTCACATCCTTTAATTAACCCTTGGTCGGATTTCTGTGAAATTTGTGCAAAAATAATCTACACACAACTGATAGTCAAAACAGAGCCTTAAAAAAGCAGACCAAATGTTTTTACTTCATTTTATAAATATCACCAATGAGAAAATTCATGGACGGTGAAGCGAATTTGACTATGCGACAATTTTTTTTTATTCTATTGTCCCGAGAAATCTTCAGGCGAGAATGTTTCAGTGAAATATTTGAATTTTATTATAATAATCTTGATTGTATCTTGATTACATCTTGAATGGTTTATGAGTAATTGTTCTGGGTGCTACAGCTGTCTGATTACAAACATTTTCGTGATTTTGTTTCCCTAAACTTTGCATGCTATTTTTTTTTTTCTTTTAGTCCCGGGTACAGTAAAACCTAGGTTTTATGCGGATTATGGCAATCCGTGCCATAGAAGTAACTTTTGACTAAATTTTCTTAGAAACATTTTACAGTGGTGTGAGTATTGAGGCAACGCCTTCTTCTTGTCCATGTAATCCAATTGAGGGCTCTGCCGATCATGCTGGCTCGTTAGCGCATCTCCCACTTACAGTAACCTGCTTTATCTACTTTCAAAGCTTATTGCTATTTCCCAAACAAAAAATAAAATAAATGAAAAGGAAAACAGTGGTTTTAGACTTTAGTAAAAAATGCAGGAAAATAAGAATTGTCTATTCTCAGTACTGGTAGCCCTCTTGAAAACACTTAAATATTCAGCACTAACTTTTCCTCGTTAAGTTCAGGTTTTGATAAAGAACTATATTTCGTCAATATTGCAAGACATTGTAGGCAAGGGTGTCCATATAATGTTTATATAAAAACGAGATATTTTAATTTTTGTTGTTGTGAACACCTTGGGATAATTTAGGAAAAAAGGAGACAATAATTTAATTCACAAAATTTAGGGAATGTTTACAATTTACTGGTATCTTTGTCTCATATACACAAGTTATCCTAAATTACTTCTCAAGTTTTTTCCGCAGACTATGTAGATAACTTATTCCCCTCAGAAATAGATGCCTCATTGTCACTGTACATTTCAATTTGATCAAGAAGTGCGTTTTTCCTTATAATTTATCATAAAAGTCAGCACATATTACTCCATTAAAGTATGTTTTGACAATGAGCAAAACCTTCACTGCTGTAACTTTTATAAACATGTATGTATATGCTATGTTATGATGGGCATATACTTAAATAAATGTAGCATGAAACACACTGGCCAGTCACAATCACAAAAAAGCGGGACATTTGAGTGTATCCAATAAAACTTGTGGCGCAGAGGGACTTTTGTAAAAAAACGGGACGAATGGACACCCTATTGAAGGCCTATACCTACTTTTACAATTTGCTGTTAGTATTAACTGGAACTGAACTGTGCAAGAACTGGCTGTACCATTAATATCCAAGTGAGAAGTTCAGAGTTCATGAATGGTTAGAATTTGGTTATGAAAAAGTGAAAGTTAATTTTTGGGATTTGTCTTATAACTTACAAAGAAGCGTATTACACACCGGAAAATACGGTAAGTGACCTTGAACTGCTCCATTGAACCTTTCTCCATGCTTTCAACCATTAGCTACTTAGCTATTATAATAGGATGAGACCTGTGTATAAAGATGAATATTGCTCAAAACAGCAGATTGGAAGAAGGATTTTGGTTTCCTTGTAGTCAACTAGTCAGGGTATTTTGGCACCCTCGGGGAGTAATAATAGCCAACTCAACCATTCCTTTTTTACCATTGATTAAGCATGGAATTCGTTTTCTAGCCATAACAGGCTAAGTGGTTAAATAAAATTGATTTGAATTGACCTAATTTGAAGAAAGGCTTGTACTTATTAAGATATTATAAGTTACTAGCTTAAAAGGCCCGGTGTCGCTCAGGTTTTGTATTTTGTAATTCAAAATTAACTTGTGAAGGACTTTTGATTTTCAAAATCTAGGTCCTTAAATAGGTATGTAGAATTTGAAAGTGGAAGAACAACTTATCACACTCAAACCATTCCCTCAGAAAATGCTTGATATTGTTTTTTATAGCTCATACATTATGTAGAATTTTGCACCCCATTGCTTCTACACACCAAGCCTGGAAGGGGTTCAAATAAGAAGAAACAGAATTTCCGGTAACATAAAATTGTATTGTCTTTATGAAATATTTTATTTCTCACTCTCATGTCACTATACAACTGTTTAGGGGCTGAAATCAAAATGAAATTCAGTATCACTTTCATACTTTCCTCCCCCAAAAGCTGGGACATAATAATATGCTGCGCACATAGGACTAAAAATGTTCTGTTCTATTTTGTCTCCTTTTACATGCTTAGGGCTTATGATAAACATCCATTTTTCTCAACTAAAAATACAAAGCCTACAGAAATGAATAACGTAACAGTGGATATAATTTTTACCGCTTCTGATTCAGCAAAATCGTTGACACACACAAACTGAGACGACTGGCTTAAACTGTCCCCCTATTATTCTACATAAAAATGTGAAATGTGAAGTGAGAAAATGGTATTCTCTATGTCCAGGGTAGAGGAAGTTATGTGACTGCATCATATTGTGCATTATTTTCATGGATTTCAGTCTTAAATATTTATTTACACCAATGAACTGTATTGATAACTTCTCTGATTTGTCAAAGTCCCATATCAAGCACTTCCAAAGCTACCTGTGGACACTGCCAACAATACACTGTTGTCATGAAAATTGTACATGCAATGTGATTTGTATTTGATTAATTCTTTGTAAAAAGTTGTTTCGTCTCCTTGAAAACATTCAATTTTCGGCATTTAAAATCAAAATTCTGCAAAATCCTTTCTTAGTGTTCACTTGCATTATGAAATGAAGTTACTGTCAAATTCCAAGTCTCTACCTATTATAGTTTAGGCTCTACACTGATTCTCTGTCAGTCAGTCATTCATTCATTCATTCAGTCAGTCAGTCAAGAAAAAGTCACTTAGTGGTATATAAGTAGAGATAACTTGTAACATATCTAGATAGTATGGGGATTAGAGAAAAACTACATTTAATTGAGAAGGTTACAACTTTTTATATTTACATTAAACAAACAAGAAACTACATCATAAGTTTTTGTTAGGAGGGAAGAGTTAAAAAAGACTTAAAAGCCTAAAGATACTTTTCTTGCTTTAATTTTGGCAAAATCTTCGACAAGATCTTTTACGTCCATTTGAGTGGCTTACTCAATGGAAAATGGTAGCAAGATTTTCCTTTCCTGGCTCATTGAAATATGCGGATATGTTTTAATTATTTTTAATTTTGAAAGTTTCTTTCTGCGCTTGCCACAGAGACTAGTAGTGTCAAGAGAACCTGAAGATTCACACTTACATTAGGGAACCCGGTTTCAAGATGTGGCTATAAATGTAGTTCAATACTTCTTTTGGTGTCTCTGACTTGTGCAGATTATGGCAAATGCCACCAATCTCAGATCGTAGTTCTAGACCATCGATATCTTTATCACATTCCATCCTTTGGTGTTTGTTTTCCAGTGTCAAGAATTTTTCCAGTATCACTTAGATACATTAGATACATTGTAGCCACATTTTTCTTTTCCAAATTTTAACTGAGTCCACTTGCAGAGAATATATACCTTCTTTGTCCATGCTGCAGACATTCGTAGAAAAACATTTTTGTGTAGTTATTCCTCTAAAAGGAACACTTTCCAATTGATACAAATTGATACAAGGATCTTTGTTATTTACATACAATAAGGATGCAAAATTTGGTGAAATATCTTATCAGTAGGGTTCGGATGTTTATGACATGTCATATTTTTATCCTGACTTCCATTCTCGCCACAAACACAAAATAAACATAAATTGCACATTTGTTATCCTTATCGGACCCTTTCTATTTTGCATATAAAATCATATTTTGGCCATGTTCATTGTCTTGGTCATTTTTCGGTCATATTTGTAATATAATTTCATATTTCAGTTATAAATTTGGCAAAAGAGCACAATTATGCAATATGTAGGCTACATTAAATTTAATTGTGACTTAATTTTTGTCTGAAAAAGAGTCACGAATATGTTGGTTTTACTTTAACTGAAATGTGAAGCAACAATAACAAATAATAGCACAATTACCTCTTCCTTCTTGTTGTTAAAAACTTCCAATAGACATGTTTTAAAAATATTTTCAGTTCTCATTTGCAGTGGTATCTGGAAACATTAACAGATCAGAAGTTGTTTTACACCTGTAAAATTGTTAAAAAGTGATTAGGCCTATCTGATTGAATTATTGCGATGTAATAATTTAATGTCATTAGACGTTTTAAAATGCAACATTTATTTTTTGAAAATGTTTTTTATGAGGTCATATTTAGAATTTTTGTGTCATATTTAGTAATTTTAAGGTCATATTTGCAGTCATATTTTCAACTTCTTTAGGCCATAAACATCCAAACCCTACTTATGAGTAATGGCTGGTTCCTCAGATCTTTCAGTTTAGTGTACCTAAGCTTAGTCTCGTATTCTTTAAGTAAAAATATATTTAAGAAATTCGTAATTACTGCTTGAAAAATTGAAAATTAATGAAGAAAACAGAAGAGTACACAATAAGCTTATACATTCAATTATTACCCGTTAATAGTATTAAGAATATCTTACTAGGAGAACTCTGTTAATGTTTCAGTTCTGTGTGTGCAATTTAGAGCATGATATTGATCATATGCTTAGTCACCTCGTACACAGCTATAGTCAGCTCATGGCTCATTATATTCTTTGTTCTGCAGAGTTTGTGGTGGAAGCTAATCAGGGCTGTCCTCATCACTATGTGATAGACCACCACATCTGTGAAATTGAGGTTGTTCTGTGTTGCATCCTTTTTTCTTCTGAAGTTCTTGTAGGCTTTCCTTTTAGCATCTGTAGGTGACGGTAGCAGTTGAACACAAAACTTTTATGAAAACCTGTTCTTGTGCAAACTCATAAGTCTTAATGTAAGGCAAGATGGCATAAGCTTGGAGAGATGTAAAGTTTTCTTCATGTTGTTATTACCTTCTCTATGCTCTACATAGGCTTCAGGTATGTCCAGATATCTCTAATCCATAGAAAATGACTGGAATTATTTTGAGCTGAAAGAGTATCTTCGAAGGTGGTTGCAGCAGTCTGAGTAGGTTAATCACTGTAGTTGTGGCATTTGTGCAATCTCTCACATAATTGAAAACTTATTAGGCTATCTTATGTATATTCTCTTAATTTTTTTCCGTACTTTTACTTTTCGTACCTGTACCGTAGGTATAATGGGCAGAATAAGTTCTGTTCATTCCTTAAATTTGATGTCAAGTTTTAGGTCCCCTGAAACTAAATGTAGCGTTTTGGGAAGTATGTCTGAGTGTATGCACATGTCTGCATATGCATACAAGCCTGCCTCATCCATGCAGTAATATAAACTTCTGCCAAATACTCTTCTTCTCTACTTCATTGTATTGTATTCAAGAAAGTTATATACCAGGGTGTTAATGAATAACACCGAAATATTTTACCTGCATATAGAGGGGACATAGACAAGAAACTTTTATTAGCAGATTTTTGCTCTATGACGTAAAATGTGTAAGCTACAGGGCATTAAAGCCATTATAATTTGCTCATCAATCAATAATTACGCAAAATAGGGTTAAAATGTTCATTAAATTGACTTCGTGCCTTCCTAGTGATCTATAAAAACCTGACTCTTAATCAATCGTCAACAGCTATATCATAATTTAGAGATTTCATAGTCTGCAAAATTTACAGGCTAATCACATGACTGGCCACCACTGCATTAGTCTTCTTTTATTCATAACTAGCCTACTTACTACAATGTTAACAACGATGTTCCTTTGTCTTGCATTTTTTTTCTAATGTTAGAAGCCAGTGGCGGCCATGACCTGGGAGATTTTATGCTGTAGCAGGAAAAATTGAATCTATAGAGAAAAATTCTCCGAATAAAAGTTGATTGTCTATGTCCCCTCTATACACAGGTAAAATATTTCGGTGTTATTCATTAACACCATGTATAATAAGCCTTAATATGACCGATAGCTAAGAACTTTGTGATGTAGGAGCATATATATTTTACTGAAGAGTGCGATATGAGTATAAATATTTGTATTTATTCATAAAATATAACATTAGTTATTCCATTTATTTACAAAATATCATGATAGTATAATGAAATGCATTCTTAAACAACATTTATACAAATAATATCACATGAAGAATTGAAACTCAGGTTCACTATCTTTAAAATTTATCTTATTTCGGAGCATAGGCACTGACTTTGGGCGGCCAAGTACTTTCTGACCTCCCCCCCCAACATGTAAGTTTTTGTCATTCAGTATAAGGTCTATGATAACTACAGTACTAAAAATCCAATTCTTGTCTTCCACAACAATATTTTCAAGTCAGTGCGTACGTTTTGGAACTTTTGCTTGGCTTAATTTGATATGTCACTATACATGACATTTGCCATCTTAATTCTTAAAGCTTTCCTGGAAACTTAAAATTAGGACTCATGAAATTATTCATGTCTGTCTACCTGTCATCAACTATTTTCCTCCAGGACTGATAAACTTGAAACCTAGAATATTTTTATTGCACTCTTTCAGGTGAATCAAGTTTTAGGACAAGTATGAATCAGCTTGAAAAATTTTATGTTATGTTAAGCCGAAGATCCGTGTTCAAATCCCGGTTATGACATAAAATTTTTCAAGCTGATTCTTACTTGTATTAATATCCCAGACATGGATTTAATGTCTATTTCCTTTCCTTCCACTTAATTTCAAGTTTTAGGAACCGAACAAACAATTTTTTCCCCTATATGACAGTTAGGATGTAATTGAAAGGTACCTTTTTGAGAGACTTAATTTAAAGTTATTTTAATTTTAATTTGTGTAGTTCTTGACATGTTGGTTGAGGTTCATTTGGAGTGTGTGAACAATAGAAAACCTGGAAGTGTTCTGGCATAAAGATTAAGGAAATTATATTGTCACTTTAAAGGTTGAATCTATATACAACCTGCCAGGAGACTATGCTTCTCCAGCTCTCTGGAAAGCATTCTTAAGAGATTACTCACTTTACAACCCCTTAAGCCTCGTCGTCTGAACCAGTTCCTGTCAGTAATTTCTGCCCTTTGCTATATGGTTGTGAGACATGGTCGCTTACTCTTCAGGGAGAATATAATCTGAGAGTGCTAAAAAACAGGGTGCTTAGGAAAATATTTGGATCTAAAAGAGATAAAAATGGGGACTGGAGAAAACTGCATAACGATGAGCTTCATTACCTGTACTCTTCACCGGATATAGTAAGGATAATTAAATCACGGATGATGAAATGAGTTGGACATGTTGCATGCATGGGGGAGGAAAGACATATCTCAAAAGTATTGATGGGGAGACCCGAAGGGAAAAGACCACTTGGAAGACAATATTAGGGTAGATTTAAGGGAAGTAGGATTTGCGAGGGATGGTTGGATGGAGTTAGTGCAGAATTGGGTTGAATGGCATGCTCAGGCAGGTGCGGCAATAAACCTTCGGGTTCCATAAAATAGATAATATTCCTTTAGCTTACTGAGGAATTATCTATTGCCATTGAGTAAGTAAGTGTATCTGTTATATTCAATTTTCATTTTAACTTGACTTCTATTGCTGGTTTCATTTTGTCCCTCTAAGAAGGGAAGCTTTTGTAAATAAAAAATAGACTTTTCAAACAGAAGTGTCAACCACATTGTTTATTGAATATCACATACTTGCTATACTTGCTATACTCTATCAAAAGTACGGTAACTATAACTTCTTGAGAGTCATAGAGACAGCATAAAAGAAGAACAAGCTACTTAGAGAATGAAAAAGAAATTGTAAACCCTAACAACTATGATTTTACGAGTATATCATATTTTTGTACACGTTTCTCAATATTCGTCCTGGAGGAGGTACATTTTGCGCTTGTTTATACGTTTCATTAAATCCAACAAATTTTGTGATAATGCTTGGATATAATTTGCTTAATGGTGATATTTTAAGCAACTATAAAGCTTAATTTAGCAAAGATAAGTTTTTTTTTTTTTTAAATTTTTCCCTTTTGCTATTACCGAAAAATACGGTCTCTAATAATGTTTTAGTAGGCCTACCCCTAACTTGCACCTTGAAAGGAGACTCAGCTTGTCTGAATTGGAACTTAGACCTCCTAAAAACAGAAAATAATATACATTTGAACAGGTTCGTACTATTGGTTTCTGGGGTCAACTCAGCCTCTAACAGAAATGAGCACCAGAAGCAATTCCGGGGTAAAGATGGCCGGTTAATAAGGCTGACCTTCACCTTCAAATGCCAGATGTCTAAAATCTGGGAGCCTCAACTTCCTGGAACCCTAAGGGCCTTCATGGCCTTGTAAGGGAACACTTGGTTGAATGCACAGCAAGCTTTCTATTCAGATTTTAAGATATGAGGAGACACTTTCAGCTGTGTTTTAGGCATAAGGCCAATTGAAAACAGACCTCACTTCTTGTTGGTGAGCTGAAGGATTAGTACTATTATTTTTGCCTTGCCAAGTGCACAAGTTGAAACTTGTTGGTTTTATTTACTATATCATAGTGAAACTGAGTACAATTTTCTAGTTTCATATTTATTCAACACTTACTGGTACTGAGTTATTTATTCTTAGAACAACATTTTTGTCAAGAACACTGAGTAATGTTATGTGACACACATTGACAACAATACCCACTTCCACCGATAAAGAGTTCATAGTAGACAAATCATCTTACCAGCATGATAAGCTTGCTACAGCAGCTCTGCAAGGAGTTGGATGTTTTGTCTATAGTAGATCACACATTAGCCCATTCTTGTATTCCCATAGATAACAGTTCATGCAAGTCCTTTCCTTGCAACTCTAAATAATACATTTCTTAATTTTTTCCAATTGCACAGGACCATTTTCAGGTAAATTTGATCCCAGCCTCATTTATAATTTTCTCAATTTTTGCACTTCATCAAGTTCATTATCAAAATGTTTTGACACATTTTCTTATGCCAGGGATGCCTCTGCGAACACTGCCTCTATACACTCGCCTCATTCTTTCAGGCTGCAAACCCCCCTTAGGATCTCTCAAGTCACACCTCTCTCCCAGAAGTTCACTAGATGCAATGAATCTTTCAGTCTTATACTACGTATTTTATTAAGGGTTTCACTGTTTGATGCAATCTTATTTCTTATTGTTTAGCTTCCTATTTTAGTCCTAACTTAGCACAGATATTTTCTATGGATATCACTTCCAAGCTGTTCACTGAGCTAAACAGTGTTAGAGCCAATGAAAACTTGGATAGGTAGCTACAGCCTTCATCTCTGACAATTATAGTTATATTAATAAATAACCAACAATTTGTGTTAAGTGAAGCAAATAGGAGGCCAACCATGGCTCAGGATTCAAGGTAAGGAGACTGAGAAGAACTCTTGACTGCATTTTTGTTATATTCATACAAAAAAATTTCTCTCTCTGCTTCTATCAAATCAATGGGGTGCCACTCCAGGCCACTACTGTAATAACATAAAACCCAACGAGCAAGAGAAGAGAGGGCATGGAGTAGGCAAACAGAATGAGCCAAATATTATCCACTCTCCCATCTAACCACAGAACAATGCATTTGCATTGTGCGGCATTCCCTTTATGCAAAGAAAACTACTACAGTTTTAGAAAATAAGAGAAAGAAAAAATAGTAAAAGAAAAAATACAAAAAATAGTGACCAATATCTAGTGCTTAGTGCTAGTTTGATAGTTGGACCGTCTGAATTATTGGAAGTATTCTTATTTGTTGTGCTGCGTACTTGAAATAGCCTATAATATATTTTTTAAAAACATACTAGTGGATGGGAAAAAATGAAAAGAAGAAGGCTGGAGAGCAGGAAATTGAGCATCCGTCTGGTTTAATTTTGAAATTCGCTCAGAAGATACCTTAGGTTTTATAAAAAATACATTTGCAATTTCATTTCTCTTATAGCTAACATAAGGTTAGAAACAATAGTCTGCAGTAGTGTAAAGGTAACTTGCCCACCTCTAGATCTGATGGTAGTGGATTGATATTAGCCATGATCAATGGATTTTTCAGGATGGATAAATCCTGGTTATGGACTCCTCCAGAAGGAACTTTAAGCTGGGGGCCAGTGTCATGGATTTACAGCATGTTAAAGACCTCCAAGCCAAAATTAGAACCTCTGGACAAAACTCCTCAGCCCTTTCACGTCCAAGTAATACCTTAGTTTCCTGTGAGGGATGTGAGGTGATGGTCCCTCTACCCTCGCTCAGAAAATATGCATAACCAAATTAGTCTATGTCCCGAAACCTCCACTTGGAGGCACTATGCCAGGATGTATACATACATACTTAAACATAGGAAAATGCAATCAACAGCTATTCCCAGTCCCCTTAAATTCTAGATACTGGCTACTATAATAACAATATTGGTAGTCTTCAATCCACCATATACATATGAGGAGGTATGTTTCAAACCGTATTAAGTCCACTTTTGTAAATTTTTCAGGAGAGAAGAAAAACTGTTTAAATGTAAACTATGGGATGTAATTCCAGTTGCAATATTACGAGAGACCAGTCAGCTGAATAGGATCGGTTAGCTGCAAAGTCAGCACGCGTGAATGGATCAGTGTCATGTTATTGAACTTGAGAAACAGTAAACATATTATTTTAATCCACCAAGTTTGCAATGTATTATAAGAAAAGCTGTCTGTACAGAGTACTTCGCTTGGCAATAAACCTACAGTGTAATGCCAAGGAGGTAAATTGGTTGATACAAGAATAAATTACATTACAATTACATTACATTACATTAAACTATGGGATGTAAGAACACTTAGTTTTATGCATTATTTTGAAGGGGATTTAATTAAGTTAGACGAAAGCAGACTTCACAGGATGATAAACCATACTCGGAAGTCAGAACTATATGAAATCATATAAAACTCTTTTTCGTCCGTGGGTGGACTTAATATGGTTTGAAATGTACCTCCTCGTATATCTATCGATCCTGTTAACTGCCACCTCCATAATCATTCATGTAATGACTCATAGTTCACCAAATTTACATAAACGTACTGTTGGGCCTATAAAAAGAAGAAGAAGATTTTCTGGGCATGAAACATAGTACCATGATAACTCATATGCATCAGTCTCCTGATCAAAGCTGTTATCATTATTGTTTGATCCACTGCTAAAGGTTTGATTACCATATGCAGGATTTCAGTAGCCTATTACAAGTTAGGTAAAATTTAAAATTCAAGTCAGATGTTGTAGATTTAGGTCATGTTGAAGATCCCATAAGAGAGAACTCCTTGATGTAGTAGTTAACTTTTTACAGTAATATCTTCTTGGCTTCCGGGTATCTGCCACATCATATCTAACCTCTCTACTGACATTTCAACCCCATCTTGTCATGGTCTTTTGCAAGGCCTATCTACCAACGTTTCGACCATCTTGTTATGGTCTTAATCAAGGCCTTGATATAGACCATGGCAAGATGATTTCTGGATTGAATAGATGGTGTAGTGGTAAATTAATACTTCCTCAAGAAAGAACTACCATATTTACTTGAATCTATTTTGCACCCCAATTGTAAAACTTGAAGATCATTAAAAATGAGTTCGTTGTCAAATGTAAATAAATAATTTAGCCTTAAAAAATCCCTTTAGGCAATAGCGTCCTGCTGCTTCTGCACAGGGATAGCTCTATGCACATCAATGATAGTGTGTTTTTAGATACAGTATTTTTATCCCTTAGATTCGGTTATTTTATCTTAGTATTTTATTTTAAACACCAATGGATTTGTGAATGCTGATGAATAAAGGTTGGTATAATGGTTCAGGCAGGAGAGTGTGGGACAATAGATGGAACTTTCCGCTTGTTGTTGAACTTGAGTGTCAGAATAATATGCTAACTTCAGTCTGCTTGTGTGCATACTGGTTATAGGCCCGCGATAAATGTAACTAAGTTGAGAATTACAGCAATGCATTGTTATGTAAGTTGTCAAAATTACCACTGAATTACGGAATGGATTTGCATTCAAATTTAATGTGCACCCCAATTTTGAATGTTACAAATTGACAAAATAGGTGTGCATTAGATTTAGTAAATACAGTAGTCCCAAAAAATCTTAGTGAAAGCTGAGGAACTTTAGAATCCATCTGATTATAGAAAAGTTTGTAAAGAAACCATCATGAAGCCAGTCCTTCATGAGATCATATAATCTTCACTCATGTAAATACATTGTCCCTGTTACGTAGGAAACAGTCTTTATCCAAGTTGATGCCTATTTGCTTCTGAAAACATGTAGGCCTATGAATTTCCACCTGATACACAGTAATGTTGAATATTGTTCACAGGTGTTTCTAATTTGAACTGTCTTATTTATTGACTTGGTCATTACTTCACTTGCTGACAATTAATTTGTCAGAATGCTGAGTGTTATCTGGGCTGGGACGCACTGTTGTTCCATTGCGACTGAAGTCCTCCATGTCCAATCCATCCTCTCCCTCCTCCATACCTTCCTCATTAGGGATAGGGGTATCTTGCTGAGTTGCTGGACAGCACTTGAATACTCTCAAGAAAACATGACGGAATTCTTTGCTGCACAGGAAATACACGTAAAAGTTTAGGGCAAAGTTGCACAGTTCTAAGTTGTTTGCTGCTGCGCGGAATGCCTGAAAAATTAAACCATGGTCATTATGTTGTCAATTCAGAGAAAAATAAATTTAACCTGAGAGTCTGAGATATAGAACAGAGTTTGAAATTAATTAGATTAGGTTCTATTTATATATACTGGGAGAACTTCTATGCAAGAATTTGAGATAGCTTGTATGAAAGATATGTTCCGTATTAATGCAGATCTCAACAGTGAGAAGGTGAAACATTATTTTAACATTAAGGGTAGTTTACATAATGACATTAGGTTTCATAACCACTGGTACTTTCACTGGCCATTATTCTCAGTTGATGCTATATTCACACAAAAATAATTAAATATTATAATAGCTATAAACAGATTCACTTGTTTGAATGGCAAACAAACTAAACTAATGGCTAACTATGAACTAATTACATAACGGAACAACCTATGGTATGAAAATGTGTAGGATAGTGAAAATTCTAGATTATTTGAAAGCAATTATCAATTTTATAAACTCACAAAACACATTCGAACATCTTTAGATTCCCCAGAGCAAGCAACTATTGATGAAGAAGGACAAAATTGGGTTTGTGGACATAATGGGATATGAAATGACCACCACATTTCAAGGTTAATTTACAGAGGGACAAATCAAGATTTGATATGATTTAGTTTAAAGATCAAAAGATTGCTTAAGAAATAGTGCAAAGTGGTGTTAAACTCAATTTTGTGCAGGGATGGACATAATGGAGTTTGAAAAGATGCCCCTGCTGGGTAAAATATTATTGTACTTACTTGAAAGCCCAGCTCTCTATCTCTCTGTTCACTGTATAGCAAAGATAGGAAAGCAGAAGGTGTCATGGTGAGAAAAAACAGGTGCACAATAGAAGTGAGAAGAACCACGAGCCTCCTCTCTTCATGGTAATTTCTGTGCCTGAAAGCCCCTTGTGGTGCTGAATCTAATAAGTGTCTTTGTCGGAACTTGTCTGATGCAGCACGGAATCTCCGTCTCTTGTTAGTTAATCTCAGGAACTTCCGAATTATGAGAGTGTTAAGTGCTGCTAGGATGATAGCAGGACCAAATCGGACAGCTGTTTCTGAAGCCCACAGATACACTAGCCATGCTAGTGATGCTGTCACTTTTGTGTTCTCCTGCAATAAGAAAATATGGTTTGTTAGTCTATCTGTAAATTTAAAAGCATTACTTAGTCTGTCACTTTGTGGAATGCTTTCGAGCCTACTTTTGACGGTGGGATTCATATGAGAAGGAACTACTTTAGCCAGATGAAGTGCCTGATTGACTGAATTTTTTCTGTAACCCCTATGGTGGGACATGGGACCTCCAATTGGAAGTTTCAGTGTCTAAACTAATTTTGTTATGCTTATTTTCCAAGTGAAATTACAGAGGGAAAGGTGGTAAGCACATCGCCTCACAAACCCCCCTGCGGAAACTAAGGTATTACTTGGGAGTGAAAGGGCCAAGAGATTAGGCTTAAAGTTCTTTTACATGCTGTAAATTTACGACATGGGTCCCCCAGCCTAAAGTCCCTCACAGAGGACTCTGTACCTAGGATTTTTATGTCCTGAAAAATCCATCGATCAAGGCCGTGTTTGATCCTGTGACCTAAGTCCTAGAAATGGGCATGCTACCTCTACACCATTGAAACTGATCTGATGAAGTGAGGGTGTAATAAATATGTAGCTGACGGTAAAGAAGGGTTTCTGAAATTTAAATCTACATATCAAATCAAATTTTTTTGTTCATGATCATAGGCGCCGGCTTAGGGGGGGCAAGGTACTTTCTGCCCCCCCAAAGACTTAAGATTTTATCACGTAAGGCCTATGTATAGCTACTGAAAATCCAGTTCTTGCCCCCCCAGAAATATTACCAAGTCAGCGCCTCTGTGCATGATGGCACATAAATTCATTTCTTCTATTGCTATGTCAAGTCAATGTTACTGTTCACACTTTAAGGATTGCTTTAAGAAATAAGTTAAGAAAAAAAATTCTGCACTAAGTTAAATCAAATGTATTATTTATAGAAGCAAATGTGTTTCATAAGATTTATTATAAGACTTTGCAAGTAATAAAAGTAGAAGAAAATTAATAAGGCATAAATAAAACGGAAGCTTACAGAGATAAATACAATTTTCCTTCTTACTGTAAGATTTTTTTTTTAATTTTGAAATTTTGATAAATAAAATTTTATTTTATGGATTATTTTTGCTTTAATATAGGACAGTGTAAAAGAGTGCCAAAATTAGTTAGTGCTTAGGGCATCTAAAGGTTTAATTGCGGTCCTGCCTATTACTCACTTGGAATGAATTCTGCTGGGAATCCTGGTTAAACATTAGGAGATCTTACCTGAAATGCAAAGTGGTCATCTTCCACCATGCAGACCAGGTTGAGAGCTGTCAATGGACAGCTGACTGCAACAGCTAAGACATACGATCCTGCCACTGCCAGCCTTGCATTACGGCGTGTGTGAACACTTCTGAACTTGGTAGGAAGACACACAGAGATATAGCGATCCACTGTGAGGCATACCACTGTGAAGATGCTCGAAGCCATGAAGCTATTTGTGGCTGCTAACTCAATGTGTGCATGGAAGAATGCTGCATAGTATGATCGCCCATGAATCTTGCTTAGTCGCACTGCCATTGGGATGACACACACCATCACCCCTAAGTCTGCCACTGCCAGTCCTGATAACACAGTGCTCAATAAATAAATTTCTTAACAACTTCCTAGAGAGAAATTTATAATCATAGTTACATTAGTTACATGTTATGTATCCTTATATTCTGTGAGGAATATACTTATTGGAAAAAAATACAAAGTAACAAAAACTTGGTATTTATTATAGATCTGAGAGAAGAGCCAAGAAAAGCAAATTCATTTTGTGACCTAACTTCTTCTTCCACTTATCTGTTTTTAATAATAATAATAAAAAAATAATTATAATAACGATAATAATAATAATAAAATAATAATTATTATAACAACAATAACAAAAATAACAATAATAATAACAGTGATAATAACAATAACAACTAAAATAATAATAATAATTATAATAATGATAATAATAATTGTTTATTACAACAGAGGTCAATAAAATAAAAACTGAATATTACATAATTAAAATAAACATATTTTACAAAGTAAAATCCATTTTGCAAACCATCAATTCATTTGCACTATAGATAGGTCTTGTGCCTAGTCATTTATGAATGGCGTGTTTAAATTTTGAGTTTGGATCAAATCTTATTTACAAAGGTAGTTTCTTAAAAAGGTTAATTCCATTTATAAAACATGTATTAAACTTGAAGTCTGCATTGAGGAATATTAAGAGTTAACTCCGGGGTACGCGGGCAAAGAGAGTTAAGTCCACTTTCTTGTTACTGAGAATTAGAGTGACTTAACACACTATACCAGCCCAACATAGCTTTAGAGATGGATAAACCCATGAGGCACACATCAATAACTACCATACAATTTTGATTATGACTTACTGGACTTAACACAAATGTAGAGAACATTTTTTATCTATAACTCTATGGTCACATCTCAATTTTTTAGGATGGTGGACTTAACTCTCTTTGCCCGCGCACCCCGGAACTGATTTCTGGTGTCAACTCTGAAAGTCCAACGTTGTTTTATAATCTTGCAAATTAATTCTCATAACATTTAGTGTAGCATATGGATCTAGAAGTTCCTCTATTTTTGCTAAACATTATTCTAGCTGTTCTGTTTTGAAACAATAATATTTCATATTTGTATTGCATGTGTTGAGTGCCCCCATGTATTAATGTGAGACTGGAATAATGCAAAATACACATTTTCAAAACTTCTCTTGAAACAGAAATCTTCAATTTTCTCAAGGGTGTATGCTTTTCAAAGTGTAGCACCCCTGATCTTGTACAAAAGTTCAATGCAGAAAGCAGGAATATAATATATTTCATTTGAACTAACCTGAGAGATAGACATAGGTGACTCCTTTGAGAGCCGGTCTGGTCAGTACCACCAAGTTGAGCAGATTTCCCAGCAATCCACCAGCAATGATAACAGGCATCACCACTCGATATGCTACCCATCGTAAATCATTCATAGCATCTTCAAATTCATGTGTAGTGTTGTGCGTTACATTGCCACACAGTTCCGAAGCATATTCTCTGTAAAGAAAATACAGCATTAACATTACTCTGCAGTTTTAAAAATCAAAATAATACTTTGTATTTGTTTAATGTTTTAAATAAATATTTAAAATTATCAAGAATTCCCACTTTTTGCAAAGACTATTCTGTAAAAGAAAATCATGTTTAGTTTAACTCATATTACCTCAGCAAGATTTTTTGTTCCCTGAATTATTTTTCATTTATTTCAAAGACAAATGCTAGATTGTTTAGCCATTCTCCTTTCATATTCCAGCTCCCCCCCCCCAATTTTTAGAGCTTTACCTGATATCTGGGATTCCTTGATTTTATGATTGTCAAACAGACTGCTGCCTTTGAGACACTTTCAAACTGTGGACTGCGACAAACAGTTTGGAAACAAAAGCATCATTATCCGGTTTCTTATATTGAGGATGCACAATATTGCATGCAGGTACAAAAGGTGTAATTGGGCCGAAGTGGCATGAATTTACCCTAGGTCTGTATCTGTCCATAGTAAAACACTTAAATTACCCTCTATCTAATACATAAAATCGAAAATGTGTACGTGGATATGTGGGTGTGTGGGTATGTGGGTATGTAGGTATGTATGTTCCTTATACAAATCTATATTTCTTAAGCAATTTGCACGAAATTTTGCACACATGCCCAATTCAGCCTGGAAAGTAACATGGTCAACATTAAAATTCAAACAAACCACTCCTTCCCTTGAAAATTTATATAATTTCTGAGAATATTATACTGAATTAATGAAAATGCAGTTCAGTTCTCATGACAATAGTGTATTGTTTGCAGTGTTCACATAGGGCTTTGGAAGTTGCAAGTAACTGGGCTTACAAATTAGAGAAGCTATCGAAGAATGAAATCCACAAAAATAATGCACAACGTGATGCAGTCACATAACTTTCTATACCCTCGATGTGGAGAATATTATTTTTTCTCTTCACATTTTGATATAGAATAAGAGGTCATATTGCAGGGACAGCTTAATCCAGTTGTCTCAGCCTGAGTGTGTGCCAACGATTATGCTATATCAGAAGTCTGTAAAAAATCCTATTCCCTGATTTGCAATTCAAAGCTGTAAGCTTTGTATTCGTTGAGAAATAGGTATGTTTATCATAGGCCCTAAGCATCTAAACAGAGACAAAATAGGATGGAATATGTTTAGTTCTATTTGCGCAGTATATTATTATGTTTTAGGTTTTTGGGGAGAAAAGTGTGGAAGTGATATTGAATTTCTTTTTGATTTCTGCCCCGAAACGTTGTGTGGTAACATGAGATTGAGTAATAAAATATTCCATGAAGACAATACAATTTTATGTTACCAGAATTTCTATTTCTTCTTATTTCAACCCCTCCCAAGCATAGTGTGTAGAAGCAGTGGGGTGCAGACTTCTGCATCCTCTAATGAGCCAAAAAAAAGCTGTACCAAGCATTTCCTGAAGGAATAGTTTGGGTGTGATAACTCATTCTTCCTCATTTAAAATTCTACAAACTCATATCAGGACCTAGAAACTCAGGACCTAGAGTTTGAAAATTGAAAACCTTTGTAAATTAATTTAGAATTACATAATACTAAACCCGGGCCTTTTAAGCTAGTATGATGTAAAAATAATGTTAGCTCTGGTAAACTTCATTGTTCTGCTACAAGAATCTGTTATCTCTGTTCAAAACATTTGGTTGAAACAGTGTGCACTGCACATGTCTGGGGAAAGCAAATTAAACATTGAGAATGGTAACTCTAGTAATAATAATAATAAATTCTGGTACTATGTAATATGGGTGTGCCATGGTGTAATTTATCAACAGTTTGATCCCAACAAATCATTGGGATGTTTTAATTGTCTAATCCTTCTGTCTGGCACTGAGGCACCTGAGCTGATTAAGCCTTCAACAGAAACTAGCACAGGAACAATCCTGAGCGTACATGGGACTTATCACCTTTCATTTATCAATGTGTAAAGTGCCCTGGAGCTTCAACATACAAAAACGTCTCCAAGGCTTGTGTATTAGGGGACAGTTTAATTCTTTATTTGAAATACTGACAGTAATAGATAGTTTGCAATAATAATAATAATAATAATAATAATAATAATAATAATAATAATAATAATAATAATAATAATAATAATAATAATAATAACAATAACAACAATAATAACACCAATAACAATAACAACAATAACGACAACATTAATGACATTAATGACAACAATATTGATAACAGTAATGATAATGATGATAATAATAATAACGATAATAATAATAATACTAATAATAATAATAATATAATAATAATAATAATAATAATAATAATAATAATAATAATAATAATAATAATAATAATAATATACTTACCCTCCCAGGAGCTGGGATAGCATGTTGGGATCTAGAAATAAACAAAATGTATTCCTGTATTATAATGAGTCTTGCAATTATTAAAGAATAAGTAGGCCTACAATAAAATTACATATTAATAATATCCACGTTAAAATATGTAAACCTTAAACATGTAGCATATTCCTCTCATAGGTATACGATTGACATTCCTTATCTTTGGGGAAAAAATTAAAATAAAGTTTTCCCTATACAAGCCATAGAGGTCCAGAGAGTTTCAGGTGGTTGAGACTCCCAGATTTTTAAACATTCGGGCCTTAGGTGGTAAGATTGTAAGCCTTACGCAGCGGCCGCCATTACTCCCAGCATTGCTTCTGGTACTTATTTCTGTTGGAGGCTGAGTCGACTCCAAGGCCGTAGTTCCACCAGAAGGATTAGGCTAATTGAAAAACCCCAACGACCTCATCGGGATCGAACCCAAGACCTCCTGGTTTGTAGCGCAGCGCTTCAACCACTACGCTACTGCGTACCACATGTACAGTATGTGCAATTGCGTATTTGGCACTTTGGAAATATACTGCAGTAACAATAACAAACATTTATTGTGTTTTTGCTTTCTCTAGCCATACTATAGGTGAGCCTATCGGGTGATAGAGGAGATACAAGTTTAAGAGAAACTTTAGTGTGTGTGTCAGACTGTTCGTATGTGAATAGCTCAGTATGGAATGCAAAAATTGCATTTAGAGAAAGAGAAAGAATTTTTGAAACATGTAAAATGAAGCTTAATAACAATTTCCTCTTAAGATTATTTCCATTTGGATTGAAATAATTTTCAGTTTCCGCGAATTAAAAAACAATGCATGTTTAGGTGTTAGACAATAACTGCTTGCTTTTATTGAGTCCCACAATTTTAATTTGAAATATTTTGGTGATTGAAATAATCTGAAATTATTTATAGCCATCTTTTCCTCAACAATAAAAGTACGAGTCCCGCTTCTCGAGAAACTCATCTTAGGTAAGGGAAAGGCAGCAGAATGCGCACTCCAGCCATGTGGCAGTTTATTCGACGTATGTGAATTGAAATATTTGGAAAGTCTCAGATCAGAGTAAAGGAAGTCATTTGTGTTGCACATGATACTTTCTTCCACCTCACCTTACCAAATAAAAGATCTTCGTTCGGTGTTCATTGTGGATTTTCCCGCACATGTGAAGGTTCCATCAGTTTTTTATTTTGTTTTTTTGTTTTATTTTTATGCAAAATGTGTGTTGACCATGAGTTGTTACGAAAGTTGATTTTACATAGAATTCCAATTTGTATTAATGTTAGTTGAATTGACATACTGCATGCTTATGCATATTTTCGGTTTGTTTTTCCCTGTACATTTCCACATAACCTGAGTACATTCAGAATATGATTTCCATTTTAGTTTCCGCTCAACTGAATTGGTAAATATGCGGGATATGGCAAAACGCTCTTATGGAAGTGTTTTCAATTTAATAAAAAGGGTTAAACGCTTTCATTGGTCAGGTTGTCAGTAAAGCATGTTTCAAATTACACCTAAGGATTGTGACCAACGAGATTAAGGGTATGAGTTTTTTGAGAATAAAAACTCGTGACAAACCTCACTCAGGAAGGAAAGTAAAGTTGCCTATGCTTCGTATAGGGGCGTTATATTCGTGAGGCAATACAAAACCTGAGTTTTTGGATGAGACGATCAGCTTATAACTACCCTTTAGAGAATTATTAAAAATATATTTCAAATGAAAGTGTTTACTTTTAATAGGCGTATAGGCGATGTACTATATGTAAAAAATTTAGTCCAAGACGTTAGAGCTGTTTTCGAGAAAGTCAAAAGAATTTAAGTTCTCTTCATGGAAAGTGATAGCAAAAGTAAGAGAAAGTCACATTTCCTAGGTAGGAAATTGATTTTATTTACATTTTTCCCTTTTTGAGCTGTGCTATTTACACACACAGACTTGTTTCCTAGAATTGTTGTTTAAAATACATTCGTTAGAAAACCGCGAAAAACTCATTTTTCAAGTGAAGTGGTAAGTAAAAGTAAGAAAAAGTCGGAATCAGTCCTTCTATCACATTCCCAGAAGATATCTAACCCAAATAGAACATTTTTGTTTTATATACTGTTTCATTCTCGAGCTTTGCTGATCACAGACAGACACACGTATTTGCGACCTCAAAACGTGTATTTATGTTGAAATGCGAGATAGAATTTCGGAGTCGAACACATTATTTTCCTCTTTAGTAGGCTACCCATGATATGGACAGAGGAAGTAAAAATGGTAGACGAAGAGCATTACCATTACCTGCATTACCTTATGTTTAGTGGTCTGTCAGCAGCAATATATCTTTCAAGCGTATAGTTTTCCTTGCACTTAGGCATAGGCCTACGCGTAAATCGAAAATAAACGAATTTCAATTCTGCCTTTTTTTATTTTCAATGTTTAAATTATCTCTCGTTGGAAACTAATTATCATTAACTTGCACAAGATTTTGGGTTAACTGAAAGTTTTTAATAAGAACAAAACGGTTCAGTAACATTACCATCTTCTTCCCAATTACTCTTAACTGAAAACAGAAGCTCAATTCCTGAACCTTCTGCCATCGCCATAAGGAGTATTGAATACTAAAATTAATATTAAGAATAATACTTACTTCCTTACTTACTCAATGGCAATAGGCAATTCCTAAACAAGCTAAAGGAATATTACACTTTTTTATGGAACCCGGAGGTTCATTGCCGCGCTTACCTGAACCCTTTTCTGTGCTAACTTCATCCAACCTTCCCTCGAAAATCCTACTTCCCTTAAATCTATCGTAATATTGTCCTCCCACCTACGTCTAGGTCTTCCAAGTAGTCTTTTCCCTTCGGGTCTCGCAGTCAATATTTTTTAGATATGTCTTTCCTTCCCCATGCATGCAACATGTCAGCCCATTTCATCCTCCGTGATTTAATTACCCTTACTGTATCCGGTGAAGAGTACAGGTTATGCAGCTCGTCGTTATGCAGTTTTCTCCAGTCCCAATTTTCATCAAAACACCGAGCTCTAGATTCTGTCCGAACGGAAGACTTTGGGTGTATTCGTCAGAGCATCTCTCTTAGGCCCAAATATTTTCCTAAGCACCCTATTTTCGAACACTCTGAGATTATGTTGTTCCCACAGAGTAAGCGACCCTATTTAAGAACAATACTAATAATAATTATGAAGCCGTGATTGTTCCAATTTATAAAAAAAAAGATAGAAGACACTGTAGGAATTATAGAGAAATAAGTCTACTAAATACAGGCTACAAAATATATTCAAAAATAATAACGAATAGATTAAGTAGAACAACAGAAAATATACTTCTAGTGGTTTTAGGAGAAATAGGTCGTGTATTGACTGTGTATTCCCCTTAAGTCAGCTTATTGAAGAACTTAGAGAATATAATATCCCAACTTACATAGAGTTCCTAGACTAGGAAAAATACAGTGAATCGAACAAAACTATGGAATATATTAATACAAAGAGGGATCCCACAACATTTGGTGCGAATAATACAGAGTTTATATGTGAATACAAAAATCAGGGTTAAAATAAATAATGTTACAAGTGAAACTACTAGAGAGATAACTACAGGTGTAAGACAAGGGTGCTCTTTATTACCCATATCATTTGAAGTGTATAGGCCTATTGACGAAGTTACCAGAATTTACCGGAATTTGGCAACAGAATCTAAAAACTAATTTTACTATAAACAAAGTGTCTCTCAATACCTTACTATTTGCCGATGATCAAGTGGTCTTAACTGATACAGAAGACAATTTACAACGAGCTCCATTCAGTCTATATGCAATTGCTGCAGAATATAATCTCAAAATATCCACGACGAA